>OX421328.1:11223805-12473805 GCA_949125395.1 Diaphora mendica | reverse complement strand
CCTTAAAGACAAGACCTTGACTACACGACATACAGTAAACCCTATTAAAATATACAACTCCCAAAATGTGAATTTATACGAGGATATTATCCCTGCAAAGAGTTATAAGGTAGCTACGTTACCGATAAGTGCCCCGGATGACGATGTAATTATTCCAGAACAATTAATTTGTAACTGCACTATAGCTGAATGTGTAACTACTGTAAAAGATAACCATGCTCTTTTAGAAATTTTTAACCCTACTGATAACGATGTTGTATTTGCACTTGAATACTCAATTAAAGCAGACGCCTTATCTAGAATTGAAATTCATAACCAGGAAACCAGTTCGACCATTGCAAATCCCACCAAGAAGACTCCCACTATAGATAATTCAGCTACTAGTACAGCCCACACAAATCAGGAAAATCTAATTTTGGAAGTACCTAATAAAGACGAACCAATAACATATCTTGTACCCTACGCCATAATAGCTTACAACAGCTCTATTCATGGTTTTACAAAATGCAGACCCTATGACATATTAAAAGGCCATTTTGACCCCAGGGACCCTATTGACATTGACATAAACGAAAAATTACTCCAACAATATGTAGTGACTCATAGAGCACAGATGAAGACTGTCCATGACATAAACGAGACTTCGTTAGCCAATAGAACTGCTCTTATAGAATCCCGTAATAAGTCTAGACAACCTGAAATTGACTATAAGCCAGAACAACAAGTTTTTATTAAAAAAAAAAGAAGAAAAAAAAAATGCTTTCTGAAAGACCTGAAACGAAAACCCAAGAGTAACCAATTGTTACAGGTTACTACTACTGACCTTGATGCTGGAACCACTTCTAATACGACCTTAAGAGATAAGACTTGACAATTTAGATTTATTACCATTTAGGCTAGGATAAGCTAGAGTAACGACACATTATTATACATTTTTACAATACATCGTACGTACGTACGTAAGTACTATCTAATTCTACACTTAGATTCGAAGTACAGGAAGAATAGACTCACTAACGAAACCTACTTATTATACGAAATACATTTAGAACACCTAGTAAAAAAACCAATATCCTTAATCATCTATACACCTTAGAGCCTGGCAGGACAAAAAGAGGTCTACTTGATGGATTAGTCTATAATTAAAAGCATTACCGGCAATCTGGATTATCAGGATGCTTTTAAATACACTCAAGCTTTAGTTACCTTGAAAACAAAAAAAAAGACTGTAGAGTTTAATTATCGCGCTTATTTAAACAAACTTATAGCTAGTTTAACTTATCGAAAACGAAAGTAATATTAATTATATCCTTCAGTTAATCTTAAATGAAAATGCTTACAGAGCCAATAACATTATTAATTATGGAAAATATAACTTGTTAGAATCAAAAATATTCTAGCCTTTACTAAAACTTGGACAAAATAAACTTAGAACTTAGTTAGTTAGTACTTAGGAATACTATGATATTATAAGGTCAGGATCGTATTTTGTAGTTTAACAGATAAATTATAGTTTTCAAACTCCCCGTAGTCTTTCCAAATATCTATGATTTCTGTAAACTATCCCTCGCACCACATAAATTTTACCAATTCCTTATTCCTTCTCATCCTTATATAGCAACTGATAGAAATGAATTTGTGTACATAGAGGCAGAATGCCCGAAGTATAGTAAGCACATATGTCTGTGAGAAAAACGTAGCCCAGCAGATCCGGACAGATCCTGATTGCACTCAAGTACTGTAGAACTGACCATCATTAACGACAACAACGAAATAAAAAGTCAACCTTTGAAGTAAACCTTTAAGATCTTCACAGCATCCAGAATAAAGTATCCCAGGAAACACCGATAGAAAACGACAACGTCCAGTCAACAAACCTGTACCATACGACCATTCCATTCTATGTATTGGTATCAGTTACAACTGCAATTATCACCTACGCAGTAGGCCGTAACTACAAGATCTAGCACCTAAAACTAAATAGTTCAAAAGAGAACCGAACACTCCAGATACACACTATGGAAGATCCAGCCAACCCTAACCCAGAAGAATTTTCAGCAACATTTTCCATTAACATGACAAAATAGTTGCTGAACTGAGGGTGGAGGTGTTACATACGAGACCACAAAGGCCTATTGTTAGACCACGCACTCGTCCAATATGCCAACGCTGCAGTCTCCATGACACAAGGTGCCGACGCAGAACACACCACAAAGACCTGTTATGAGATCAACGGTGCCACGAAGGCGATGACAGCATTACGAACATGGACAACAAAGGCCTGTTATAAGATCAACACCACGTCACTGGCACGAGGCGCCGACGCAGCAATATTATAGTATATATATTTAAGATTTGTCATTCTACGAACACTTACTTTTAAGCCAACATCGCGTTAGCAACTTAGACTAATTAGTTATAGTTTAAATGTAATTTTTATAATCTTTTATTAAATTAACTTCAAGTTCTATTTCGTTTCTCTAAAACTCCTTCGGCTGTGGCAAATACGTAATTAGCGTAACCTAAATATAAATAAATATTTCGGACATCTTACACACAACGCCATCCAGTCCCAAGCTAAGCAGAGCTTGTGTTATGGGTAGACAACTGATATAAATAGATACATAATTATATACTTTTTACATAACAAACAGCCAAACTCCGAAACCAAATATTTGCAGATCATACAAACATTTGATCCGACCCAGTAATCGAACCCGAGACCTCAAACACAGCAGTCGCATACGCTACCACTGCGCTACAGAGGCAGTCATACCTATGTATGTAATGTACAGGTGATGTACTAAGTTAAAGGTTTAATACAAGGTTGTTGATGTCAATATAAACTTACCGTACCATACTGGGCTTCTCACTTAACGGTGCTTTAAGTATGGCAGGCCATAGGGACCGTACCACATCCCAGTCTTGTTTGGCTATCAGTGGACCAGCTCTGGGCCCCAGCAACATAAACAAAATTCCCTTGTGTTTGGCATGCCATTCCTCGCCAGATCCTTCTTCGGCCAATTGGGCTGCTAGAGAGGGTACTAGTGCTCGGTACGAATATGGGTAGTGGGCAAGCATCCAGTACAGTCGAATTTGAGCTAATATGCGGACCTATAAAATTTAAAAAAAAAACACCTCCATAGAATAACCTATCTCTAGTTAACATTGAAGCTAGTCTATATATTTTTATTTTTTTGAGAATGGTTTTGAATGGTTCAATACTTTCATTGATATGCAAGTGTAAATATTTATAATTTTTTGAGAAGTTTAAAAAAAATAACAAAATCTTTGAATTTAAATTCAGACCGTTTTCAATAATAGTCCAGGATCCCCGGACTAAAATTCTGGTAAACACGGAAACAAAGTTAGGCCATCAAGCAATTTTTTTGTGAGTGGCTTTATTTATATAATTTAACAGCCACATTGTCCTACAAATTGCGTGGTACGTAATCAATCCTATGCTCAAAAGATTTTTGTCCCTGCTACCCCTGTTAGCTACCACAATCGAAAATTTTTGCAAGGTGAAAGGTGGGCCCCTCATCAAAATGAAGCCACTGACGAAAAAAATATTTGATAGTAATAAATTGTAAAATTGGTTCTGGGGATGCCGGACTATAATCTATCTCTATACCCTATTCAACTTCCTCTGAGACAAAAGGTAAACAAAGAAACCAATGTTTCTCAAACGAGTTGATCGAGAGTAAAGATGGCCGGTGTAACCAAACTAATTACAAAATTTCACATTTCTACGTAAATTATTTGCCTTATCACTACTCTTCAATTTAGTAGTGTAATAATACGTTCAAAGTTTGGGAACAGCTACAGTTTTAGGTGTTTTTAATGTCACTTTTTAGTCAGTCCACAATGAACTCGGAAAATTTGGACAGTCGCAATTATTTTATTTTGTAACACACATATTTCCGTTGTACTTGACACTGGCAGAATTGACGACACCGGCACAGTTTGCCATTTTCCAAGAAAAATAAAGAAAATGACACTTTTTTAATTGATTCTAGATGCATATAAAATTTGACCTATTAAAGAACCTTTTTCTGGTTTGTTTACCTTTTGTCTCAAAGGAAGTTGAATAGACTATAGGTAAAACTGATTTAGTTAGTTTAACAGTAACAATAAAATCAAGAGCTATACTTACAGAACTATACTGATTGACGGATAGCTCCATAAATGCTTGCAGCACCCTTAAAACAGATGGTGTTATTCCAGCTTCACACACAAGATCATATCTGGCGTCATCGTGTAACCTGGCCGCGTCTGCAGTGAGCATGCGTAACCTGGCCGAGCCTGCACCTCTTGCCCCAGCCTCCCCGCGGCTAGAGCTGGGTCCGCCGCGACCGTCTAGTGCACGCTCTAGGGCTGCGTACGAACGGAGACGTGCCTCTAGAGACGGTCCGCCACGCATACCTTTTAATACTATGACACGTTCCCATACCTGAAAACCATTAGGAATTTAAGTATTGGAAATTGGGTAGGTATTTTAGTAGGCACGAATAAATCCCGTGTCGCAGAGGACTTTATAAACATACATAAAAAAAGTGCGGCACTCGGGGACTGCCGCGGTAAAGCTATTGCATAGCATTTTTTATCAAGTTATGCAATTGTATTTATTGATTTATTTTTTATTTATGCAGTTTTTTTTCTTTGAACTTGTATACTTATGGGGCGCACATGTGGTGAGTGTGGCATTATAAAGATATGATAGATACCTATACACCTATATAATTTCTCACAAACAGCTGCTTACGTATTCGTCCGATTTCGGAGCAGCTCATCTCGATCCGTGCGAGCTTCGGGTGTTAGGTTTTATTTTCGTTACGGAATTTCTTGACTCAGTCACCGCGCTTAAAGCCCACGATAAAAGCTATGCAATAGCTTAAAAACCCTCAGATTCAGAATATCAATTTGTGGATCACACAATATTTTGTCCCATGTGGGGTTGAACATACAAGAAACGGACACAAAGAACACCCAGACTCAGAACAACAATTTATGGATCACATAAAGTGTTATTCCATGTGGGATTTGAACCCACAACACTTGGCGAAGTAGAAAGCGGCAAGGAAAACGCTTAAACCTTCCGAGCAGTCAAAGTTGACTGCACGTTTGGCCTAGTGGTTAAGCGGTCCCCACGCTGCCTACTTCGCTAAGTGTTGTGGGTTCAAATCCCACATGTAATAACAATTTATGCGATTCTTTTTGTTCGTTTCATGTATGTTTGTAAAGTCCCCTGCGACACAGGAATTATTTGTAACGTGGGAGTAGTCTTTAAAAAAAAAACAAGTAATAATAAAGAATAACATCATCATCATCATCAGCCTGTCGCAGTCCACTGCTGGACATAGGCCTCTCCAATTGCACAAAAAAAGAATAACACAACATTTAATTTAAGAACAATTCGAGATGCGACTCGCTTTGGACAAATTTTGTAGGTATCGGAATAATAACTCAGTATCTTACTGCATTGATTATATATCAAAGATCTATCTTACCGAAATGAGCGTTTCGAGTCCACGCGTATCATCACTCTTGTCAGCAAGTAATCGTGCTTGAACGTCCAGTAATAGTTTAGTCAACGCCGAGCGAAGATTTTCACCGTCAAGACGCACTTCGTAACGAACGCCAGAAGTAAAAGGAATACTTGTAGGAGGCACCTTAGAATCCAGGCTAAAATACCAAACAATATTAAAATGAAACTGCTCCTGTAAATAGTTCCGTTATGCTAAGTACTCACATACGGTTTTATTCAATCGAGCAAACATATCGAGTAAAAACCAGGGCACGGACTTTCGTCCACACATTCAGCATTGATCAATCGAGTGACGCATCTTTTGGCTCGACGTTCAGTATTCACCGAACCGTTCGAGCCAGATCATGTCTGTTCAACAAAGGAGGCGGTGGCTACATTTAGCAAGTCTTAATTTTAAAAGAATTGAAGAAAATAAAAAGGAGAAAAGTAAAAGGAGATCGAGCCATCGAGCCGGCTCGATGCGAGCCTTAAAGTTGTGAGTTTTGCGGTCCACACGTAAATTTTTACTCGAATACCGTATGTGAGTACGGACCATTACATTAACCATACATTTTATGTATGTACCATGGTCTATAAAGCGTACAATTAGGATGTGGAATATTGATACTCACATGGCAACCGGCTCTTCATTTGGCGTAGGGTAGAAAGGACTACATGAGAGTATAGCACTGATAATGTAAAAGCTTCTAAGTCTCCTTTCTCGACACATGTCCCTTTCACCGTTCAACCATTGGCGAAGTCTAACTACTTCGGTCTTCAAATATCTGTCTACTAACATTTGAGCGCAAGCCGCTTCAGCTTCAGAAGGCACGTGCCAACTAAAGTTACAATCTTTTAGTAAACATCCAGAACCCCATTCTCTAATTGGTAACCATTTCTCTGGGGCAGTTCCGTAATCATTCGGCGAACTTCTCCATTCAACTAAATCAACAGAGCTTAGAGATGATAGCATATGGTTCAAGACATCGCAAGCACGAGTCTGTGATTGTCTGTTATGCAATTTTAACGCTCTATCCAATATAGGAAGGATGTCTGGAACATACTTTAGCAGAACGGTGCCGTCGCATTCCACTGCATGAAGTAATAACAGCAAACGGTATGTAAGAGCACGAGGTGGATTTTCCTCGGTCAGCATCTCGTCAGACGCAAGAATCTCTTTCAGTTCCTCGCAAAGAATTGGAAGAAAAGCAGCTAAGGTCGCCTCAGAATTAATTCGGGCAAAAACACGTAACAAAACACCGACCATACTACCTGATACATTAGTTTCAAAGGTAGTTTCAGTAGCAAATGCTCTAAATTTCCTTAATGCCTCCTTAAATATCTTAGGAGAACTCTGAGTCAGAACTGCGCATGTTGCTGAACTAATTGCAGTTTCCATGACAATATCAGTCTTACTGCGACTCAAATCGGACTCCTTAGTGTCCAGCCTTACATGTTCCAGGATACTCGACTCGATGATAACAAATATTCTGTCCAAGAACACTAATACAAAGTCTTCCATTTGTGCGGTAGATTCGCACGTTAAAAGTTCCTCTTCGGTTAAATCGTCCCAATACTCATGAGCTGAACTGCAGTCTATGATTGGTACCATCCAAGTGAATACGAGAATAAAGTGTAAACTGACTATAGTCTTTTTGATATCATTGGGATCGAGGCCTGGCAGAATGGCCATTAAGAGAGGCATAACGTGAGTCGGCCCTTCTGGATAGTCAGCATCAGGACCTCTGAGCAGTGGTCTAGCGACTGCAGCGACGGCTGTCATGGCTGCGGTAACTCGGTGAGGTTCTGTTAGTGACGTCAATGATGTTCGTAGTCTTTCCAACAAAGGAGGGATTACCATAGCTGGGCGTAGAGTAGCTAAGTTATGTAAAGCATTTGAAATGTCTATAGAGCCACTGCGACTGTATACAGCTTGGAGAGTCGGTTCAAGTACAATATTTATAAATTCAGTTATATCTTCGTCTCTAAGTCGATATCGCTCCGGGACCTGATTCTCCCAGCTTTCAGAGAATCTCTTTTCACGTTCACGACGTACTCTATAACAAACATATTTATATTATTAATAAAAAAATAATGTAGATTGTAGATATACACTATTATGCACCATTAAAAATTGACTGATTTAATAAAATAAGTAATATTTTTATATTACTACTAGCTAACCCACGCAACGTCGTTTGCGTCTCCTATAGCCCGAAGCGTGATAATTTTCCCCCGTTTTTTAAACATTCTTCATTGGTGCTCCGCTCCTATTAGTCTTAGCGTGGTGATATATAGCCACGAAGCAAATACAAAGAGGAGATGGCATAAGCGCATAGGTCCCGTGACAAAATACAGGTCCCGACGTCATCGCAGTTATCGCGACTTACAAATTAGACTGTCAACGTCAATGTTCTAGAACTTTATCGAAAAATCGCAATCCCTGAATATTCTCGGTACATTTTAAGTAAAAGATGAAGTGTTGTGTTTTATCTTGTACAAATAACTTGGATAGACGTTCTGGTGCCATGAATGGCATAATATTTCATTTGAAAGTAATTTTATACTGAATTTCTTAAAATAGTTCTAGAAAAATCTCTCAGTGTGTTGTTGAAATATAGTTAAATCTATTCGCCACTAGATGGAAAAACTTTGTGTGATGGGAAATAAAAATACAAAGGTTCGTAGAGCTGAGTATTTATAAAGTAAATCATAAAAAAATATTTAAATATGTTCTGCATTCTTGCCTAAAGAATTTTTAATCGAAAAAGTATTATTTTTTGTATTTTATGTAATCATTTTGTGAACACTGACGTCTATCGTCAACTAGGAAAACAAACATCAACAGAACAAAGAGACAGGGTCGTAATTAGAATTATTTTTTTATCTATATTCAAATTATATCTATATTAATCTAGAATTTAAAGTACTTGAAAATGAAACAAATTTTACTTATACTGATTATTTGATAGGTTTTCCAATTAACTAAAATTCTATCCCAGGAATCCCAGGAAAATTAAACTTTCTCGGAACCCACAACGAAATTAATCAAACGAAAACTGAAGAATTTGAAAATATAATAAATGAAAAACTAATTTGTAGAATTCTTTTATTATAGTATTATACTCCTACTTGTATGTTATTGTTCTCTTTATTATTGTATGTGTTTGTTGTTGTACTATATTTCTTTGTTTTTGTTCTCTCTCTTTAATATATATGTTACCGTCAGATTGTCAAAACCGTTAGATTGTAATCTATCTCGCGAGATTGTAAAATGGTATCTACGAATCGCAAGTCGCGCGCTGATTGGTTGAACAGCATATGTCCCCACGCCGCCATATTTGGTTGTTAATTTGTCTTTGATGCCAAATGTAAAGTATTTCTGTGATTGTAAATTGATTTCATGTTGAAAATACCTCACAGCTTTAGGATTAGTTATATAAAGTTGCTGTGGCAGAAAAAATAATTTGTGATTAATCAAAGAAGTAATAACCTAAACTATCTCTATGGGCATTGATCGGCCTACTATAAAACCGAACAATCAGGGAAAGTTGACAATTTGACGCGCGTAAGTAGTATATCACAGTTGACAATCTATCGATAGTTGGCAATCTCGCTAGGTAGATTATAATCTAACGGTTTTTATAATCTTACGGTGACATATTTAAATAAGTAATAAATCAAATACATCACCAAGGTTACGGGGAAGATATAAAGAACACACAAACTTTCACTTTTATACTATACTAGCTGACCCACGCAAATTTGTTTACGTCTCCTATTTCCCGTAGCGTAATAATTTTCCCCCGTTTTCGCAACATTCTTCATTGGTGCTCCACTCCTATTGGTCTAAGTGTGATGATATATAGCCTATAGCCTGCCTCGATAAATGGGCTATCTAACACTGATTTTTTTTTTTATTTAAAAAAAAATGTTTCACATATTTTTTTTCAAATCGGACCGAATTTCAAACAAACTCTTCAGCTTCATATAATAGAATAGAATATATTAGTATAGATGTTATGTACGATGTTTCTTACTAATAATATTTTTGCGATACATGCATCAAAATGATTTACAAAATTGACTTTAAAAAAATAACTACCTGATAAGAAAATTCTGAGTACGTCCCTGTATGTCCCTTACATCGTACGCTTAGTGTCAAATAGCTAAACTACATAGCAACATCAACATGTAACGATGCAAGTAGTTTTGCTTTTGATTGGTAGATGGCAAAGGGCAAAGTAACCCCCCCTCACCCCCGCAAATTGTCACGCATTGTTTCATACAAAAATTTCATTAGGGCATCTCCTCTTTGTATTTGCTTCGTGTATATAGCCTATAGCCTTCCTCGATAAATGGGCTATCTAACACTGAAAGAATTTTTCAAATTGAACCAGTAGTTCCTGAGATTAGGGCGTTCAAACAAACAAACAAACAAACTCTTCAGCTTTATATATTGGTATAGGTGTATTTATTATACTCTTCTAAGATCTAATACTCATAATCAACAACACATTTATTTGGATAAATATTAATATTAGGTATTATGTTGAAAAAACTCTTTGGCAAATAACTCATTATTAGGTACCAACTCTTAGCGTCTTATACTCGTGATAACTTCTAAACGAAATGTACGACTGGGATGAAACAAAAAGTATTTTACTTCTACATAAATACCCTTGATAACATAATGCTTAATTTGAATAAGGATTAATATTATGATACACATTTAACGTATTTTTTTTTTCCTCAGAAGGTTTAATAATTTTTTTGAGCACAAAAGCGGTTATTGTGACTAAACCATGATAGTTAGATATATGCTCTCGCGGACTTTTTTGTAGATCTTAATGGGACCTACAAACCCGTAGAACATTATTTTGTTCTATTGTCAATAGTTTTAGCAGCGCACGCAAAAATAGGTTTTCGATTTCACACCTTGGGTTACGAAATAGCAATTTTCTTAGGGATCCCTAATTTTTTTGAAAATAAAATATAGCCTATAGCCTTCCTTGATAAATGGACTATCGAACACTGAAAGAATTTTTCAAATCGGACCAGTAGTTCCTGAGATTAGCGCGTTCAAACAAACAAACAAACTTTATAATATTAGTATAGATAAATTCTCAAAATTTAAAAAAAACCCCGATATAATAACCTGAGTTCCCTTTAAAAAGTAAAAAACACGTTATGCGTTTTCATTTGAGACCCCACTCGATGATATTTTTTCAGACATTCGGTTACTCTTCCCCACTTTCCCGCCCATAACTTTTAAACGGCTCAACCGATTTTCATGAAACATGTCTAAGAACACTCGCACGTAACTCACCTTTCATACAAAAAAAACTAAATTGAAATCGCTTCATCCGTTCGGGAGCTACGGTGCCACAGACAGACAGACAGACACGTGAAACTTATAACACCCCTCTTTTTGGTCGGGGCTTAAAAATTAGGTTCTAATCTTTTTAATTTTCTCTAAGTAGATTATACACAAAGAACATTTTTTACCTGTTGATGAACTCCCTAGCCAGTTTTCTCAACAAGTCTCTGAGTTTGTACGACCATCGGCCAGAGTTAGCGCTGTGTAGGTAGCTCTCTACTCCAGCTAAGAAGCTTCGCAGTTGCTGTAGGACGACGCCATCAGGATTTATAGTCCACACGATCCACGATGCTACATGTTTCATATCTAGGAAATGGTATTTTTGCAGTTTTTATTCATTTTTTTGTAACACCTTTCAGTCATTGTCCAGAAGAGTTGTGTATAAATACCTACCTAAGGAGTGTGCCCTCGTAATCTGCATATCCTTATAACTGACTGGCAAATTGAGGGCATGAAGAAAACGCACGAACATCTTTGGAACGTACGGCGACCAATCAACTGCTCCAGGATTGCGTTTTGCGAGGCCCGCGAACAGTATCATTAACTCCTAGAAAATGTGACGAAATATGAGCAATTTAGTAATAAGCATTAAATGACAAGGGAACACACACTGATCCCTGTACATTATTGCAAAGGGCATAGTTAAATAATTAGTAAAATAAAAACTGGCAGTCACAGCCCAGAAACAGCATGGGGAATTTATTCTGGACAAAATAGGTTACATGTCCTACATATTTTATTCTTCTTCTTTGACGAATGAAATGCTATTTAAAATTGTAGCTGTGATGGACTGGATCCTAAAGTCAACGGCCTAGATATTTTACCACGTATGGGGCGACCCTGTTTGGCGGTGGATTGCACTATCCTCATCGAGTACAAACATTACAATTTAGCAAAACCAGTGGAACGCTGGTAAATAACAATCATATGACATATGGTTATTAATAATACGGCATTCTTTCAAAACTTGAATTATATTCGTAATATATAAATACTATACTATGAATAAATACTACTAGTACTCTTGGATTCCATTCATGTTGTCGGGATCGCTAAGGCACTACGGGACGGCGCGTTGTCGCTACAATGTATTCCGTCAGGCATAGTAGAATTATTTTGGCATGCATGTTTAAAAAAGGTTGAAATCTTACCGAAATGCCACATAGTGCATTATACCACGTATCCCATAGGGTCATGAATTCGTCGAACCAGAGTAAGTGTCCTTTGTCAGCGTGTTGAGGAGGTAATGCTACGGGGAGGAATACGGCCAGTTGGCACGCAACATGAGTTTCTGAAGACCAAGGATTTGCTTGAGGCAAAAACACTTCTAACATTTCTTTGGTTGCGTCTAGTTCAAAATATCTGGAAGAAATGCACGGTTTTTGGTTAATGACATTTACTGTTAGTAGGGTAAGTATTTTTTTTAGATCCTGTAAATATCTTTTTATTTTCAATAAAGAAAGTTTTGTAAATATAACTTTTTATCGTCATTATGTTTACAACTATCAAGTAATTTCAATTCAAATATTATCTATGCTGAGACAAATAACAAACATATATTTTAGAATTCTCCAAACTTCTTGTAGAGATTTTATACAATGGCATAGTGGACAAACGAGCAGGCACCGACCATAGACACCTACAACTCGAAAGGCACAATTGCATTCTCTCTCTTTGATTCTTCTCTCCAGAGCGGGAGAAAGGGTTTGGTAAGATTAGTTTCAGAAGACTAATGACAAAGAAGTAATGTGATTTGTATATCGCACTGTTTTTGATAGGGTACGAGTATGTTCGTTGTGAATAGGATACTTAGACATGTAGGTACTTACGGTCTTGCGCATTTCACCATCGATATGTATGAAGATTCCAGGGAACTGAAATCATTAGCAGATAATTAAAACAATGAAATTTCTTAGCATAATATAAGACATGCACAGTCTGCTACCGCGTCCAACATAAAAAGACAACATTGATAATATGGTGACAAGAAAATATTATTAAATCTGTTTAAATAGTTGCGAATGTAAAACATATTCTATAAATTTTTCAAATGTTTCTAGAAAATATGATCTTGGAATGGAATGTACTGAACTTTAGTGGATGCAATTTTGTAATTACCTATTAATTAAGTACCTATGTGTTCGAACCTTTTCAATGAAACAGGATGTAATATATTTCAGAGGTTAGATTACAATTTTTTTAATGTTATTTTACACACTTATTTTTAACAATATACATTAATGTTCAAGAAACTGCATTCTTTTCGAAATATAAACTAAAATATTAAATAAAAAATGCAACTATTTAAACAGATTTATATTAAAAGTTTAGTGATATTCCCAATTTGGCCGACATTGAACCAATAATAACAAGGAAATAGTGACTTTTATGGGTACTGCTAATGAATGAGCCCAACCCATCTGCCACCAAATGTGCGAACAAGAAGCGTGTCCCGAAAACGAATGTTTTCTAGCTTTACTCTGGCACTTCGTTGTCGTCGGCTCCATGAAGGCCGAACAACTCAAGGGCGTCGCCCAGCCCCTCTCCTGACAGGAATTTGCGAATCATTTCGAGTACACCTCCTTGTTTGGAAGAACGCTTTGGCCTAAACACAGATCACATAAAATATACTTACTTTAAAGCTGTATAATCTCTTACGATTTAATAATTTAAATAAAAAAGGATTGCAATAGACAAATAATAACGAGTTTCAAGGATAACTGGTAGAATTAAATAACAATAATTTAAAAAAAAAAATTCTGTACCTACAGCCCATTCGCGATATGAAAATAGTGACGTATCGATCCTGGAAGAATCAGCTCCCTAAGGTATGATGCACGAGTTTCGCGTCTATCCTCTTTCTGCAATCGATAATGGCTCTAATATCTATATTATTGGTCAATATTATGTTTAGACCACATGATTTCAGATGACGTCATTCCCATACATTTGTAAGTTTTCTAATAACGTTTACGTTTGTAGAATGTCAACTTGGCTAGGGAGGCTAGTTTCAATCTACCGTACGAAATTATAATTATTTCTCCACGAATGGACTTTTAACTTATTATTCGACTTAAACTACATTTTAATAATAAAATTTCTGAATTTGGGAAGATTGCTGCTTCATTATGGATAACAAATGCTTGTTATTTAAAAACAAATAAATCTTATTGAAATACCATTATAATTATTGAATTAACTGAAAATATAAACATGTTTCAAGAAAGACCAACAGGTTAATTACTTCATAAGGAATGCATAGTGATATTGATAAGGTAACAGTTATTAAGGCCTTATAATACTAGCGGTTTGGGAGCGGCTGCACAGCGAGGACGTCGCGGAGTGGTAGCGGGGTTTTCGAAGGAGGAGTCCGCTTAGTAGTATTCAAAAATAATAGCAAAGTTGAATATAGGTATTCTCTAGAAGTAGATGCACCGGACCCACTCCTGATTTTTTTTATTTCTATCTTTGACGTAGGTTAATCTTGTTGCGCGTCCGTATCGTATTCGTAGCGCACCCGCTCCACTTTGAGGACGCTCGCAATCCGCTAGTATGATAAGGCCCTTACTGTGTTATAACGCATGTGCAAGTTTATCAAACACCAATTCTGAAATGAAATGGACCTATTACAAAGTATTGCGATGATTTATGTAACAAACACCGTTAGTATTAGCTTGATACTTTTAACACTAGTAAAAGGCTTTTATTAAAATTTGAGTGCGTAATAACTGAAATTGTGAATTCTTTGTAAATATGTAAAGGCGTTGCTTTCTAATATTTATTTTACATTGGATGACAGATGAGTTAAATAAAAGAATGGGGATTGAAAATTTTGTGAAAGATATACTACGATATGTCGATTTTTTAAATAGAAAAGTTTAATAAATCGACATATCGTTTACATAATCAGTAGTATAATTACATCACGATTCACGATAAAGAAATTTTCACGCATTTGAGTTCCTTCTAATGCGTTATCGAACATGTGTTACATCACTATGCTTGCAGTAATAACACGTCAAGGTAGATTTATAACAAAAACTGCTACATACCTAATGAATATCACTATTTATTTTATGCAATGTTACGGTTTATGTTGCTGGTCAATGTCTGACCGTAGCCGAAGCTGACCTTATTTTGTTCAAAAACCCTTAGTTGGGATCATGATTGGCTAAAGTTACGATTGTAAATCATAAGATTATTTCCTGATTCTGATTGGTATCTTACCAACAACATAGTACTGTGATGAAACTATTTATTTACTTAAGAATGATATACCTGGTTTCTCGCAAAACTCCGGAATATATTGGCACAAACTGTCAATTTCAACGAAGATGTATTTTGACCGAAAATTCGAACACTATTGATAATCCAAATTACTTACTTCAAGTAATGGTACATTCCAATACTAGTCGAGCTCTTGTCAAAGATCTTTTGTCCTAAAGCATATAGTGGGCGCCACGGTAGTGTCAGGTCATCTGGTGAAATCAATTGTCTTTTCCTGTAGAAATAAAAAAAACATGTATTCAAAAATATTTATATCATTATTATTTTTTAAATTTATATATTACTAGCTGACACGACGAACTTTGTACCACCATATTTTTCTTTCGTAATTTTGAAAGGTATCAGGTATTTTTGAAAAACGGTATCCAACGTAGGGTGCATTTTAGGTAAAATAACGAATTAAATGTTACTTTACGGGTTTTAATTAAACACAATGAAGATTTCATTGAAGCAAAATTGCTCTTAATAAATTCATTTTAATTGTATCTTAAAAATGGCTTGAAGTCAAATGAAATTTTAACCAAATCAGTCAATTCCTTAAATCTAAATACATATTACGATCACCTTAACTTTTTTGAAAACTTCGAACATGTTTTCATACATTTTGTTACGTGTAATAAGATTCGTCATCCCACGTAATACGTCAATATACATGCGTCAGTTAAGTACCTACTGTACTGAAGACGTCTATTATTATTTTACACGTGTGAAGAGATTATCTCGATAAAGTAAGAGACGATTCAATTTTGTGAATCGCTTAGATTAACTTAAGAGGCTGTTTCTTTTTTGGGTAGAAGCCAAGGCACGTTGCTAGATTTTAGTTATGTAGAAATAAGTTATATAGTTTACAAGGCAAACCTTGTAAACTATATAACTTATTAATATTTATATAACTATAGCCGCCATTTCGTGCTGAAATCAGCGTGGCTCTATTTCAGGATTTCAGGACGAAATGGGTCGGCTCGAGCGGGGCAGTACTACCCTCGCACAGAAAATCAACGTAAAATGACAGCGTTCGTGCTGTCGTGTCTCGTTGGTGAGTGCGTAATCGGAGGCCCAATGATGCAGAAGCATCACTAGGCCGCCATGGTGTTGGTCACCATGCTGCATTGTTGCATTGTCTGCATTCGCAATGAGTATGGTGACAACCACTCTTGGATTCTGATTATGCTTTCCATCAGGCAAAGTAGAATCATTTTGGCATTTGGCATACATAAAAAAAAAGAATTTTCAAACTATGTATAAATTCTGTGTAAAAAAAGAACAAATCACGTTAAGAAATTAGACTTCGACTTCCCTGGGCTGGATCTAGTTCATATACACACATCAAAAGTGTCTAGGGATCAAGCATTTTTATGCGGATTTCTTGAGATTGAGATGTGGCTTTGGCCCTGGCCTGCTCAGTCGCCAGACTTGAACCCGATTGAGCATGCATGGGATATGCTACAGAGAAGAGCTCTGCCGAATATGGAGGGTATCCAGTCGCAAGAAGACCTTTTTTTGTTGTTGCAACGAACATGGGCGGCCATTCCACAGCGTGATTTGGATGAACTCATTTTGAGTATGCCAAACCGATGTTCTTGTGTTAGTGTTCGCGGTAGAAACACGGATTATTATTTGTTTAAGTTACCTAATAAAATTTTAAAGAAAACTGTTATTTCAGTCTTTTTTTCGAACTTTAATGTTAGTGGTTCAAATGTCAAAAATCCTTTTATTAGGAAAATGGCAAATTTCTTTATTAATGCAAAGGTGACTTGGTTTATCGTTACTGTGACAAACGAAAACACTTTATTTGATGAATCCTTAAATAAAATTTTAATTAATATCATCAGGAGAAAAGTTATTGCAAAAATATATGTTGATCCCTAGACACATATGTTGATCCCTAGACACTTTTGATGTGTGTAATTTCAAGTTGTCAAATCTGACATAAAAAGTGATCAATTTCCGAGTTAAACGCACCGCCGGATGCGTACATGATATTAACTTACCTACTTTTATGTATATAATTAATCATTACCACCAAAAATAAGTACGAAATAAGCTCTATTTTACACTACCGCACCGCACATATACTTGTAGTACCTACCACCATGTTTAAAACATGTCTAAGTGGGGTCCCTAAAATCCTTAAATCTTTATTTTTTTCTCTTTTTAAATGTGTTTTCAAAACATAATTCTACAAGTAATGTTTCTTTTTATTTCATCCAGTAAATCCAAAAAACATCTTAGCTATGATCTATATTGGCCTGTCTGGCTGCTTGAAATATATTTTAATAGTTACCAAAGCGACATATGAAAAAATTAAGCCTAATGTACATAAGAAGAATCATAATTTATTTATCTATAAAGGTGTTTGGCGAGATGCCACATTAGAAAATTTATGGCGATATAAGACGTGATTGGTATAAAAGGTAGAAAAATAGAAAAGGTTAGATTGTAAATTAGTTTAACCACATTTGCTTTCTTGATTAAAAACACTAGTATTTTTTTTTTAAATGACTTCAGTCTGGCGATTGGAGTCCAAATAGTACGACAGTTTTATTTTTTTCCAATAATAGTTGAGTCTATATTGTGTACATTATGTATTCTAAGGAATTAGCATACACAATTAATATTACAAACAGTAGCACATTTAAAAGTGCAAATATTTTACTACTTTTTCCTAGCCTTATCCCAAGATTATTTGGGGTCGGCTACTAGTTCCATCTGGTTTTACCTGAAGAATGTCAGTTTTTACACGAAGCGACTGGCATCGGACCTCCGCAACCCTGAAGGTGAACTGAGTTGAAACTAGTGTCAGTATATTTGAGGGCATTGACATCTCAGTAACGATTACCATAGATGTTCATGGTAACCGGGACCGACGGCTTAACGTGCTCTCTGGGGCACGGGCGTGTGTGATTTCACCGCCAAACTTCCATTCCCCAGGCTGGAGGTAATAAGAATTTCATGTACGAAAAAGTCAATACATTACTTTGGCCCGACTCGGGCCCGAATCGAACCCGCGACCTCTTGGAATGGCAGTCGCATACGCGAACCGCGTCAGGCAGTCAACTTTTACTACTATTTTGTAAAAAATATACTTACTTAGTGAGCATTAAAAACATTGTAGCAAACTTGTGAACTTTGCAAGGTTCTAGATCTGGAATGAGTATTAGTTCATATGCTAGCTTTATTAATGCTATGTGATCTTCTTTTGAAAACTTCAAGCCATGTATTCTTATGTATCTGAAAAAAAAAAAGAAATTTTTGTATAGGTAATTTGTGAATAGTAAATTACATTGTTGTAAAGTCACAGGGTTAAATCAAATATGCAATTGTAAGTGGTTGCTCTCTGTACATCGAAAATATTTAAGAAAAACTGTTCTGTGCTGCTTTATGAACGCAATAGAACCCAATATAATGATTTTCAGAATTTTAGTCTGCATGTCTGTACGTATGTGTACGCTAATCTCAAAAAACGGCTTAACAGATTTGAATGCGATTTTCACTAATGCGTTGCGTTTTGTTCCACTTAACATTTAGGCTATGTTTCATTTCAATCAGTTCATAAATAAAAAAAGTTATTTCAGTTTCAAGAATCACCGCGATAACCGACCTTTACGTGGGCGGAGCCGCAGGCAAAAGCTAGTATTAAATAATTTGTTAGTCTTCAGAATGTCTTTAGTCTGTATTATATATCTATATTTGAGTGAGTTTATGACTATGCAGTTGAGGTTCCCTGGTAAAAGGCCTTCTACACGGTCGGCACCAACCGCCGACCATCGTGTCTTTGATGGGTCAACCTATTGTTATATTCGTTCTACACGGTCGTTGGTTAACTCAACTTATTAGTCCTTCTCCGGTATTCATGATTGCTCCTTGCCTTTCAAAGAAACAGAAGATCGGTTTGGCAATAACTTTTTATACGCTTTTTGAGCCACTGTTTCATCTACTTTTTATTTTTTTTAACTTTGAACAGCCTTAATATTTTACAGACAAGACCGACCCACGCAACCTTGTTTGCGTCTCCTATTGCCCGTAGCGTGATAATTTTCCCCCGTTTTTGAAACATTTTTCATTGGTGCTCCGCTCCTATTGGTCGTAGCGTGATGATATATAGCCTATAGCCTTCCTCGATAAATGTACTATTCAACACTGAAATAATTTTACAAATCTGACCAGCTGTTCCTGAGATTAGCGCGTTTAATTCTTTTTGTGTTGTAAAACTCCAAAACCTGTTTAAAATTCTATTCTATAATCTAACCTAAATAGAAATATAAATTTTAAATGACTGCAATTTTATTTATAAACATAAGGTTTTTTGCTCATGTTACAGCTCGTTCCCACTTAATCAGAGGTTCTAGTGTCAGAGCATTTTATATGAAGCTATTCACACTTATTGGAAACCGATTTTGTGTCGTTCCCGACAATAAATGTCGGGTTTTTTGCCAGCCCTCTACGCCCGGACAAAAATCGTGTCGGATCTCGCTCGCCTATAAGTAAGATTGGCGCTGTTCACATTTGTATCGGGTGTCGGGGCCGACTATCCTCCCCCCGCTACCCTTTGTTCCCTCCGTCCGTACATCGCTGCGATCGCACACACACACATCGCGGTGCGCAAGCAGAGTTATTGTGTTTTTATAACCGTAGTGTGAACAAAGGCGCCGACATCCGATAAATATACGGACCCGACAACCGACAAGTGGGAATGAGCTAGTGTGAACAAAGGCGCCGACATCCGATAAATATACGGACCCTACCCCCGACAAGTGGGAACGAGCTCCTTACTACAGTAGTAATCAGATTACCTTTCTTGCTACTGCAGCTTTAAATTGTTACAAGACCAAAAAAAATGCATGTGTTACTACCGTAATAGTAACAAACTAGTAGGTCGGAAGTAATATTAGAAGTTATCGGAAGTAATATTAGAAGTTATATAAAGCCATTGAGTCATATATAGTAGGTAGTAGAGCCACGCTGATTCCAGCATGAGTGGGCTGGCTCGACCAGGGTGGTACTACCAAGCACAGGGTACTATCAACATAAAATGACAGCATTCGTGCTGTTGTGTTTCGTTGGTGAGTGCCAGACTGGAGACCCGATGATGCAGAAGCATCACTAGCATAGTGTGGGTCACCATGCTGCTTAGTTGCATTGTTTGCATTCGCAATGAGTATGGTGACCACCACTCTTGGATTGGATTTTGAAAAAACAAAAATAAAATGGATTAGTGGGATAAATGATTGTTTCAAAACAATGTATGTGACACATGATAAGGAATAATATCAGTATGTCTGTGTTATCTGAGGCCAGGTGTATGCTATAGGAAACTCTGGGTAGTAGCCAACACATTTGAAACTTCACTCATACTTGCCAAAGGTTATCTCTGTAATGTAACTACTGTTCTATTATGATAATATCATTCATATCATAATGATATAATATGTGACTGTTTACAATAGTGTTGTTATATTTAATACTAGGATTTGCCTGTGGCTCCACGTGCGTGTATTTATTAGTTATCAGGTGGAAATGGGCTTACATCCTTCTTAAGAATCAATGTATCTTTGTGATAAATTTCATTACAATTGGTTCAGCAGTTTAACCATGAAGGTGCAACAGACTGACAGTTACTTTTGCACATATAATATTAGTAGGGAATATAAACACACATGTCTATATTTTTTATCACATTTAAGTTAGTTATTTATTGAAGAAATAATACATAAAAATAAATTATTTAAAAAAATATGAATGATGTTGACAAAAGATCTTATTAGAATGACCTCTATTGGTGAAATGATATTTTACCCACAAACTATAGGATTACTTACAAGATATTAATGTTAGATTAATATTTGAATTTATAAAATATATTGTTATGTATAACTCATAAACATCTGTGACACAAACACTTAAACTGGAAATATGTTACTACATATTTTATTCATTTTATTTTATTATGAATATTTCTAAAATAAGAGAAAATATAATAAACTAGCTGAGCCCCGCAAAATACAGGTTTTGGGTATATAATAGGATTAATGAATCAATGATCAAGCAAATTTAACAAGACAAAGTAAGAAGATGGATAAGATAAAAATATTTACTTCATCAGCCTTGAGGACCAGATACCGCAGGCCGGTTTCATCTCCCGCAGCATGACAGCCTTCGCCAGGTTTGTCTTTACTTGTTCCAGGAATCGTGCCGATTCCTCGTCCAGTTCAGCAGCATATGGCAATATATGATTTGTCAATAGTTCTTTCTGCGGTTTGAACCCAAGAGCTTCAATCCGCTCTGGGTTCGAAATCAAAAGCTCATACTCATCGTCTTGAATCATTTTGAATGATTAAGGCGAGTTGTGTATCGAAAAAAAAATTATATTGTATCACTGTCCTTCGGATTTAACGGATACATCAGCCCGGTTATATGTCAATTCGATGCACGTCCATGGATCACAATTTTTGTAATGTTAGTAACAAATCAAATTAACATTAAATTTACACAAGTCATCGAGTTAAACACTCAAAAGAAATTCCAAATCGCCAAGTCAGTCAGAAATACGTTCCTTTCCGCAAAAGTCTGACATCTGTCATTTTAATCGATGCGTTCGAGCCATTCCCAGAGCATTACGTTTATTTACCTTTCTTAGAGCATATATATCTGAAGGGGCAGCCAAACGGGTGGAAAGCGTGATCGGAGTAGAGAGAAAGAGATTGAGTTTGGGTAGTGTCCGTCTCTCTCACGCAAGCTTCTGATTGGTGGACGCACATACCAATTTGCATGACTGATTTGGCGGGCAATACACCAACCGGTAATTTTTAAATCATTCATGAAGAAAAAATAATGATTAGTTTTATTCTTTTTTGCATTGCATTTTTAGTAGAAATATCTAAATAAATCTACGTAGTCAATGAAGGAATATGCATGTTTTTTTTATATCATAATCTGATAATTTACGTATAACATAGAAAAAAATATAAATAGGCTTGAAAATAGTGAAACTAATTTTTGAGCTATTCAAACGCCGCTATTTTGCGCGCGTTATTGACATGACCAATGACGTCGTTGTCATTTCGTGTTTGTTTATTATTCAGTGTTTCAGTTACTTTATACATATTAACAGTTTTAATTGCTATAAAAATCATGGAAGAAGTAAACTTTTCTCACAAACACTACTAAACACTGTGACCATCGACGTCACATTTCGTTACGACCAATAGTGCACGTTTTGTAAGTTTGAATTTCCCTCCTGAGTTCCCTCCCTTATTTTTCACTTTTTACCAGACTACGGCAAAGCCAAAGGAGGGTTATGATTTTGACAGGCTATGTATGTATGTATGTTCATTTGTTCCCTCATAGCTCCTCAACTACTTATTAGAACTGGACAAATGAGGTATCGTTAGAAGCGTCTTGATCGTCTGCTGGTTATAGGCTATATGACGTGTCACTGAATCTAATGTGGCGCCCTCTAGCCGACATAAAGTACTGCATTAAAAAAATATTTTGAGATAAATATGCCGTGTTTGGTATCATTGGAAGGGGCGTTACTTGTTCATTTCAAATATATATTATATATTAATAATAGCACCAAAACATTTTAAATAAATAAAAAGTAAAAACTAAAACCCAACTACGACAAAAAACGACGCTGAAAACTTAACTTACATAGAAACGCACCATAACACTTTAGCAACGTGTGACTACGGCTTTTGAAACTTGTTTCATACTTTTTCAGCGTCGTTTTTTGTCGTAGTTGGGTTTTAGTTTTTTATTTAATATTTTCTGGGTTTAAATAGTCACTAAATAAAAAAATACCTTTTATGTATATTGTAAAGACAATAAAAAATCTAGCAAAAAATTTTTATGACATAACATTTTTATTCATAATCCCTTTTTTTTTTTTTTTTTTTTTTTATGTTTGGCCCGCCAAAATGACTCTACTCTGCCTGATGGAAAGCATAAGCACAATCCACGAGTGGTGGCCACCATACTCATTGCGAATGCTACAATGCAGCATGGTGACCCACACTATGGCGGCCTAGTGATGCTACTGCATCTTTTAGTCTAGTCAACAAGTATGGAACTTGTTGACTAGACTAATTGGGCCTCCGGTCTCGCACTCACCAACGAAACACGACAGCACTGCTGCTGTCATTTTACGTAGATTTTCTGTGCGAGGGTAGTACCGCCCCGGTCGAGCCGGCCCGTTCGTGCTGAAATCAGCGTGGCTCTACTACCTTTAATCCCTATTGCATAGAGCCACGAGCTTTATGGCAAGCAAAATGATCTATTATAAGTTTATAACACGTAGGTCAACACCAGCAGCTGAGAAAGGATAAATACGGACATTTTGGCGGGCTTTCGAACGCACTAGGCGCGAATTTCCTAGCTTATTTTTATAAATTTCATTTAATGCTGTTTTAATTGTTAGAATTTCATTGGAAGTTTTTTATGAAGTTAACTGTCTTGAAAATATACTATAGTGGCACACCACTATAATAGTGCTATTGGTTGCATGTGTGAAGTGGCATGAACACTTCCATTTTGCTCCAATAGGACATGGTTTTATATCGCAAGGCTTTGCACTAATAAACGAATAAACAAATACAAACCATGTATGTATGAACAGAACGAGCGAAAATGTACGAAACGTCCAGAACCGCTGTTCGTTGCATTTGTTAAATCTTCACTACATAGTATAAAACAAAGTCACTTTCTCTGTCCCTATATCCCTTTGTTTGCTTAAATCTTGAAAACTACGCAACGGATTTTGATGCGGGTTTCTTTAATAGATAGAGTGATTCAAGAGGAAGGTTTTTATGTATAATAAATGCATAATATAGTATGGTAACACTGTTAATTTTCGAGGTTTCTAATGTGATGTAGCAAATAAACACATTTTTTGCGCTTACATTGCAAACGCTGGTTGCACCCTACGAGATAGATCAAAATAATGTACCTACTACAGTATTGTACACCTTAAAAAGATCTACAAAAAAGTCCCCGACGGTATTTGTCTATCTCTTAGGCATAACCCACAACAACCATTTTTTATTCCTTTCTTTTTACGAGAAATAATGGCTTATTTAGGAAGCGATTTTAAGCAATACAGAATGAATCCTTATACAATTAAGTAAATTAAAATATATTGTGCATTTAATATAGATGAAAATGGCTCTTTACAGTATCTAATTTAAATAAATATATTCGAAGATATTACAGATTTAAAATGCACGAATCGTGTCGTCGGCGGGGGTATCTGAAATCCACCCGTGCGAAGCCGGGGCGGGGCGCTAGTATATTATATATCTTATAAATAGCTGAAGAAATTAATAAAATGTATAATGTTAACGCATACAATTTACTTTCTTTCCCGTGGGAGAGCCACGCTTCGGCATGAATGGGCCGGCGCGACCACGGCCTCACAGAAAACCGGTGTGAGTGCTTGCGCTGTGTTTCACCGAGTGAGTGAGGACACCGGAGGCCCATACCCTATACCCCGATCCCCTACCTCCCCACTCCCCATCCCCATAAGGCCAGCAACGCACTTGTGACGCTTCTGGTGTTGCAGGTGTCCATGGGTGGCGGTAATCGCTTACCATCAGGCGATACGTCTGCTCGTTTGCAAGCCTATTCCAATAAAAAAAAACCCTTTTTTATATAATATATTGAATTTACCTAATTTAGTAATTGAAATGATTATTTTATAAGAAATAATTAAAAAAAAACGTAACTCAATATTGTTATAGGTAAGTTTCATTTCCAGACTTACCTAACTACTTTACGGCATTTTCCGTTTGACAATCTGATGGTACGATAGCTGAATTCATTGGCAGAAAGCTGAAGATACATATTTTCATTTTTTAGACTAGCTTCGGCCCGCGGCATTATTGCGGTCTCAAAATCTCAATTAGTAACACCGCGGAGCTAGTTAAAAATAAACACAAAACTGAAATTTTTTATTGGTTTTATTTGTACTGTATTGAGAATTTATACATGTGGCTGTTAGTCAAGTTTTTAGTCGTTTAGACTGCAAAGCCTATGGTCTCGGGATCGATTCGATGAGCAGGATCATTCCTTTAGTGTCCGAGTGTAGTTTAGCAAATTATGAATTTGTAAATAGCACTATATAGTAGGTAGTGTCCGATAAGAAATAGTAAAAAAAACAATGTCTGTCTTTTGTTTAAAAATAAACGTGATTGGATGGAATCAGTCATAAAATTACTGCTAAGGTGCTAACCTCAGATCATAAAAATAAGTAACATAGTAGGTACCTACTGAAATGCGGTGCGATTCGATAATATATTCGACTGGATGGTCTTAATATGAATTACACTATCTTTTACACGCGGCTTCGCTCACGCAGACATTCATCCGCTGATTTACCCCCCTGATTTAGGGGTGGAATTCCAAAAATTCCTGTCTTAGTGCTCACTTACGTTATATAAAGAACCTACATGCAAAATTTCAGGATTCTAGCTTCAGCGGTTTGGGCTGTGCGTTGATCTCTGGGTATGTCAGTCAGTCAGTCAGTCAGTCAGTCGGTCACCTTAGTCTTTTATATATATAGAATATAGATAGATAAACCTACTAAACTACTGTGATGCATTTAATAAAGTCAACTTTGATTACCATTTCAAACTTTATATAACTTTGTTATTTTCCTTCGTTGTGTGAGCCCTGTTTTTTTCGGGGAGGGGGGGGGGGGGCGAAATAAATTCCTAGGTTCGCCACTGGTTGTGTGTAGTTAATCGACTGTTGGTTTTATAAAAAAAAATAGACATTTAATTTATAAAGTTTTTGGAATGACTTTGGCCAATATGATGTCTTTCGAATATTGGTTAATTGTTTGAATGATGTAGGTAAGTACATCTACTTATTATAGTTAATGACAACAAGTAGTTAGGGATTGCTGTCTTTGTCTTTACAAGCATAGACTTTTGGAAACTTGGAAATTAATTATCTATGAGACAAAGTCTCGTTTTCGGATTATATATTTTTACATATTGGGTATCACTAATTATTTTGTAATCATAATCACGAAAATGTAAGAAGTCTTTTAGGAAATTCTTTATGTTAAATACGCTGATAGACGTAAGAACTGGAGGTATTCTTGTAATTGCTGCTTCTTTATGCAATCCATGTAAATATTCGTCCTGAAACAAAAGGTTAGTTATATTATTTACGTGATTCATATACTGCCTATTTATATCATCTTTCAAAATTACATCTCTTAAATCATTCAATTACTGAAACCATGTAACGCATAACATCGGAAACAATTTTCCTAAATTTCTTGAAGTTTTTAATTGTAGAAAAGAAATATTCCAAAAATTGTATAGAAAAGTTGGTATTAGTATAAAACTGCCGGAGTATCTAAAATTCTAAATGAGAAAGAGGCCTGTAGAATTATACCGTTACAGTGTTATACATTTTGTTACGCGAGAAAAAAAAATTGATATACACATCATATAGGTACCAATCATACTAAAAATTTGCAACTAAATCTGTTTGTTTGTCTGTCTGCTCAGATCAAATAAAAAAAGGTAGATAACGCACCGCCTTGTTCTTGTTGAAGCAGAAAAAAGGCTCGTAGTTCCAAGTAAACACACGCGATACGAAATAACTATGCTATAAACTGGGGTACTTTTCGTCAGTATCGTACAAGTATCGACAACTTAAACTGTCTGTCTGTTACGCTTTCACGGTTAAACCACTACACCAATTTCGATGTTTGGCATGGACATACTTTGATTCTTGAGGCAGGACAGGCTACTATTTACCACGATAACTAATTTACACGAGGGCAGTGCCGCGAGCAAAAGCTAGTTATTTAGAAAACGTGAGTTACTAGTAATTCACATATTTTAGTAGTTATTTTTGTAATATTTTTTAATAAACCATAATAATGAATGCGAAATTGTAATCTACTCATGTGACTTGGTGTTCTGTGTATATTCCCAAGGGTCATCACACCGGGACTAACAAAAAGATTACGCGTTTCTTCCTACACGAACGTGCGGCCACCGTCACAGTGACATGGTAGAATATAAGTCAAAATTTCTAAAGTGCTCGAGGCCTGCGTTTAAGCACAGCTCTTGTTTGTATATAAACAGAATCTTCTTAGTCCTTTCCAATCTGAGTTAAGATCCCGCTACAGCACAACCACAGCTCTCCTCAAAGTGACTAACGATATTACAGAGGGCATGGATGACTCCAAAGTCACAGTGCTGGCTCTGATAGATTTCTCGAATGCCTTTAATTCCGTCTGTCACGACGTCCTACTGGCCATCCTCTCCTGCCTTATAATCTTCTCAGAAGCTCTGGAATGGTTATCCTCCTATCTACAGGGATGTCAACAGTGTATAAATACTGATGACTTGCCGTCGAGTTGGTGTGATCTTCTCACTGGCGTCCCTCAAGGCGGTATATTATCTCCGGCTCCCTTACTATTCTCAATATTTATAAATCTCGTAACCCAACCTTCGGTGTGCATATCACCTGTACGCTGATGACTTACAACTGTACACGCAGGCAAGTGTTGAGGACGTATCATATCCCATCCAGTAAGTCAACAAAGACTTGAACTTTTTAAGGAATGATAAACCAATGAGGAAAGAAAATATAAGGAGATGCCCTATTCTACTATACGAACAATGCATTATACAAATATATATAAGATCGACACATATATACAAAAAAGCATTTTGTCTCTTTTTAACTTATGTTTACCTTGGTGTAAAAAGGGAGATAAACATAGTTTAGTGAAGACTAATATTGGCAACACTTTTGAGTGACGTCATGCACTTGTCAATTCGTGCCCGGCGACGCCATTGTATGCACCAAGTTCTGAGGTAGATCTGCTGTCAAGCGGTAGTTGTTGGAAATTTTGTTTTTGTTTTCGTGCCAATTACGGCTTTAAATTGGTTTTTATTGTATCCAAGGCTTTGCCCTAGACATGAAAATCATGCCTTCGTGCTCCATTAAACAATCTGGTGCAAGAAAAAACAAGAATCATTGTACATTGACTCTTTACAGGTTAGTACAAAAATGCATTGAAATTGTTCAATATTTTACGATTTTGTTTATTGTATTGTATTGTTACGAGCCGGGTATTCAATAATTAAAAATAGTCGGTTAATTACCAAAAAATAACACACTGTTTATTTACAACCCTTTTTACAACAATAATTCGCTATGTCACTTGTTAATCGCACTAGAAGATCGCTTCGATGTTAACTCCGCTGTATCGTGAAACAATACTGACTCGTACGGGTAACCCAATCTGCTTATATATGGCTTTGAAACCCCTAGAAAGATCTATAATATTCGATAGAACATTCTCCACTAAACAGAAATTACCAGAGTGAGTAATCTAGCGCCATCTAGCGTCGAATATCAGAGTTACTCCACAGTTGCGTGCTACTTGACACTAGATGGCGCCTTCAATTCAATTCTCGCGACTGGTAGATTGTTCTAGACTATTTTTCTCGAAGGCGCAACACTGCCCCCTCCTAAGACATGCTCGTCCCGAGCATAATCAGTTCCATAGTATCGCGCCAATCGATCTACGTGAACTATCTTTGGGGCGCCTCTTGGACACTTCTGTATCCGGTAGGTAACATCATTGATTTTTGTCACCACCCGGTATGGCCCTTCCCACTTGGCTTGTAGCTTTGGAGATCTCCCTTTACTGCGAACTGGATTATGGAGCCATACTAGAGAACACTCTTCGAAGCCCTTATTGTTCACTTTCCGGTCATATCGGGTTTTCATCTTCTCAGACATTTGCTGGCCCGATTGTCTGACATGCTCATAAATGTCATTCATCTTGTTCCGCAAGTCATTAGCGTACTCCGTTATACTTCGCGGGGTGTCAGGGGGTATTCCAGTGATCAAGTCTGCAGGCAATCGTAGTTCTCTTCCGAAGTTTGCAAAAGCTGGTGTTACTGAAGTGCTTTCGTGGACTGCACTTCGGTATGACAGAAGAAACGGTTGGATGTGTTTGTCCCAATCTTTTTGCCTACTTTCAACAACTTTTGCGAGATACCTCTCTAGTGTTTGGTTAAATCGTTCCACCATTCCGTCAGATTGTGGGTGATAAGAGGTGGTTCTGGTTTTATGAGCACCCATTACTCGACACATCTCTTGAAATATTTGAGACTCAAAATTTCTTCCTTGGTCACTGTGAATTTCTAAAGGCACTCCAAAACGACAGAAGACTTCGTGCACTAATTTGTCTGCAACTGTTGATGCCTCTTGGTTGGGAATGGCGAAAACTTCTGGCCACTTAGTGAAGTAGTCCATTACAACCATGAAGTACTTGTTTCCAGTTTCACTTTCAGGAAATGGTCCCGCTACGTCTATTGCAATTCTTTCCCAGGGTGCCCCAACATTGTACAATTTCAATGGACCTCTGCTACGTGTGTGAGGTCCCTTCACGGCCGCACAATTAGTACACTTGCGACACCAGTCCTCAACATCATCACGACAATGAATCCAGTAGAATCTCTCCCTTATCTTTAACAATGTCTTCTTAACTCCCATATGACCTCCTGAACATCCGTTATGGTAGAGCTGCAGAACCACTGGTATCTTAGCTTTAGGGACAACCATTTGCAGATGACAGCTGTCTCCTCGAGCGTTTTCCCATTTACGGCACAAGACTCCATCCTGGATGACTAGGCTATCCCATTGAGCCCAATAACTCTTTGTGGTTGAACTCAGCGATGCAACATCGCTCCAGTGAGGCTTAGGAGTCTCAGCTTTAATCCACTCGAGAATTGGTTTGATATCTGCATCCTCTTGCTGTGCTTGCTGTAGGCTTTCCTTCCATTCGATGCTAAGGTCCGTCTTTATTGTCCTTATAGGAACAGCTTCCTTTACTTCTTGCTTGGCACAGTGTTTGCAGTCTTCAGGGCAAGGTCTTCTTGATAATGCGTCTGCGTTACCGTGTGATTTTCCACTGCGATGTTCAATCATGAAGTCATATTCCTGTAGTAGCTCAATCCATCTCGCGACTTGTCCTTCAGGATTTTTAAATTGTAAGAGCCACTTTAGTGCAGCGTGGTCAGTTCGGAGGTGGAATTTACGCCCGAGCAGATATTTGTTAAAATGTTGCAGTGTCTTCACTACTGCCAGTAGCTCCCTTCTTGTGACACAGTAATTTCTTTCGGGTTTTGACAAAGATTTACTGAAATATGCAATAACGACCTCTTGATCACCTTTCCGCTGGGATAACACACCGCCAAGCCCAGTATCACTCGCGTCTGTGTCAACTATGAATTCATTTTCGGTATCTGGATACCCTAAGATAGGTGTGTTGCATAGACGTCTTTTTAGCTCTTGAAATGCAATGTCACAACTTTCATCCCAGCAGAATTGTCTTTTCTCTTCAGTAAGTTTATGAAGGGGTTTGGCAATATCCGCAAAGTTTTTCACGAATCGCCGATAAGAGCACAAGCCCAAAAATGCTCTTACTTGGGTCTTATCTCTTGGAACTGGCCAATCCTTGACAGCAGCGATCTTTTGCGGATCTGTTTGGACACCCTCTTCCGAAACCACATATCCTAAAAAGCTAACCTGCCGTTTGAAAAATGAACACTTCTTAGGACTTAACTTTAGGTTGGCACTTCGGATTTTCGATAATACGCGCTCCAGGTTTTGAATATGTTCTTCAAACGTACGGCCTACAATGACAATGTCATCCAAGTAGACCAGGCAAGCGTCTCCAGTTAATCCGGTCAGTACTGACTCCATCAGTCTTTCAAAAGTTGCTGGCGCGTTACATAATCCAAAGGGCATAACTTTAAACTGCCACAGTCCTCTCCCTGTAGAGAATGCAGTCTTCTCTTTGTCCTTGGGATCAATTTCTACCTGCCAGTATCCACTTTTCAAATCTAAGGTGCTAAACCATTTTACCCCTGTTAGCATGTCCAGTGTGTCATCTATTCTAGGAAGTGGATAGCTGTCCTTCTTCGTAATGTCGTTTAAACGGCGGTAGTCAACACAAAAACGCATGCTGCCATCCTTTTTCTTTACAAGCACTACAGGTGAACACCATGGGCTGGATGAAGGCTCTATAACACCGTCTCTGACCATTCCATCAATCATGGTTTGCACTTCCTTTTCTCGTGCTACTGGCAGTCTTCTTGGTCGCTGACGAATAGGCAACTCATTCCCAGTGTTTATTTTGTGTTGAACTAAACCAGTCTTTCCAATATCAGCTTCATTAGTAGAGAAAATATCAGCGTACTTAACTAACATTCTCTTAGCCTTGCCAATCTCTTCCCTAGACAAAACATCTTGACAGTCTTCCAAAAGTGTTGACACGTTGACTCGTGCATCCTTGCTAACATTTGAAGTAGTCAAGTCTTGGCATCGATGCATCCAATCCACATCTTCGCAAGTGCCAATCAGTGTGCCCTTATGAATCACATGTTGCTTGTCACTTAGATTTAGCACACGTACTGCAGGGATGTTAGTGGTACTTACTAGAGTCCGTGCGACCTTCCATGGAAGGTCATTATCTATCCTTTCAATAAGTACACACCGTTGCATTCGTCCGGAGTTATAAGGAAGACTAACTGGCATGATTGTTTCTGATCTGGGAGGAAGAACAACTTTCTTTAAGCTGTACACTTTTCCTGGTGACGCTCCTTCCATGAACAGTTCTTCTTGACTACATCTCAATACACCTTGATTGATGTCGATCTCACAACAATTGTTCTTCATGAAGTCTAGGCCAAGGATGCAGTCGTCAACTATATCAGCCACGATGACGTTATGCAGGTAAACTTGGTTGCCCAACTTCGACTCCACCTTCTGTTCGCCTCGGACGGGTATGCGCTGACCAGTGGCTGTTACTAGGTTTATTTGCTCACGGTTACAAGTGATGTCCCTCAGAAACCGATTTGCAAGTTGGGAACTGACAACTGTGCGAGAAGCTCCCGTATCAATCGTCAGCTTACATGTTGTTCCGTTGATTTCGCCTCTGATGACCAGGCTGTTCCCATCATGACTTTGCGAGATCGAAATCCTTGGGGCTCTTTGAACACCAGCCAGCACCCGCCCCGCAGTCCTGGCGTTTACTCGTTTCCCTGCTGTTGTTGGGCAGTACTATCAGTCGCCCTAATCTCCTGAGGCCGCTCGTATTCATTTCCTATGCTTCGCTTAGGGCAGCTGGACCGAAGGTGACCTTTTTCACCACAGGCGTAACACCTAGGGCTGTACCCCTTAAACCGGTCACGCACAGGTGACGCCACAACCTCCCGGACCCGATGAGACCGATGATCTTGTCTCACAACTTCCACCTCCAAAGCATGGGCCAGAGCATCCTTGAGAGTTTCATGGTGCCCAAGTCGCACAGCAGCTCTAACTTCGAGGTCACGAATGCCATCGATGAAAGCTTGCACCAGATTCCCGTCCACGAGCGCAGGTGCAGACTGGTATGCCTTACGGACCAGTTTCTCAACTTCCAGAGCCCATTGTTGCAAGTTCTCACCGATGCGTTGGGCACGATCTTTCAGCTGTGCACGAAAAACGTGCTCCAGGTGAGCGTCACCATATCTTGCCTCCAATGCCTCCAGCAGTTGCTCATAGGTTACCTTCTTACCTAGGGCTTCAAGGACGGTTAGAGCCTGGTCTCGAAGACCCAAGGTGAGCGCAGTCATAGCCTGTTCCTTAGTCCAGCCGTTCGCCGTCATAACAGCCTCAAACTGGATCTTGTAGGCTGACCACGAAGATGTCCCATCAAACGGCGGTACTTTGAACCCCCGCACCGAAGGAACAGCAGTTACTGAAGTCGCCGCTCCATCTCCAACTTTGAGGTTCCCTAATGCCTTCTTCACGTCGGCAATCTGAGTTTCGGCCTCAGTGATACGGTTCTCGTGTTGAAGAACCTGATCCTTCACTACCTTGAGTTCTTTGCCGAAGGTCTCGTGAATGCCTTTTAACAAGAGCATTTGTTCCTCTTGGCGGCGGGCCTGCTCCTCCTGATGGCGGGCCTGCTCCTCCTTGTCCCGCTGCAGCTGTTCCTCCAATCGGCGGGCCTGCTCTTCTTGACGGCGGGCCTGCTCCTCTTGACGGCGGGCCTGCTCCTGGAGCATCACCATTAGGGCCGTGATATCTGGAGCTGCTGACGATGTGGTGAGCTTGGCTTCCATCGCTGGCTGCTGACCTTCCGGTGTGGGCAGTTGTGCACCTCCAAATCGCCTCAGGTCGGCCTCTTGCTGACGCTGACTCCTAGTTCGGATACCTTCCGTGTCTTCCTTTGGTAAAACCGTCATACTTTAATCCCACTGCTGACACCAAATTGTTACGAGCCGGGTATTCAATAATTAAAAATAGTCGGTTAATTACCAAAAAATAACACACTGTTTATTTACAACCCTTTTTACAACAATAATTCGCTATGTCACTTGTTAATCGCACTAGAAGATCGCTTCGATGTTAACTCCGCTGTATCGTGAAACAATACTGACTCGTACGGGTAACCCAATCTGCTTATATATGGCTTTGAAACCCCTAGAAAGATCTATAATATTCGATAGAACATTCTCCACTAAACAGAAATTACCAGAGTGAGTAATCTAGCGCCATCTAGCGTCGAATATCAGAGTTACTCCACAGTTGCGTGCTACTTGACACTAGATGGCGCCTTCAATTCAATTCTCGCGACTGGTAGATTGTTCTAGACTATTTTTCTCGAAGGCGCAACAGTATTAAACATATTCTTTTTATAATTTCCGAAGACGTTTGTTAGTTTTTTGAGGTTCTCAATGGTATTATTTGCTTTGTTTCACTTTGATTTGTATACATACGATTTAGGATAGTGATGGTAGAGTTAAAGTATCGATACTTATATTATTATAAAAAAAATGTTAACATGGTGTTTTCTTCATCAGATTTCCTGTAAATGAAATTTTAAGAAAGAAATGGATCGAAATCATTGGTTTGGAAAATATAAACCCTCAACATAAAATGTGGTATGTCTGCTCGATGCACTTCCATGAAACATCCTACAACAGAACTCTTGAAGTGACGCGATTACGTGACTGTGCAGTGCCCTAACCTGAATGTGTGAATAAATGAATAAATATAACAACTATTTAAAACGTGTTTTATTTACACAATTTGTTATTTCGCTCAATGTCAACATAATATAAGTATTTTCTATGTTGATATCGGTATCCCAGAACCGTCGGAGCTACGAAAAAATAGGTAAACAACGATATACATTCTCGTTTGTTTGAATGCGGAGGTATTCTGTTCTTTCTTTAGTCTTGTTTCTGATATAACGGATAGGGCTGTTTTCATAGCCGATAACAAATGGTTTTAAAATAATAATTTGAGAAACCTCACCTACGATCATCTATTCCCAGACTACAGAAAGACCAGGATTTTAGGGATTCCAAGAGGAATCCACGGCCTCATTTTGGGAGGAGGTGATGTACGCCTAAAAGGTGGGAAAAGGGAGAGGACTAGCACTCTCCTAACCCACAATGGAGTCACCAAACGCTGTAATACTCCTAATGGCCTACGGTTTCTTGGGTAGGAGCCCAAGAATCATTTAAGTAATATTTCGATCATATCATATCTAGCCGGGTGTCCCGTGATGGCCAGCTTTCATTTTTGGATTTTAGTCTTAGGTCCATCATTCAAAATTTAATCCATCCATTATAAATAATAAAAACAATCGGAATTAACTATAATTATTTAATGTTATCGTTATTTTTGCAAGTTATTAAATATTTCATTTAAATATCGGTATTGACATTTCGAGTCACTCTACATAGGTACAACCCTAAAGGCAGCCATTTTATGCGCCAACTTCTTGTGTAGGTAGGCACGATAATTTTGTAGGTACCTATGCGTAGTCCATGTACTGTAGGTCGATGTGATAAACGAGGTTTGGTTTATCTAAGTAGATTGAATATGGCGGGCATCCCACCAGTTGTCTACAACAACCTGACTATATACCTCTGAGTACAGTAGTCAAGGACCTAGGGCTATATATGGACTCAACACTTGGCGGGCGCAAGTTACACATGTTAGCCAGGAAGTCACCTCGTGCTTCCGTGCTTTATATCGTCTTAAGGACTTCCTTCCCACTAAAACCAAGGCTACGCTTAAGCAGTCCCTAATTATTCCCTAAATCGATTATGGTGATGTACCTATGTTATTTTGACATTAATGATAACACCTATGTTTTAATCTACTAAGTCAAATTCTATATTCTATTTTTGCACCTACCGCATCATGTTTTTACATCACTCAAAGGTTGACTGGTGGGGAATGTCTCATGGCATGTGCAGTAAGTTAAAATCTATACAAATAAAATTGGAGTGTCTGTTTGTAATATTGCTTCTTGTATGTTACTTCTTCACGCAAACTACTGAATGGATTTGGATGAAACTTTACAGTTATATATTTTATACATCAGAATAACACATAGGCTACCATTTGCCGCGATAACCGACATATACGCGGGCGGAGCCGCGGGCCACAACTAGTTAGAAATATATCCTCCGTCTTGTGGGACTTTACAAAGATACATGACACGGACAAAAGAATACCCAAACTCAGAATAACAATTTTCGGATAGACAAAGTCTTGTTCCATGTGGAATTTAAACCCACAACACTTGGTAGAAAGCGACGGGTGACCGCATAAACCACCGTCGGTGCAGTCAAAGTATTTATATCATCTATTTAAATGAGTTTATGATCTTAACTTACCATGTTCTCCATCCCAATATAGTTGACATCGATGATTTTGTTGTTTTTCTTAGATTCTAAGTAGTCGAGCCATTGACGAAACATCTCTTCTTGTGAAGGCAGTTTAAATTGGCCTGCTGCTAATGCTGCTGTATATTCAGCCTGTAGTAGTATAAAATTATGATTACTAATACTTTTTTTAGACTAGCTTGGCCCCGCGGTTGCAAATAGTACAACAATAACCGCGGGTTACTCAGCTAGTCAGATAGGGCATAACAATAGGACTTCACAGCATCAAACTAACCTGGGCATCGTTAAGTCTGGTCATCACTAACTTAGATATTCCTACGAACATCATGGTGGGATGATTGATGTTCACTATATGTTGGTACAGAGGCATCACGTACTTATCAGTCGCCGTTACGCCACTAGATTTATGGTTCAAGAAGGGGTAATTGTAGTTGTAACCTGAAGTTTGAGAAACATTTTGTAAATAGTTACTAATTCAAAAAGTTATTCCATTGATCTATTTATTTATAATATATTAGGTTGTCGTATTAATGAACAAAATGAGAATGTTGAATCAGAGCCGTGTATTGTTTTGAATTAAGGTTTCTGAAATGCCGAAGTATTGTCACAGATGTAAATTTAATCAATTATGTATAATGAAATACTAATCAACAATATGATAGTTGCAAAATTTTAGCATTATTACATTAATATCCAATGTTTGCTAAATACAATTACAAATAAAATACATAATATAGAAACCTATAATACCTATAATCTATATACATAACTATCATTAAAAAAAAGAATAACAATATTTACATACAAGCGTCAAAAATCTCCTCCACATCTTCACCTACTGGTAGCGTTCCCAAAAGACTGGCAGCATTACCACGTTGAATGGCAATGCTGATTCTCTGTGCTAGAAAAAGGCCAGCCTTCTGGTCGCGAGAAGCGTCAATCAGTTGATTAGCTAGTTGTTTAAACATAGCGCGAGAACTCGGACCCCATGAACCTTGCGTCTCGACCCCAAACGGTTCAAAAATGTAATAACCCATTATATTTTGGTACTTACGCCGTCTGAATCTTTCCGCAGAAGCAGCAGTAGCGTCGGCATAATCAGTTGTGCTTGGAAGATGAGATGGCGCGGGGGTGTCGACGCAAGTTGCGTCCCACACCAAAGGCTTACCCATCTTCCAAGGCAGTAACGACATACCATCTGGTCTCTTGCCATCGTCCTTTTCAGACCGTTTGGTTTACGTACAGCTGGAACGCCGGCGGTAACGAGAGCAAGACGGATAATCATTAATATTGGCACGTCGAGATATTGGGCCAGCGCTTCTGCTACAAGAAAGGCCATAATATCCGAGATTGTCAACAGCTTCTCCACAGTGACAAAAATGTGGAGAAACACAAGGTGCTCCTAAACGGAGGCAAGTGGCAAAGAAAAAGTAGTATCGTCCAACAAGGTACCTATGTTGAGCGATGGAAGTGCCTGCATCCATAAGACTAATATAATTTGAATTTTATTTAATATGAATTTAATAGTACTACCTATCCTGACCTCTTACAAGATCACTCCGGATGAAATGGGTATTTCCCAATTCTACGCATCTTAAATTTAAAATTAAATATAAACTTAGCAGTTTGTATTTTCGGAACAATAATTTTATGAAATAGTCATTATTGAAGTGTGAAAAGTGGCTAATTTACCTGTACAGAGTATGACTACATCAAATTCTTCAGCAGTACCATCTTTGAACACAGCGCCTGTGGAAGTAAAATGGTTCAAGTCAGGTTTCTTCACATATTGGCCACCGTAGTCAGGCTCGTTGTAAATAAGATGATGACTATGGAAAAGCTTCGAGGATATATTGACAAGCTGTGCAGCGATGTCTAGACCAGATGGACCTCCACCCACGACCAGCACGCGTTGATTCCGGAAATCTTCAGGATCCTTGTAGTCGTGACTGTGCATTAGTTTTCCTAGAAAATAATGGTCATAGGATTCAATTAGATAATACACATTAATAGAAATATACATTTATGGGTGACTTTTTTGATTTTGAAATGTATATTTACTGCTGCACTTCGTTTCAGTTAGCTACTTCCAGTTGAGGTATGTAATCTTCACTTACCCGAGTTATTGATCACACTTGCCATCAATTTTTCTTCCTTTCTTTTCTTTATTCTCCTAATTTTCCCACCTGATCCCTAAGGGTCAGCGCCAATGGACGGAGTGGCAGACTAATTTGAATACTTATAATGTTAAGGTTTGCTTTTAATTTTTCAATCATTAAGGAAAGTAAAAAATAGCATAAAGGCCTGGTGTATGTCTATGCTATGGCTATGTTTATGTAATACACTCTTAGAGAATTGTTACCTTATCAAATCTAATCGAATTGCTGTCTTACCTTTGAATGACTCTTGACCTTCGAAGTGTGGAATATTAGGTGAGCTGAACTCTCCATTCGCAACGACTACAAAATTACAGTTTTCAGTCTCGTTCTTTCTGCTGTCTGACTTCATGTATGTGACGTCCCACTTATCTCCGGTCCATTGAACTTTCGTTATTAGGCGACGGAACTTAACAAAATATTTCAAAACCTTTTACAAGAACAAATATTTTATAAATTGAAGAAAAAGTAGTATGAATTCAACAGGGTACAGATATTATTTTCTATACATCATACATATAAATTCAAATAAATTGCTTTTGGATTATTTATTTATTTTAGGGTTTTGTGCAATTCTCACCCAATGTAAAATAAGCGGATGTCGACAATCCTAGTAGGTACTTGTTTGTTTTTATATTATATACAAAAACTAGCTGACCCACGCAACGTTCGTTTACTCTTCACTGATGTAGTTACAAAAAATGTGATAAATGAAGAAACGCTTGACCGATTTTGTGCAAACTTCACATAAACCATCTACTAGATAGTCCGAACAAAGTCCTAAACATTTGGTTTGGATAGGTGAGCCCGTTCTTGAGTTATAAAATTACAACGAAAAGTGGCATTGATTTTTAGGGTTCCGTGCCAAAGGCAAAAAACGGAACCCTTATAGATTCGTCATGTCTGTCTGTCTGTCTGTCTGTCCGTCCGAATGTCAAAGCCACTTTTTCCGAAACTATAAGAACTATAATGTTGAAACTTACCGCATTAAGATTATCATAAAAAAGTAAAAACTAAAACCCAACTACGACAAAAGCGACGCTGAAAAAGTATGAAACAAGTTTCAAAAGCCGTAGCACAGAATAACTAATAGTAGCCGTAGTCACACGTTACGTAGAAATGTACCATAACACATTAACAACGCGTAAACTTATTTCATACTTTTTCAGCGTCGCTTTTGTCGTAGTTGGGTTTTAGTTTTTACTTTTTTTTTATTTAAAATGTTTTGGTGCCTCTATAAATATTAATATCTTTGCAAAGTATATTTTAAATAGGTATCATAGAAATATCACAATTATCGAATAAATACGGACAAAGTCACGAGAAAATGCTAATAATATATATATATTTGAAATGTACAAGTAATGCCCTTTCGGTTTCGAAAACCAAACACGGCATATTTATCTCAAATTTATTTTTTAAAACAGTACTTTATGTCGGCTAGAGGGCGCCACATTAGATTCAGTGACACGTCATATAGCCTATAACCAGCGGACGATCAAGACGCTTCTAACGATATCTATTTGTCATATTCTGACTAGTAGTTTAGAAAGAATGAGGGAACAGACAATACCATAGAAATATCACACTTATCGAATAAGTACGGACAAAGTCAAGAGCAAATGCTAATAATATATGTATTTTTGAAATGTACAAGTAACGCCCTTTCCAATGATACCAAACACGGCATATTTATCTCAAATTTATTTTTTAATTTAGTACTTTATGTCGGCTAGAGGGCGCCACATTAGATTCAGTGACACGTCATATAGCCTATAACCAGAAGATGATCATGACGCTTCTAACGATACCTCATTAGTCGAGTTCTAATAAGTAGTTAAGGAGCTATGAGGGAACAGATGAACATACATACATACATAGCCTGTCAAAATCATAACCCTCCTTTGGCTTTGCCGTAGTCGGGTAGAAAAAATAAACATTTTGGGGGTCCGATGCTTAGAACTAAAACTCAAATTTTTTGTTTCATCAAACCCATACGTGTTATATAATGAGGTTTCTTATATAATTTTTTTCTCAACTGCGCGAGAGACACTTCCAAAATGGTAAAATGTGTCCCCCCCTGTAACTTCTAAAATAAGAGAATGATAAAACAAAAAAAATATATGCTGTACCTACATGCAAAGGGTGAAGTTTTGAAGGTTTGAAGGAGATCTAGTAAGTAGTTTTTTTTAATACGTCATTATAAATGGTAAACCGCAAAAAAATACACTATTATTAAAACTTCGATCAAAGTTACAACGAACTACAAGAACGTTTACATTATTCTAAGGTTTATATTATGTTACTTGCTGCTTCGGAACCCTTCATGGGTGAGTGCGACTTGCACTTGGGCGCTTTTTTTAAATACATAATTATATTGATATTGATTACTGACCAAAGGAGTAACAGATATCAATCTGATTGTTGAAAATATTGTTTATCTACAAAGATTAACGTTTAATTTGTGCATATGGTTAATCACGCGCGCAAAAGCTCTTCTTAACATACATCGTCATCTTCTCTATCAAAAACGAGTCTGTTTATCGGAATTCAGCTATCAATAACAAGAATCCTTTATTATTAAATTATAAATGTAGTTGTTTTTGTGTGCCGATCAAATCAACTAATATACATTAAAAACTTTAAAACAGAAAATTTAAAGAACCGCTTTTTTGTATACATATAAAATAGACTAATTACGAGTTTTATGTAGTTCACTTCATAATGCTCTAGCTCGTTTGATGTATACGAGTAGTAACTAAAAGGAAGTGTTATTTTAAAATTAGAATAAAATAAAATACATGATAATAATAAGGAAATAAAAATACTAAAAGGGAACCGGCAAAAAACTGCAAGGACAAATAGCTGCAAAGAGATTTTATCGGGCTTTAAATGACTTCAGGGAATGGATTAGAACTATTTCGAGTAGTGTGTGTGGTGACGGATTAAGAATTCTGAGTGAGAATATTCATCCCATGGATGTCGTAAGAGCCGACTAAGACAGCAAACTACATAGGAAAACTTCACAGCGAAGAGAAGGTAAACTTGAAGCAAACTCTATACCAACCCGTCTGGCTAGGGTGGTATAATAATTCCGCCGTTTCTTACTGCGAGCAAGTTATTACAGGCCAGGTATCGCAGACGCTTCAGGCGCCGGAGATCGCAAAATGATCTCCGTCTTTCTTATGCGCAAGATCTTATCTGTCACCCTAGCAGAACCAGGCCCGGGTGGGGGGGTGCGCGCGCTCCACGCCACTTGCGCCCCACTTTTTTTGGGTACAGGAACGGAAACAACGGGGTTGCAAGGGCGTCGCCAGCCCTTGGCCTAGGTAGGGGCAAGTTGTCGGAGGAGATCTCCCGCTACCGGCCGTCATCCACTCCATGGCCTGTAGCAGGCGCGGTTCTAGGGGGGGGGGGGAGTCACAGGGGACATGACCCTATCTATCATGACGCAGATTCTATCTCTGCGTTACAACCAGCCTGAACGAGTCGGGGAAACTCTTTGAAAGAGTTATCTCCGACCGTATCACCGGGCACCTGTCGCGACTGGGCCCTGATCTATCGGATTGCCAATTTGAATTCGGATAGGGGGCGGATGAACGCTTTCGGCATCCTTCCCTGGCGCGCGATTAGGGCGGCCCTTGAATATCACGCGCGCCGTCATAGAGGCCTATCTGCGCAACAGTGCAGTGAAGTTTGTTGATCGGAACGGAGTGGCAAATCAAAGGGAGCTGTGTTTTGGGGTTCCCCAGGGCTCTGTATTGGGCCCATTGTTATGGAACCTCGCATATGATGCGGGCCTTCGCACTAGTCTGCCTTCTGGCCTCAGTGTCGCCTGCTATGTAGACGATACCGCAATACTGGCTAGAGGGTCACGCTTCGGGGAGGTGCTTCTGCTCGCCGAGCAAGGGCTGGCTTGTGTCGTGGATAAAATTCGTGAGCTGGGCCTTAGGCTGACGCCCCCATGGCTTACGTAAGCGCCAGGAACCACCCAGCTCATGCCTCTGGATGAATGACGTTGAAGTCCAGGTGAGCCAGTACCTAGGCCTCATCCTGGACAGACGGTAGAGCTTCGAAGAGCATTTCGGGCGACTAGTCCCCCGAGTACAAGGGGTAGCAGGGGCGCTACATCGTCTGCTTCTCAATCTTGGGGGACCGCGGGAAGTATTTCGCTGCCTCTATATGGGCGTCGTGCAATACATGGTCCCTTATGGGACACCGTCGAGTTACTCCCGATGTAAGGCTTAACTCGCGAGTCTGCAGCGGTTGATGCTACCGTACGATCTCGTATTAGGCGGCGATGATCCTGGCGCGATCTCCACCCTTCGACCTTCTGACCGACATGGACACAATGCTCTACGACGAAATTCGTTCTGTCGGTCGGAATAGCGAAGAGACAGCGCCGGATCATGAGCCCGGAATGCTTCCTCAGAACGCACATACGTAAGCCCAACGGGCTTGGCGGGCAGGGCTAGAAACCCAGGTTTTTGCCAGCCAACGCGCTGTCGGAGCCGTTTTGACGAGCTTTGAAGCTTGGATAGAGAGAACTGACTGTGTTATCTACCGATTCAATCAACGGGCACCGTTGCTTCGGTGAATACAGAATCGAACGTCAACCGAAACGAAAATCAACGAACCTGTCACCAGCATTGATCGCGGCAATGCTGGCGAGTAGTTAGGGATGGATGGCCGAGTGGAGTCTGTGGAGACGTTATGCTCCAGAAGGAGTCCTCAGAGCGGGCTCGGGAAAGGACCAATCCCGCTCAAAACGGGCGACGAAGGAGGTGCGGTAGAAGCCGCTAGCTCCCCAATCGTCGGTTAAGAGTCGTTGATGTGGTCACTGCAAACGACCCGAGACCGGTGACACCTCGGTGCGGCCGGGGGATGTCGTCTAACTGCATAGAGCTGTGAGAGGCTCAACAGCGACCTGCCCCGGGGGTGAATCTGGTTACCCCGGGATGTACCTTACACGTAAGGTACGGCAGGGGGTACTCCAGAAGCCGCTGATGCGTTTCTCGAGCTCCTCTTGACTGCCGAGTTAGGCCGCCGCGGGGTTTAGTGGGTAGACTGATTTGTCGGGAGTCCCACACACGCCCTTCGTGTCTCTCCTCCTCCCCCCACGGAGCTAGCTCCTCTAAGTGTTCATCTAGAGATTGTCCCAGACGTCTCAAATATTATCATCCCAATAGATAAAGAGAAATAGATATCCATTTGTTTTTAAGGTGTGCAATAAAATTGTGTATTGTGCAATAAAGTCTAATTTTCTTGACTTAAATTGATTATTAGTGACCCCTCCCAAAATTTCAGGATGAAACCGCGCCTGCACGTTGTCCCACAAATTGCGTAGTACATCATCCAGCTCTTAAGCTCAAAAGTTGAGAATACCAATAGAAAAACGATTGTGGCAATAATTCTTGTCGGACTAGCGATATATACCTGTTTTCGTGTAGGACATTGTTTCATTTAGACAGAGAACACTTTAACCTATTATTTAATATTTTTGTCTTACGGTAAGTAATAAAAAATATTGTCTTGTGGTATTAACAATTTCTGAGCGTAGATCTGTTTGGATGATCTAATTTCGAATATCGATTGATTGATAGCTGGCATTATTTTTCCATGCTCAATATGTTTCTTTAAATTCAAATATGCATCAAATCAACTCTCTAGGGGGGGGGGGGCAGCTGCCCCTACCTGCCCCCCCTTGGCGACGCCCTTGGGAGGGGCCCAGCTACAAACCAGAGGTGGCCCGAGGTACGTCGGGGTTCCAGGGTTTTCCTTTCTAGGGTGTACCTGGTTCACCGGCTCCTAGTACCCGAGACGGCGTGCGGTTTTAGTCGGTTCGAGTCCGATATGTCACCAGGAGGTGATATCCGAGGGGATTTGCGCACGGGAAAAAAAAAGAAAAAAAGAGGGTAGTATAGTAAGCCTATATATATATACCTCCTTTTCTAAGGAGAGGATTTTTTTTTTCCTTAACAAGACAACTCCCGCGCTAGGAATAGATAGGTAGTAGAGCCACGTTGATTTCAGCATGAATGGGCCGGCTCGACCGGGGCGGTACTACCCTCGCACAGAAAATCAACGTAAAATGACAGCGTTCATGCTGTCGTGTTTCGTTGGTGAGTGCGAGACCGGAGGCCCAAATAGTCTAGTCGACAAGTTCCACTTGTTGACTAGACTAAAAGATGCAGCAGCATCACTAGGCCGCCATGGTGTGGGTTGCCATACTGCATTGTCTGCATTCGCAGTGAGTATGGTGACCACCACTCTTGGATTCTGCTTATGCTTTCCATCAGGCAGAGTAGAGTCATTTTGGCGGGCCATACATAAAAAAAAAAAAAGAATAAATCCTGTGTCGCGGGGGACTTTACAAACATACATGAAACGGACACAAAGAACACCCAGACTCAGAACAACAATTTGTGGATCACACAAAGTGTTGTCCTACGTGAGATTTGAACCCACGACACTTGGCGAAGTAGAAAACGGCGTGGTGACCGTTAAATCACTAGGCAGGCAGGTTTATGTGTGGCAGTGGACTGTCAACGAGATTCTTTATTCACTTATTTTTCATTACATACTTAATTTAGTGAATTAATATGTTTGACTATCTGTTACCTGAATGTTTTTGATTAAGTTAAACTTTTTTACAAAAGCCTTCAAGTAGTTGTAGTAACAGGTTCCTGTCATATATGAAGGTGAACTCGTTGGAAATGGAAAACCGGCGAACTCCATAGTTTGATATGGCGAGTTTGCTCTGAAATGAAGTTGGGGTATTGCAACTAAGCAATTATTATATCGTCTCCTGTAGGTAAGTGGTTATGAGAAAGTCGTGTCGTAAGTGACGGGTCATGCAGTATATAAATTTTATTAGTACATTATGTATATAGTCACTAGTAGCTAGCAAAATTTTAAATAATGGACTTTTAAAATACTTAAGCTAAGCTTAAAACATGGCTGAATGATCTAATACGTATTGTCAATTTCAATCTGTGTTTATGTCGATTGTAGGAACAGAGTTCGTCAATAAGGAAATAGGTTTTGAAACATACCTTAGGTTCTTATATTGACTAGTGAACAAAGGCAATCCATCTTCATCAGTCCCAACGTTAGGATCAAACCTCCAGGTGCCTCCTATGTAACGTGTGGCCTCAAACACTGTGAAGTTAAGGCCATAGTCCTTCATGTGCCGAGCCGTGGCCAGACCTGAGTAGCCAGCACCGATGATGCATACTTTATCTGCATTATGAGCCTGAAGGCAAATCAGGTACTACTTAGTAAGTACTATTTTTAACCAACTTCAATAAAAGTTAACCGACTTCAAAAAAAGGAGGAGGTTCTCAATTCGACCGTATATATGTTTCTTTTTATGTGTGTTCGCGGATAACTTCGTCGTTTATGAACCGATTTTGATGATTCTTTTTTTATTGGGAAGGAGATATCCCAACGGTGGTACACTAAGATCTGATGATGGCATCCAAGAAAAATCGATTCGAACATTGAAGTCGGTTTTATTTTTGTTAAAATTTTATGACTATAGATTTTCTCTTGACTTTGACTAGTGCTGTTATATTGGTATCTTCACAAGTTAAAAAGTACCTATTCAAAATAAAAGTTTGAATGATTATTTTATGGAGTTTTTTCAAATGTGATGAATGGTTATCACACTAATCACACTAACATATAAAGGCGAAAGTTTGTGTGTATGTTTGTTACTTCTTCACGCAAAAACTACTAACCGGAATTGGATGAAACTTTACAGTAATATAGCTTATACATCAGAATAACACATAGGTTAATCTTTGCCGCGATACTCGACATACACGCGGGCGGAGCCGCGGGCAGGCAACAGCTAGTATATTTTTGTATATATAGAATAGTTAGAAGTTCGATTAGCGCTTGGTGTCAATTTAATAAACAATCATCTTGTAACTGATATTATAAATTCAAAAGTAATTCTGTCTGTCTGTTACGTTTTCATGGCTAAACAGCTGCAAAGATTTCAATGAAATTTGGCATGGTGATACTTTGATTTTTGATAACGATAACTGACATACACGCGGTCGGAGACGAAACTGAAAATAATAGTAGGTATACTTATATGTTAAAGGCTTTCTGCTAATTTTTTTATGTACCTAGTATAAAGAAATATTCAGAAAAAATAAACAGAAAAAAGATTTTACACGAGCTGGATTGATGTATTAAAAGATCTTCCTCTTTTGAACACACTTTGATGGGTTACAAGTTAAAACGAAAGTACTACAGAGATACCTTTGTCAAAACGTAGGCAGCTTCCAAAAACGAACTCAACAAAAATAAAACTGTAAACAACTTTCTATGCGTCATGATAGCTGGATATTATAAGTTAAAAGATATCAAACTTTATGCACTGTGCTTGTGTCTACATTCACTCTTAATGCAGAATATTAACACATACTTCGACAAAACCGACAACCGAACTTCACTGACTAATCTAAGGTCAGATTAACTTATTAAAACCGTTATTACACAACATTCGAGAATTAAACATTATGATAGATATGTTTGTAAACATATTATTGTGTTGATACTTTAACAGTATGCACTATGAAATGAATTGGGAAAAGGGACCCTGGATCCAAACCCTTCACTATTGAAGATACTTATCAAAAATCTTCGTCACATTGCTGACCTTTTCACCTTAAAAATAGTATATTACGCTTTTGTTCAGTCAATCATAGGGTACTGCATCGGTGCTTGGGGTGGTACTTATAAAACTAGCTTATTACGATTGGAAAGAGCTCAAAGATGTATTCTTAAAGTTGTCCTGTAAGCCGAATAGATTCCCTACTTCGGACCTGTATAACCTGTGTGAAGTCCTTACTGTCCGACAGGTGTACATACTTCAAGTAATTATCCGTAAACATGTATTGTGCAAACTCCATATGACACTAATTCTGTACTCAACACACGCGGGTCGGACCGAGTTTATAGAACTTTTAAACACAATACGGCTATAGCCAGCCACCAGTACTATTTCTCGGGTCCGAAGTTGTATGACAAAATAAACAAAGAGCTCGATATATATTCCTTGACATTGCGTAAATGCAAAGTTAGAGTTACAGACTGGCTTCTGTCTTTGTCCTATACTCAAACTGAAGAACTTATGGTGAGATAGTGTTGTCTTCTATGTGTGTATTTATATTACATGAACATACGCATAATTATGCAAACACACTTGAGCTCCCCGCATATTCTTATCTATGTTCCCGTCCTACACTCAATGTATAGAATGTTTGGTGAGACTTCCTGTTTAACTATATATCTATTATTACACACTATGATATATATACACACACACACACACACACACACACACACAAACACACACCCACACTCATACACATACACTCATTCTTAACTCAACTTAAATTTACTCACTCTCTTAAACACAAAGGCATACAAAGAAAAAAAAACAAAATGCATACACGTTGACACTGTAATCACTGAATACTTGTTTTTTTTTTTGTGTTGAGTTACTTGATTTTCTATTGACTATAACCACGGATGTGAGCGCTAATGGCTGCGTCACGGTTTTAACTATTGCAGCAATTAACGTATTTTCTTATTGTATCAAAGATGGATTATCAATAAACAATTTTATTATTATTTATTATTATACTTTTAGAATGAGAGTATCCGAGTAATAAAAGATTTACCCCTACTTTACCGATAAATTATGCAGAGCCAACCTATAAAAAGACGGTACTTGGCTATGCTCTGACACTTGTTGTTTGGTCAGCGCGGCGGTCGGTGAGGACGTATTTCTATATATCTTGTCGTTTAAAATTATAAATTTGTGAACTGTAGTGTTTTAATTATGAGAATAAGAGTTGAGGTTGGGCTACCTCCAATCTGACACTTTTATTTATTTCTCTCTTATAGTTTCTAAGATCAGAAGTGCGATAGTCTCACTCCCACTATTTAATTTTTGGTTCAAATCGATTGGCATTTTACGTAATTACGTGTTGTAGCTCCTTTATTTTTATAATGGATCAAGAGGGTAGATCGCGAATTGGTAAACACGGGCGTGTTTTGTGTATAAGGCGTTTGCGATCACGTAGTCGTATTTCTCATGGACATAATTCACGCCGTGCGTTGCGAAGATTGTATGATGTGGAGGCATGATTTAATAATGCGAAAGTGTGGCTTAGCGAGTGGGTCTCAAATGACCGCTCATAGACTAATTTTTGAGTGACTTTAGCCCTTTATGTGCTAAGACAGTGGATGTAGCAAACATTCTATATGAAGTTATGTCTACCGACTCTGACAGTTTCCGTACCTACGCTGAATATGCGCGTAGATCATACGCGCAAATTCAGCGTAGGTACGGAAACTGCGTTTACAAATTGTAAGGGGCCTGTAGTATATCTATATACTATATTGTCGGCTCCAAGGTACATGTGCACACTCACCTGCGCCGCTCACAGTCGACTGAACTGTGTGCGACCGCACATGCCTAGAGATGACCTAATGCTTCCTTCTCATTCATTCAATGAATGAATGCTTTGCTAGTGAAGTGACTGACCATAGACACACACTACAAGCCTTCCTTATTTTTTTTTTCAATGCTTTGTGGCGACTTCCACATACAACGCAACAAAGACATCACACTACAGCACCATCCATCGGATGTGCACTGAACCACAGAATAACGCACCACTCGAAGAAGCCACCAATCCTGAACCGCGACACAGAAGCCCTCGCGCCGATTGGCATATATGCAATTTCTTAACATCAACTGTCGGGCTGCGGATCACCTCGCCCGGTCGGAGAATCCTCTCTTCACGTTGGAGGGACATGACACCCATGAACAGTAAATCAACAAAACGTAAACTCAGGTGACCGAAATGAACATTTTTTACATCAATCAACAAAACAGAAATCAATTATAGAAAACTATTGACACTTAAATCCTCTATTTGTGCATCCCATCATTTACAGCCTTCCACACTCGTCTTCTTTTTTTCTTTTGGAATTGCATCTCTGACATAATGTGTGTCTTGTTTCGTCACTTTCTCGGGACCAAGAAAGCTGATCGTGACCGCATCGATGTTTTGAGATATGGTGTTGGAGTCGAAAGCTTCAGATTCCATGGACTGTCTTCTACTAAATGAAAATACCTGATTCTGTCCTACCTGCCTGCGAAGAGTTTTCTTTGGTTATATCGCCACAAAGGAGAACAACCTCGAGCGAGTCTTAGTCACCGGAAAGGTTGACAGCAAAGGTCCAAGAGGACGTACTCTAATAAGTGAACTGACCAGATCCAAACAGCCTTGGACGCCTCTAACATTGCTTTGCATTCGGCCAAGGAGAGGGATAAGTGGCAAGTAAGTGTCCGACAGAAGATCGCCTCAAAACTAAGGAATGACAAAACTCGGTAATAAGAATAACGAGGAAGATTATTGTGTCAAGTAATGATGCTCGTATAAAAGAGAACACGCGTCTCTTACAATACGAATGTAATCATAGGTGTATTAAGGCCAAATAAAACATGGCAACTACTTATAGTGGACGGTATTTTATAATAACTATTTCAATAGTGCTTAGTGCAAAACAATATGAATGTGACGACGGGATTGCCTGTGAGGCGTGCCGCGTTCTCTGGAGCAGTGAATGACGCCTAGTTCTATACGCAGCGGACGGCAAAGATGGTGCCGGCAACGCGTCCTCCCCATTGGCTGGCGAAGGCGTGCTAGTGATGTGGTGATTGTGTGTCATAGACAGGTGACGCCTATTACTTCTAATGGAATACCAGAAGATGCCTAGTAGTGCGGAAACAGGTGACGCCTGTAGCAATAAGTTATGATGTAGTACTAGATGATGCCTGATAATCCAGAAACAGGTGATGCCTGTGAGGACTTCGTTGACGCCTGTTACATAAGTTCTATATAAAGGTGAACAAAATCTAAACTGAGGTTACTAGATGATGTATTCTAGTCCGAAAACGGATGACGCCTGTAAGAACTTCGTAATATAGTTCAGTACAGGTGATGCCTGTAAGTACATGATGCGATACGAAGTAGTTATGTCAGTGTGATTACATAGAGGTTTTACTCGGGTGGCGCCCGCAATAAGAAGTTTTGTATACGGAGTGTAAAGAGAATTATTACAACCAGCTGTTTCTTGTATGTTGGATTAATGCAGTTCGATGCTTGGTAGTTACGGAGCGGTTTTGTAAGGACTACTGTTGGGATCGATATGTCAGTCCAGCAACATGTGATCGTATTGCCTGGCTCATAGATGAATCCGAGGGCATTGGTGAGTTTTCTTTAGAATCTGTATTAAGGCGTATTTTGGTTGTTGAGTTGGGTGTATATTAGCATATGTCATGCCATGAATGAGTGTCCCAATAAGTGTTCCGCAATTGTTAATTGAACCATCTTTTGGACGTCTGACGCACGATGTTGTGGCCGTGCTCTGAAATAGATGAAAATGGGTGTAATGATTGGCTTTATAGGCGGTGCGGATCTCGTGACCATCCATTGTAATAAAATAACAAAATTTATTTGCGGAACAAATACTTTGGTTACATGTTGTCTATGGTATAAATCTTCACATCATTAAATTGTCATATTTTATTGTATGTATAAACTAAGGCTATTCGAAACCAGTATATGGTTATTCTATAGGTGCAAGAGTCAATAGAGAAAAGTGAAATCAAAATAATACACCATTCTTTTGAGATGGACCTGAGCTACGTGTAAATACCTGTGTTTCAGAAAGTCGCCGACTGTTATGTTAGATACAGGAATAAATAAATAAATAATTAATCGTCTAGTACCAAGCTAAGCAGAGCTTGTGTTATTAAATAGGAGATTAAATATTATGAGAATTTATTAAAAGGTTTAAATTTATTAAAATGATGTAACTTAATACTGGTTTATATACGCAAAATATTGGTGCAAGATCTGCCATTCTCCTTTGACGTGGAGATGCTTTGATCCTTGGGTAAGGATCATGAGCTGCTTTGCGCCGCGGTGATCAGCGTGCGTGCGGGTGGATTCATCTGGTTTTGATACTAGCGTCGAGTGCTGATTCTGGTTCGACCTTAAATCTCGGTGTTTCTGCTGTCACCTTTAATTCGTCATTGTCTGCCAAGGTTTTCAGACGGTCGTTTCATTTTCAAGTTGAAGTTTGAGAAGTGGAGGAGGGCAAACCAATACCGGGTGGTGTGTTCGTTTGTAGTGTTGACTCAGCAAACGTCACAATATTGCATGCCACTGGTGCTGCTGCTGCTGCTGTACGACGGCACTTGCATTTTTGTTCGAATTTTGACGGTTCCATGATGGCAGGGGACTACACGAAGGCAATGGGTATTATGGGTTGGTCCTTGGATAGATGACTGATTTTGAGGAAATAACTTTGTTCTTAGTTTTGATTTAATGCACTTTCTGGCCGTTGCACCGCGTTTCAGCCATTTGTAAGTTCGGGATGTACCCCAGATCTCTATTCATAGTCTCTGCCGTTCTCTGATGGACCTATGCATATACTCTAGTAGAATGTCATAACAAGAGGGCTTTGCACCTGCATTCCGAAATGAAAACATTCGGGAATGCATGTTGTCCTCTTTGGGATAAGCGGTTGAACATCGGAACTCCTTTGCTACTTGATATGCAGTTGATGGAGGTCCCTGGTTTCCCGTCGTAGTGCTTCCACTAGACTGGAAGGTTGCTTCCACAACTGGAAGGTGTTTGTCATTAAGTTGGGAAAATGGGGGATGCTGCACTTTGCTACACAATTAAGAACAATTAGATTAGAAACAATTAAGAAAAGAAAAGCAGCGTATTTTGGGCATATATATATAGAAGTAAAAAGTATGACTTCGTGAGACTGATAATTGAAGGGAAAATTGAAGGTAAGCGCAGTAGAGGTAGAAGGCGAACATGATGGACGAAAAATATAAGACTGGTTGGATGTGGAAAGCACAGATGCACTGATTCGCATGACTGAAGACAGGGAGACGTACAGACATATGTCTGGTGGAGATGGTACTTAAAGAAGAAGTGCATCATTTCAACATTTGGTGTTTGAATTAACTGGTCAATATGTATTATATTCCGATCAGTCTTGTTGAATGATTCGGTTACACTATTGACCAAAGTTTTCATGCTGGGACGAATAAAAATAAACTAGACTAGAAAACGGAGCAGGGTTTGCGATATGCATGTTTGGGGGACTGAACCGAGAAAGTGACGAAACAAGACACACATTATGTCAGAGATGCAATTCCAAAAGAAAAAAAGAAGACGAGTGTGGAAGGCTGTAAATGATGGGATGCACAAATAGAGGATTTAAGTGTCAATAGTTTTCTATAATTGATTTCTGTTTTGTTGATTGATGTAAAAAATGTTCATTTCGGTCACCTGAGTTTACGATTTGTTGATTTACTGTTCATGGGTGTCATGTCCCTCCAACGTGAAGAGAGGATTCTCCGACCGGGCGAGGTGATCCGCAGCCCGACAGTTGATGTTAAGAAATTGCATATATGCCAATCGGCTTATGGCAAGTGGACTTATTTTATATTTCCAACTCCTCCAGTTTTCTTCTGAATAATTTCGCTGCGGGTTCCAAGACAGTTAAATTTTTCCTGGGACTTCCCGAGTGTCATAACTCGGTGTTTTCGTGGGTCACCGCTGTTGATCCTGGTGTACAGGAGTTAGTGGTTTGCGTGTGGGCGGGATTAGTCCCATATGCCAATCGGCGCGAGGGCTTCTGTGTCGCGGTTCAGGATTGGTGGCTTCTTCGAGTGGTGCGTTATTCTGTGGTTCAGTGCACATCCGATGGATGGCGCTGTAGTGTGATTTCTTTGTTGCGTTGTATGTGGAAGTCGCCACAAAGCATTGAAAATAAATAATAAGGAAGGGTTGTAGTGTGTGTATGGTCAGTCACTTCACTAGCAACGCATTCATTCATTGAATGAATGAGAAGGAAGCATTAGGTCATCTCTAGGCATATGCGGTCGCACACAGTTCAGTCGACTGTGAGCGGCGCAGGTAAGTGTGCACATGTACCTTGGAGCCGACAATATAGTATATGGATATACTACAGGCCCCTTACAATTTGTAAACGCAGTTTCCGTACCTACGCTGAATATGCGCGTAGATCATACGCGCATATTCAGCGTAGGTACGGAAACTGTCAGAGTCGGTAGACATAACTTCATATATAATGTTTGCTACATCAACTGTCTTAGCACATAAAGGCCTAAAGTCACTCAAAAATTATCAATTTCATCTGTACTAGTTGTTTAATGTACTCGTTGATAACTTTGATTGATTTATTGCCGTTTAGCTTTGTTTGTTTGCGGACTATATCGAACAATTACCGGCTGTATTTGTTATATCGTTGGAATAGATCCATGTAAAGCCTGATGGTCTTGGGTTGACCTTGATACACGGTGACTATGAGCTGACCATGTGTAGTGGTTGATCGATGCATAGACTGTGGAAATCTTAGGCGATAAGCAAGCAGCCTAGACATGCAGTGACTATTGTTGTCAATTATCAAGTAACACTTCCAACCTTGTATAAACGCCTAGTTTGTTTAAATCTTAAGTGTAGCGGTGAAGTGAACTTTTGAGAGGAGTTCCAATTGTTCTGTTGGAGTTCTTAAAATATAACTAGTGGTTAAGGTAATTCGCTTTGCGAGTGGTATAAACCTCGTGGTCCTCCATGGGCTATTGTTTTTAGAACAAACTGACGACCCGAACATCTGCTCTGAGTCTTTTGGTGGGTCATGGGAGCGCCTTTCCAGCTGTCCGTGTCCTTGTAAGAAATGTTTTAGATGGGTCTTCGCTGCCTGGCCGATGGGCGCGGCGGGAACTGGTCCGACGGAGGACAGCCGACTGGCTGTCCCAGAGCCAAGCCCGGCGAGATGCTGCAGTGGGCGAAGGCGGGCAACCTCCTCGGGTCTTCCAGAAGAGTGACATGGTGGTGAGCGGATACCTGACGCCAGCTCCGCTTTCTTTGAGGCTGGTGAGCGATCAAGATACTTCGGTTAGACCTGAGCCTTTGGCTTGTGGCTTCTGTTTAGCCTAAACCCCTGGTTCAAGGCTTCTGTTTGGCCTGAACCCCTGGTTCAAGGCTTCTGTCTGGTCTGAGCCTCTGGCTTATGACTTCTGTTTGATCAGAGCCTCTGGCTCATGACTTCTGCTTGACCTGAGCCTCTGGCTTATGGTTTCTGTTTGGTCTGAGCCTTCGGCTTATGGCTTCTGTTTGGTTTGGCACATTATTTCTGTTTTGTTTAATTTCATCAGTACTTTTTTTAGCGTACTTGAATGGACGCCGGATGCGTGTGTGGCTCTATTTGAGAGTGAGTCCCATGATTCGGTAGATGACCAGGATCCTGAAGGATATGTCACCAGGGGTCCTCAACAGCAAGCGGCACTGGGCGCTGTGGGCACTCGGCGGCTGCGACGCGTGGTACTGCCACGCCTCCACAGAGGCGCTGCGCCTGGGCGGCGCCCGCACTTCTCCGCGGGCTATCTTCATTTTGCAAATTGCTACACGTTTTGATGCTAAATCGCTCATGAAAACGTTCCTAAGATAACTAAGATGGGTAGCTTAAGACTAGGGTACATTTTCATAAGTTTTCTTTCAGGTGTCGATCCAATCGATGAGGATCAGACTTGGTGATCCTCCTGAAGAGGACCAACCAGGTGAACAAAGGACAGATAACTTGGCAAGGCAGTCAAGCTGGCGAGGACGTCCAGTTGTCAGGAGAGGCCGTTTTAGAATGAGGGAATCCGAATTATTGAAATGAGGGTATCCGAGTAATAAAAGATTTACCCCTACTTTACCGATAAATTATGCAGAGCCATCCTATAAAAAGACGGTACTTGGCTATGCTCTGACACTTGTTGTTTGGTCAGCGCGGCGGTCGGTGAGGACGTATTTCTGTATATCTTGTCGTTTAATTTTATATCGTTGTGAACTGTTTAGTGTTTTAATTATGAGAATAAGAGCTGAGGTTGGGCTACCTCCAATATGACACTTTTCTTTATTTCTCTCTTATAGTTTCTAAGAATACATTATAAGAATCAAATGTAGGTATATTAGCAAAGACTATTGATTGCATACTAGCGATATATGCCATTGCAAGCTATTGGTTTATTAACTTCCCGATCTTGCCATATTAGCAATATTCCTTTCTTTTTCTTTCATTTTGAACAAGCAATAAGTTCTCTGCACCACTATTCCAAAAACAGAAAGTGAAACGTAGGTACCAGACGTTGAGGAGTTTAATCGTAGGTACAAGTGATACGATCAACAATGATATACCTCCTGTAACATTGCCTGCCTCCAAGTAACATTCTATTTTAACCGACTTTCAAAAGGTTCTATTTTCCACTGTATGTATGTTTTAAATTTGCAATTAATTGTGAATACTCTTAGTGCCTGTAACAAAAGAACTAGCAATACATAGGAATAAATCAGAAACAAGTAAATTTTTATCATTTGAATAATTTTTCACAGCCAACAAAGAAAAATAAGCGTACATCAAGCACCTCCCAAAATCTAACCAATTATTCAGAAGATATAGTCAAGCCAGGGATCCTCAACTAACTTGCAAATAAAAATCATTCCAACCAAGTTTTGCCAAAAAATAATCAAAACCAATAGCAATCGGCACCCCCTCTCAAAAACAAAATAAATTAAAAAACGCAATAAAGAAAACCATCTTCCAAGCCGGCTGGTCACCGTGGAAGAGAATGACCACCACCCTCCAAAGAAACAATTAAAAACCAACCCAAAACCCGGAAATCTGTCGACAAACAAGCTATACATAGCAACATACAACGTCAACACACTCTCTTCACACGGAAAACTGTTAGAACTTGAAGAAGCTCTAAAAGAAATAAAATATGACATCATAGGTCTGTCAGAAGTCAGAAGATTGGGTAGCCAAATAGAAGAATATGAGAACACGATATTATGCTGTGTAGGCTCCACGTCAGGACTTTACGGCGTTGGGTTCCTAATAACGAAGTCCTTTAAACCTTATAATATAGAACAATTTATAGGCTTCACGGAAAGAGTCGCTCTGTTAAACCTCAATATTCAAGGCTATAATATAAGCATTATACAAGCCTATGCCCCCACAACTCTATCAAGTGAAGAAGAGATAATAGAGTTCTATCAAAAATTGGACATAGCAATACAGACATCTTTTAAAAACCTTATAGTAATAGGCGATTTTAATGCAAAAATAGGACAACCACTGAAGGATGAGCACATTATTACAGGAAAATATAGATATGGAAATAGAAACGATAGAGGTCAAAGATTGATAGATTTTGCTTTTGAAAGTACTCTCAGTTATCAATAGTTATTTCAAAAAAAGAACAAGTCGCAGGTGGACTTGGCGTTCACCCGGCGGAGCATTCAAAAACGAAATTGATTATATACTGTCGAATCAACCTAAGCTATTCCTAAACATAGAAACACTAAACCTAAACTTCTCTACAGACCATAGAATGACAAGAGGTACAATAACGGAAGACCTATTTCTTAGCGTTCCATGGATTCACCGTGCGGGTGCCGGGTCCATCGCGTGATAGATAGGGGCAACACATGGGACTTCGACAGTGCCTGGGAATTGCGACCCAGGTTTAGGTTTAAGGAGCACTCCTTACGACGCGTCAACGCTCACCTCCACTGTCCGCCGTGTTGCCCCCTCTACCTAACCATATTTGAAATGAGCCTAGCAATGCCGCTTTTGATATTCGTTCAAGAAAAGAGCTTACTGAAGCTCTTGGCAATCCAAGGTCTTTAAGCAGGTTATAGAGGGATTTGGCTGGTATACCCCTCGCACCCACTTCCACGGCATACAGCGCAACGACATAACCATTTCTAGTTATTTCGTTGGTTAAGTCAAAGTACTTGTTTCTTTTTAAAGCGTGGTCTTTAGGGATGTTCGTTTCCCACGGCACCGTGAGTTCTACTAGTACTACACGCTTAATTGACATTGCATAAAGAAATATGTCTGGTCTGGACGCCGAGGCACAGATATCCTCCGGTATTCTGTAGTGATTTTCATACGTGTCCACTAATAATGTCCAAACACTGGCGGTATTTATAATTGAGTACGGCTTTTGTGTGAGTGAAGTCTTTTTTGTTGAGCCTTCCTTTACAAACGCGATGTTAGTTTTTATGTTTTTTGTTATTCCTTTTTTCGCTCTCGCCAGTGATAAACTCATAGCTTCGCGTATGATGTGTAATACCCTATCATGGCGACGTAAATAATGACCCCGGTCTAATAATTTATATTTGTTATCTCTTTGTCGGTCTGTCTTCTAGCATTTCCCAATCCAAATCTACTGGACTGTGTACCCACCATGATTTTTTTGTGGAATTGGAGCCGTGACTCGAGCTCTGATGAATTTTTGTCTTTTGGAAGGCATCTAACGATTTCGTCTTGGGATTTTGACAAGACATGCATTTTGGTAACTCTTAGGTGTTTGTAGAGTCCCGAAGGTTTTTTTAATTTCATTCCAAAATTATTCGAGCCCCTGTAAAACGTTGACGGGTCTGCAGATGGTGCTAGCCCGAGCCACGACTTCAATGTCTTAGTGACTTTCGCGTCCAGTGTTCTTATGTGGTTCTGGTTTATGTCATATACTAGAAACGGCCAGTTGAGACGTGTTGTTAAGTAGTTGTCGTAAATCCAAGCTTTTTTTACGTTACTAATTAGCTGTTGGTCTACCTTGTCAATTACGAAGTCATCGACTATTACGTTTATAGATGGAGTACGACCTTTGTAGTCTATCTTTCTTCCAAGGAATTTAAAGGGCACGGTATCTGATATTATTGAAACACTTTCCCCACTAATAGTAACTCCGGGGTCATATGAGGTATACCTGGTGCCTCGCCGGCCCAGACAAAGGCAATAGCATTTGCTAGGTTTTGTCCTCATTCCCTCCGTCCAGGTACAGAAGTCATCTACCTTACGCAGTAGTTCTTGGCACTGCTTTGGATTACGTGTAATGATCGCAAGGTCGTCTGCGAACGCTAAGATGGATTCCGTATATTTTCCATTGACCTTAAACCGATAGCCCCACCTATTAATATATTTATAACTGTATTAAATACTACTGGCGATAAGCAGCAACCTTGGAACAACCCTACTCTGTATTCGAGGGGTTTCGTATGTCCCTCTTTTGCTGTGATTACAAATTTTAATTTACTGCAGTATGATGCAATTATTTCACAAACTGTTGGCGGGAAGTTATACCATTTCAAGGCAAATAACATAAGCTCGTGCTGTACTGAGCCATAGGCATTTTCTGAATCTATCCAACAGACTGTAATTTGCTTTTCATTTTTCCTAGCATCTTTGAGACTTTCCGCAAGTAATGAGTTATGTTCCAGACATCCAGAGATTCCGGGCATGAACCCTTTCTGGTAATTTGGTCTGCAGTAATTATTGTTGGACATAAACTGCGTAAAACATAAATAAAAGTAGCGAGTAAAAGCCGAATCAAATTTACCAACAACAAGAAAAGTACTTTAAAGACCAAAGAAGAAATTGAAGCGTACAAGCAAAATCTAAGGCACCATATATGAAACTTAGTTGATTTATGCAGTGGAGACGACAGTACAGGAATATTATAACAAAATACTACACTCTATCAACGTCGGTCTACAACAAGCACGACAAGTTAAGAACACCTCTGTAGGACATAAAATTTTCTCAGAGCGGACAATTGCATTACTTAATAGAAGACAAATATTACAAAAAACGCCAAACAAGACTCGCTTGGAGAAAAACGATCTTAGCGCCCTATACAAGTTAACGAGCAAATGCATAAAACACGATTACGAAAACTACAGGAAGGAAAAAATACAAACTCACGTTACTCAAGGGAAAAGTTTCAAAAAAGCGGTAAAAGAACTCCGATCAAATAAGACTTGGATCGAGCGATTCAATCAATCAAGACAAACGACACACAACCGTAGAGAAATACTTTTTTTTTTTGTAATACGACTACACAACAGACAATTAACAACAAACAAGAAGTAAATAACAGCCACGAAACCCTAAAAGTAATAAACACTATCGATGAAATGGAAATTATACAAGCAGCTAGTAAGTAAAAATTGGAAAAGAGCCCAAGCCTGGACTTCATTACCAATGAAGCAATTAAACATGTATGTGATATATTAGCACCACCACTGGCATCATTGTTTAATTTAATACTCAAAACTGCGAACACACCTGTACAATGGTCAGAATCCAACATAATATGCTCTATAAAAAAAGGAAACCCTAATGATATTGGAAATTACAGGCCAATAAGCCTTCTACCGACTGTATACAAGCTCTTCTCTTCCATAATAAACGAAAGGATATCTATAACTTTAGAAAAGAGTCAACCCATAGAGCAAGCTGGTGTCCGCAAAGGATTTTCGACTATAGATCACATACATACTCTGGAACTTACTATCGAAAAATACCAAGAAAACCAAAGACCGCTCTACATAGCATACATAGACTACCAGAAGGCTTTTGACACAATTTCACACAAAATGCTTCCCATATACTAGGATATATATATATATATGTCGGGGACAAGAATACACGAGAACATGAATCACAGATACAGCCAATCTGGACTATAGCCAAACACTAATCACTACTAAACGGATACGAATTAACTTAAACACCATCAGCAACCCCCACGAGGGGGTTGGGGCAACGCTCACTCCTCCGCGGTGCCCTGTGGAATTCACCACCTAGGCTAGTAATTCCCCCACTGGTAAATATAGCCTCGTACACACGATATAAAACACAGCGATACAATAAATCATAAATCAAATAATAGAAAACTACTACCACTCAGGAGTGACCCACGTCACAATCAAGAGATATGGTTTAGCGAGATCTGAAGAGAAACTGTGTCCTGTTTCCGATCGCCCCGCTTTATATAGAGTGTTCCGTAGTGTTCGATAGTGGCAAATGTTTGTATCACTTTTATTATTCGGATACCCTCACTCCGACATATATATACATATATATATATAAACAAGGAGTAGAAAATGAATACATACAAGTAATAAAAAATATATACAACAACTGTGTAAGTAGAGTCAAACTGGAATCAACTGGCCCTAATTTCAACATCAACAGAGGAGTAAGACAGGGTGACCCATTATCTCCGAAGCTATTTATTGCGGTATTAAAATTAATTATAAATAAATTAGACTGGAAAAGTTTTGGCTTGTATATCAGAGGAAAATACATAAATCATTTACGATTCGCCGACGACCTGGTATTGCTATCTGAAACAAGTGGCATCCTAGAACGCATGATACAGTCACTACACGAAGCTAGCAGACAAGTCGGACTGGAAATTAACTTAACAAAGACAAACATCACGACAAATAGTTATAAAAGAACCATCTCACTAGAACAGAAACCAATACAGTGCGTGGAACAATATATATAGTTAGGGAAACAGATATCATTGAATAGTAATAGTAACGAATTAGAGATAGAGCGCAGATGAAGAATTACGTGGAATAAGTTCTGGAGTTACAGAGAAGTGATGAAAAGTAACATGTCAATAGAAGTAAAAAAGAAAAAAATGGACACTTGCATCTTACCATGTCTTACATATGGTTGCCAGACGTGGAAATTCACCAATAACACCAAGAATAAAATAACGTGTCAGAGAGGAATGGAACGCAGCATACTCAAAATAAAAAAATCCCACAGAATCCGTCATACAAAAATAAGTAAAATAACCAAAACAGTAGATGCTCTCAAATATGCTCAAACATTAAAATTCAAGTGGGCTCGTCACGTAGCACGACTGAAAGACAAAAGATGGACTTTTGAAGTAACTTCATGGGACGGCCCTGAGGGCAAGCGACGTGTTGGTAGACCGTACACGCGCTGGGAGGACGACCTCAAAAAAGTCGCCGGACCATATTGGATGAAAGTAGCCAGAGACAGAGATAAGTGGAAATCTTTCGAGGAGGCCTTCACCTGAGAGGGGTCCATGCATATAAATTAAAATAATAATATTGATAATAATCGGAATAATAATGGATAATGATAAAGTAATAATTGATAATAATAAAAAATTCACAAATTCATTTTGGCGTAACATTTGGTCGGTGCCTGTCACTCACACAGATTGTGATTGGATGCGGGATGTCAGTCGCTCATGTGAATCCATAACATCTATGGAACCAGTTGTCATTGATGAAGATGATGTAAGTTGTGCAGTCCGTTCATTGGCAAATTGGAAATCACCTGGTCCAGGCGGTCTGCACAACTTTTGGCTTAAATGGTTCCGTAGCTCACATGCGTGTCTGGCATCTCAATTCCAGGCAGCATTGGATTCGGGTTCATTACCACAATTTTTAACCACGGGTATAACCCACTTACTCTATAAATCTGGTAGTGCCATGGATCCCAAAAATTTTAGGCCAATAACTTGTTTACCAACTTTATATAAACTTCTAACATCTATTCTGAGACTCAAAATTACTAAACACATTAATAATAATTCGATCATTTCTGTTTCTCAGAATGGATGTAGAAGTGGGACCCGTGGCACTAAAGAGCTCCTTATTATAGACATGGCCATTAGCCAACAGGTACGTCGTAATCGAAAGAGTCTGGCGACATGTTGGATAGATTATAAGAAGGCTTATGATTCGGTTCCACATACATGGCTTTTGAAGGTGCTAGAGTTGTATAAAATTGATACAACTCTGTGCACTTTCTAGAAGTCATGTATGAGGCAATGGAGAACAGCACTTCGCTATCCAGGATGTCGGCAGACTGCGGTAAACGATGTACCAATAAAGATCGAGCGGGTCATATTTCAAGGTGACAGTCTGAGTCCCTTGTGGTTTTGCCTGGCTTTGAACCCTCTAAGTACTTTATTAGAGGGTTCAGGGTTAGGTTATAGGTTGCAGAAAGATGTTCCAGTTATATCTCACCTCTTTTATATGGATGATTTGAAACTATTTGCCCCCACTAAATTACAATTGACAGCGTTACTAAGGGTTACGTAAAACTTTAGTAATTCTATCAAAATGGAATTTGGTGTAGACAAGTGTGCAGTTATGCATGTAAAGAAAGGTGTGATTGTGGAATCTGAAGGAATAGAGCTTTCAGATTCCACAAAACTCAGATCTCTGTCTGCAACCGAAACCTACAAATATCTAGGTTTTTCTCAGTCCTTAGGAATACCAGAAGCTAGCATGAAACAAACGTTGCGGGAACGTTTCTTTGGCCGCCTGAAAAAAGTACTTAAAAGTCTTTTATCAGGGGGTAACAAGGTGCGAGCCTGCAATGGTTGGGTCATGCCGGTTTTGATGTATTCCTTTGGCGTACTTACATGGACTCAGACAGAATTAGATGCCCTTGACAGGAGAGTCCGTACATTGCTGACTACATTTCGAATGCACCACCCACGTTCGTCGGTTATGAGATTGTATATCCCGCGAAAGTTTGGGGGTCGTGGACTATTGAATATTAAGACCCTACACAATCGCGAGATATACAATCTTAGAGAATATTTTCTACATACTGACGTGGGAGTGCATCGCAGTGTGGTTGCAGTGGATACCGGGTTCACTCCTCTCGCTCTGGCTAAAGAGAATTGGCGCAAACCTATAGTACTTAGTACTAATGAACGCAGGGAGGTATGGAAGGGCAAAGAACTCCATGGACCTTGACGGGCCCTTGACGGGCCCGATATAGACTTCAAGGCCTCAACCTCCTGGCTACGGTATGGTGATCTCTTCGGAGAAACCGAAGGTTTTATTTGTGCGATTATGGACGAAGTTATCATGACGAATAACTATCGGAATTATATCCTGAAAGATGGTACGGTTGATATCTGTCGGGCATGTCACCGTCCCGGGGAATCTATTAGGCATATTATTTCTGGTTGTTCTCGTCTTGCTAACGGCGAATATTTGCACAGGCACAACCAAGTAGCCAGGATCGTACACCAACAGCTTGCCCTTAAATACAAACTTGTGAATTCAGAGGTGCCATACTACAGGTATGTGCCCGACCCAGTTCTCGAGAATGGTCGTGCTACGTTATATTGGGATCGATCTATTATCACAGACAGGACTATTGTTGCCAATAAGCCTGATATAGTGGTGATAGATCGATTAGAGCGCCGCGCAATGATTGATAATGACGAGAATCTCGTGAAAGTTGAAAAAGAAACAAATGAAATATTTGGATTTATCTCACGAGATTGTCGAAATGTGGGATGTAGATTGGGTGATCATTGTTCCGATAATTGTATCTGTTCACGGATTGATAGCCAAGAGCTTCGACCAACACCTTAAGAGACTCACGTTGGACGGTTGGATCAAGGGTCTGATGCAGAAGGCAGTCCTCCTAGACACGGCACGTATAGTGAGGAGGTTCCTGTCTTTGGAGCCCTAACCACCGGTTTCCTGGTCCCTGTACCCGAAGTCGGTGGTCTACTATTTTTTATATTTTTAAATGTTTTTTTTTTATATGTATATTTAAAAATGTAATTAATATGTATATAAATGAATTAAAGAGAATAATAATAAAATAATTGATTTAAGCATGACTGAATTGAATTGAATTGTAATGTAATAATCTAAATAGGAATCAGAATCTAGAATAATTATAAGTAATCTAATAATAAATCAAAGCATATTATTTTGAAAAAGAATATTGTAAAAATACTTGGTAACTGCATGAAATAAAAGGCTTTTTTATTTTTTTATTTTATTTATTTTATTAATGTATTTTTTCAATTAATTGTATCTTTTATTTAGGAACTCCTGCTTATACTACCTGTAATGTAAGAATCAGCAATCAAAATTGATCACAGCCTGTTTTTATGTGGATTTTATGGTCTCAATGTAAATCTTAATATATATATTTCTTGTGTGCGTGTGTATGTGACTGAACTCCTCCTAAACGATTGGACCAATTTTGATGAAATTTTTTGTGTGTGTTCAAGGGGATCTGGGAATGGTTTAGATTCACAAAAAAGACTGGACCGATTTTGATGAAATTTTTTGAAATTTTTTGTGTGTGTTCAAGGGGATCTGGGAATGGTTTAGATTCACAAAAACGTAAACGATGTTACGTGGGTCATAAATATGGCGGTACGAAGTTCGCCGGATCAGCTAGTATAATATATAACTTGTGGAATCCCACAAGTTAACCATATTTAATTTATCAGTTTTAGTACTTAAAACTAAGAGTATAGTCGACTTTCATAATATTTATTACGTAATTAACTGGGATTTAGTATTAACAAGTAGAATAATTTTCTGTGTGCCTCTTTATTTATATGTTTCAATACTTTTATCTATAAACTTATAACTAAGACTTAGTCGCCTTTCATGTTCATTTCGCTAGAACTAGCTAGGATTTAGTATTATTTATTAATTCAATATTTACCGTCATCAATAAATTAAATAGCAGGTATTTCGGACCACGGTCTTCTCGACTTAGGCACCTCTATATTTAGTAGGTAACTGGCAGGCTCACATTGGACTCTCCAGAGTTAAAACCCCAGATGGAGTACATCTTATCAATTTAGATCCAAGTCAAATCTAGGCACAAGAGAGCTCTATTGTAGAATACAACTGCCTGCTCACGTTATACCGCCCTGACTTGGCTTGGCCGCGTTTTCTGTGTATACTTAACACAGAAAACGCGTAAAAAAACAGATTACTGAATGGTCAATTTACTCGAACATTTCAGAGATACAAGAAAATATAATACAAAAAGACAATTATACCACGTAAACGTAGAAAAATACAGTAGATCAATAAAAATCATTTATTAATAATTTTGTTACGAATAATTTTTGCACAAAGAGTAATGATATCCCATCAAAAATATAAATGTGAAATGACAGCCAAGTTCAATACTATGATATATACCTTGGTCGTTCACTACAACGACAAAAAAAAGAGATCTAAATGGGTACCAGGTTCAATGGTCAGTTATGAAATTTATTTATAACATATAATATTTAATAACAACTTAAAATATCGTTTCTTCTTAAAACTTAGGATAATATTATATTGAAGCCTAAAGTCTGACTTGGCTAGTTTTCATACAATGGCCTTCGCAAGTTCTAAAACTGTAAGTTCTTATTGTCCTGAAAATTTGGTTTGCTGGCAGAAACTAGCCATCGAACATAGGGCTCTTCCATGACTATGTTAGGTTAGTAGGTACTTAATAATTCGTATATGAAAACTGGCCAAGTCAGACTTTAGGCTTTAATAATCCTGAGTTTTAAGAAGCAACGATATTTTAAGTTGTTATTAAATATTATATGTTGTTTTATATAAATTTCAGAACTGACCATTGAACCTGGTACCCATTTAGATCTCACTTTTTTTTGTCGTTGTAGTGAACGACCAAGGCATATATCATAGTAGTAAACTTGGCTGTCATTTCACATTTATATTTTTTAATGGGATAATATATCTCTAGAACGGTTAACCACCGTTCTATCTATGTCTTGGTAAATAGCAAAACCACCGTTTTGCTATTTAACTTTGCTATTTGGGGTTTTTGCCTGCCCAAGCATAAAAGTTTGGAAATTTTAATTGTTATCTATGAGACAAGGTCTTCTTTTCGGGTTGTATGATTTTACATATTGATTATCACCAATTATTTTGTAGTCGTAATCACGAAAGTTTAAGAAATCTTCTAACAAATTCATTTCGTTAAAGACGCTTATCGATGGAAGAACTGGAAGCATTCGTGTAATTCCTGCCTCTTTGTGCAATCCATCTAAATATTCGCTCTGGAACAAAACGCATCATTATTAGGTTAATTTAAATTTGAAAGTGCAAATTAATAGTATAAAAACACCCATAATAGTAGTCTTTTAAAACTTGGTTTAGTCTGACAGTGAGTCGTATCACAAGTATAAATTCACGATCATCGGATATTAATTTATAAAATAAATAATATAGTCCGCTTGTATCTACACCAGGCTTGAGTGTGCTGTTACCGATAAGGAAATTTTCAAAATTGCTAAATTAAGAAATAAACAATCACAGGATATTAAACATAATAAATATATCAACAACTCAGTCGGAACACTTCTTACATCAGACAAAGATATTAATGAAAGATGGCTCGAATATTATGGCACCCTTCTAAACGAGGAATTTCCGCAAGACACCTTGAATGAAATACTTCCTTTGTATGGCCCTTTAGAACAAATAACAGCAAATGAGGTTAAACTGGCCTTGAGTAAAACAAAGAATGGAAAAGCAGCCGGGCCTGACGAGATACCGGCTGAACTGCTTAAGATGTGCGGAGCTTCTGGAATCTCATGGTTAACATCACTGTTTAACCTTATTCTATCACAGGGGAAAATGCCCGATGAATGGAGGAAAAGTAACCTCATACCTTTCTACAAAAACAAAGGTGATGTGGCTGATTGTGGAAACTATCGCGCCATTAAACTGACATCTCACACCCTCAAAATATGGGAAAGCATCATAGCTAACAGGATTGTAGATATCACTGAAATAACACCCAATCAGTGTGGAATTACAAGAGGAGTCGGTACCACGGAGGCCATTCACACAATCAGAATCCTGATGGAAAATATAAAGCCTTAAAAAAGGACCTACACTTTGTGTTCATTGACCTTGAAAAGGCTTTCGACAGAGTACCGAGAAAACTGATTTGGCAGGCGTTGCGATCACAGTCTGTCCCGGAACACTACATTCTCGTTCTTCAAGACATGCACAAAGACATTAAGACAAAAGTCGTCACCCCTGCTAGCATTAGCGAAGAATTCGAAGTCAATGTGGGAGTGCACCAAGGGTCGACATTGAGTCCGCTACTGTTTAATATCATAATGAACTACGTCACTAAGGATCTCCAGAAACCAGCACCGTGGACACTTTTATATGCAGACGACATTGTTCTCATCGCGGAAACGATGCAAGAGGTGCAATCCGACCTTACTTTGTGGTGCAAAGCCTTGGAACGAAGAGGACTGAGAGTAAGCAAATCCAAAACGGTATATATGCATTGCAACCTATCCGATTCGCCGACCGTTGCAACACAGCCACCGTGTATAGGGACCGCTCCTCTGAAGGCGGTCGGCCACTTCAGGTATCTGGGCTCTAGGTATGCTTGCGTTGTTGAAGATATCGAAAGCCGAATAAACATCGGATGGCTGAAATGGAGATCTTTGACTGGAGTAATTTGCGATCCGAGGATGCCCGTGGAGGTCAAAGGCAACGTATACAAGAGGGCAATTAGACCTGCTTTACTGTACGGATCCGAGTGCTGGCCAATGCGTAAAAAGGAAGAACAAAAACTTCACGTGACAGAGATGAAAATGCTGAGGTGGTCCGGGGGCGTAACACTGAAGGATAGAGTCAGAAACGAGCATATTCGGGGTACGTTGAAGGTTGCAAACATCGCTGACAAACTCATGGAAAATCGTCTGCGGTGGTACGGACATGTTATGCGGCGCGAGAAAGAACATATGACAAGCTACGTCATGGACATTGAGGAGCCTAAGCGAGGTCGAGGTAGACCGCCGACTACCTGGATGAGTACTATTAAAAACGACCTAAAGAGGACGGGACTGCAACCGGAAATGACACAGTTGCGCCTGGAGTGGCGGAGGAAGACTAGGAGGGCCGACCCCAAAAGACATGGGAAATAACGGCACGGACAAAGAAGAAGAAGAAGAGTCCGCTTCATATTATGTATGCATGCCTGTATTTTACCTACTCATCGGGATTAACAGAGAGGTTTAATGTTAGGCTTGAACAGATTAAAATAACAGTTTTAACGCGACATAAGAACAGAAAAGAAAGTTGGTAAATATGTTAATATTATTACTTGTATTTAACCATCTCCCTCACATGGTGTAATAAAGACAAATACTTACAATTATACAAAACACTGCTTTTATTTATTTATTTAAAACTTTGTGTAAAGGCAGACTTAATGCCATAAGGCATTCTCTCCTAGTCAACCTTCAAGTGATGTAGAAATAAGATGCGGCAAGTGCAAAGAAAATTATTTCCATGGTAAATGATGATTTTGTAAATCTATATATATAAAAAGCGGCTAAGTGCGAGTCGGACTCGCCCATGAAGGGTTCCGCAGCAGCAAGTAAAATAATATAATTTTTATTTTATTTTTATATTTGTGTTGATTGAATGAAAGGTAAATTGCAGTTTACGATTTATGACGTATTAAAAAAAACTACCAACTAGATTTCGTTCAAACCAATTTTCGTTAGAAGTTTGCATGGTAATGTACATCATATATTTTTTTTAGATTTATCATTCTTTTATTTTAGAAGTTACAGGGGGGGGGACACACATTTTACCACTAAAAAAAAAAGATATTAGAAACCTCAATATCATTTTCGAAGACATATCCATAGATACCCAGATACACGTAGGGGTTTCATGAAAAAAAAATTTTGAGTTTCTGTTCTAAGTATGGGGACCCCCAAAATTTACTGTTTTTTTTCTATTTTTGTATGAAAATCTTAATGCGGTTCACAGAATACATCTACTTACCAAGTTTCAACATTATAGTTTCGGCTTCCCTCCGCGGCTCTGTACGGTTCACGTGTGACGTCGCGTTTTAATAATTTTAATATTGTTTTTGTGTATCCTTGCGACTGTTACCCGGTTTGTGGGCGGTATAAGGTTGTGTATAGTGTTTCTGACAAATAATCTGTAAGTTTTACGCCTTATAAATACAAATATTGTGTTAGTTTCTTTTACTACGGCTATCGGTAAGTCAATTTATTTTTATTCTTAAAGGTAGGTAGGAGTAATATTTTGTTTGTATTAATTTTCTTTTCGTGTTTTTTGAAGTTGTTTTTTATTGATATTTCTTTTGTCTGGTGTGTCTTTGTTTGGCCATGTCGGTTGTTGGCGAGTTGTCGGATCCCGGTGGTACAAATGAATTTCGAACACCAACCGGAAATAAATTGTTTGGTAGAATGTCGCCATCAAATTCATCGTCAAATAAAAGTAGAACTGAACGAATTAGGGCTTCGGACTTGGGCGAGAGTGTTTCGTCTCTTAGTGGTCGTGATAACTGTGGGGAGTATGATTATTTTGAGTTGGTGTCTCAAGCAACCGAATATTTGGCAAAAATGAACGAATTGGTAAACGATCAGGGGTCGCGAATGAATGTGGGGAATAGGACCGCCATTATGGACGTAACCCAGCGGATTACCGGTATCGTCTCATTGTTGGCAATTAAATCTGCTAGCAATGAAACGAAATTAGCGAATCTCGAGCGCCAGGTGGGGGGTGTCGCCGTTCAACAGCCGGGCTTGACGTACGCGGACAAGCTTAGGCTTCGCTTACCACCTGGATCAGCCCCGTGTCCGGTGTCCGCTGAGGCACGCGTATCTAGGCCGTGTGTTATTGCGTATCCTACTACGGAACGTTCAGCGGACTATGCAACTTCGTCAGCTACAAAAGAAGCTCTCATGAAGGCTATTAAACCTAGCGACGAAGGTTTTCAAATTGTAGGCGTCAAAAAAACCGCAAAGGCAGGCGTCGTGTTGCGGGTCGCAAATGAACGGCAGCTTAAAAAACTAGAAGCAGTAAACGCCATTAAATCTGTAGGCTTACGCTTAGAAAAGCCGAAAGGCCGAAGGCCCCGTATAATTGTAAAAGACGTGCCCGGTTCTATGGAGGATTGTACCTTCCTTACAGCTTTATATCGTCAGAATATCAAGGACGAATTAAAATTAAGCGAAAGCGATTTTTTAAAAACGACCAAAATTGTCAGGCATCGTAAACTGGCAAAAGGGACGTCAATGGATAGGCTTAGAATTAGAGACAGAGGTTAGGAAACACTTGGCTAGCACAAAAGATAAATTATATATAGACTGGGCCACATGTAGGTTTATAGACGACTTAAAAGTAGTTCGTTGCTTAAACTGTCAACAATTCGGTCATGTTCAAAAATTTTGCACTACTAAAACTCCTACGTGTGCTAATTGCGCGGCCAGCCACGATACAAGGGCTTGCCCGGATAAGGACACACCAGATTTTAAACCGAAATGCGCACAATGCAGCCGGTACAAAAAACCATGTGACCATCGATGTGGATCACAAGCTTGCTCCACATATAAACTTAAATTAGAGCAGCTAATCCTAAATACTAATTACTGAATAGCTTATACAGTAGTAGTTGTAGTACCTTTTTAATAAAATGGATAATATCTCAATAGGCCAGTTAAATCTTCATAATGATAAAATAGCTACGTCAGAATTAGATCGCTTAGTTTTGGAACAAAAGTTAGACATTGTCCTTATACAAGAGCAATATCAAAGCGCTCAATTGCGGAATTATGTAGTACAACTAGATGGCCGGTCGCGGGCTGGGATATATGTTGCAAGTTCTAATTTTACGGTAACATCTTTGCGTAACCTTATGACGTCACACTGCGCCGTTGCTGAGATCTCATCCTCTACCTGTAGGGTTTACGTAGTGAGCTGTTATTTTCAATTTTCACATCCTAGTGATCCTCATCTACATCATTTACGTTTCGTTTTGCGGTCCCTCATAGGACACAAAATTATCATTGGCGCTGATGTCAATGCTTCTTCTACTTTATGGTATGGCAAATTGCGTGCAGCTGACATGGCTCGTCGCTGTGCGGTTGAAGATTTTATTGCGGAAATGAATCTTACTATCCACAATACCCCTGATGCACCACCAACTTTTTGCAGCCCAATGGGTGAGTCTTCTATTGACGTGACGCTTACGCGCGGCGACGTCTCGATATCTGGATGGCGTGTCCTACCGGACGCATCCTGTAGTGATCACCGCTTAATCGTGTACGAATTCATACCAATGGTTGCACAATATCCACAAAGAACTCCTTACAATTTTAGGTATAAAACTAAAGGGGCAAATTGGGCTTTATTTGGTTCACTCTTTGCAGTACATGCCAAAGACTTCAGTCGCAGTGGTCTATCAGCTGAGGAAAGCGCAAACATATTATCAGATACTTTCACATATTGTGCTGATGTTTGTATCGGCCGTGGATCTATCACTAACACTCGTAGATGTGATTGGTGGAATTATAAATTAGTCGAATTACGTAGAATCTATCGGAAAGCTCGTAAAAAACTAAATGACATTAAAAAGCGTAACGTAACAGGAGATATTTACAATAATGCTCTTATTGCTCTTAGAGTTGCCAGGTCTCATTATAGAGCTGCTGTGGAGAAATCAAAGGGAAATTTAATACGTAAACTTGTTGATAAACTCGATAGAGAGGGTCCCTGGTCACCTTTGTATCATGAATTTAAAGCAAATAGATCAATCGACCTTGCATACGTACAGAACTTCAAAATTAATAATAGTTATACTACAGGAGTAGAACAAACCACAGAATATCTTTTAGAATCACTTGTGCCTGACAATCGGCCGGAGGATGACACGGATTATCACCGACAAATTAGGCAGTGGGCTATTGAACCACCATTGTCTCCAATGTCTGACTTACCATCTTCAGACGAATTCCTCAGTATTGTTAGGTCATTGCCACTAAATAAGACTTCGGGCGACGATAAAATATCAAACAAAATGATAAAAGAAGCTTGTAAACTTTCGGGTGATACGGTTTTAACAGTTTTTAACCGACTTCCAAAAAGGAGGAGGTTCTATGTTCCACTGTATGTATTTTTTTTTTTTTTTTTTATGTATGTTACCTGATTACTCCGTCAGTTGTGGACCGATTTTGAATTTTTTTTTTGTATTCGGCAGGGTATGCTTCCGTGGTTGTCCCATTGCCAGCATATCAGGATCTGATGATGGGATCCCAGGGAAATCGAGGGTAACCCTCATTTTTTATAGGCACATACTATGTTTTTCGTATATTTTCTGAAGTTACACCGGTATTTGCGTCTGGTAGTCATCATTTTATGATGATGAGCTGATGATGTAAGGTACCACTCCTTAACGGTTAGGAGTTGGAGGATAAATCTTTAAATATCATATGTATATAAGTTACCTTTAGTCGTATTCTTACAAATTATTTAGGTAAGCTGATGATGGAAGGTGGAAGGTACAACTCCTCAACGGTTAGGAGTTGGAGAATAATTCTTTCAATTTCATACGTATCTAAAGACCTTCAGTCGTATACTTTCAAGCTATTTAGGTGAGCTGATGATAGAAGATTAAACTCTTCAACAGTTAGGGATTAGAGGATGATTTTAATATTACACGTACCTTAATTTGTATTCTTGATGATGAAATTTGATGAAATAATTCAACTTACTACTTACCTACGATTGTTTGCACTAAAAACTGTAAAATAAAAACTTTTTATATAAAAAAAAAAAACCGACTTCCAAAAATATCCAACGAAAACTCTCTGTCAAAAAACACTTAAAAGCGTAAAATAAACTGGTTCTTCATAAATTGCCTATACCTAATTCTTTATTCATTTAAATAGTAGTATTATAATGGGTGCTAGGTACCTAAAATCTGTTTGAAGTCGGTGCCAAGTGACTATCGCTTAGACTTTTGTAATTGTTCGTTTGTATTCTTTTTGGCTTAGCACCGACTTCAAACAGATTTTAGGTACCTAGCACCCATTATAATACTACTATTTAAATGAATAAAGAATTAGGTATAGGCAATTTATGAAGAACCAGTTTATTTTACGCTTTTAAGTGTTTTTTGACAGAGAGTTTTCGTTGGATGTTTTTGGAAGTCGGTTTTTTTTTTTTATAAAAAGTTTTTTAAACGTTGCATTGCGGAAGGAGTATTTCCTAGTGTTTGGCGGTGCGGTAATATTCGAATAATACCAAAAAGCGGCGATAAGCCGCCGAACGATCCTAAATCCTATCGACCCATAACACTGTTACCATCGCTGGGAAAGCTTTTAGAGCGTCTTGTAGTACCACGACTTCTACCGGGTGGAGTTAAATTTCATGATAGACAATTCGGCTTTACGTTGGGAAAATCGACAACTGATGCGGTTATATCTGTAAGGAAAACTGTCACCGAGTCAAGTTTTCAATACGTTTTAGGCATCTTCTTAGATATATCTGGCGCCTTTGACAATGCGTGGTGGCCCATGCTATTGCTAAAATTAAAATTAAGAGGTTGCTTTAAAAATATTTATTCCCTTATCTCCTCGTACTTCTTACAAGGTACTACTAAATTGAGACTTGGGCATCATTCTGTGTCGAAGGAGCTTACGATGGGGTGTCCTCAAGGGTCAGTGCTAGGACCATACTTGTGGAACATAGGCTTCGACGATTTTCTGGCAATGTCTGTGCCGTCCGGATGTACCCTGAATGCGTACGCGGACGACGGTTTGTTATTGATAGAGTCGGATACTAGAACGGGGCTTGAGAGGCTGGCCAGTGAATGTTTGGACTTAATATCTCGGTGGGGTGGGCGTAATCGGTTGACGTTTCGATCGATCAAACAAAACCTTCCAGCTACTTCTGAAAGGTAACCTCAAATCACCGCCGTGTATTAAATTTGAAAATGTTACTATTAAAAATAACTCGGTTTGTTATTTAGGATTGGTATTAGAAAGAAATTTTTCATTTATTGAACATATTAGAACAGTTAATGAAAAGTCTAAAAAGAGTTTCTTTGCACTGACGAGGATATCAACTGCGACATGGGGTCTGTCATATAATACACTAAAGATCATATATGGAGCTACTTATTTGGGTTCTATTTGCTATGGTGCTCCTGTATGGGCAGATAGGGCGACTGTAGGTGCTGTCCGTCGCAAACTGTTACAAGGCCAACGACCTGCATTGATTTTCTTGTGCAAGGCATATGGGACGGTTAGCACTGAGGCTATACCGGTGTTGGCAGGTGTTCTTCCGGTCGATCTCGAGGTGCAAAGACGTGCAGCCATGTACTATTCCACACTACAAAACATGGAATGCGATTTTTTGGGCATACGATACCGCGGTAAAATCATAAGATTGTTTCAACAAAAAACCAATGTCTATAACGACCTCTTGGATGAATGGCAGAAACGATGGGACGAATCATCTAAGGGGCGCCACCTCTACCAGTTCTTTCCATCTGTTCGCGAAAGGTTGTCAAGGACATGGCTCGAGGTAGATCACTGTGTCGCTCAATTTCTTACAGGCCACGGTAACTTTAAAAGCAAACTATACTCATTTAAATTAGTCGATTCACCATTGTGTCAATGCTCAACACCTGATTCTAGCTGTGAACAGTCGGCTCATCATATCCTCTGGGAGTGTAGTCTTTGGTACAATGAACGTAACATGATGCTATTATGGGGATCTTGTGTCAACTGCGGTGAATTTCCGTGCGTTTAAGCGATTCTGCCATACATACTATAGAAGGTAGGTTCCTTACAGGGTGTAGACATCCGCTAAGAACGGATTTTACATAACTCCACCCCTAAGGGGGTAAATCAGGGGATGAAAGTCTGTGTGAGCGAAGCTGCGTGCAAAAGCTAGTAACATTATATCCTACATCAAATACAACCAATTAACGTAAATAGAAGAAAGACTTACCCCCTTCAACCATCAATTCAATTCAATCTTTCATCAAATGTCTTCATTCAATCTTCAATCAATCATACCCAAGTTCTGCCCCCACCCATGTTACGTCTAGAATTAGGGCCATTCAAATCACGCTGTAGCATGTGGTTATTAGTGAGGCAATCCGAGGTCGCTACTCAATAATGTGTTGCGTTGCTCTGTGTTCGTGGCATATATCTATCTATAATTATATATATATTATTTTATTATTATGCCACTATTCTATAATTTTATGTAGTGGGACTTTCCTGGACATGTATGTATTTATGAGACGATACTGTATATGACGTGTTCTGTAGCAACTACTGCAACGATGTTTAGTGATTGTTGTGTTCGTGGTCGAGATGGTGTCATTGTGATTATTTTGTTATGTTAATCATGATTGGCTTGTACAGAATAACAGCGGCTGGCATGCTCTGCATCGTCATCCATATGCTGAGTCCAAGACCACTTTGTCTTTTTAGTTATACTTTAAACACTGTTAATAATTATAAGTAACTCTGTAATATAAAGGCAAATAAAGTTTTTCTTATTCTTATTCTTACCATATTCTCCACTCCAATAAGGTTGATATCTTTCAATTTGTGATTTTTCTTTTTAATAGCCTCAAAGTAATTGAGCCAATGGAGGAACATCTCTTCTTGCGAAGGCAGCTTAAACTTTCCTGCTGCTAATGCTGCTATATATTCAGCCTGTACAAAAAGCACATAATGATATATGTATTTTTTTTATTTGTATGGTATAAGTATGTATGTATGTATGTATGTATATTTCTTTGGCACGCCCTAGAGCCTAAACGGCTTGTTGTATTTTTATGTGAGTGGTGTTAAAAGATTCGTCTTACTCGTGAGAGTGACACTGGGTACATCAAAATTAAAAAAAAAGGATTTTTGGCGACAAAAAGTCTTCTTCCTAGCCTTTGTTATTCCCAAGATTTGAGGTCGGCTACTAGTTCAACCGGTTTTTACCTGAATATCAGTTTTTACACGGAGCGACTGGCATCGGGCCTCCGCAACCCTGAGGGTAAATTGAATTCGTAGGTTGAACTAGTTGTCAGTATATGTCCATACGCGGATACCGCACGGTGTCGACCGAGGCGGCGTGCGCCCTGGCCGGAACACCCCCGTGGGATTTGGAGGCGGAAGTGCTCGCCGAAGTTTATCGACGGGTGGCTGAATATCGGGCGGAGTATGGCTATCGCCCTCCGCCCGAAGAGGTACGCGAGTGGCGTGAAGCCGCCCGTCGAGCCACGATGGCTCGCTGGTCGTTCCGGCTGGAGACTCCACGCGCTGGCTTTGCCGCCGTGGAGGCTCTCCAGCCGGTCATCCTCGAGTGGGCAGGGCGGCAGCACGGGACCCTTTCCTTCCGACTGACGCAGGTCCTTTCCGGGCATGGTTGCTTCGGGAAGTACCTGCACTCGGTCGCTAGGAGGGAATTGAGTCCCGCCTGCCACCACTGCGACTGCAGTGAGGACTCGGCCCAGCATACGCTGGCGATCTGCCCTGTATGGGCGTCGCAGCGCCGGGCCCTCACTGCAGTCATCGGAGGAGATCTCTCGCTACCGGCCGTCATACGCTCCATGGCCGGTAGCGATAGCAGTTTTACCGCGGTCGCAACCTTCTGCGAAGATATAATCTCGCAGAAGGAGGTGGCGGAGAAGGCCCGGGAGGACGATGTCCACTCGGACCCAATCCGCCGCCGGCGAACCGGGCGGCGAAGGCGCGCCTATCAGCGCCTCATGCCGCCCTGAGTGTGGCCGCGGATGGTCGGGACGGGCTTTCCCCTCCATCCGCTCTAGTGGCCTCCCGCGAGGGGGCGACGTACGCGTGTGCCGTACGTCGCCTAATTGAGAGGATACCAGCAGACGGTGCCCGCTTCTGTGCGGGCAGGCGCTGGGAGGGGTCCGGATGTGTTAATAACTGCAGTTCCCGGACTCCTCCCTTCACAGGCGCAGAGTGGCACACCGTGTGGTTTTAGTCGGTTCGAGTCCGACACACCGCCCCGCCGCAAGCCCCGGTGGGGTGACGGTCCGAGGGGATTTCCACACGTTAAAAAAAAAAAAAAAAGTTGTCAGTATATGTGAGGGCACTATCTTCCACGATTGCCATAGATGTTTATGACAACCGGGACCGACACGGCTTAACGTGCTCTCCGAGGCACGGCGATGAAAAGGCGCCAAAAAGTAATATATAAAAAAAATGTTTTCAAAATACCTACATCGAGTGTGGTATCAAAATAAAGAATTTTTTACGGTGATTAAGAATATATATAAAACTTATATGTTTTTATAGTTAAATATTGACGCAGTCGGTTTTTTTTTAATAATTTGTACTTGTTTCTTGAATCATACCCTATTTGGAAATAAGTAATATATAAATGGAAAGATGGTTAGATTATGTCATTACATAGGGCATGTATCACTTCTTTGGTGCGATCTCAATCATATTGGCTATTTATAATTAAAGACTAGATAATAACGTATGGAAAAAACCTGGGCATCCTGAAGTCTTGTCATCACTAACTTAGATATTCCCACGAACATCATGGTGGGATGATTGATGTTCACTATATGTTGGTACAGAGGCATCACGTACTTATCAGTCGCCGTTACGCCGCTAGATTTGTGGTTCAGGAAGGAATGCTTGTAGTTGTAACCTGAAGTTTGAGACACACTTTGTAAATAGGTATTTATAAATGTTAGAAATTCAAAATAACGGCAGGCCTGTTGTTGGTTAGTGATATTGACTGGTAAGCCAGAGGTCATGGTTTCGATTCCCAGCCAGGACAAATCTTAGTGCGATTAATACGATCATTTGTTCTTTGTAGGGGTGTAATTTATCTTTTATGTATGTAAATCTATAAGCATGTTCATCAGCAGTCTGTCTGCTTAGTTAGGGATCAGAATACCGAGTGGTAAAGTAGTTTAAGGAGGCAGATGTTATATACATATACATCATCGAACTAAGTGTATTTTAGTTAATAAGTAAAATTTGTTTTACACCATATTTACACTCATTAACAACAATAGTATTAGCTACAAGCTAAAATTAAAAATTAAAAAAAAAACCCTATGCGAGCACCTAATCAAGTAATCATACGCCAAAAATACCTTCCATCATTTTGGAAAAGAACTGATTGTTAGAAATCGAACGTCATTATAATGGCAACATTTTGATTGTCATGTTTTTTGTTTGACGTTTGAAGTTAAAATATAGAACTGACGAGAGGCTTTGGGTTGACGGTCAACCAGGGGGGTTGTTGAGTGCCGTTTAATAAAAATTTAGCTGATTGTCCGCAGACTCGGTTTTTCGTTGTTTACCGTTATGGTTGGTCTGGTTAAGACACGCGAGATTAGTAGTCGCGTCAATGAGGCGCGATCCGCGACAGTTAAACCAGGTGTATTATAAATTAGAATACTTAGGAACCTGTACTACCACTAGGAGTGGTGAAGTGTGAACAAGCAGAGGGCGTACCACAGAGGGGCCCCTCAGAACGCCGATATCAAGGAATTCACATATCTCCAGTAAGTGCTTGATATTACATTAGCTTAGAATAAGAACAGGGTGAATCGCCCTGAGGTTGAATACTTTTTCCAGTGAACTAGCTTAACGATTGAATGCCTGTACAAATGGGCCCTGCAAGCATTACAAACTTCACACGGTGAACGCTACATTGGCGAAAGAATTGAACATTTTGGTAGCAGAGCGTGGTTAAGACCTCTGAGCTGTGAGCACTCCGTAGTGCTTCAGAAGGTAATACCTCATTGTTAGGTAGGTCACTATACTGTTCCAGTGTCCACATATCCTTGATTCCACTGACATAGTTATTTAAATAGTATTTAAAACAATTTATTAGCATAATGATTAAATGTAGGTAGGTGACACATTTAATTATTGGTTAAATTGTAAAACTTAATATTAATTGTTTAGGACAGTTGGTCCAATATATTAATCCAATACAATTAGATTTTGCTAGCCCACAGACATTATTACTAGAATAATATTGTTTAGTGAAACTTAAATTCAATTATTTTGAGTTACTGGGCATTTGTTGGATTTCGAACGTCATTGTACTGGCAACATTTTGATTGTCTCTGGTTCGTGTTGACGTTTTGACGTTTGAGGTTAATATGAGAAAAAAGAACTCTCGTGAACAAGTCGAGTAATGGCGGGCGGTAATTTGATTTGATTGTGATACTCGCATAGCTTCCGCATGAGATTGATTACACCGTGGATTTTGTTAGGCTAACATACTTGTAGGCTCGCTGTATGCCAGCGTGAGACGAATATGTATGAAAAAAAAAAGAACTGGAAAGACGCGTGTTGAAACCGGCCGACGATTTTATTTGTTATTGTGAAAATTAATGGATAGTGGGCTAATTGTATTGTCCATCGACCCGCGGTCTCTTTAGTGATAAACCGTATTGTGTTAGGTCGTGGACTCGCGAGTTTTGTAGGCGCGTTCCGCGTTAGCTGAAGCGAGTTGTTGTAATTCGAATACCTTGGAAGTTGTACAGCACTTTAGGAGTTTATGTTTGTGTGAAGAAGCAGAGCAGAGAAGATTCTACCCAAGAGATATCTCTTGGAACGCCGAGAAGAACATTGAAGCCACACACTCCAGTAAGTGCTTAATGATTTTAGTTTAGATTAAGAACACGGTGAATCGCCGTAAAGCTCATCCTTCTTGCCAATGGACCAATAGCTTAGTGATTGTATGCCTATCTATGGGCCATAGATATTATAAACTTCATCAAGGTGATCGCTGCCTTGGCAAGAGGAGTGAACAGCATTGATAAAGTTGAAACTTGTAGGTAGATATATACCTGAGATTAAGTGAGTGCACAAGCACTAAATAGTTTTATTACATACATAAGATATTGTAAATTGTAAGTAAAGTTCTGCCGCTATGTCATTGTCATTGTACCGGGCTAAGATTGGAACGGAACTGAGATGGTTTACATCGGTTCAAGGCCTCCTAGGCCGAGCGGATAGACAAGATGCAGTGTTGGCTCGAGCTTGGCATGCGCCAGCCCGGCTGGAGGTAATGATGGAAACGCTTACCAAAGTCGAGGCCCTTGAGGAGGAGAAGGTCAACGATCAGATAAGGTCCGCGATGCAGGCTGATGTTGACCAGTGCCTCTCAATTGCTGATGACATTCAGCAGCGCGTAGCAGAAATGAAACACCAGCGCGGAACTGGCCGCAATGAAGAAGCTGTGGAAGGCCCACACTCTCGCGGGGTTGTATCAAAACTGCCTCAGATACAACTACCCAGTTTTGATGGAGAGCTCGGTGAGTGGGTCAGCTTCATCAATTTATTTGACAGTTTCTGTCCAGTTAAGGGAGGATTTGCCTAAATCCTATAAGATGGCACAACTAATGTGAGCTTTAAAGGGAGAGCCTAGGGAACTGGTAGCCCATTTGACGGTGACAGAGGACAATTATGAGATTGCCCGTCAATTGTTGGTAAGGCGCTACCACAACAAAAGAAGGCTGGTTGATGCGCAGCTCAAGAGGCTGTTTAGCATCCCTTCAGTGACTCGGGTCTCTGCCATACAGGCAGAAGCGTTGAACCCGTTATTGAGTGTCAATAGGGCATTGGGAAATTTGGGCTTGCCGGTTGAAGAGTGGTCTTACATGTTAGTATACATAGTACTGTCCCGGCTGCCAGTCGATGTGCAGACCAGATTTGAGCAGCATCACGGTCAGAGTGCAGACAACTTGCCCACCTCTTCTCAACTCATGGAGTTTTTGGAGGAACAGTGTCGGAGGGCAGAGAACATGGGTTCGTTCTCGAAGCCCGCTGCGGAACCACAGAAGGCTACTTGGAACCCTGTGAGGAGGGGACTTCCGCAGAGAGGGCCAAGGAAGTTGTATGGGCACATGGGTGCCTCAACACCTGAATGGGATGCCTGCCTATATTGTAAACAGGATGGCCATGGTGTGGCCGCCTGCCTTCGAGTTAGGGACCAGAGAGTCCAAGGGCGACGCCAGATCACCAAGTTGTGTGGCTGGTGTTTTTTGTGTCTGCGTCCCCATTTAGTAAGGCATTGCGCTCGGTCCGCAATGTGTAAGTTTTGTGGAGGCCACCATCATGAGTTGCTCTGCCTGAATAGGACCGGCCAACATCATGCAGATGGACAGGGCAGGACTAAGTGATAGATGGGGTCATCTACACAGGGCCGGACTTGGAACCTGGGTCCACGGGACCAGGGCCCCCATAGGGAAGATGTTGGGGCCGATGTTCAGGCCAACGTCGCGGGCGGTTCCCCGACCTATTGCGAGGCCAGTGGCTCAGCTGGAGCTGGCACGGGCGGGTGTGCGGATGCACCCTCGAGTACGGAGCGGTTAGTTAGAACGCCGCCTCGGGTGTCATCGCGCTCGCCGAAGACGACTACATTTCGTCGATTTTCGCCGCCCATCATGGAACGCCCTCGGTTGGATCACCGTACCCCCCCCCCCCCCCTATCCGTGGACGGCGTCAAGTAGAGCGCCGTGACTGGAGGGGCACTTACGAGGGACCATGGGATCCCTACGTAGGCACTGATATGCCCGGTTCCTCGGGCTATAATGCGTGGGGCCCTGGGGGCCCCCGCTAGGAAATTGCAGCCCAATCAAATTTTGGTCCTCAACCGGAGGCTATAGTCTTGCCCACTGCCTCCGTGTGTGTTTGGGGTTTGAATGGCAAGTCAACACACGTTCGCGCCCTGTTGGATTCAGGTGCCCAGGGCTGTATTATGTCGAACGAATTGGCGATTTGGTTGGGCTTGAAAATTACTAAGTATAATAGGAACATTCGAGGCGTGGGGAATGTCGCGGTAACGAACATCGTCGGGCAAACGACGATTACGTTCTCCTCACGTTTTGACACGATGCGTAGGACATCCGCCCCGGTACTAGTGATGACTGATGTGATGGGACGACACCCTCAGGTGAGGTTGAATTCGGCTGTTCGACTCCTGACATCAGATCTGAAACTGGCGGATCCAGATTTCGACACCCCAGGTACGGTTGACGTGCTACTGGGAGTAGACGTTCTGGGTAAGTTTTTGCTGTCGGATCGGCGAGTCTTGCAGCATGATCGACTCATGGCTGTGGAGACTAAGTTTGGCTATGCGATAATGGGACCAGTATTACCCATGGTTAGACCTATTGAGTCGGATGGTATACTCGTACGTTCAGCATTATCCGAGACGATGCAAAGGTTTTGGGAGGTCGAGGAGCCCCCCACCGCGCGTCGAATAGACCCAGACGAAGTAGAGTGCGAGTTGTTTTACCAGAATAATACTGGTCGCCTTCGTTCTGGTCGGTTTGTAACTCGGCTCCCCTTCAGGGCAAATAGGCCACTGTTGGGTGAATCTCGGAAAACAGCCGAGACTCGATTGTTGTCGATGGAGCGTCATATGGCTCGGGATGCTGTATTTAAGACCAAATACGTGGACTTCATGACGGAGTATGAATCTTTGGGACACATGTCTGTGTCGCGTGTGGATTGTAGATCCGAGGATCATTGCTTCCTTCCACATCATGCTGTCCTAAAGACCGGACACTGGAAACATTAGAGTAGTGTTTGGTCTGCTCCACCTTCGAACGGTATGTCCCTGAACCAATGTTTGCATTCGGGACCGAAGTTGAATCGGGACGTGTCGGATATCCTCACGAGCTTTCGGAAACACCAGGTGGTTTTTGTTGCTGACATAAGGATGATGTTCAGACAAACGGTGATTCATCCGGAAGACAGGAGGTATCAGCTGATACTATGGCGTGAGTCGCCCCACGAACCGATAAAGGTTTACGAGTTGAACACAAACACGTACGGTTTGCGTTCTAGTCCCTTCCTCGCTACACGCTACACGCTACGCTACACTGTGGGAGTTAGCGGTACGGGACCGCTTAAACTACCCTAGGGCTGCTGCTATCCTGGAGCAGGATCTGTATGTAGATGACGTCTGCTCAGGGGCAGCCAGTGTCGAGGAAGTGCTTGCTCGCCGGGACGAGCTCATCCAGCTTTTAAAGCGTGGAGTCTATGAGTTGCGGAAATGGATGTCCAATTCTCCTGAGTTGGTGGAGGGGTTGCCGGATGAGTTCCAACAGGATCCGCACGTCTTTGAAAATCCTGACAACCCTAATATATTGTCAGTGCTCGGCATACAATATCGGCCAGTCCAGGATGTGTTCACCTATCGAGTGGTTTTGGACATCCCAAAGACCTGGACGAAGAGAACTGTGCTATCGACGATTGCGAAAACGTTGGATCCGAACGGTTGGATCGCTCCAGTAACATTTTTGTTAAAATGTTTCATGCAGCGGTTATGGACGGCTTAGCTAGGCTGGGATACCCACCTCTCAGAGGAGTTGTTGAGGGATTTGACAAGGATATTCTCCTCGCTCACGGATATTAATAACGTCTCACTGCCACGGAAATTGTTCCCTGCTGGTGATTTCAGGGCTACCCTTCATGGGTTTTGTGATGCCTCTTCTGGAGGTACGGGTATCATGTCCCTCCAACACAAAGGTAGGATCCTCCGACCAGGCGAGGTGATCATGCCTGGCGGGCCAACTGCCCTACGGTTGATGTTGGGATGTAGTATAATATATGATTATCGGCGCGAGAACTTTCACTGCGCGATTCAGGATTGGTAGTTTCTTAGTTTCCTTCGTTACTCCGTAGTTCAGTTCAGTGTAAGTTGGGTAGACGGCGCTGTAGTATATTTCTGTTGCGCTGTATGTGGAAGTCGCCACACGCCATTCGGAACAGGGATACGCGGCAGCGGTTTATTTGCGAACGGTCACTTCCGCTGGGGATGTTGACGTTCGACTGGTTCTGGCTAAAAGTAAGGTGGCCCCCATACGGACAAGATTGACGATTCCGAAGCTGGAACTGTCTGGGGCAGCTCTTTTAACCAGACTCCTGAACCACGCGGTATCGGAGTTCCGCGGTTCATTGGAGTTGGAGAACACGGTGTATGCATGGACTGACAGTCAGATAGTGTTGTGCTGGCTGAAGGCTTCAGTTCATAATCTGGAGATTTTTGTAGCAAACCGTGTCTCCCAAATACAGGCATCAGAAGTCTCGTTGACTTGGAGACATAAATGAATTTTGAATTGAACCCGTCGGATTGTGCGTCCAGGGGATGCCGGGCTCCTGAGTTAGTTAACAATCAGTTATGGTGGGGCCCTCCTTGGCTGACAATGAAGGAATCGGATTGGCCCCTTAACAACGCGAAGTTGTCTATGGACTGTGGTATAATAGCAGCCGTGTATGTGACCCAGGAGGTCCAGTAGACTGACGCGAGTTTCCTGATTGAGCGGTATAGCTCTTTTGATAAATTGATCAATGTCAATTGTTGGATAAGAAGATTCGTTCGGAATTGTCGCTCTTCCCGCGAACAGCGAACGCTGAGCCCAATTCTGTCACCGGCAGAGCGAAATGAGTCGCTTCTGAATTTGATCCGGTTGGTACAGTCTTCGAACTTTGGAGCAGAATTGGAGAGTCTACGAACTGGGCGTTCTAAATTGAAGGGTGCTGTCGCGCGTCTCAAGCCGTTTATAGATTCGGCCGGGTTGCTTCGGGTAGGAGGAAGATTGCGCAATGCGAATCTGCCGTATTCGGCTCGTCACCCCCTACTGCTCTCCAAGGGAGGGCAGTTGGTTGAGTTGTTGGTGACTGATCGGCATGTTAAAAACGCTCATGCATGGCCATGGGCCATGGGCTGGTGTTGGTACAGACTTTGCGGGCCCATGGCCTAGCCTCATTCACCCGATCAGGGGGCAGATCCCCCATGTGAGGCTGCATCGTGGCAGCCTTGTTCCGATAACAAGGCATGCACCGAAACACGATGTTCCGTATGGTACGACGCCCAGACAAAATCCAAAACTCCCTCTGGAGTGTAGCCAACAAGGCGTTACAACCTGCATGAGCGTTTTTAACATGCCGATCAGTCACCAACAACTCAACCAACTGCCCTCCCTTGGAGAGCAGTAGGGGGTGACGAGCCGAATACGGCAGATTCGCATTGCGCAATCTTCCTCCTACCCGAAGCAACCCGGCCGAATCTATAAACGGCTTGAGACGCGCGACAGCACCCTTCAATTTAGAACGCCCAGTTCGTAGACTCTCCAATTCTGCTCCAAAGTTCGAAGACTGTACCAACCGGATCAAATTCAGAAGCGACTCATTTCGCTCTGCCGGTGACAGAATTGGGCTCAGCGTTCGCTGTTCGCGGGAAGAGCGACAATTCCGAACGAATCTTCTTATCCAACAATTGACATTGATCAATTTATCAAAAGAGCTATACCGCTCAATCAGGAAACTCGCGTCAGTCTACTGGACCTCCTGGGTCACATGGGCTGCTATTATACCACAGTCCATAGACAACTTCGCGTTGTTAAGGGGCCAATCCGATTCCTTCATTGTCAGCCAAGGAGGGCCCCACCATAACTGATTGTTAACTAACTCAGGAGCCCGGCATCCCCTGGACGCACAATCCGACGGGTTCAATTCAAAATTCATTTATGTCTCCAAGTCAACGAGACTTCTGATGCCTGTATTTGGGAGACACGGTTTGCTACAAAAATCTCCAGAATATGAACTGAAGCCTTCAGCCAGCACAACACTATCTGACTGTCAGTCCATGCATACACCGTGTTCTCCAACTCCAATGAACCGCGGAACTCCGATACCGCGTGGTTCAGGAGTCTGGTTAAAAGAGCTGCCCCAGACAGTTCCAGCTTCGGAATCGTCAATCTTGTCCGTATGGGGGCCACCTTACTTTTAGCCAGAACCAGTCGAACGTCAACATCCCCAGCGGAAGTGACCGTTCGCAAATAAACCGCTGCCGCGTATCCCTGTTCCGAATGGCATGTGGCGACTTCCACATACAGCGCAACAGAAATATACTACAGCGCCGTCTACCGAACTTACACTGAACTGAACTACGGAGTAACGAAGGAAACTAAGAAACTACCAATCCTGAATCGCGCAGTGAAAGTTCTCGCGCCGATAATCATATATTATACTACATCCCAACATCAACCGTAGGGCAGTTGGCCCGCCAGGCATGATCACCTCGCCTGGTCGGAGGATCCTACCTTTGTGTTGGAGGGACATGATACCCGTACCTCCAGAAGACGCATCACAAAACCCATGAAGGGTAGCCCTGAAATCACCAGCAGGGAACAATTTCCGTGGCAGTGAAACGTTATTAATATCCGTGAGCGAGGAGAATATCCTTGTCAAATCCCTCAACAACTCCTCTGAGAGGTGGGTATCCCAGCCTAGCTAAGCCGTCCATAACCGCTGCATGAAACATTTTAACAAAAATGTTACTGGAGCGATCCAACCGTTCGGATCCAACGTTCTCGCAATCGTCGATAGCACAGTTCTCTTCGTCCAGGTCTTTGGGATGTCCAAAACCACTCGATAGGTGAACACATCCTGGACTGGCCGATATTGTATGCCGAGCACTGACAATATATTAGGGTTGTCAGGATTTTCAAAGACGTGCGGATCCTGTTGGAACTCATCCGGCAACCCCTCCACCAACTCAGGAGAATTGGACATCCATTTCCGCAACTCATAGACTCCACGCTTTAAAAGCTGGATGAGCTCGTCCCGGCGAGCAAGCACTTCCTCGACACTGGCTGCCCCTGAGCAGACGTCATCTACATACAGATCCTGCTCCAGGATAGCAGCAGCCCTAGGGTAGTTTAAGCGGTCCCGTACCGCTAACTCCCACAGTGTAGCGTAGCGTGTAGCGTGTAGCGAGGAAGGGACTAGAACGCAAACCGTACGTGTTTGTGTTCAACTCGTAAACCTTTATCGGTTCGTGGGGCGACTCACGCCATAGTATCAGCTGATACCTCCTGTCTTCCGGATGAATCACCGTTTGTCTGAACATCATCCTTATGTCAGCAACAAAAACCACCTGGTGTTTCCGAAAGCTCGTGAGGATATCCGACACGTCCCGATTCAACTTCGGTCCCGAATGCAAACATTGGTTCAGGGACATACCGTTCGAAGGTGGAGCAGACCAAACACTACTCTAATGTTTCCAGTGTCCGGTCTTTAGGACAGCATGATGTGGAAGGAAGCAATGATCCTCGGATCTACAATCCACACGCGACACAGACATGTGTCCCAAAGATTCATACTCCCTCATGAAGTCCACGTATTTGGTCTTAAATACAGCATCCCGAGCCATATGACGCTCCATCGACAACAATCGAGTCTCGGCTGTTTTCCGAGATTCACCCAACAGTGGCCTATTTGCCCTGAAGGGGAGCCGAGTTACAAACCGACCAGAACGAAGGCGACCAGTATTATTCTGGTAAAACAACTGGCACTCTTCTTCGTCTGGGTCTATTCGACGCGCGGTGGGGGGCTCCTCGACCTCCCAAAACCTTTGCATCGTCTCGGATAATGCTGAACCGGTAGGAGGAAGATTGCGCAATGCGAATCTGCCGTATTCGGCTCGTCACCCCCTACTGCTCTCCAAGAAAGGGCAGTTGGTTGAATTGTTGGTGACTGATCGGCATGTTAAAAACGCTCATGCAGGTTGTAACGCCTTGTTGGCTACACTCCAGAGGGAGTTTTGGATTTTGTCTGGGCGTCGTACCATACGGAACATCGTGTTTCGGTGCATGCCTTGTTATCGGAACAAGGCTGCCAGGATGCAGCCTCACATGGGGGATCTGCCCCCTGATCGGGTGAATGAGGCTAGGCCATGGGCTGGTGTTGGTACAGACTTTGCGGGCCCATTCTTAGTAAAAATCTCGCGGCTGCGGAACGCGAAACAGTACAAGGCGTACCTTTGTGTGTTCGTCTGTTTATCCACCAAGGCGGTGCATTGCTGACCTCATGACGGAAGTTTTTATAGCGTGCTTGGATAGATTCATTTCCCTAAGGGGACTGCCAGCACTGATTCGTTCCGATAATGGAACCAACTTCGTAGGTGCAGAACGATACTTGCGAGATGTAGTTAAGTTTTTAAATGAAAACAAAGTGGATATTGGAACAGCCCTCTCCCGTCGGGGTATACAATGGACCTTCAGTCCACCAGGTTGCCCCCACTGGGGCGGGATTTTTGAAGCCGTAGTTAAGTCAGCTAAGACGCATTTAGGGCGTATTGTAGGTCAGACCGCGCTGACATTTGAGGAACTCGTGACGTTGTTTTGTAAGATCGAAGCCGTTCTCAACTTGCGACCGTTGTGTCCGCTCAGCTCGGATCCAAATGACCTGGAGGCGTTGACTCAAGGCCATTTCTTAATTGGTCAGCCACTTAACGCGCTGCCCGAACACCCGTACGAAGGGGTGAAATTGTTTCGGTTGTCTCGGTATCAGATGTTGCAGCAGTTTTCACAGAATTTTTGGAAACGATGGTCGCTAGAGTATCTGCACATTCTGCAACAGCGCCTCAAGTGAACTGACAAAACTAGTCCCCCTAATGTTGGTGACCTCGTGCTGGTTAAGGATGCTAACCTACCGCCACTGCGTTGGGGCCGGGGGCGCATTGTTAACTTGTTCCCTGGTAAGGATGGGACCCCCCGGTCCGCAGAGGTTCTAGTTGGGGACTCAGTTATCAAACGAGCGGTAGCAACGTTATCTCGCCTGCCTGTAGATTAGGGAACAGGTACGGACCTGTTCGGGCGGGTGATTGTTAGAAATCGAACGTCATTATAATGGCAACATTTTGATTGTCATGTTTTTTGTTTGACGTTTGAAGTTAAAATATAGAACTGACGAGAGGCTTTGGGTTGACGGTCAACCAGGGGGGTTGTTGAGTGCCGTTTAATAAAAATTTAGCTGATTGTCCGCAGACTCGGTTTTTCGTTGTTTACCGTTATGGTTGGTCTGGTTAGGACACGCGAGATTAGTAGTCGCGTCAATGAGGAGCGATCCGCGACAGTTAAACCGGGTGTATTATAAATTAGAATACTTAGGAACCTGTACTACCACTAGGAGTGGTGAAGTGTGAACAAGCAGACGGCGTACCACAGAGGGGCCCCTCAGAACGCCGATATCAAGGAATTCACATATCTCCAGTAAGTGCTTGATATTACATTAGCTTAGAATAAGAACAGGGTGAATCGCCCTGAGGTTGAATACTTTTGCCAGTGAACTAGCTTAGCTATTGAATGCCTGTACAAATGGGCCCTGCAAGCATTACAAACTTCACACGGTGCTACATTGGCGAAAGAATTGAACACTGATACTCTTACATTGCTGAACCAATATTAACCAAACATAGCTAAGAACCACCACAAGGAAACTGGCTTACAAATGAAAAAAAAACTGCATCGAAATCGGTCCATCCCTTTGAGAGCTACGATGCCACAGACAGACAGACATCGACGTCAAACTTATAACACCCCTCTTTTTGCATCGGGGGTTAAAAACTATTAGGTTAATCAGATTTTCTTCTAGCGGCTCAGCACATACTACATGATACAAATAGTGATTGTATTATAACCAGTCCCCTTAGCCAAAATGCAAGTGTTTTGCGTCGATTCTCTTTCTACTAACACCTCTATTCTCTTTCTATTCTCTTGTATTATTTGATAATCATAAAATTTTAGATGTCTTTTTTTTAAAGTTTTATATTGTTTTTGTATTCTGTAAAATGTATAGTTTGCCATGATTACTTAATCGTTTATATTTGATCCTTTTCAGTTTAGTTACATTCTAAATATGTATTTTAATCTTTTTTACAAGCATTTTACAAGCTTTTATTTAGCTTCACCTGTCCCGATGTTTGTCTGTTCCCAAATCTTGCAAGTTAAATTTGAAGCAGATATCTTCAACCGATTGTGCTGAAATCATAGGCAGGCCTAAGTAAACAGCGTGACAATGCAATATTAGTGCGACATGGAGCTGATGCTCTGATGCTGGAGCCGGAAGGTGGCCATTGGAACTCTGTAATAAAACGACGAAACCCATTGAGTGTGCAATCGTTTGATTCGTTTTGACGTTTTGACGAGTAGGTACTGTATGTTTGGATAGTAACCAGGGTCTGATGATGGAGCCGGAATGTGGCCATGGAAACTCTGTAATGGAACGACGCAACACCATCGAGATTAGAATATTCAAATTAGTTTAATCAAGTATTTAGTTTTAAATGGTAACCAGGGTTTGACGATGAAGTTGATAGGTGTTCATAGGATTTGTCTTGATAAGTAGGTACTTTGGTCGTCGATGTCTTGCAATATTGATGCGTTTGAATGAGATGAACAGTCTTAAAAACCTGTCCAGCGATAGCTAAAAAGTAAAAAATAAATTTAATAAAAAAAACTTTTTAAAAACAAGCTTTTATTGGAATGCTCTAAAAAGAATAAAATAAAGTAGGTATTCCTTGAAAACTTTCCTATCAACTTATAATGTCATTACACAATTTATATTATACAAGAGCTTGTTTTTAAAAAGTTTTTTTTTATTAAATTAATTGTTACTTATAACTTTGTTTGCTTGGTTGTTAATAATTGTAATATAATATTGTAAATAAAATAAAATACCCCTCTAGTAATTTATTGTTTACTGTACATACCTATATGTCATTTGTTGGAGATCCTAATTTAATTAAATAAATAAATAAATAATATTTTGTTTTGACCGCTCAGCTAATGTTGAGATGACGTTAGGTTATTCCGATAAACTTTATTATTTTTAGTAACGTTTACTTTTGCAGAATGTGAACTTGAACTTGACGAGGGGACTGAATTGCCGAAAGATGTATCTATATATACTCAGGTTGAATTAGCAGGTAACATTTATCAATGAAATTAGTAGTGTTAAATAATTACCTGTACAAAGTATGACCACATCAAATTCCTCAGTACTACCATCGTTGAACACGGCACCCGTTGAAGTAAAATGGCTTAAGTCAGGTTTTTTGATGTAGTGGCCACCGTAATCAGGCTCGTTATAAATAAGATGATGACTGTGGAAAAGCATTGAGGACACATTTACAAGGTTTGTAGCGATATCAAGACCAGATGGACCTCCGCCTATGACTAGCACTCGTTGATTCCGGAAATCTTCAGTATCTTTGTAGTCGTGACTGTGCATTAGTTTTCCTAGAAAACACCAGATTCAATTATTAGACAATACTCGTACTCTTTTCTATCGTTTAAACGTTATGAAAAATAAATTTACTTTCTCGTAGCGGTTTTTAATTTCAGAATTAAATATTTTTTTTTAATCTTTGTTTAATTTGGGGTTTTAATCCAACATGGATATGCCAACCCCATTGTACCTTAATACATAGTTAATACTACATGCTACTTTGCTGAACTATTGTAATCAGGTGACATAATTTTTTAGCTGCTTCTGAACATGGACAACTCATTATGCTTTGTATTAAGCCCACATCGAATGAATTTACTTTCAGTTCTTTAAGTAAAACCTCGCGTTCAATTTAAATGAAACAATGCACTTTGGTTTATTACAGGCTTCAACTTGCATTTATCGCCTATAGGCAGTCTTAGTACCGACGCGATTCTCAGCTGTTCGAAAAACAGCTCAAGCAATAGATTACACTCGCCAATCCATCCATATACCTACACAATAACCATTTTACCTTTCTTTTTATGGTAGGTACTCTCAATTTCTTCGTCTTATTTCGAATGTAGGAGTTACAGTTCCATAGTAGTAGTAGTATTACGACGACATGACATTTTTATTATTATAAAAATTGTACGCCAGCTATAGTAAAACATGTTTTTAAGCACTGAACTATATTTTATACTATGACATCTTGTTAACACGTTCAGTGCGTTACGGGAACTATTTGGCCGTATTTGACTTTCGTACTGTGCGGCAGCTATCTGACCTTATTTTGCGCTCGGTGCGGGGGGTGTTTTACTAGGATCCCGTGAAGTTGGGAAAAAGACAACTATATATCCGATATTCTCTCTTCATTTAGTATCACTTACAATAGAAAAATAATACGAGAAGTATTTTGTCGTAACGCACAGAAGTGATATTTTTTTAGTTTGGTGCGGTACGGGAACTATTTTGTCGTAATTGCAACCCCGTATAGCACCAAGGTGTGGGCGCGCGGCGCTTCAGTTTGCCATAGTGTTGAGCGCAGTTCGATTTTTTAATATTAATAAATAAAAGAATAGGGTTTATTATCACTTACAATTTCTCATATAAGCTTTACCTAAGCACTATATCGGTAGTTTACCAATTAATAATAGGTCTTTACCTATGAAATTGCCGTTTTATATGCAATAACTGAAAGTACTTATTTTTTCAAACTTTTTTATTTCTGTTATTCGAAGTAATCACCCATGCAATCGACGCATCTTTGCCATCGCATTGGCAGTTTATTGATGCCCTTCTTGTAAAAATCAGCTGGACGGGAGGCAACAAACTCTTCAATGGTATTTTGTACTGCCTCTCTGGAATTGAATTTTTTACCCACTAAAAACTTGTCTAAATTTTGGAAAAAGTAATAGTTGGTAGGTGCAAGGTCTGGTTAATATGGCGGATGAGGGAGAGCTTCCAACCCCAGCTCTTGCAGCCTCTTGGAGACTGTCTGTTGCGCAGTATGGGGTCGCGCGTTGTCGTGAAGGAGCGGAGTAATCGGTGAACATAAATAAAAAAAAAACCTACTGTGAAACATAGAACCGCCTCCTTTTTGGAAGTCGGTTAAAAAATAACAAAATTATGTGGTCAATTTAAATTCAAGTCCCATTAATGATGTCTTAAGTAGGACAAAATGCTATCCAAATATGTAGTACCTATACAATTTATTCACATAATTATATTAAGTATATGACATATTTATGTGTTATTATATAAACATATGTTAACCTTTTCAAAGGTTGAGTCTCATATAAATAAATCAGTAGTAGGTTATCCTAAAGAAATATAATTAGCTTGATTAATTCAGTTGTGTCCTATCAACTGTTTAAATTATCTATAAAGAGTAAGGTGACTGACTGACATACCCAGAGATCAACGCTCAGCCCAAACCGCTGAAGCTAGAATCCTGAAATTTTGCATGTAGGTTCTTTATATAACGTAAGTGAGCACTAAGAAAGGGATTTTTGAAATTCCACCCCCAAGGCAGTAAATCAAGAGATGAAAGTCTGCGAGAGCGAAGCCACGTGTAAAAGCTAGTATAATAATATACTGTCTTGGACATATATGATAGCTAATTCTACCTGAACCGTGCCACTATTGTGAGTCTCTCAGAAGGAATACATTTTCCTCATGTTGTAACATTTGTCACTAATGCTCGACTCCAGAGGCGTCTATAGCCAGTAAAGCGCCCGTGTGCAATCATTACTCTAGCGCCCTTCAGTCAGCGTAGCGCCCTAAAGGGTTAAAGTTTACAAAAATAAAGTATGAAACAATTGTTCCTCTTTTAAAGTTATAAAAAATTTATTATTTCTACCAATTTTTATACTAACTCATTTTCCGTTTCTACGGAAACGCTGTACGCTTATGGAATTAATTACCGATCTCTATCAGACGCGCCCTATCTGTTAACACTTTCAAAACTATGTTATGTGAGCATTATCTGTCTCTCATAGTTTGAAACTAACGTATGTATGTATGTAGGTTAAAATTGATATATATTATGTATATTCATATGACTATGTATGTATAGTATCTTTTTTTTATTAAATTTGTAATATTTTTGTTATGCACGTAAAAACATTTTTTTCACGTAGGTACTTAAATACCCCGCACCAACTTAGAATGAAACTTGTCCATCCAAAGGTTGCCTGGAAGAAATTGCTATGAGCAATAAGGCCGCCCTTTGTACATCACATTTTCTGTCTTTTTTTGTTAATTATGATTGTATATTGTTTGTAAACTCTGGTGTACAAATAAAGTATTATCTATCTATCAAAAAAAGTCCGGCGTGGGTTAGCTAGTATTAGTATTCATTCATATTATGAAACCATCTTCTAAATATAAACATATTAGCTGTATAAAAGTCTCACTGAAAGTTCTGATTTATAACTATACCTAACCGAAAATTACATGACTTATACTCGTATACATGAATTATATAGATAACATTTTAACCCTTACCTGAATGTTCTTCAATAAGTCAATTTTTATTGCGAAAGCTTTCAAGTACTCGTAGTAACAGGTGCCCGTCACATATGAAGCTGAACCCTCTGGAAATGGGAAGCCAGAGAACTCCATCGTTTGATATGGGGAGTTTATTCTACAATATTGTATGAACATAATAATCATACACTAGTTGGAAAAGCAATATGAGAAGGTATGTAACTTTTAGGCGGTACGCACTACAACGATTTATCGTAGCGATTTAACTGTGCAGTTCGTTTGTGCAGTTTTATCGATAGTGTGGATGCACACGTGCACAGTTAAATCGCTACGATAAATCGTTGTAGTGTGTACCGCCTATTAGGAATATAATTACTATTCCCCGCATCATTATAGGATGAAGTGAAACGCTCGAAGATTAAATTCATTTGAAATAAAAAATAGTTTTATAAACTCAAAATGAACACCAAATACTCATTAGTTAATAGCTCAATCTTATTCGTCAATTGTCTTCTATAAGATTTTTTATCCATATATTACAGATCACATGTTACAGAACTCACTAATAAGAAAAAGATTGTAAAACGTACCTCAGGTTCTTATATTGACTTGTAAATACAGGCAATCCATCTTCATCACTTCCAAGACTGGGATCAAACCTCCAGGTTCCTCCTATGTAACGTGTGGCCTCAAACACTTTGAAGTCGAGGCCATAGCCCTTCATGTACCGAGCCGTGGCCAGGCCGGAGTAGCCAGCTCCGATGATGCATACTTCTGAAGATTGAGGAGACTGGAAGAAAATAAAGTATTATTGTGGAAGTCACGTAAAGAAGTTAGAGGCTACTTTAGACTTACAGAAGAAAATTCAATTCTATGCCATAAAACTATAATCTATGCCCATCTTATCTATACTAATATTATAAAGCTGAAGAGTTTGTTTGAATGCGGTAATCTCAGGAACCGCTGGTCCGATTTGAAAAATTCTTTCAGTGTTGGATAGTACATTTATCGAGGAAGGCTATAGGCTATATATCATCCCGCTAAGAGCAATAGGAGCGGAGCACCAATGAATAATGTAACAAAAACGGGGAAAAAATATTACGCTACGGGCCACAGAACAGAAAATATAGGTAGGGGCAATAGGAGACGTAAACGAAGTTGCGTGGGTCAGCTAGTCTCTTATACATTTCTATTCAAAAGTTAAAAGTAGCTACTGTTTTATTTTTAAGGTGTTTTGATTCTAGATTTCAAAATATCTCTTATTATGGGTTTTTTGGATAGTGTTTAAACGAGTAGACGGGTCACTAGATGGTAAGTGGGTATCTCCACCTATGGACAACTGCAAATTAAGAATAACAAGTGTGTTGCTACGCTTAGAGTTCTCCGCCAGAATTAGGGAGATGGGAGCTTGCCTCGTGTAACCTCAGTCACTCGGTGAAAAGCATCAAACGAATTTCTCAGAACCGGATTTCTCGGTTTGTCGGAGTAGGTAAGTCTATAACTTCAAAGTCGGAAATCAAATATAAATCAGTGTGGGGACTTTGTTACATTAATTTTATTTTATTAGCTTCCTGTATTACAATTGCACGAGGCGGACTTAATGCCACGTGGCATTTTCTACCAGTTTACCTTGAGTTGGTTCAGTAAGGGACAAGGCATTATGTTTGATAGCAATTAAAGAGAAATAAAACACTTCCATATACATAATAATAATGCCATTTAAAATACATAGATTTAAATTCACATTTATGTAATACACATACATACATAATATAAATAAATACATTAATATCTGAGATGACGAGGTCATGACGATATCTCTGTTAGTTGTTTCTTGAAATATTCTCGAAATTTGGGTTTAAACTTATCACAGTTCGTTGACATCCGGGCCCTATTTCATAAAACCTGACAAGTCGTCAATTTGTCAAAAGTGACGTAATTTTTCGGATTGTCACGACAATTCCCGTATTATAAAACCTGAAAAATAAATAATTGTAGACGGTAATACAGTGGTAATTGTCACTTTTTTTGTGGCGTTTCATAAAACCATTTTCCTTACGATTGCTAATAAACATCTAACACACCAACAAAAATTGTCAGGGACAGGTGTATATAATTGTCAGTGACAGGTGATATTCCTATTTTACTCAAAAATATTCTACCACCGATTTACTTATTCAATTTTTTTCATCTATAAAATTAGCATTTTGAAGATTTATTGAAAATTACTTAGTCACTTGTCACTTGCGAACTATTTTTACTAAAAAATTGCAACAAATCTACAAATTTGTCGCATGATATTGACTAATATGTTTCATAAACAAAAAATAACAGAAATTAGTTGAAAATTTGTAAAATTTTCATTGTCACCTGTAATTTTTTATGAAACGCACAAATGACAAATTGTCATGACAATTTGACAAACTTACATAGGAGGATGGATTATTAGTAAATTAAATTGTGAAGAGTTAACAAGAGAAGAGGTGTGTCTTGGACACAGGAGTCAAAGATTATTAGGTAGGTAGTAGAGCCACGCTGATTTCAGCACGAACGGGCCAGCTCGACCGGGGCGGTACAACCCCTCGCACAGAAAATCAACGTAAAATGACAGCGATCATGCTGTCGTGTTTCGTTGATGAGTGCTAGACCGGAGGCCCAATGATGCAGAAGCATCACTAGCCCACCCTGGTGTGGGTCAGCATGCTGTATTGTTGCATTGTCTGCATTCGCAGTATGGTGACCACCACTCTTGGATTCTGCTTATGCTTACCATCAGGCAGGGTAGTCATTTTGGCAGGACCAAACTTAAAAAAAAACAAATTGCATTATCCGTGTCACCACCCCTACACATCTTGGAGATGTCGTTAGAGCAGACTAAGGGAGCAAAACTACGCAGATTAAGAAAACTCCTCCAGAAAAGAAAAACTTGAAACAAACCTTTTAAAACAAACTTTTTAAACTGCATCGTTGGTCTCGCGGTTGGCGTGTGCGACTGCTGATCATGAGGTCTCGGGTTCGATTCCCGGGTCGGATCAATGTTTGTATGATCTACAAATATTAGTTTCGGAGTTTGGGTGTTTTCTATGTATAATATGTATGTATTTACAAAAAAAAAGTATTTATGTATTTGTATCAGTTGTCTAGTACCCATAACACAAGCTCTGCTTAGCTTGGGACTAGATGGCGTTGTGTGTTAGATGTCCGAAATATTTATTTATATTTAAAAATATTTTATTTAAACCCTCTACCACTCCTTCTGGCCATCGTGGCATCGGACTAAAACTCATTTTTAAGAAGAGGCCTTTGTCCAGCTGTGACCTATTAAAGATTTTGAAAAAGAGTAGCCATGAGTTTCTTTGTCAGTATTTTTCTCATGAGCTCTACGCATTTTGGAAACTGGAAGTTATGGATCGACACAGGCAGGCAGTAGATTTTGGTGTTTTCGCCTAACTTACCTCGATAATACAGCACATGCTGTGGCCTCTGTTTGTGTCGATCTATGATTTTTAACTATAGCTTCAATTTGACGTTCATAAGTGTCACTTGGTGTCTTAGATGAATAAATGATTTTGATTTGATTTGATTTGAAAGACTAGCTGAGCCCCGCGGTGTTACCCGCGGTAAAACAACAACCGCGGGTAATGCCGCGGGGTAAAGCTAGTCTAAAAAAAGCGGCCAAGTGCGAGTCGGACTCGCGCATGAAGGTTCCGTAGCATCAAGTAACATAATATGAAAGTTCTTGTAGTTCGTTGTAACTTTGATCGATAAATTGCGGTTTACGATTTATGATGTACTAAAACAAATACTTACTAGATCTCGTTCAAACCAATTTTTGGTGGAAGTTTGCATGGTAATGTACATCATATATTTTTTTTAGTTTCTGTCGCGCAAACTATTCAGTTGAGAAAAAAATGATATTAGAAACCTCAATATCATTTTTGAAGACTATCCATAGACCTACCCACACGTATGTGTTTGATGAAAAAAAATATGTTTTGAGTTTCAGTTCTAAGTATGGGGACCCCCAAAATTTATTGCTTTTTTTTATTTTTGTGTAAAAATCTTAATGTGGTGTTTCAACAGTATAGTTCTTATAGTTTTGGAAAAAAGTGGCTGTAACATGTGACGGACGGACAGACAGACAGACATACATGACGAATCTATAAAGGTTCCGTTTTTTGCCTTTGGCGCGGAACCCTAAAAAGTAGCCTAAGTTACTCCTTCAGCTATCTGCCAGTGAAAGTCCTGTCAAAATCGTTCCAGCCGTTCCAGAGATTAGCCGGAACAAACAGACAGACAGACAAAAAATGCAAAAACTGTTATTTTGGTTTATGTACCGTGTATACATATGGGAGATCGTTTTTTGTTTTTTCGGAAGACGGTCCCCATTTCATCTCATCCACATTTTTATATTTTTTATCATAAATTTCAACACGAGGAAGACTTAAGGACTTGAAGACTTGTGATATGAAGACTATAAACACTTGACATTGGCAGAAATAGCTGATCTGAGAGATCCGGCTGGTTGCCATTTCATCAAAAGGAGAAGAATTGTTCACTGTCATAATGCTTATACAATGTCATCCCTCAATCAAGGATTATCAGAAAAAAGATTTGAAAATTAATTTACACTAGCAAAGTACTGAATTGCTGAATATAACACAAAAATTCACGACTCATTCGAGGTTCTGTCTTCTTTTTTGAAGTCAGTAAACATCAATATGAATAGTTAAAAGTTAAAGAACTACCTACTTACCTTTGTCAACACATGGGAAATTTCCAGAAATACGCTTAACAAAAACACAATTGTTCTAAACTTTTCATGGACCATGATAGTGAGAAATCTAGAAGTTAAAAGATGTGAAGAGGTATAAGCTTGCGCCAACAGTCACTCTTGCTGGAGAGTTCGCACATACTACTATCAAACGAAGTGCGAAACTTCACTGAATAATCTAAGGTCAGATTAAGTTAATATAATCATTAATATGCAACATCCAACATAATATCTAGCAATTACAATTAATACATTGTTGTATGAGTTTAACTAGACGCGTAACGCAGTGAGTACTAAGCAGTACTAAGGGTTTTTTTTTTTTTTTATGTTTGGCCCGCCAAAATGACTCTACTCTGCCTGATGGATAGCATAAGCAGAATCCACGAGTGGTGGCCACCATACTCATTGCGAATGCAACAATGCAGCATGGTGACCCACACTATGGCGGCCTAGTGATGCTTGTGCATCTTTTAGTCTAGTCAACAAGTATGGAACTTGAAACTTGGACTTGAAATATCAGCGTGGCTCTACTACCTATAGGGTTGGGGAGTCATAAATGAAATAGGTAATTATTCAGGTATTAGTAGTGTCTGTGTAAAAATATAAAAAGGCGAAGGAAATAGCAAACGACTTTTGATTTCAAGCATTGTTACTATGGCATCTATAGTTCAAAAATAAATAAAATAAATTAAAAAGCTTTTTAAAAACAAGCTTTTACTGGAATGCCACGAGACGAATCAAACAAGTCCAAACTCGATGATGTTGCGACGTTTCTTTACAGAGTTCCTATGGCCACCTTTCAGCTCCAGCATCAGATCAGCTCCATGTCATTATAATATTGTATTGTCACGTTGTATACATATACTTGCAAAATTTCAGCACAATCGCTTGAAGATATCTGTTTCAAAATTGAGTTGCAAGATTCCACCCGAACATACAATCATACATACATATACATACATTGCAAGTTAATAAAAAGCTTGTTATCTATACTTCTATACTAATATTATAAAGCTGCAGAGTTTGTTTGTTTGTTTGTTTGAACGCGCTAATCTCAGGAACTACTGGTCCAATTTGAAAAAATATTTCAGTGTTAGATAGCCCGTTTATCGAGGAAGGCTATAGGCTATATATCATCCCGCTAAGACCAATAGGAGCGGAGCACCAATGAAGAATGTTTCAAAAACGAAAAATTATCACGCTACGGGCAATAGGAGACGCAAACGACGTTGCATGGGTCAGCTAATAATCTATAAACTAGACAAAACATTAGTCTCGCGTACAAGCTATATAAAAATGTAACCATTACTATGCCACTTTGACCATTGCTGGTTTTATGTTAAGATATTTGAGTTTTCGGTTACCTTGAAGTATGCAAACAAAATATAATGTAATGTGTAGGATATTAAAAATGATTTTGCGATAGGGCCGGATTTAGATAGTCTAAATCTTTCTTGTTTACATGAAAGTCCTTGGCTTGTCATTACAGAGACTTAAAATTTAGTAGTAAAGTAGTTTATAGAGGAAATACGTGAGTTTAAAATAGATTTCGAGTCAGGGTCTTGTAAATGAGGTATAAGACTCAGTGACACACTGGTCTGTCGAATAAAAGCGTGAATGTATCGTAGCTGCTTACTTAAAATGCAGAGTAAACTTGGCTCAGCTAAAGTCGATTTTACCAGGAAATAATTTTAAGAATTTCTTTCTGGAAGTGTACAAGATTATGTAAACAGTTACTTAAAAAAAAATATATAAAAACAAACACCCGAATGCTTAAAAGAGATAAAAAGTAACTGCCTCGGTGGCGTAGTCATAACGTATGTGATTGCTGTTCTTGAGGTCTCGGGTTCGATTCCCGGGTCGGACCAAATGTTTGTGTGATCTGCAAATATTTGTTTCAGTTTGGGTGTTTTATAGAAAACACCCAAACTCTGAAACAAATATTTTTTTAATGTAAATACATAAGTACATAATATACATAGGTATATTATGTACTTATGTATTTACAAAAAAAGTATATACATTATGTATTTATATCAGTTGTCTAGTACCCATAACAGAAGCTCTGCTTAGCTTGGGACTAGATGGCGTTGTGTGTTAGTTGTCCAAATATTTATTTATTTAACTATCACACTCTATTTAATTATAAAAAATGAATTGCTAAAATGTATGTACCTACGCGCATAACTGCCGATCGGCTGCACCAAATTTTTTTTTTTTTTATGTGTTTGTTAAAGATAACGCAAAAGTTTTTTGTTGTCTGTCACTGTATACCTACTGCCTGTGGGAAGCTGACACAAATATGTATGTAGATCAGATATGGCGGTACGAAGTTCGTCGGTCGTCGGCGGTCGAAGGTCAGCTAGTTATCTATATAAAAAAAACTTCGTTTAAAAAAACAGACTTCAAAAACTAAAAAGTATAAAATAACTTAATTTGTATGTGCTACCTATTCATAGGCTTGGAGTCAGTGCCAAGCCAAATGTAATAGTAGATACCACACTCGCTATATTTCGACGTCACCGACGCTTCGGTTGTTTTGTTCAACGCGAAGAGCAGCTATCCCGCTCAAGGTCACGCGCGGCGATTGCGGTACCTACTATTACATTTTGGCTTGGCACCGACTTCAAACCTATGAATAGGTAGCACATACAAATTAAGTTATTTTATACTTTTTAGTTTTTGAAGTCGGTTTTTTTAAACGAAGTTTATTTTTTATTTTTCGCTTTTTAGTCTTTCTCAAGTCTCTCATCATCATTTCATTTAAAATTAAATTATGTCTACAGAATATAAAGGCATGCAGACAATTGCTCTTAACTTCATTGCAGGCGCTCACCTAAATTTGTGGGTTTCTTTCGATTTTCTTGGGATCCCATCATCAGATCCTGATATGGTGGCCATGGGACCACATGGGGAGCATACCCTTTCGAATACAAAAACAATTTTCAAAATCGGCCCACAATTGACGGAGTAATCGATGTACATACATAAAAAAAAATACGATGAAATTGAGAACCTCCTCCTTTTTTTTTTTTATGTTTGGCCCGCCAAAATGACTCTACTCTGCCTGATGGAAAGCATAAGCAGAATCCACGAGTGGTGGCCACCATACTCATTGCGAATGCAACAATGCAGCATGGTGACCCACACTATGGCGGCCTAGTGATGCTTGTGCATCTTTTAGTCTAGTCAACAAGTATGGAACTTGTTGACTAGACTAATTGGGCCTCCGGTCTCGCACTCACCAACGAAACACGACAGCACGAATGCTGTCATTTTACGTTGATTTTCTGTGCGAGGGTAGTACCGCCCCGGTCGAGCCGGCCCGTTCGTGCTGAAATCAGCGTGGCTCTACTACCTTTTGGAAGTCGGTTAAAAATTAAGTAGTTTTATTGTTGCTTAATTTTATATAGATACTAGTTGTTGCCCGCGGCTCCGCCCGCGTGTATGTCGGTTATCGCTCCAAATAGTAGCCTATGTGTTATTTTGATGTATTATAACAAACATCATCAGTATGGATGGATGGATGATCCATCCATCCATACTTACAAACTTTCACGTTGATATAGTCGGTAGGTGCAAGGTCTGGTGAGTATGGCGGATGAGGGAGAGCTTCCAACCCCAGCTCTTGCAGCCTGGAGACTGTCTGTTGCGCAGTATGGGGTCGCGCGTTGTTGTGAAGCAGCTGCAAGAGCTGGGGTTGGAAGCTCTCCCTCATCCGCCATACTCACCAGACTTTGCACCTACCGACTATTACTTTTTCCAAAATTTAGACAACTTTTTAGTGGATAAAAATTTAATTCCCGAGAGGCAGTACAAAATGCCTTCGAAGAGTTTGTTGCCTCCCGTCCAACTGATTTTTACAAGAAGGGCATCAATAAACTGCCAATGCGTTGGCAAAGATGCGTCGATTGCATTGGTGATTACTTCGAATAACAGAAATAAAAAAGTTTGAAAAAATAAGTATTTTCACTTATTGCATACAAAACGGCAATTTCATAGGTAAAGATCTATTATTAGTAGGATTACTTGTTAGTGATAGTTATTTGATTATCTCTTTACAGTTCATTTTAGAACGAAGTTCCATATGAGGCGTTGCGGAGGGGTAAGATTTTTATGTATAGTCTATGTATGGATGGCTATTAAGTGTCTAATGTATAGTCTACGTGGTGATACTGTTATTATTATTGCAGTTTGTTATATATTTTTATGAATTTTGTAAATAAAATAAAGGTGAATAAAAAATAATAGAACTTGAAATTAATATTTTTATAATAAGGAACTTCGTTCCTATCTGGTGTCCCACGACACCACATGGTTTTTTTGTTTTTATAACAATATATTTTTTTCGGACATTTTAGTTTAATTAACCTACAAATTCTTCATTTCAATTCATAGGGTTTCAATACTGTAGTCATTGCTACTCTTTGGTCAATCGAGCCGTTCAATTTGGCGCCAAAAATCCCTCATTTTGTTTTTTATTTTATTTTGATATACTCAGTGTAATACGAATTTAACGATACCTCTCCATCTAAAAGTCATCGAGCCGTTCAGGCCGCAGAGCGTTACAAACAATTATCATACTATGTAATATATACATACAAACATGATATACAGACAAACAAACAAAATATAACATACAAAAGTAATATATACATACCCCGAAAAACATAGCTCTCCTTCTGGCGCAGTCGGGTAAATAATATACTGATGCATCGACCGACATATACAGTGACAGCAGAGATGTGAGATATCGAAAAATGGACTGTAAGCAGTGGAGATTAAAGTATATAATCCAACAACAAATTTTAGTGAATTTTGGTTTAGTGATGACAACAACAGAATCACAACCAATATCGTATTAGGAAATTGGCTCAGATATTTCTCAAAAAATCTGAGCCAATTTCCGTCCACACGTACGATAAAACTGCACAAACGAACTGCACAGTTAAATCGCTACGATAAATCGTTGTAGTGTGGACCGCCTATAAGGATATTGTAAGTAATAAATAAATTGATAAATAACTTCACATATCTCCTTTACCGAAGTCTCTTCCAAAACTTTTGTACACAGTGCTTGTATACGACGAACTGTTGATAAACAAACATACTTAGTGAAACAAAAATATACTTCAGTGCCTTCTAACCAAAACATACCAAACTACGGAGCCATAACTAATCTTGAATAGCGCTATAAAAATTCTCATACTAACCAGGCATTGTCAACATGTCTGGTGGAAAATCCCTTTCTTTGTTTCGGAGGGACATAACATCTGTTCATCATTTTAAATTAGAATTAATAATAAATAGAAGCTTTATATGAAAGTCTGTAGTTTTTAACTACTTAAAGTTTAGAGGGAAGTAATATATTCCCCAACTACCTTTCGTTTTTTTCATCGGTAGTAATCTGTCGGCAAAAATAAAAGACAAGAAATGAGGAAGTCATTACCACGTCCTACATCATATAGGTACATACATCGATTTAGGATGTCCTTAAATGTTACACATTGTTGAAAAATGTAGGACGTGTAGGTTACGCTTAGGTCTGTGAACTCCAGTTGAAGCAACTGTCAGAAATATGCTACTAACCTTCTCAACAGTTATGTATTCATATATCGTTTTGTGCAATGTAAACACAGGAAATGTTGAAAACTGAATGCTAAAGCCTTTTAGACCGCAGCGGTAAAAGGATACCTTTTAGTGGTTGAAAACTGAATGCTAAAGCCTTTTAGACCGCAGCGGTAAAAGGATACCTTTTAGTCAGTTTTTTCCCTGAAAAATATGCTTTTTTTTTCCTTATTCGCTGACACATCAGCGAAAAAAGAATTTAATTTGAATCACGTTACATAATAACAAAAAACCATATTTCATTTATTTTTTAGCTGAAGTTTAAATCAGACAAAGCAATTGATATTATTGAATTTATTATAAAATTTACAGATTTTATTTCATTTTTTATTCTAAGTTACTTAAGCCTGTTGCCGTCCACCAAGGAGCACCAACTATTCAAGTCTTAGGCAGTCCGAATCCATCCGCTGCCAACCATTTTCCTCAAGTCGTCGGTCCATCGTGCCGCAGTGATTATATTATTGGTAAGTTATATTCTGATATTCTGTTTGAAATGCTAGGTTGCATCCGGTATAATAAAATTATGTTAAAATGCTTAATTGTTACGAAAAAGCATATTCTTTTTGTCGGATCTTTGTAATGACGTCTAAATGTTTTCTCTGAAGGGACAAACTTCTTGTCTTGGATTGTATTTCTTTTCATATTGAGTATCGCTAATGACCTTGTAATCATAATCGCGGAAATTAACGAGGTCTTCCAGAATATTCTTGACGTCAAAATTAATCATCATGTGAATAACTGGAGGCAACTGCTGAATACCTGATTCCTTGTGTAGGGTTGCGAAGTATTCATCCTGTAACGACAGAAATACTTTTTATCTTTGACTTACTCTTCACAATGTTACTCTAAGTAACGTAGAGTAGTAGTGTAGGAAATAATCAAATGCAGCCTGAATCAGCCTGATGGAAGATGTTCTCATCGATTTCAACCCGACTGCCACTCTCAGCGGAGACCAGCCAAATACACAAGATAACAACGCAGGAGATATTATAGTGCACAATTGTATGCCCTATATATGTATACACACGCATACAAAGGTGCAGTCTCTGTTCCCTCACCCTCATATTGCGATGGTTATCCAACACGACCATGCTTTACATGCTCTACGAGGCACGAGGTTTAATACCCCAATTTCTTAACTCCAGGCTGTCATTAAGCATTTTTAAAATCAGAGAAACTCAATAAAACTTTTTTTGGCCCAGCCCGGGACTTGAACCCGAGAACTCTGGATCGCATCACGCTAACAGAGACCAACGAAGCAGTTGGTCCAATGCAGATTACAGTGATTGTTGAATAGATCAAATTTTAACGAAATACCACGAAATAAAATAAGCATTTGAGGAACGTACTTATAAATTGTGTAAATCAATAAATCTGTAAAATATATAAATCATGAAAAGGTTGTTTTTTCTACTTTCGTTGAATAAAATTGCTTTTGAAATCAAATCTTTTTGTTTTAATTGGTTACAGGAACACTTTTCAAAGGAACCTTTTTTTGAGTCGATGAGTTCGGCCTCGGATCATTGTCTCTGTTAAAGTCCAGTGTTAAAACTTGGACAAACTTGGGGACCTAAGGTCTATACAAAGGTGAGACAGATGCATACAAAATGAAAATACGTCAGGCAAATCAGAGGGATGTAATACCTTTAAATAAGTGACCGCGTTAATTTCCGTAAAAATAATAATTATCATAAAATCAAAATAATTACAGAATTAGTTGAAGGTTTCTAATGTGTAAGCACTTACTATACTAGTGCCGATGCTGTTGACATCCGTGACTTTGAAGCCTTCCTTTCTTAGTGTGTCAACCTGCTCGACCCATTGTCGCAACATTTCATCTTTGGGCGGCAATTTGAATCTTCCTGCGGCTAAGGCTGCTGAGTATTCGGCCTGTTTAATAAACGGATATTTATTTATCATCATCAATGGCAATTCATAGTTTACTACTGGACACATGCCTCTCCTGTTTTGTCCAGGCGGTTTTGGCTTACTGTACCATGCTAGTCAGACGGTTTGGTACAGGGCTTGTGTCAAGTTTTCTTTCTATTTACAGTACTTTTGTCCTTATTTGACCTCGACTCTTTCATTCGTTGGGTGTATAGGGGGAGTGACAGTTTGTAATCTAGATCGGTCACCACACGCACAATTCTATAAATATAATCATTATTCGGAGGTTTTTATCTGCTCAGCAAAATTTCTGAGTTGGGAAACGTCTGTCCAAAAGCTGTGTTATATATCTTCCTGCTTTATATCACAATAGATGCATTACAAACAGATCTAAAGAACGTGATAAGTTTTTTTTTTTTAATTTTGGTGTAGCTAATTGTGTTTTTTTTGTAATGTTACGTGATATTATCCGTCAACTATACCATTCTTCAGATATAGCATCTATTGACGTATTGCCATCCTTATATAAAAATTATGAGATATTTCTTCATGTAAAGATTTTATTGCATATTATAAGGTATTTATATTATAAGGTCTAAATGCTTTAACTGCCATTATAAGGTACTCGTACCTTATAATGGCAGTTAAAGCATTTAGACGTCAATTACATTACGGCATAGCGGCATAACTGGACAATTAGTCGAAACTAACCTGAACATCTAGAATTTTAGAAAAAAGTGTCTTAGAAACTCCTACAAATGTCATTGTGGGTTCATTGATGTTTACAATCTGTTGGTACAGTGGGAACACGTAGCTTTCGGATGAGGTAATACCGCTTGATAAATGACTCAGGAACGGATGGTAATATTTATAACCTGAAACGTTATTAAACATTTGTAGTTACAATAATATAAACTTTAACGTGATTTTGAAGCACAAAATATATTGTAGCATACAAAGAAAGTGTGAGAGCGTGGGAGAGCCACGCTTCGGCATGAATGGGCCGGCTCGACCGGAGTGATACCACGGACTCTCAGAAACCCGGTGTGAAATAGTGCTTGCGGTGTGTTTCACGTGTGCTTGTGAGTGAGTGAGGATACTGGAGTCCCATACCCCAACTCCTTCCCCTATCTCCCCCATCCCCCAAAGGCCGGCAACGCACTTGTGACGCCTCTGGTGTTGCAGGTGTCCATGGGTGGCGGTAATCGCTTACCATCAGGCGATACGTCTGCTCTTTTTACAGCCTATTATGTAAAAAAAAAATATTTTTATTTTCACGGGAATTAACGCGATCACTTATTTAAAGGTATTACATACCTCTGATTTGCCTGACGTTTCGACCAAGTTGCACTGGCCGTAGTCAGGCTACTAGAGTACTTTAAAACTTTTGATATTTAGACTTTTGTATACTCTATGTCATCCGAGCAATTATTACCAATCTAATGACACCCAAATATTTAAAATCAGTTTTTTTTATTTTGGGCACAACGGTGGAACCTATAAACATACATTGACTGTCAAAAGTATTTCATCCCTGTCTTTTGGCTTTGCCCTAATCGGGTAAAAGAATTTCGTTTATTGTTTCAAAAAAATCACGCCTCAAGTTAGTTGTATTAAAATAATATAAGTATATATGCGTAGAAGCAATGAGATTTTTTTGTATAGGTAATCATTTACCCAGTTCGGTTCCATGAGCTGAGAAGAAGCTGACTTGCGTAATACCGTTCATAAACGCACAGGAATCAGAAAATTCTAATACTTATTGTATTGCACATGACGAGATTAAGAAATGGTTGTTACTGCATAATTTGAACATACAAATCCTATTTGGCTAATTAGGATGATATTTAGAAATTTACCTGTACAATATATGACAATATCAAATTCTTCAACAGTATCGTCTTCAAATACAGCACCATTCGGAGTAAAACGTTTTAAATCGGGTTTATTTATATAAGTCTTAGGAAAATTTGGTGGATTGAAGGTTCGAAATGCTCGAGCTATATGGTTACTGTGCACCAGTTTCGAGGTAATGTTGGAAAGCTGTACGGCAAGATCAACTCCTGTTGCTCTACCTCCTATTAATAGCACGCGTTGACCTCGGTAATCTTCAGCATCTTTATAAAAGTGACTGTGTAGTACTTTGCCTGTAACCGAAACATATTAAAAACTTTTATTTTTAAACGAAGACAGTTTAGGCTGTGCTTTATGATGTCAAATTTAATTGACTTCTCTTCTAGTTTAGTGGTTTGTGTCCGTGGTTAAACCTGAGATAAGCATGATGTGTATGCTTATTTTTTTTTGTGCCTGGATATAATTTAAATAAATAAATAGATATTTTGGACATCTAACACACAGCGCCATCTAGTCCCAAGCTAAGCAGAGCTTGTGTTATGGGTACTAGAGAACTGATACAAATACATATATACTTTTTTTTTGTAAATACATACATATTATACATAGAAAACACCCAAACTCCGAAACAAATATTTGTAGATCATACACACATTTTGGTCCAACCCGGGAATCGAACCCGAGATCTCATGATCAGCAGTCGCACACGCCAACCGCGAGACCAACGAGGCAGTCTTCTAATATGACATTATTTATCCCTACACAAATATTTTGAAATATTTGTGTAGGGATAAATATATTTGCTAACAGTGTGGTCAACATGCGAGCTATGTCTAATTTAAGATCAGACTGCCGTATGTGAAACATGTGAAGTTTCAAAAAATAATTCGGGCGAAATAATTTGTTTTAAAAGCTAGGAATCTACCCTTATTTGACTCGTGCTAAAGTAGAAACATATATATATATATATCTACTAGCTGACCCGTGCCCACTTCGTTGGGCGGTAAACATTTCTTTCTCCGACTTACTTTTCAAATCTGGCTGATAAATGAAGAACCGCTCTACCGATTTTTTGCAAACTTCACATAAACCATCTACTAAATAGTCCGAACAAAGCCTAAACATTTTTTTCAGGTTTGGGTAGGTGAGCCCGTTCTTGAGTTATAAAATTACAACGAAAAGTGGCATTGATTTTTATTTAAATATATTGATTGGTATGTACAAGCATATCTACTGCTACGTGTAGATAGTACTGTCTTCCCGAAACATTTTGATCCCCTAAGGTTAGAAGAGAAGAGATTGCTTTTGGCAATAAGGTCGCCCTTTGTATATTTATTTATTTTATTACTTTTTGCACAAATACATGCATCGGCGGACTTAATGCCTGAGGCATTCTCTGCCAGTCGACCGATTGAGCGATGCAGAGAAAAGGTGAGGTAGGTGCACATAATAGAAAATAGCTATAGTAGTATAATTGGTTTTCATAGTTACTACAATTTATTTAAATAAGATACTAGTATATAGGAAGAGACAAATATATACCTACTGTAATACATACATAGACATACATATATACCGCTATATTCATACACATACCTACATATATATTTATTATTATAGAATATAAATTTATTATGTGATGATTTAAGACCCTGTTGATTCCGCCAATTCAACCAGTAAAAGCTCCTTTATCTTGAACTTAAAAATGTTACGGTTTCTAGCCGTCCTGACCTCGAGAGGAAGCGCATTCCACAAGAGAACAGACTGAACAAAGAACGAAGAGCCCATAAAACCAGTAGTGATACATAACCAGTAGTATATTATAAGTCTGACAAATTATGTAATCTTTTGAAACTCTTTTTTTTTTTTTTTTTTAACGTGCGGAAATCCCCTCGGACCGTTACCCCACCGGGGTTTGCGGCGGGGTGGTGTGTCGGACTCGAACCGACTAAAACCACACGGTGTGCCACTCTGCGCCTGTAAAGGGAGGAATCCGGGAACTGCAGATATTAACACGTCCGGATCCCTCCCAGCGCTTGCCCGCACTGAAGCGGGCACCGTCTGCTGGTATACCTCTCAATTTAGGCAACGCACGGCACACGCGTGCGTCACCCCCTCGCGGGTGGCCACTAGAGCGGATAGAGGGGAAAACCCGTCCCGACCATCCGCGGCCACACTCAGGGCGCCTCCGCCGCCCGGTTCGCCGGCGGCGGATTGGGTCCGAGTGGATATCATCCTCCCGGGCCCTCTCCGCCACCTCCTTCTGCGAGATGACTTCTTCGCAGAAGGTTGCCACCGCGGTAAAACTGCTATCGCTACCGGCCATGGAGCGTATGACGGCCGGTAGCGAGAGATCTCCTCCGATGACTGCAGTGAGGGCCCGGCGCTGCGACACCCATGCAGGGCAGATCGCCAGCGTATGCTGGGCCGAGTCCTCACTGCAGTCGCAGTGGTGGCAGGCGGGACTCAATTCCCTCCTAGCGACCGAGTGCAGGTACTTCCCGAAGCAACCATGCCCGGAAAGGACCTGCGTCAGTCGGAAGGAAAGGGTCCCGTGCTGCCGCCCTGCCCACTCGAGGATGACCGGCTGGAGAGCCTCCACGGCGGCAAAGCCAGCACGTGGAGTCTCCAGCCGGAACGACCATCTAGCCATTGTGGCTCGACGGGCGGCTTCACGCCACTCGCGTACCTCTTCGGGCGGAGGGCGATAGCCATACTCCGCCCGATATTCAGCCACCCGTCGATAAACTTCGGCGAGCACTTCCGCCTCCAAATCCCACGGGGGTGTTCCTGCCAAGGCGCACGCCGCCTCGGTTGACACCGTGCGGTATCCGCGTATGGCTCTGACTGCTAATACCCTCTGAGGCCGCCAGAGGCGGGCCTTATTTAGGGCAGTCAGAGCCGCCACCCACACCGGTGCACCATACAGCGCCATTGACCGGACAACCCCCGTGTACAGGAGTCGCGTTGCAACGCTGGCTCCACCCAAGTTGGGCAAAAGTCGCCCAAGGGCGGAGGCAAATCTTTTGAAACTCTGTATTAAGGTGTACAAATAGTTTTTATCTATCCCACCGTGGGAGAGCCACGCTTCTGCATGAATGGGCCGGCTCGACCGGAGTGATACCATGGCCTCACAGAAAGCCGGTGTGAAATAGTGCTTGCGCTGATTTTCACCGAGTGAGTGAGGATACCGGAGGCCCATACATCAATCCCCTAACCCTACCTCCCCCCCCCACCCCCAAAAGTCCGGCAATGCACTTGTGACGCTTCTGGTGTTGCAGGTGTCCATAGGCGGCGGTAATCGCTTATCATCAAGCGATACGTCTGCTCGTTTGCCCGCCTTGTCCATAAAAAAAAAAAAAAATCCATTCTATCAAATAGGTATTTTTTACCTTTGTACAATTCTTGTCCTTCAAATTTAGGTATGTAGGGTTTATTAAATTCTCCACTGGCAACAACGACAAAGTCACATTGCTGCGTCACGTTCTTCTTGGTATCACTCTTATTATATGTAAGGTTCCAATTTTCACCCGTTCTTTGCACCCAGGTTACTTGACTATTAAACTAAAATTACAATTTTAATTGAACTAAAAATTTTAATTAGAAACTTAAATTACTTATCGGTTTTAAGAACTGAGTTAAAAACTGCAGAGTTCCTTTTAAATTATTTAGTGTCCAACTTTATAGTATTTCGTTAGTTAATATTTAAACCTTTAAAGGTTATATTGTTTCCATTTATCGATACCAAATGACTTAAAAAAAATGGATTTGCTAGTAGTTACTTCGCTATGGGTTTACATTTGTTATTGTCGCTATGTCTCCTCAAACAACTCATTGCGATTATTTCAGTTTCTTTAAAATTAAATGATCTGTGGTAAACGCGACTGCCTTAATTTAAACAACAAAAAACTTTTCATAGAGTCAATATACCTTTTAGGTCATCAAAATAGCATCAAAGTGAAGCATATAATTTAATGTTTAAAAGCAGCATTCGCTACTGAATTCGGCTAATGATTCGTAAGAATAAGCAGCATAAGTTCTTATTAATATTAATCTGTTTAAAATAATTTTGTTGAATATTATTAGCTTCTTCTTCTTCCTAGCCTTTATTATTCCCAAGATTTGGGGTCGGCTACTAGTTCAACCGGTTTTACCTGAATATCAGGTTTTACACGGAGCGACTGGCATCGGACTTCCGCAACTCTGAGGGTGAACTGAATTCGAAGGTTGAACTAGTTTTCAGTATATTTGAGGGCACTGACTTCCCAATAACGATTAATAATAACGATTGCCATAGATGTTCATGACCGACGGCTTAACGTGCTCTCCGAGGCACGGGCGGGAAACACCGCCATCTTCCATACTCCGGGCTGCTATTAAGAATGTCTTGTAAGAAAAACCCAACAGCAGTCCGACCCGGGAATCGAACCCGAGACCTCTTGACCAACAGTCGCTTACGCTAACCACTAGACCAACTAGGCAGTCGTTGAATATTATTACCATTTTTAATTTTTACAGTTATAGTTTTTATACTTTTACAATTGTGAAGTGAAAGAGCTTTAAACCTTATTGTAATTGTATTTGCCTGTGACCCCACGATACAGTCTTTCCTAGTGTAGGAACCGTGCATAACTTCACCGCTTTATACACGTGCTACACTAATTTTGTTTGTTAACCTCTACTGTTATGTTCCTTGTGCATTTAGGTGAAACAAAAATATTTAGTCTAAGAAATAAACAAAAAAGTTACCTGAATATGCTTCATCAAACCGAAATGTTTTGCAAATGCTTGCAAATACTTATAGAAACAGACTCCAGAAGGAAATGCAACGGTCCCGTCTGGGAATGGGAAACCACTCAGCTCCATTGTCTGATACGGGGCGTTCACTCTGTAAAACCAATGTTTAAAGCGACAGTTAGTTTTTGAGTTTTAAGGGTACATTTATACTGTTAGTTTGAAATAATACATGATTAATTTCTATGATGCAAAACGATTTAGAACGGTCAGTTTTTGTTTTAGATAAAAACAGTTAAAAAAAACTTTTTATAAAAAATAAACCGACTTCCAAAAAACATCCAACGAAAACTCTCTGCCAAAAAAACACTTAAAAGCGTAAAATAAACTGGTTCTTCATAAATTGCCTATACCTAATTCTTTATTCATTTAAATAGTAGTATTATAATGTGTGCCTAGAATCTGTTTGAAGTCGGTGCCAAGTGACTATTGCTTAGACTTTTGTAATTGTTCGTTTGTATTATTTTTGGCTTAGCACCGACTCCAAACAGATTTTAGATACCTAGCAGACCTAAGATTTTTTCTGTAATCTACGTAAGCTCCACGTTGTAAATCAGCAGTGGCGTAGCTAGGCGGGGGCGAAGTGAGCCCTCGCCCACGGCCTCGCACTTATTGGGGCCTCGCGAGGCCATCAGACTTATTATTATATATTTTTTTATTAAATAAATACCTAAAAAATATTGGCCACACTCGTCACAGACTAGCAACTCAGCTTAGCTTTGTAAAACGTTTCTTTACATACATACTTCATACAAAACAGCAAAGTTGATAGTAATTTTGGAAAAAAGGGAGGATTTCTAAAATTCTAGAAGTAATTAATTCAGATTAGGATAGTTTATTCGTTTGTTTAAATGGTATATTAATGATGAAAGTTGTAGTATTTATTTTTTTAGATTAAATTAAATACCTATCATAAAAAAAATCGTCTCAAGCTGACACATCCTACCTCACTTACCCTGGGTACGGACTTGAACACTCCTTCATCTCTAACGCCGGAAAGAGACGTGCGTGTACCTCAGAGACGTCAGCTCTCGTCGCCTCTGCAATCTTGTAGGTAGGGACCTCTCCATCTTATGGCTCCGTGTAGACAGCGACGACCATCCCCGCGTCTATGCGTGCCGTGCGTCTACAAGTCCCACAGCGGCGATGCCAAAACGGACCGACTTATTGAGCACATCCAGATGGCTACATTGGCTACAGACTTCGTGCAGCAGCAGATCTCCTCCGCAGAGATCATCGTACTTGGCGATTTTAACGCCCACCACGCCGACTGGATCAGTTCCAGTGAAACGGATCATGCGGCGAGATCTGTTCACGACTTCGCCCTGGCATCCGGCCTGACACAACTGGTTACCACGCTCACGCGAGTCCCAGATGTGGTGGGCCAGAATCCTTCACTGTTGTACCTTCTGCTGACTTATCATCCGGACGGTTACCGCGTATAAGTAACGTAATGGCTCTTCAGACCATTGCCTTGTCCGGAGTACAGTGCCTATCACACACTCGCCGTGGTCACGAGTTGCACGCAGCTGTCGGGTGTGGCACTACAAGTCAGCAGATTGGGATGGGATGCGATCCTTCTTTGCGTCCTACCCTTGGAGGCAGTTGTGCTTCTCGCCGGATAATCCCAACACCACTGCTGATTCTGTTGCTGATGTTGTGCTGCAGGGTATGGAGCTTTTCATCCCATGTTCCAAAAAAGCTTCTCGCATAAAGTAGGAAGCTTACCAAGCCTGGGCTGACGCGGTGGCGGTACGAGATCAAAATACCAGCACTCTGAAAAAGGAGTACAACAATGCCTCCAGGTCCCTCAAAAGAGACATTGCAAGGGCGAAGTCGGAGCACATTGCTAGGATTGGCGAGAGCCTTGAGCATCTTCCTTCGGGAACTCGGGCATTCTGGTCTCTTGACAAGGCTATTGAAGGGCATTTTTGTAAGCCATCCTTTCCACCTCTGCACATAGGAAATAATCCGTTGACCTATGACGCAAAGGAGAAAGCCGATCTTCTGGCAAAACACTTTGCGTCCAACTCGACCTTAGGCGACGGGGAACAGGAGCCGCCTATCATACCGTAGTGCGAGATCTGTATGCTGGATATCTAGTTCCACCAAAGCTTAGCACTTTTATCCCTTGACATCCATAAGTCGAGTGGCCCGGGTGGAATCCCTCCTGTAGTGTTGATGTGCGGACACCGGTCTTAATGCGTCTTTTTCGGCTCTTCTACTCTTCTGGCGTAGTCCCGAAATCATGGAAGGCGGCATTGGTCCACCTGATCCCTACAAAAGGCAATCGCTTAAATCCGTCCAATAACAGGCCGATAGCCATAACTTCCCTCTTCTCGAAAATAATGGAGTCCATCATTAACTATCAACTCCTACGGTACCTAGAGGATCATCATCTGCTTAGCGACCTGCAGTACGGTTTCCGTGAGGGTCGATCAGCTAGTGACTTCTGGGAGACCTCTTTAGAAAAGTTTTCAGATTGGGGTAGACTCCATTTAGTCCATTTTAACCCCACAAAGTGCTTGTTCACGTTGACTCGTGGGCGCGGTGGCGTGCGCGGTCACGAAATATTAAACATATGACGAGATATCCAAGTGTTCATGTACGAAACGCACGTGCGGTCTAAGTGGCGAGCAAAGTAGCGTCGCGCTCGCGGCAATATCGTTGAACTAGCGGCGGAGCGCGCGATTCACGTCAGGTAAGTTCAACCAGTTTGAACTTATCGCTCGCGCAAACGCCTAGCGGCCAATGTGAACACGAGCCCGCAACGTATACCGCGCCCGCGCGTTCCTACGTGAACAAGCACAAAGACACAATTTTGCTCGTTCACCGCTAAAAAACTGCCGTGGGTCGTATGTCCTCGGTTTGAAGACACTCCTCTATCTGCCTCAGCCAACGTTGGAATACTTGATGTCGATATATCGAGTGAAGTCCAGTTCCGTGGCCATTTAGAGGGTAAGGCCAAATTGGCCTCGAAGAAGCTTGGCGTGCTCAACAGATCGAGACAGTATTTCATATAAGGCGCTGGGTCGGCCTCATATGGAATACAGTATTTCATATAAGGCGCAGGGTCGGCCTCATATGGAATACTGTCCTCATCTTTGGGCAGGGGCACCCCAGTACCTGCTCCTCCCTCTGGACCGCATTCAACAGAGAGCGACTCGAGTCGTCGATTGCCAGGACTTTTGCTGCGTGGAGATGTAGCTTCGCTATGCATCTTCTACCGCACTTACTATGGGGAGTGCTCCAAGGAATTGTTCGGACTGATTCCTGCCGCCTCTTTCCGCCATCGTCCTACGCGACAGCAGTTCCATCCGCATCACATAGATGGTTGGCAGTCCACAACTATGCGGTATTCTAGGAATTTTCTGCCTCGCACAACAAAACTGTGAAATGAACTGTCGCCTGCGGTATTCCCGGACCAATACTACCTTTGAGGTTTGGTTTGACCTTCAAGAAAAGCGTACTCTTTCTTAACAGGCCGGCAACGAACCTGTTCTGGTGTTGCGGGTGTCGTTGGGTGGCGGTAATCGCTTACCATCAGGCTCGTTTGCCCCTAAATCAATAATAAAAAAAAGTATTCTTCCACTACTCTTTTGTATATTTTTTTTTACTATCATGCGTATCGAAATCGAGAGGCCGAAGCATGTTTGATAAGATAAATTTATTAGGTCGATCTTGGGGGCCAAAGAAAATGGGCCTCGCTGATGTGACTTCGCCCACGTCTATGTAAGCTCTCGCTACGCCACTGTGTAAATGTTAGATGTCCACACTACTGAACATAGTGAAATTGAAGTAAATAGGTTCTTTTAGTTTATGCACAGTAATACAAATAATTTGATTGTTGAGATATTTTGATGGAGTCAGTTAGAAAATTAATTATTCAGCCTAATACACTATACCTACCTATTATTACGGATTACGGAACACTATGATTCTCCCGCTGTGCGCCATAACAATGTGTTAATTTAATCATAATAACTATTTTATTTATTCATACCTATTAAGTTATTTTTATTATATTATAATGTAAATCAATTATTTATCAATATTGATTCATAAATGTGCATGATTGACTCTCGTTGCAGCTTACCTCAACTTTCTATACTGATTGGTAAATAGTGGCACTCCAAACTCATCAGTTCCGGTTCGAGAGTCAAACCTCCATGTTCCTCCAATGTAGTTAGTGCTCTCAAAGACTGTGAAATTGAGACCGTTGTTTTTCATGTGTCGGGCTGCAGCTAGTCCAGCGTAGCCAGCTCCAATGATGCATACTCGAGACGCTGGAGTTTGCTGGAATAATGTTAATGGACACACAAAGATTAGATTCTTCATTAAAATAGCATACGGGTCCTCTTGAGGTGGAAATGCTTTATCATCACGAGTGACTAACTGAACTAACTCCGTCCATGGATGGCAGCATTGTCTGCATTCGCAGTATGGGCACTTAACTACTACTCTTTGATTCTGCTCATGCTTTCCATCAGGCAGATTAGAGTCATTTTGGCCGGCTCACACACATAAAAAAACTCAAGAGTTACATAGGCCTAGACTATACTCTTTGCGCTGTAGCAAGATGCGGGTGACCGTGATCTTTTAAACCCCTTCTTCTAGTAGACTTTTGAGTTTCGGTAGCCTCATTTAGTCAGAGAAATGCAACGAAATAATTGTTTTACACCGGTTGTCTGTAAGGCCGTGGCCACACAAAAGGTTCAATAATTTTTGCAAATGTCCAAAATTATTTGGCATCTGAATATAAATTAAGTTATTATGATAATGTGTTCTACTAATTACCTTATAGTTGGCAAATGAGGTCATAAATAAATTATATTTTAATCATTATTCCTCATTATTGGAAATTCGGAAACATTAGATAAACGTTGAGGACAACTAATAACCTTCTCAGATGTGATTCAAAGAGAATTAATTATTTTTAATTTAAAAAAAACGAACCAACAAACAAAAACTCTGAGTAAAAACCAAAATTATGTACCGCACAAAATACCGCAATGGAGATTAGAATGCTCGGAGTTTCTCTGAGTGAGTTTTCTCAAAACAGGAATAGCAAGATTGGTACTTGTAGTACGTTGTAATTGTAGTAAGACCGAAAAAGCGGCTTCGAGAAAAGAACGCGCAAGCTTTTTTCCAGAAAATGCTCTTCTAATTTAGGTACACGTATAAAATCTCAATATGAAGAAGCTCGTATCACGTACATTTCAATTAAATTAAAAAAATGCTTGGCTTTGAAGTACTGCCCTCTCGATTACCATGGCAGAGCAGACGAACCAAGTACTGACATGTCCGGAGAATTTAAGAACTTAAGAGGCAGAGGGACGCAAAAATAATATGTATACAACATATAAGTTTATAATGAAATAAATATTTGACAAATTGTTTAGTCATAACTAGGAGCATACCCTTTCGAATACAAAAAGAATTTTCAAAATCGGACCACAATTGATGGAGTAATCAAGGTACATAAAAAAAAAAACAAAAAAAAAACGATGAAATTGAGAACCTCCTCCTTTTGGAAGTCGGTTAAAAATTACACATAATTTCTTGCAAAAAATTTTAATGAAATATATCTCTATTTTAAAGTAACATATTTCTAATGAATAGAGTAAATAAAAGAAATAACTTACTTTTGCCAGAACGTGGGTTATATGAAAGTAATTTATGAATACAACTAAGAGAAATATTATAGAGAAACTGTACCCCATCACTGTACACGTGGATGACTAAATATATTTTAATAGAGCCCTTTAAGTAGCTCTGATACGTTTGACGAGATGAAGGATATTGATTTGAAGTGAGAAACCTAACGTGTGATATGCGATAACCTTAGATACTTACCAGGTCATTCAGGTCAAGCTATCTGGCCTAGAGGCCGTAAACTAGTAGTGTAGTGATTTGATCATTATAGGTAAAAAAAAGAATGCTATATCTTGTGATAAAATAAAATGGCTTCATAATTTCATGGTTTTACGAAAAAGGTTTGTGGCGACCTCCACATACAGTGGCAACAAAAACATGACAGCGCCGAAGATCAGTCAGTCTACCGAAGATACACTGAACTACGAAGTAACGCACAATACGCAGTAACCATAGATAAGAATATGTACTTACGTATAGATAGCCAACTCTTCGTTTTGCATCATTACGCCATCTAGTTACCAGTCCCTGAACTAAAACGGAGTGTCACTGGTATATATACGTATACCTAGGTACATATACATATCTATACCTAGGTACATATACATATGTATACGTATACCTAGGTACACACATATATATATATACGCCCTATATACTTTGAAAACCCGCTAAGGTGCAGAAACGCATTTTAAAGTAAAGATGTCTAATGTTTTCACTATTGATAAAAATAGTGAAACCATAAAAAACATTGACTTAATTACTTTAAAATACGTTACTGCAACTCAACGGATTTATTGTATTAACTTTACTTGGCATTTTTGTTTTTATAATCAAAAACAAAAAAAACATGCCAATAATCGCTATGTGAGAAGAAAAATTAAACAAATTAATTTACTTATTCTTTTTATTTTTGAAATTATATTCACTGGCTAATTTCTATAAACAATCACTGTTGTCGATAATAACTACTTTTGCCACACAACAAAATTAACGTTGCACAACACAACAGGTTCTTTGAGGCATGATAAAGAGTCTATTTTCTCATAGGTATTATTATAAATCCACTAAAACTAGATCACAGGGAGTCCTATCTCAACACTATTTTATCACAGTCAGGCAGTATTTCGTGAACATTGCGTCGCGAAGCCGGAGAAGTAGATACACTCAACTCGACATACTTAGCGGAAAATCCCACGAAAATAAATGCACATATAAGAAGGTGGATAAAAAGCAAAAATGCAAATTAAATGATCGTGCACAAAGTAACATTCGAACATTTTAAAACAGTTGTTGTTGCCTGACATAACAATCCCTGACACACCCATTTTTTCCACGATTTCTTGATGTTGCCATACTGCACAGCTTAAATTTATGAATAACATATCAGTATATGATGGCGAACTTTGTTTTCCAAAAATATGAAATGAATATTATGTATAATAAATAGATAATATAAAAAAAATATTTTCTATATTATTTATCACCAAGTTTATGTGAGTTATGCGTTTCGTAATTTTGTGCAATTTTGCACGAAACACGAAACTTTTTAAGCATTATGCAATACTGAAAGACTTTTACACTGAGTGCGTTCGTTTAAAATTATTTCAAGTGTTATAATAACTTTCATTATTTAGAGTTATATTTTTTACATTAATATCATTTATTAAATAAAAATTTTTTTCATGTTGTTTATATCTTCAAATTTAACTATTTTTATATTTCTTTATTATTACGTGAACGCATTTTAATACTAAAATAGTACGGGGACTAGTGGATAGAGTGCGTTATTCATAAAAAAATGTAATTCCATACAAGATAAACCACCATGGCAGTAACTTCCAATCCTGAATCGCGCAATAGAAGTTCTCGCGCTGATTATCATATATACAACATCCCAACATCAACCGTTAAGCAGTTGGCCCGCCAGACATGATCACCTCGCCTGGTCGGAGGATCCTGATCCTGGCTTTGTGTTGGAGGGACATGACTTCCGTTCCTCCACAGGTTATTAAGATTGTGTGACTTACGCTTCTACAAAGTTGTTTCGTCTTGAAAAGTATGAAACGTCATAAGACACACACATATAAGCTAAGTGTATTGCAATAACTGCATAATAACATAAATATTGTAATATCATTATATTTATACTGAGATTGATATTAATAAAAGGCTTAGACAGAATAATTATGAGCTGAACCGATCATTATTTTGAGCTATAATCTAAGAGTTGTCCCAGCCATGTCTCAGCAGATGAGATTGTACATTCATCTATGCATGAATGTACAGTGTACAGTCTCATCAGCAGTGCACAATCATCTATATATGTGCAGAGTACAAGGTCAAACCAAATTATTTTAACAATGTTTATATTACCAGTTACCGTTTTTTTTATTGGTTGCCTTATATTTCGGAAACATAAATAGGAGAGATGGGAAAAATAAATTGTTCGAGAATAAACTGTAGACAAAAACTTGCAAAATACTTTTAGAAAATAAAAATAAGCGAAACATTAGAAATTGGCATTGAACATGTGATGAGGGAGAATAATTAAGTCATTTCTTCCAATAACTATTACAAAATACCGACAGTGCCGATAACCCTATATACCGAAAAGTTCATTGAACCATTCACACTTAACCATTGAAACATTATGTTTCAATGGTTAAGTGTATGCGTCGTTTGTAAATAACTGCATTGCAAATCAACTTATCGCCATTTACTGCTAAAAAAAGGTCTCCCCAAAAAGCGCAAAATATCCCCTTCTTAATAGGTCGCAAAGATCCGCTGTCAGCCACTTTCTTCAAATCGTCAGTCCATCGTGCCGCAGGCCGCCCAACACTACGTTTGTCTTATTCCTTTTATCATATCATCATCATGTCATATTGAGTGTGCTATCTACTTTCCTACGTAAATCAAATCTGCTACACACACCTAAAGCAAATACAACCTACAGGCAAAACTCATTTATTGTTCGGGCGAGTCGTATGTTCAATGCAGCATGTCGGAGTGTTAATATGGACTTATTTGTGCATGGGAACAACCAGCTCAGGAAAACCCTGACTGACTCCTTCTTCGCTTCTTGCAACCGGGAGTGATGATATTTATATATCGATGATGTCTATCTTGCTTGTCGAAGCGCCTGAGGCCCTTTCGATGCAGAACTTGTGGAACTCGTTCCAGATGTCATTGACGTTTTTGTCCATGTCAGCATTTCCAATGTATTTTTCCAAATCTTCGCAAAGGGCTTTCCCTTCAGCTTGACTTAGTTTATACCATCGGATTTTTGGGACTTTCTCTATTTTAGACTTTGTTGAGTGTCGTAATACAAAGTCTGCCACAAGTAGTCGATGCTGAGTAGTTAGAGGCTCTCCAGGTATCACTTTGCAATCTCGACAAGTCCCTAACAGGCGTCTATCGGCCAGGATAAAATCCACCTGGGTTTGATGTCCCCCACTCTTGTACGTTATTAAGTGTTCTTGCGGTTTGGAAAAGAAGGTGTTAATTATCGCCATGTTAAATGTTACTGCAAGATCGAGAACATCCTCACCATCCTCATTTTTTAGTCCAAAACCTCGGTTGCCATGTATTGCATTATGGTAGGTTGATGTTTGCCCTATGTGTCCGTTTAGGTCAGCGCCGATGTACTTTCGTTCGCTATCTGGGATGGACTGCAGAAGGTCATGAAGATCGTCCCAGAATACCCTCTTTACAGCTTTTGGCAATCCGCTTTGGGGGGCATAGGCCGAAATAACGTTCATGCAGGTCTGATCGTCAAGGGCAAATTTGATGGCTATGATTCTGTCGCTAATTCTCTTAACCTCAACTATACGGCTTTGAAAGTTTTTATCAACTGCGATTCCGACGCCGCTTTGGGTGGTATTTGTGCCATGGTATATAAACTTGTAGTCGTTTCCAATCTTCCGCGACTTGGACCCCTTCCATTTCGTCTCCTGTACACAACATATACTAACACGCCTTCTAAGTAAAGCTTCGCTCAGTTCTGCGCTGCGTCCCGTCATGGAACCAACGTTCCAACTAGCCAGTCGGATTTTTGGAACGCGTGCACCAGTGACTGATCCGTCGCCTCGGGGGTACGCCCTAGCATTTTTTGCATTCGATCGCATCTTTACCCGTCCGTCGCTTACAGGGGACGCCCTAGCCCTTATGATGTCTCTCTGTTTGGTGCCTTTCATGGATAAGTAGTAAAAATGTTGGCTGTGTGATTTTACGGCCGGTTGCCACCTGACGCCAAGGCTGTAACCTGCATCGAAAGGGCCTCAACACGCTTTGGTGTGTCCAACGGCGTAGCGAGAGAAGACAAAGACCCATCTTTCTGGAAACCGGAGGTACAGGAAAAACTGCAATTGAAGAAAACCTGTTTTAAGATCTGGCAACAGACTGGCAGTGATGAAGAAAAACAAGCTTACTGGTGTGCAAAAAAAGAAGCAAAGCGGGCAGTGGCATGTGCTAGGGCTTCCAATAGAGAAGACCTATACGCCAAACTGAACAACTGCACAAATGACAAAGAACTTTTTAAGATTGCTAAACAAAGGCACCGCGACACACAAGACACATCAGTGACCAAATAGATCAAAGATCTTCAAGGCAATTTTCTCACTTCAAACGAGGACATAAAAAAGAGATGGCATGAATACTACTCACAGCTATCGAACGAAACGTATCCCTACGAGCACATGCCGGAATTATCACCAACTGAAGGCCCCTGGGAGGAGATAACGTCTATGGAGGTAAAAACATCCGTAAGTAAGATGGCCAACAACAAGGCCACAGGACCAGATGACATCCCTGCCGAACTGTGGAAATCTCTTGGAAATGTAGGCGCACATTTTCTACGCGCCATATTTAATAAAATCCATTCAGAGGGCATCCCTGACGCATGGAGAAAGAGCTACCTGGTGCCACTTTTCAAAAACAAGGGAGACATCAGGCAATGCAGTAACTATCGGGCAGTCAAGCTTATCTCGCACACATTTAAAATATGGGAGAGAGTACTCAACGAAAGAGTACGGAGACTGACCACCATCACAGAAAACCAATGCGGATTCGTGCCCGGAAAGTCTACCACCGATGCAATACATACGATCAGGATCTTGATGGAGACATACAGAACCAGAAAGAGCGATCTTCATATGGTGTTCATCGACCTCGAAAAGGCATTCGACCGGGTCCCGAGACCACTGATTTGGCAAGCATTGCGCTCCCAGGATATTCCCGAGTGTTACATAGAACTCGTCAAAGACATGTACGCTGGAGCGACAACCCGAGTGCGATGCCCTGCGGGATTGAGTCAGGAGTTTCGGGTACGGGTAGGAGTGCATCAGGGATCGGCACTCAGTCCATTACTGTTTAACATAGTGATGAACTATCTGACAGCCAACATACAACGTCCTGTACCCTGGGATATCCTTTACGCAGACGACATAGTCTTGATCGATGAAGACCCCATGGCTTTGCAAGCAATTTTGGAAAAGTGGAGATTGGCTTTGGGGACCGCTGGATTGAGGATAAACAGAGAAAAGACAGAACACATGCACTGCAACTTCTCAAACAGCGACGTCAGCCATACCATCACACTTCAAACCACCACTATAAAGACCGTCGACCACTTCAAATACCTCGGCAGTGTACTCTCTAGCGATGGCAACATTGACGCTGACATCACGCAGCGAACCAACACGGGCTGGCAGAGGTGGAGAGAACTTACGGGTGTACTCTGCGATTCACAAATGCCAATAAAAACCAAAGGCAAGGTCTATAAAACTGCAGTACGGCCAGCAATGACCTATGGCGCAGAGTGTTGGCCAATCACAAAAGCGCAGGTAAACAAGGTGCACGTCAACGAAATGCGAATGCTCAGATGGTCCGCAGGCGTCACCCTTCTAGACAAAGTGCCGAATGTATATATCAGAGGCAGCTTTAAAGTAAGACCAATACCGGAGAAGCTCAAAGAGACGCGCTTGAGGTGGTACGGTCACGTCATGCGTCGACCTGACGAACACATGACCAAGAAAGTGCTGCAACTGGAGTCGGGACCAAGAGGCCGTGGCAGACCCCGAGCTACATGGATGTCGACCATCAGCATAGACCTCGGAGAGGAGAGAGTGGACCCCGTGACGACCCAGAACAGATGTCTCTGGAGAAGAAGGATAAGGAGAGCCGACCCCGAGTAGAAACGGGAAAAGGCCAGACGAAGAAGAAGAAGATGTCTATCTTGCTTGTATCTGTGTTGTCATGTAAATGTGTAATTCTTTTTATTTCCACCTATTTGTTCTGTTATCTGTGAAGACTTGTTTAATTGGCCTTCTTTTTTCGTATTAAGTTTGTATAATGTAACAATACAGCTGTAAGTTTTCCTACAATTGTAAAATAAAATAAAATATCATACACAACCTTTAACAGTCCATTGCTGGCCATTGACCTCTCCTTAAAAAGGAGATTTAGACCTAGTATGCCAAGCTGGCCAGACGAGTTGGTATAGAGTTTTTCCAAGTTTTCCTTCTGTTTGCAGTGATGTTGTACTGCATTGATTGCTCTCATAGTGCCTCTTAGTCCACTCTTATTAAAAACTGTTATTAACCATCTTCTCCGTATTGTTTGAATACTTTCGATCTTACTCTTGCGTAGATAATAAAGCGTCCCGTGAGTGCATTCCCACGAGAAGCGGTCCTGTCGAAAGTAATTGAAGTGAAACTTCTAATGCGACTTCCAACAAGATTGCGTTAAACATTTAACGGTTGCGTTAAACATTTAACGCTACCATGAAGGGGGTATGAAAGCACTGTTGCACATTACGAAGTTTTCAAACGTTTAACGCTACCATGGTAGGGGTATGAAAGCACTGTTGCACATTACGAAGTTTCACTTCTTCCGCGCAGAGGGACTTCACGCATTTTTTGAATACCCTAAATTCAACGACTGATTAATTGAACAAATTTTAAATCACCATTCAAACAATAAATAATATAGCAAGATAAACTTCTAATAACTAATAAATCTTAATAAATATAAATCTCGTGTCACAATGTTTGTCCTCAATGGACTCCTAAACCACTTAACCGATTATAATAAAATTTGCACACCATGTGCAGTTCGATCCAAATTGAGAGATAGGATAGTTTAAATCTCAAATTATAGTCGCAATTTTAATTTATTGCTAATTATTGTATATAAATATGGCGGTACGAAGTTCGCCGGGTCAGCTAGTAATCTTATAAATTCTCACTTGTACTTCCACTATTTTAATTAAGTTTACACATGACCGGTTTATCAAAGCATTATCAAAGGTTAATGGTTATGTAAAAGTTAGTTTGATTCTAGAATGTATGCAACAAGTTCCATCAAGTGCCGACAATCGAGAATATAAATGTTTTTCTTTATTTTTAGCTAATAACAACTAGATGATCTAACTACTAAGTAGCGTTTTTCCAGAAAGGAAGCTATCCATAAAGGCGTTTAATAAAACGTTTGTCTTAAATTAAGATTTATTTATATTATTAATATAGTCACATTCATTACAAAATAGTTTAATACAAAGTAGTAATGTTATGGCGGCAATTAACAAACAGTGAAAATAAACAATTATTAACGACGTACAATACAGGTCTAGGTGGCTATTTATTAGACAAAGTTCTCAAGTGAATTTAAGAATCCCATTAATGTTGCAGTCGATTGCTCTTTAACAGTCGTGTTAGTGTTCGTCAACGCTCTTGGCAGAGTCGGATCAATGTTTTAGAAAAAAATATTTAACACTAATCGGGTTCTTGGGTTTGACATGCTTTGGTGGGTTTTACACAACTTAACAACATAAAATCTAACATAAATGGTGCTCGAGGCTCGAACAGGAATTATCATGTGTTTGCTGAGTCACTGCTTGAGTTCGTCTCCTACAATCATGGTTCTGCTTCTGGGTATAATTTGTCTCTTTAATAATATGTACATTGTATATTGTTCATTAAAAGTCTGGGCACTGTAGCATACGTTCTGCTTACTTAGGAATCACATGGCAGATTTCCAAAAAACATCACACATTTTGCCTAGTCGTCAAAAGGACATATTTCTTTTCTTGGATTGAAATGCTTCTTAAATTGTGTATCACTAATTACGTGGTAGTCATATTCACGATAATTGAGTAGGTCTTCTAATAAAGTCTTCCCGCTAAACGTGAACATTGAATTATACACTGGTGGTATAAGAGGCACACCCGCTTCTTTGTGTAGATCTTCAAAATACTTATCCTGAAACGATAAAATAAACTTTTTTGTAACTGTACACACTAAATACAAACTCAAAAACATGACATCTATACTAATATTATAAACGCAAAAGTTTGTGAGTGAGGATGGATGGATGGATGGATGTTTGTTACTCTTTAACGCAAAAACTACTGAACGGAGTTAGATGAAACTTTACAGTAAAATAGCTTATACATCAGAATAACACATAGGCTACTATTTGCGGGCGGAGCCGCGGGCAACAACTAGTATTAAATAATTTTATACACTTGTACATATAAACCTTTTATTATTGTTATTGTTGTAATTCTCGACAAAAAAAACAATTCAATTTTAAAATAATCGAAAGAATATTTTGTAATAACTCATATTTGGTTAACGTGCAAACAGAAAGCGTGATCACTTGCGGTAACCAAACAATTTGTAATATTAAACTTACAATATTTATTCCAACGCTGTTGACATCTGTTATTTTAAAATGTGATTCCCTAAGCATTTGCACATGTTCTAGCCAGTGACGTAACATCGCATCTTTGGAGGGCAACTTAAACTGAGCTGCCGCTAACGCTGCGGAATATTGAGCCTATAAAATATAAACACAATTAATTCATTTATCCATAACCAAAGAATAAGTGATGGTATATGAACGGCAACTGACCTGGATATCAAGAATTTTAGCGAAAAACGGCTTGCAAATTCCTATGAATGTCATAGTGGGCTGATTGATGTTTACAATCTCTTGATATAAAGGCATCACGTAGTTTTCTGTCGCTATTATACCGCTGGATTGAGTGCTCAGAAAAGGGTGGCTGTAGTAGAAACCTGAAGTATAAGGCAGTCACAATGTCAACAGAAATCAAAACTATTGCCATCTTGCTGGCGAGCCCAAGAAATAAAAATGGAAAATTTATATAGCACTACTAAATAAGAAATAATCATCGATTTGGTTATGTAAGCAATAGCTGAGGAAGGTCATGTTTGTATAACAACTCGTGTAACTCAGAATGGCCATTGCCCTAGAGTCTAGTGCAAGGGGTTCGATTTTCCAACGCACAAGTTATCCGTCCAAAGAACCGTTAATTCTGAAATTCAATAATACCTGTACAATATATAACGAGATCGAATTCCTCAGTAGTGCCGTCCTCGAACACAGCACCATTTGACGTGAAATATTTCACATTTGGTTTGCTTATATAGTTGCCAGGGAAGTCCGGCTGATTATAGATTTTGAAAGACTTAATAATATGATGACTGTGCACCAATTTCGAGGTGACATTAGAAAGCTGCACGGCCAGATCGAGCCCTGAAGGACCAGCTCCTATCAGCATCACGCTTTGTCCACGGAAATCTTCAGGGTCCTTATAATCGTGGCTATGCATTGTTTTTCCTAAAACATAAATAAGTTTTGAAAGAAACTTGGACAAAAATATCTTCGTTGTAAATTTAGAGATTTTATTTTTTATATGTGTTTGGTCATAAAAACATGATCTAAACATTTATTATTACTGTTCTTTCACATGATTGGATTGGATTGGCATGTGCCTAACAAAGAATCTAAACAACCATAGTACTTGTGTTCTAGAACCCTTAATAAAAACATACTAGTTTTGTTTAGTTCAATAATAACTAAATTGATTGCAGTGTCATTTGTCTCAAAACAGTGAAAACTGAACTTAAAGAGATACATATTAGCAAAAGTTATGTAAAAAGTTGTTTTCACATAAACTGGGCATAAGACAGACTATTCATTGGATAGAGGACCCAAGTTATAGTTGATTTCTGTAGCGATTAGATGAGATTCAAACAATCATCATCAATCTCAGTGACATAAATATCTCGTTCAAAACTTCAATTAAAACCTTACCTTTGTATAATTCTTGTCCTTTTATATGAGGTATTTTCGGTGTGCTGTATTCTCCGGTTGCCACGACAACAAAATCACATTCTTCCGTATAATTCTGCCTGGTGTCAGTCTTCATATAGGTTAGGTTCCAACTGGCTCCCGTCCATTCTAACCAAGTTACCAGACTTTGCACCTGCAATCAACATAATCACAAATAGAAAATAAAATAAACTTCGTTTAAAAAAAATTCTTCAAAAACTTAAAAGTATAAAGTAACTTAATTTGTATGTGCTACCTATTCATAGGTTTGAATTCGGTGCCAAGCCAAATGTAATAGTAGGTACCACACTCGCTATATTTCGAGACGAACGTCAACGACGTCACCGACGCTTCGGTTGTTTTGTTCTACGCGAAGAGCAGCTATCCCGCTCATGGTTGCGGTGAGTGCGGTGCCTACTATTACATTTTGGCTTGGCCGACTTCAAACCTATGAATCGGTAGCACATACAAATTAAGTTATTTTATACTTTTTAGTTTTTAAAGTCGGTTTTTTAAACGAAGTTTTTTTTATTTCTCGCTTTTTAGTCTTTCTCAAGTCTCTCATCATCATTTCACCTAAATAACTTGAAAGAATACGACTAAAGGTAACATATATACCACAGAACTACTAGAAAAGCCTTTGACGTAATTTCGTAAGTAATCTTTTGTCGCCGGGACGCACACATAAACGATTAATAATATTATACACACATAACTAAGTCTATTCTAATTCGTCCAAGGGATTTAATGAATATAATATTAAACTACAACCTTATGCACTTGGCATTAAGTAGAGTTTTACGTGCAATTTTGTGTTAAGAGGTGGATCTTCGTCTTTATGACCCACCCACCGTAGAGATGTGGTCCTGTCGATTATAATAATTAAATTTGCTTAATTTCTATAAGAAATAGTTCTTACTTTTAAATATCGCTATGCTATTTTTTATATATGAAATTCACTGTCTTAGATATGGATTGAGTGAAATTGTACTAGTTTCTTGTATTAATATAAAAATAAGACATTTGTTTTGTCAAAACATAAGTACATATTATACATCTAATTTTGGAGTTTGACTTTTCATACTTATCAACACGACACAACTTTCTGTAGACGTAACACACATAATCTTAATAATTTTTCTGTAGAACCCTGTAATCAACAGTAAGAGGTTATTTTTATATCCTCACAAGATGTACATTTTCATATCTAAATTTAAATGCAAAAAACAATGTATAGACGTCGGACGGCCCGAAAATGTTAATCTTCAAAATATGTTTTAAGTTTTAAAAGAAATATTTCTATCATTCCCATTCCATTTCATCAAAAAGCTTTCCAAAAAAAATTCATTTTAAAAATTATTTTGCAGTCGGTTAAAAATCATAATATAAAACAAATCAACTCTTTCTACTTGAGAAAAACACAAACCAATATCATCGACATTCACAATTTTGCGGTATCGATTGCATTATAAATATTTGGGCACACCCCTATGCCTTACACTAAATCTGTTCGGGTGAAATATATCGAAATATTCACGCATGAAATGCAGTTCATTGCGTACTCTTGTGGAAACAGTGTAGTTAGTAATCGAATTTAATACGCAATGTATGATTGTTTTATTGTTTTTTCCCGTTGAAAGTAAAATGCGAATGCGACCGTTCAGTTAATGCCAGCAGACAAAATAGAGGTATTTGGACTTATTTCGCGGCGCGCCTGCCCCGCCTACATAACATTTCTACCTATATTTTTTGTTCTGTGATATATACTGTATAGAATCGAAAGGCCTTCAGGTATTTTTTTGTAATAAAATCTCAAATGGACTATATATTATGAAATTAAATGATGTCTACAGAATATGAAGGCATGCAGACAATATCCTTAACTTCATTGCAGGCGCTCACGTAAATTTGAGGGTTTCCTTCGATTTCCTTGGAATCCCATCATCAGATCCTGATATGGTGGCCATGAGATCACATGGGGAGCATACCCTTTCGAATATAAAAAGAATTTTCAAAATCGGTCCACAATTGACGGAGTAATCAATGTAGGTACATACATAAAAAATAATAAAAAACCGATGAAATTGAGAACCTTCTCCTTTTGAAAGTCGGTAAAAAAACCGACTTCAGTAACTGGACCAAATTGAAATGGGACCACATGGGAAGCACCAGCTTTCAAATAAAAAAAGAATCATCAAAATCGGTTCACCCAGTCCAAAATTATGAGGTAACAAACATAAAAAAAAAACAGTCGAATTGATAACCTCCTTTTTCCAATTTCATCGGTTTTTTTTTATGTATGTACACGGATTCCTCCGTCAATTTGTGGACCGATTTTTTGTATGACCGATGTAAAAAGACGCATGGGTATAAAAAGAAAAAATAGTCACTTTATCTAAAAAGACCTCTCATAACATTGTTAGACGAATTTCAAACCAGCAATTGCATTACAGAAACCAAGAACATTAGAATTATTCAAAGTTAGACCATTTCTTCTAGACACACAGGCATATTATTCAGTAGACTGACTCTAAGCTAAGCAGTTACAATATCTTACCTGAATATTATCCATCAATCCAAAATGCCTGACAAAAGATTTCATATACTTATAGAAGCAACCTCCACTGACAAACGAACGTGTACCTTCTGGGAATGAATAGTTGTGGAATTCCATTATTTTAAATGGAGAATTTGTCCTGCAATGCAAATATTTACTTCATGAATAGGTCTTTCACATTTCGAAGATATGCAACAATTGCATTGAAGTAACAAAAAATATTAAGGCCAATTTTAATCTGCTTCTGAACACGCACACTAATTTTTTCACTTCATGCACAGCACGACAGTCCTGTTCAAAATTATTCGTAATGAATCATTGCCTTCACTTTTCTTAACTTTTAAGGGCCGTATTATTAGCTTACTGAGCCGATGAGAAGCCGCGTCATCCAGTCGTATTGCTCATTCGTTGGTATTTTTAATTTGAAGTTGTAACAACAATCTTTAATGAAAATGAAGGAAATACATTTAAGAATACGACATCTAAAAATCCGTTACTTTAATAACTAGGAATCCATTTATCGATTGGGCACCCAACTCCAGCTCAACATAGGTCTTCTATAAGACTCTGCCCACGCATCAGAAATCATAACTCACCTTAGGTGCTTATATTGACTGCTAAATATAGGTAATCCATCTTCGTCGGTACCCACTCTAGGATCGTACCTCCACGTGCCACCGATATTACGTGTAGCTTCGAATACTGTATAGTTGAGGCCATAGTCTTGCATATACCGCGCTGCGGCCAAGCCTGAGTAACCGGAACCAATGATGCATACTCGAGACGCTGAGCTAGACTAAAACCAAAAGAATGTGTGAGAACACACCGAGAATGTTGGAGAAAATATTTCGATACGACTCTACATAAAAGCTAGGAAGCTATTTTTTAAGGAAAAGTAACGAAATAATTAGCATGTAGAAGTCAAATTGACTTTAAATCTTAGAATATATTTTATTAATAAAAAAAAGATTCACTAATCGCACTATCGCTACAGAAGCTACGTTATAATTATAACACTCATTTTTTTCGTCGTAATTTTATGAAATATTCTTTCACTACAGTGAAATTTAATTAGAGTATTAAATTAGACAAATAAAAAAAAATCGTCTATGTACGCCATCAAATAGAAAATTGCGAAAATAATCTTTGTGGTACTTTAAGTAGGTTCTTTGATTTTTTATTGAGACACTTTCAATCTAAAAATATGTAATATGAAAAATTATAAAAAAAACACAAGTTACTTGAGCGAACACTTGTGAAGTCAGTAATTGTAACAAACTCAACACTATCCCGATACACGTCCGATACATTTTATGTTTTTAATAGTTATAATAAGTAATTGTAGCACAACGTTGTAAACGTCCGCACGGCCCGCACTGCAATGCATCTATATGGCTTTTGTTTAAAGCTTATATCGATTTTACAAATACTATTATAAAGGTTAACGTTAATAGTATCATAACGATAATTATTAATATATGTACAAGTATGCATAAGGCTAAGCGCGCACTACGATGAAAAATCGGTGCGAAAAAATCAAATCTGTGAACAATAGAAAAACACTACAATCCGCGAACTACGAAAATAAATCGTTTGCGATTTAAAATTGCAGATGCGAAATCGTATGTATACTTTGTATGTAAATAAATCATAGTGCGCGTAGGAACTATTGTCCTTTGCGATATTATTTCGCACTTTAAAAATCGCAACGAATAAAAATCGTAGTGCGGGCTTAGCCTAAGAGCCAGTCCACACGGCGCGTTGCGTTGCGTCTCCGTTGAGTCGACGCAGCGCTGCCACTGCGTCGTTTAACATACTAATAATCATAGTGTACACACGGTGAGCTGCGTCGACGCAACGCACACACGACGGAACTGAAGCCCCAAGAAGAAGCGGGCCCCCGCCCGCTTCTTCTTGTGTACACATTGTTACGACGGAATAGCAGCGCTCAGTTGCTTGTTCGTTGATAGGGAGGATACACGCAAGCCCATATCATTTTTTACGTATTTTTGTATTCAGTTTTATTTGCAAGGTAAAATGAGTACCACTGAAGAAATTGACTTCTTTTCGTGTAATAATAACTCCCGATATCCTAACAAAAAACTGCTAATTAATATTTCTTAATGAAATTAAGGGACAGATCCAATATCGTTTTGTGATTTTGCGTCGATTTCGGCGGTGACGTAGTAATAGGTGTAATGCCAGACGTCTTTTCCGATCCATGCTTTCTATAGACTGATGGGATGTTTTTATAAAATGCTTGCCGCAACTGTGCGTCGCCGCTGCGAAGTCGGAACGTCATTACTGCGTCATAGTAACGCTGCGGTAACGCAGCGCCTGTGTGGTCGGCTATGCGTCAAAATATTTGCGTTGCTTCGACGCAACGCGCCGTGTGGACTGGCTCTAAGGCTATCGATGGTCAGATGCACAGAACACATATACTTGGTCAGATGACAGGCTTTGAGAGTGAAGTCTGTCATCTGTGAAGAAAATAATTCGGAACACGGTAGTTTTAGAAAGTCGCAGTTTCGGGGACGTAAGTCTGAAATAAACTCTCCGAACTTGATTAAATGCGTGTTAAAAACATATGGCATCGGAACAAAGACGATGTTGGCATGTTCTTCCAGCCACTTCGGGCAAAAGTACCTAACTTGTGTGTGAGGGTGTAGCCACATAATGGGTAAATGCACTGAGTAAAGCTACTCCTTTTTTGCATTACAATTGATTTCTTGTAAACTAATAGGAGTTAATTTACAAGAAATCAATGCATAACACTTTGTTTTTGACTAGGCAATGGGACCTTTAATTTTGTTATCAGTACTTACACAAAATGAATTAACTACTCGTAATTATGAAATACATCAGTTAACCATCGCAGTAAGTCACATTAATGAGTTTATTTGTACAATATCTTCACTTTAAGAAAGCAATCCTGTTTTATTCCATATTCGGGGTCAGCACTACTTAATATCATACGACACTTTTAATTATTTTGTGTCACTTCTGCCATTATAGGGAAAGTCTCATGAATATCAAGGTCTTTTCCCCACTCCTTGTCTGTAGTCTTAACATAGGAAACGATGACAGAAAACCTAAATATTTAACTATAAAACATGGCTTACGGTTTTGGAACCAAAACCGTAAGCCATGGCTGTAGGTACTTACTTCGGCAGTACATGTACTTTTTTATGGAATAGGCAGGCAAACGAGCAGATGTATCGCCTAATGGTAAGCGATTACCGCCGCCCGTGGACACCCGCAACACCTGAGGCGTTACAAGTGCGTTGCCGGCCTTTGGGGGATAGCGGACGAGAGATAGGGGGAGGGGTTGGGGTATGGGCCTCCGTTATAAGGATACCGGAGGCCCCTTTCACCGAGTGAGTAAGGACTCACTCAGTGAAACACAGCACAAGCGCTATTTCAGACCGCTTTTCTATTAGGCCGTGGTATCACTCCGGTCGAGCCGGCCCATTCATGCCGGAGCGTGGCTCTCCTACTATACTAAAATATAAATTATATTAAACTATTAAATTATTTAATCCTCTTGGATTTTTGCTTATTTATAGGTATTTTGCGTTGCCTTTGCCTTATCTGTTCCTCTGTGGTCCTCTTACGCCCACAGCTCTACGTTGACCAGTGTTGTGAAATATTTTTTGTTTGATGCGAATACAAGTGTACCTACTGATTGCCAGAAACAAAAAAATCTAAAATAGGTATTATGTTTCATTTTTATTGCCCTCAAAGATCTCTTTTTTTTATTTATACCTACCTATAATTTCCAGACCAGGTCTACTTCTAAGACAAATTATAATGTTTGCAAATCAATCTTATATATAAAATTCTCGTGTCACAATGTTAGTTACCATACTCCTCTGGAACAGCTGGACCGATTTTTATGAAATTTGGTGTGCGTGTCGGGTAGGTCTGAGAATCGACCAACATCTATTTGTTATACCCCAATTTTTTTTATGGCAAAACAACGTTTTCCGGATCAGCTAGTATTTACATAAATTATCATTTTTAATATCCATTTTATAAATACTTCCGATATAAATAACAATAACCTTCCTCTGTTCAATGACGACAAACTGATACTAGCTATATAACAGCTGTTTCCTTTAATATTGATAAATTCTCCACAAACCAACCGTGGAATAAAACTACGTTCGTTGTAGGTACCTACCTAATTCACTACAGGGATTTAATATTACAGTAACCTAAATATTTCTACGGAAATCTTTTTGCTTTGTTATGGATGAACTCATCACATTCCATGGCAGTAGATTCCTTACAGCAGGTCCTCTATCTGACTATCCTCGTTATTGGATCTTTTGAGTACGTAAGCTACATGCATCAAATTAGATCCGCACTAAAGGTCGTCGAACAATAGTTAAACTTTCATTAATTAATGCTAAAGTGTTTTATAAGTAAATATAAGTAGGTAAATATGCAACATGCGACTACTTTATGTCTCGCGCGATTTTGGAAATGGTTTGTAGGGTTCCGTAACTCAAAAGGAAAAAACGGAACCCTTATAGGATCACTTTGTTGTCCGTCTGTCTGTCTCTAAAGACCCTTTTTCTGAGGAACGCGTGAAGGTATCAAGCTGAAATTCATATGAAATACTCAGGTCCACTGCCCCTTAGAGCTGTGAAAAATTCAAACTTCTAAGCCAACGCAATCAAAAGATAAAGCCGTTTATGTTGCAAATTTGCGACATTCGCAAGGGAATCCATACCTACCCATTGCAACGACCCGCGCGCGCGCCTGGGTCCCCCTCCACCGTCCAACCGTTCGCGGCACTTGAGCCCCTTTGACCCCTGCAGCTGAGCAGCAATAAAAACCTACATGGCTACATAACCGTACAAGCTACCAGGGTACGTACGGGACGTACCAGGTACCTACCCGTAGCCCTATAGGATTAATAGCCTTCAACATACGTATTCTACAATTATAATATTTTGAAATTATATTATACTTAAATATAACATCTATTGACAACGCTAATATTTATATAATCAGAAATAGCATCAGGGTCACAGTTCTAGATACATTAAGGTTTATTTATGACTTATGTATCACAGAACCTTCATCTAATATATATTGCGACATTATGTACCTCATGTTTGCCTAATCACATTGCTACAAGATTTAAACAAACAGACAGGCAGATCCATAAATTTTGTGAACCCATAATACAGTGACTAACAAATATATACTTGAGCAAACTTGAATATAAAATATTTAAAAGCAACCCTTTTTAGGGTACCGTACCTCAAAAGGAAAAAACGGAACCCTTATAGGATATCTTTGTTGACCGTCTGTCTGTCTGTCAAGACCCTTTTTCTCAGGAACCAAACTCGTCAGAACCGCGTGGAGGTATCAAGCTGAAATTCATATCAAAACACTCAGGTATACTGTCCCTTGGAGTTACGAAATAATCAAACTTCTGGTGCAAATTTTAAAAGAAAGAAAGAAACTTTTTTTATGGAATAGGCGAGCAAACGAGCAGACGCGTCATCATATACCTAATAAGCCATTTATGCTGCAAATTTTCGACACTCGTATCGCAAGGGAATCAAAACCTACAGGGTACTTCCCGTTAACTCAGAATCTTGAAATTTGGTACGAAGCAAATGCACAGATAAAGGAAAAATTGCAATAAGCATACATTTTTAGTTACATCAAATTATATATATATCTACTGGTTTGTACGGAACCTTCGGTGCGCAAGTCCGACTCGCACTTGGCCGGATTTTTTTGTTAAAGGCTGATGAACTCTTTTGATTGTAGACATGAATTGTGATATTAAGCTAAAATTATATTTTAAATGGTTATTGACAAACTTGTAAGTAACCTTTAATTAAAGATAGGTCCTTCTGATTTTTTGCGTTGGTATTCTCAATCAATCAGCTAGGTAGTGTGTGTGTGTCGCTAGTGGGGGAATCTGTGAACATCCGTGTAGGTACTGAATAGAATAATCTTTATTGTACAGTAGATAATGCAGTTTAAATAATAATAATACATCAATTGACTGACCATGTACAAATGGACTGATAGGTACTGTTTAACATAAATATTTAATATTTTACTTCATACTACATTGTATCTGAATATAATATACCTACTTTTATGATTAAGATACGGTGACTTTATGAAAATTATTATTAGCTACATTATTATTAGCAGGTAGCTGATGATATTTAGTTATCCATTTTTTAGACGAGCTTCTCCCCGCGGCCTTTATTATATCGCGAGTAAAACCACGGGGCTCGGCTAGTAACTAATACAAGTAATAAATTTCAATCTATTTTTACAAAGTATAAGTCTTACACGACTCGAACACCAATTATTTTGTTAACAAAGTAATATCACTAAGTTGCTTTCAAAATTTTCAAGTCCTAATCATTGATGGCACATCAATGATTATTTGTCCCGGAACGCCGAGGTTATTGTACGTGACCTTCGTCTTACTCAGGTTCATCCGGAGACCAATTTGTTGGAAGGCTTCATTTAGGCTACAGATTGTTTATATTAAAACTAAGCCAAATACATATTTGACATTCAGTGTTTAATTTGCAGTGAACCATTATTTATAACATTTATGTTTATTGATAAATACTATTACCTACTTAATTAAGAGAATCAGATGAATGTGGACGTTCAAGCTAATATAAACTGTCTGTAGCAAAAATACATTTTAATTTACGAATTACTACGGCAATAAATCAGTAGGTAGTTATGCATCGCCCTGAACCCTCTGTTTTAGATTAAGTATCTACTCCGCTGGCCCAGCATTGCCAACGGATGTGTTTCTTAGAATTAGATAACGTTTTGTTTTGACGATCGTCTAGACTCTAGACATTTAATATTGTAATATGTTTTTGAATTATTATATTGCTAGTAGCGATGAGACATACTTGCTGAATTGAATACCAGGGCTTCTAAGTACGAGTACGGAAAAATACCAGGGTCAAAAACCAGGTTTTAAAATACTTGAAAGTATTTGTTAGTATCAAAGATTTCTAAGTATCAGCATCAATTTAAAGAAAATACTTGCATAGGAATTCGACCCGTATTCCGTGATGAATAAGGAGCAAAATCATATAAATAAAAAAATACTTTGAAGTACAAAGTATTTCTTTTTATTCACAAATCCGATTGTGTTTCTTATTCCTTTTAAGATATGAATCATTTTCCTATGGAGTATTTTTATGTATAGTGTTCAAGTTTTTTACTGCTTGAGACGCGACGCGATAGACGCGTCCGGCCCTTAGTCCGGCGACGGTGTACAAATTTGAAAATACTTGCATAGGAATTCGACCCGTATTCCATGACGAATAAGGAGCAAAATCGTAAAAACAAAAAAATACTTTGAAGTTCAAAGTATTTCTATTTACAAATCCGAGTGTGTATATATATGAATAACTAGTTCCAGTCGGGCCACAATTCTGAACGTTTTTTAAATTTTTTGTTCATGAAATGAATGTAATCTTTCCTTCTTACTTATTAAGGGGGAGTGTCTTCAGTTACCGTGAAATTCAAATTTTTCAAATCGCAGCTCTGCATTAGGTAGAAAGTTGATCAAAATGGCGTTTTTATAGTACTGATTTAAAACCATAAATATCATCTCACATATATGCAATTGCCATGAGTATAAAATTATGTTATAGTATATGAATATTTCGTGAAAAAATCACAGTGTACATAAGTGTACACTCATTCCTTATGTGAGATAATATTTATGATCTTATTTTAGTAAATTATCTATATGTAATTATAAAAGCGATTTGTATGTGTACAAATATGGAGATAATATAATACTATAGATGATATAATACTTAATGGAGAGCTGCAATTTGCAAAAAAAAAGTGAGAAGAATTTTAATTTCGCGGTTATCGGGAACACATCACCTTAAATTACAGGCTTAGGACTGTCTGCTAAGTTAATTCTATGTTTTTATGGTATTTTGACATGAGCTTGAATAGAAACTTGTATTAGCAGGCGTAGTTATAAGATTTCATTCTATATACATACATGTTTTGTATTTTTTTGTATTGTTTTTTGTTTATTATTTTTATTTTTTTGGTAGTTTTTTAGTTTTTGTTAGTAATTTGATTTATTTTTTATTTTGCTGTAGAAACAATAACTGTTCTACTTTACGACTCCCCAGACGATTCCTCCTCTCCGTTAATATGTTCCCTGCTACAGAAAACAACCGTTCACAAGGTACGCTAGAGGCCATTGCATTTAATTTTATTTTGGCCAGTTTCGCTAAATTTGGATAAATTATTTGATTTAAACGCCACCACTCCAAAGGATCCATATCTGGAGACAAAACTGCGTCATCTAGGTATTTTTGGGTTTCAATGATTGCCCTACTATTGGCCGTTCCAGCTGGTCGTACATTTTGCATTTGCCTATTGTAGTGTTTCCATAATAGACTATTAGATCTTTTACCCTGGTTATCAGAAGCTGATGCTGAAGGCTCATCAGAAGTTGATGCTGAAGACTGACATCTTTCATTTTCATGAATCATCGTGGTTACTAGGCCCACGATATACTTTTTTGTACTGTCCGCAACGATTTCACTCTCAAAGTACAACTTATACCTCGGGTCTAAAAACATAGCGACAGTGTAAGTTCGGCTCTGTTCTAAATTAGAAAACCGCGTGCTTATTTCTGAGAGGAGATTCTGTCGACACATTTCGACTTCATCAGGGAACACGTCAATATTATTTTCTTGGCGATATGTTGGACTTGCGATCTCGTTGAGTGCATTGGTGAGACCAATTGTTAATGGAATGACTGAGCTTCCACTTACATATTTTTGGCCGCTGATTTCCCTCGTCACTTCTTCACACGGTTGTAACACTATAATCAACGACTGGCAAATATCCCATTCATAACTGGTCAACATTATTAAATTACCGGTGTCTAGATTACTGAGTGCACATTTAATTTCATCTTTTAGTTCCACAAACCTGTGTAACATGTAGAATGTGGAGTTCCACCTTGTAACGACATCTTGGATTGGCCTCTTTACGACTTTATTAGCCTGTTCCTGGTATTTTTTTAATTTATTCCAGGCTAAATTACTTCGTTTGAAGTGGGAAACTATAGCCTTCACTTTGTTAATTAAGTCGCTTATGTAAGCATTTCCTAATACTTTTTGTACTGCCAGGTTAAGCGTATGAGCATAACAGCCAAAATGCTTCCACTCTAATTGTGCTATCGCACTTTTGATGTTCGCACCGTTATCTGATACTGCAAGGAGAATTTTGTCAAGAATATTCCACTTCAGAGCGACATTTTTTAACTCTTCAGCTAAATATAGCCCTGTGTGACGATTCTCTAATACTTTGCATTCAAGGAGCACTGATTGTAAAGTATAATTTTTATCAATATAATGACACGTGACCGCTAAATACGAGTCATTATTTCTCGACGTCCACATATCGGTAGTTAAGCATACACTACTTGCATTTTCACTTAGAGCTGCTTTAGCATTCGTCTTTACCTCTTCATACAGCCCCGGCAATAAATTATTGGCGAAATATTTTCGCGATGGTATTATATAATTTGGGAAAGCAAATTTTAGTAATTCGCGAAACCCCTTGTCTTCCACTATAGAAAATGGCTGCAAGTCAAATATAAACAAATTCATCAAATGGTCATCAATTTGCTTTTTAATTTTTTGACAATCACGTCGAAGGAATGCTGAGATAGTGGCTGTATTAGACCTTATCGTACTAGATGTCGATGGTGCGACAGATTGCAGCGGAGTATTGGACGTGGTCGTTAAGTGAGTACTTTGTGAAGCATGCTCCGATTGCACCTCTTGACGTGCCACTTCTTGCTCCCTTCTCACTAAATTAACAGACATATGTTTTCTCTGTACATGTTTAGTAAGGTTTGACACTCCAGATTTGTACGATATAATTACTTTGCACATCTTGCATTCGGCTTTATTTTCTCCTTTATCCACAAAATGATCCCACGCCAAACTTTTCTTAGGAGCCATACTTGTGGATAATTACCTATTTTACTATTAACTAGTAACGACAATAACGTATGATCTATCTATACCTACACAAAAACACTATTAAGACACACTATTATTTACGTTGTTTCCAACTAATAAACACAATAATGTTCAGTTTTATTTATTTACGCACTTTAACACTAATTAATAAAAGTTTATTAAACACAATAATGTTCAGTTTTATTTATTTACGTACTAAAACACTAATTAATAAAAGTTTAATAAACACAATAATGTTCAGTTTTATTTATTTAGGTACCTATGTACTTCAACACTAATTAATAATAGTTTATAAAATTGTCTTTAAATTCAATAAACACGCGAAATCTATAGTGAACTATTTAAAAAATAGGTCACGGTCAGTAGGTTACGCAATCAGTTCACAATAACAACTGAATTGACAAAAAAACGGAACAAACTTTTACTTTCTCGAATATAAACAAAACTCTTAATACTTACAATTTTTTAATAAAATACTGGCAATAATGTCCCTTTTGGCTATAGATTTAAGGGTGAATGACGCGTCATAGTCAAAAGATATTTTATGAATGCATGTTTACGCAATTTTGCTCCTAATTATGTTTCAGTTATGTTAGCTTATTTGATTGACAAGTTCCCGACCCAAATCGAATGGCATGTGCATTAAATTTTCGGTTCATGCATTCGGCTTTCATCGGAAATACTCGGGCTCGGCAACCCACTACCTGCGCGTCAAGTGCGTCAACGCGGCGAGCCGCCGAGCCGCCGAGCCCCGTACGCGTACGTACTGCTTGAGACGCCGCGGCGCCACGGTGTTCAAACTTGAAAATACTTGCATAGGAATTCAACCCGTATTCCATGACGAATAAGGAGCAAAATCGTATAAAAAAAAAATACTTTGAAGTACAAAGTATTTCTTTTTATTCACAAATCCGATTGTGTTTCTTATTCCTTTTAAGATATGAATCATTTTCCTATGCAGTATTGTTATTTCATTATTAAGTTTTTACTGCTTGAAACGCGACGCGATAGACGCGTCCAGCCGTGGTAAACAAATTTGAAAATACTTGCATAGGAATTCGACCCGTATTTTATGAAGAATAAGGAGCAAAATCGTATAAATAAAAAAATACTTTGCAGTTCAAAGTATTTCTATTCACAAATCCGATTGTGTTTCTTATTCCTATTACGATATGAATAATTTTCCTATGCAGTATTTTCATGTGTAGTGTTCAAGTTTTTTGAGCATCGGACTTCGCGCATATACTTTCAAAGACTTGCAAGTATTTTTACTCGTACCAGGGCGCCGTACTTCGAAGTAAAAACCTGGTTTTAAAACCTGGTAGCGTAAATACGTCTCATCTTTAATTGCTAGCCTCCAAATCGGCAGCACACTACTTAAGTTTTCTTTTATTTTATTCAAAAACCCTTTGTCCACACTGGAAGTTTAACTGGCGCAGCCCGGTAGGGTCGTGTTGTTAAAAGCTGCGCGCATCTCGTATAAATTCGGGTATCCCGAACTACGTAAAACCGCGCGCGACGCCAGACACGATCCCCGAACCAAAGAAATATTGTTGAACAATCACCAGGACATCGAGTATGGGAGTACCGGTCGGTTGGTAAGTAAAACTCCTTGTCTTCCTTGCCATATTATTTCTCCCGTATTTTTCATGATAAAGGGTTTTATTTTATTAAATTGTAGTTATTCTGAGATTGGACATTTCTCATTTTAACATAATCTGGTTATGGTATAAAACTCTACCTAGGCCCAGGATATTTTTCTTACGATATAAAATTATTATTTTTATGTTAATTTCTTGTTAATATCTTTATTAACTTTAGTATTTAGTTAAATATCAAACTGGCTATGGTATAAAACTTTACCTAGGCTCAGTATATGATATAAAATTATTTTTTAATGATAATTTCTTTATAAATTTTAGTGTTTAGTTATATGTCAGACTGGCTGTGGTATAAAACTTAACCTAGGCACAGTATATGATATAAAATTATTTTTTAATGATAATTTCTTTATAAATTTTAGTGTTTAGTTATATGTCAGACTGGCTGTGGTATAAAACTTTACCTAGGCTCAGTATATGATATAAAATTATTTTTTAATGATAATTTCTTTATAAATTTTAGTGTTTAGTTATATGTCAGACTGGCTGTGGTATAAAACTTTACCTAGGCTCAGTATATGATATAAAATTATTTTTTAATGATAATTTCTTTATAAACTTTAGTGTTTAGTTAAATGTCAAACTGGCTGTGGTATAAAACTTTACCTAGGCCCGACTATATGATATAAAATTATTATTTTTTAATGTTAACTTCTTAATATTTTTATTAACTTTTGTATATATAGTTAAACTTCAAACTTTATTGAATTGTGTTTCAATTGTGTACGATTTTAATATATTGTACTATTTTTCCTTATTAATTTTGATTAAAAACTTTGGTTTATCGTTTATAGATAATACCCATACTTTTTCTTAATATTTTTATAACTTTAGTATATAGTTAAATTTCAAACTTTATTGAATTGTGTTTCAATTGTGTACGATTTTATACTATTATACTATTTTTCCTTATCAATTTTGATTGAAAATTTTGGTTTATCGTATATAGATAATATAACCTTACCGAAATGCCGCTAGATCCATTTCCGAACCAAGTGCCCTTACCAGCTGAGGCATTGGTACTCATACCAAATGAAATGTTAAGATTAATACCTCTTTATGGGGGTGATAAGAGGCACTTAGGGTTATTTATTAGAAAATGTGAATATGTTATACAGAAATTTAGAGGTCATGAGGAACAAAATGTATACCTTTTGCATGCAATTACCAGTCGACTCACTGATGACGCCGCGGCCTTATTGTCGGCGTGCGAAGACGTGTCGACTTGGACGGCATTAAGAAAGTTATTAGAAAAACATTTCGGCGACCCTCGTAGCGAGGAATGTATTAACCTAGAGTTAGAGTCCTGCGAAATTAAAGCCGGTGAAAGTTATTTAGAGTTTTGTAATAGGATTCAAGGCATCCGTTCATTACTCCTTTCGAAAGTAAATTTGCTATCCGATCCAAATATTAAATGCGCTAAAACTGCAATATACAATAATACAGCATTGAATGTATTCCTGTATAACCTGAATGAAAATATGGTCAGTATAGTGAGATTAAAGTCACCCTCTACCCTAGAACAAGCCCTGTCAATTGTTTTGGAGGAAGTCAACTTCCACGAACAATATACATTACGAAACCGTATGGCCCATAGTCAGATTACACCGAAACAATCGCTTGCAATAAATCCTGTCCAGTCCACCTTTAAATTCGCTCAGACGACTCCACCGAGTCAAACTATTGGATATAGACCCCCTTTACAACACTTTATTCCACAACAAAAACTAAATTTCGGTATCCCACCTAATAAATTCCAATCAAGCCAACAGCAAGGCGCCATAAGACCACAGTTTGGCTACCGTACTCCACAATTTGGTTACCATCCCCCGCAATTTGGTTTTCGCCCTCAATTGCAACCTCAACCACAATTTGGATATAAACCTCCGCAAAATAGTGGGATGAGACCCCAACAGTTTGGTTATAAACCACCCCAAGTGCAAAGTCCTCTATTCCAGGATACTGAAGTTTCAATGAGAACAGCATATACGAAACCACAGCCGCAACAAGACGGGTTGTACGAAATCTCTGTAGATGGTAGTTATTATGACTCTCACTACAACGAAAATGCTTACTATGACTTGGACGCTTTGTCAAGGATAAAGGTTAACATTACCCACTTAGATGATGAAAACCAGTCAATGAAAGTACACACAGATAATAAGGAACAAAGGTTTAGACAGCATTCAGATGAAATAGTAGAGAACAAAGAACCCAAATATAGGGGCATACGTAACGACTCCTCAACGACTACTATATCAGATTTAAGTGAAACTATTTCAATTTCCGGTTCTGAAACTACCTCTATCTCTAGTTCCGCCAAAGTATCTGACTATCCCATTAGTTCACCATCTGTGATGACTAGATCTGATGCAATTCATTCTGCTATGCATGTAGAAGAATCAGGTATTCCAATTTTAAATGAGGCCGTGGACACTAAGCCTAACCAAATTTTAGTATTCACGTGGTTAAGGAATGATATACAAGTTAGAGACATTTCACATGAAAAACAAAAGGTACTTGAAGTATTTTTACCTATCAGTAACCCGGATTTAGTAAATAAATTTTTATTAGAATATATCAAACCAAAAACGAAATACTTCATACATTTTGAGGATGTAGAGCATCGTAGACTGTTTAGTAGCAAGGTCATAGAGTTGTTTAAGAAAGACACTGTACAATTATTTGAGTGTACAGAACGAGTAGTGTATGTCGGAGACGAAAAGGAACAAAAAGCAATAGTAATTAAACATCATCAGGGAAACACTTGTCATAGAGGTATAAAGGAAACGTTAGCAAGTATACGCAGGAATTACTTTTGGCATAACATGCATGAGACTATCTCAGCTATTTTAAAAGCTTGTGAGTTGCGTAGTAAAAAGAATTATTTTCCATACTACGGCGTGCGAAAAAAAAAAAAAAAAAGTTTTGCTCTGATCCCGGAAGTGAGTTTAACAATGAATTAACTTCTTGTTAAAGAAGGCCAAGCTTATCTGCAAACGGACCAATGGACTGTTCTTAAGGTTATAATTTAGAGAGTATACATGTTGATCTAAATTTTGTGATTTCCAAATATGAAGAGTTTAGTAACCTAGTAAGGAAAAATGATTCATATCCTTCTTATTTCCTTAATATCGTAGCACATATTGAATTTTTACGAGAAATTACAATACAGAAATACAGGCAATTAGTTCCACAACAATGCTTTAAAAGAGGTCTAATTAATCCATTGGGTTCTCTTATCAAAATTATCACGGGAAACCTGGATCATAGCGATGCATTGCGGTACAGTAAAATTACATCGGAACTTGGTCACAATCAAATTATTTTCAAAGATAAATTTACATTGGTCTCTCAGATGTTAGATAGTTTTATTAACACTACTGAAGTTTTAAATCAAAATTCCATTATTCTAGAAGAAAGATTAAAAAAAAGGTTGAACCTATGTATAATGAAGTTATGTCTAAAGTAGATCAGTGGACGTACATCACTTTCACTGTAAGCTTATTTAATATATTTGCGAGTAATTTCCGTACAATCTTTATAAAGTTAGGAGAGATAGAGACTGCTCTTGCATTAAGTAAAATCTCTATACAACACCCAAGTATTGTTAACTCTACCGAATTGTTACAACATTTAAAATTAATATCCAACACTGCGAGTTTGTTATATCCCGCAAGGGAGGAAAACCTAGTGAAATTAGAAGAAACAATTATTGTCAAAACTTATCTTAAGAATAACCAGATTATGTTCATATTAGAGATTCCACTCACAGATAATCACACTTATAACTACTATAAAATTTATTCGTTACCAATTTTTCGCGAATCAGATAATAAAACCATGTCCATTTTACCTAAATATCCCTACCTGTTGGCAAGGCGACTGAAACACCTGCCGATCGTGAAACCATGTCGACCACTTGCCGCCGGAGACCAATTGCTGTGCGCTGAGCATAACCAAGCGCCTTATCCAGAGCCGACCTGTATAGAGCAGCTTTTGAAATTCGCTGAAAACCTCACATGCTATCCAACAACAGATTAGTATTGAAAACATAAGAACAGCGAATTACAACCACGAATTGGATATTATTTACTAGACTGCGGACCGTTCTCACGAGCACCTGTAATAATGAAATTAATAAACATCCTGTCTTCAGAACTTACACCTTGACCCTGGAAGAGTATTGCGACATCGAGATACAGGGAATCAAAATTCGCCGTCATCAAATCCTGACAGAAACTGTAAATGTAGAGCCCCTTCCAGCTATACATTTACCGAAACTGCCTGCGAGTGCAACGCTACTGCTATCTAGTACACGCGTACTTAACATGCACGGTGTTAATTTGGACGAAGTGAAATATGTCTAGTGTATTAAAATAAAACGAGTTCTCTAACAGTGATTTTAAAGGTCAAGACTCTAATATCAGTGTAGTTATAGTTTATATTACTTTTCTTATTGTTTTAGCATGCGTTCTCTTAATTTTGTCATATATTCTACGTAAAAGATTAAGAATGTTAATGTGTCTACGAAATCATCTTGGAGTTATTGAAAATGAACATCCCGATAATTTCGCTCTTAGGGAGGGAGGAGTTATGCATCGCCCTGAACCCTCTGTTTTAGATTAAGTATCTACTCCGCTGGCCCAGCATTGCCAACGGATGTGTTTCTTAGAATTAGATAACGTTTTGTTTTGACGATCGTCTAGACTCTAGACATTTAATATTGTAATATGTTTTTGAATTATTATATTGCTAGCCTCCAAATCGGCAGCACACTACTTAAGTTTTCTTTTATTTTATTCAAAAACCCTTTGTCCACACTGGAAGTTTAACTAGGTAGGTACATTATCTATACAAATAAATAAAATTGGAGTGTCTGTTTGTTTAAATAAACGTTGTTTACTAAATGCATATATGTATGTATACACGGTACACACGTACACGGTACGTATACACATACACCAAAATAATATTTTTTACAATTTTTGTCTGTCTGTTTGTTCCGGCTAATCTCTGGAACGGCTGCAACGATTTTGACGGGACTTTCACTGATAGCTTTCAATGATATAAGGAGTAACATAGGCTACTTTTTTGAGTTTACGCCCCGCGGCGTTACTCACGGTACAAGGGGTCAGCTAGTTATTTATAAAATAAAGTTAAGATGACCCCCTTCCATTTTTTAACCGACTTCCAAAAAGGAGGAGGTTCTATGTTCCACTGTATGTATTTTTTTTTATGTATGTTCACCGATTACTCCGTCAATTGTGGACCGATTTTGAATTTTTTTTTGTATTCGAAAGGGTATGCTCCCGAGGTGGTCCCATTGCCACCATATCAGGATCTGATGATGGGATCCCAAGGAAATCGAGAGAAACCCTCATTTTTATAGGCACATACTATGTTTTTCGTATGAAGTTACACCGGTATTTGCGTCTGGTAGTCATCGCTTTATGATGATGAGCTCATGATGTAAGGTACAACTCCTTAACGGTTAGGAGTTGGAGGATAAATCTTTAAATATCATATGTATATGTTACCTTTAGTCGTATTCTTTCAAATTATTTAGGTAAGCTGATGATGGAAGGTGGAAGGTACAACTCCTCAACGGTTAGGAGTTGGAGGATAATTCTTTCAATTTCATACGTATCTAAAGACCTTCAGTCGTATACGTTTAAGTTATTTAGGTGAGCTGATGATAGAAGGTATAGGTATACTCTTCAACAGTTAGGGATTAGAGGATGATTTTAATATTACACGTACGTATAGATCTTAATTTGTATTCTTGACGATGAAATTTGATGAAATAGTTTAACTTACTACTTACCTACGATTGTTTGCACTAAAAACTAAAAAATATAAACTTTTTAGAAAAAAAAAAACGACTTTCAAAAAACATCCAACGAAAACTCTCTGCCAAAAAACACTTAAAAGCGTAAAATAAACTGGTTCTTCATAAATTGCCTATACCTAATTCTTTATTCATTTAAATAGTAGTATTATAATGTGTGCTAGGTACCTAAAATCTGTTTGAAGTCGGTGCTAAGCCGAAAAGAATAAAAACGAACAATTACAAAAGTCTAAGCGATAGTCACTTGGCACCGACTTCAAACAGATTCTAGCTAGAATTACCTAGCACACATTATAATACTACTATTTAAATGAATAAAGAATTAGGTATAGGTTCGCAGGTAGTTGCAAAAACAAGTCACATATTTTATCTTAGTTTTTAAATTGAATTTAAAAATAGTAAACAAAGTTTTATTCAGCATAAATTTAATGAAAGTTAACATATAGATATTCTACCTGCCGGATTTGGTGTTTTCCTTTGTGTAGTCCACACTTATTAGTAACACTGTAACATTCCACCGCCACAATGAACACAGTTTCTGAGTCCATCACTCAAATAAGCCATGACTTCCACAAGCGGATGACTGACTTTGAGGCTAGGCTGCAGAGGGACCCGAGCATACCTGCCACCATCTCAAGTCTCACCACCGAGTTTGCAGCTTTTAAATTGCTTACAATGCAGTCCTTGACCAATTTGCAACAGCAAGTTGAAGCAATCGCAAGGAGTGTCGACGCGCTCGAGATGCGTGGTCGCAGAAAGATCCTTCTCTTCCATGGTGTAGCTGAGGATAAGAAAGAGGACACCGCTAAATTGGTTGCCTCCCTTATCAAAGACCGGTTTGAGCTGGTGCAATTCAGTGCAGATGACATCAAGCGATGCCAAAGGATGGGTCGCCAGACAGACCAGCCACAGAGGACAAGACCTATCCTGGTTAAGTTTCAATCTGTTTCAACCCGTGACAATATTTGGTTCAGCAAAACCAAGTTAAAAGGTTCTGGTATCACTGTTTCGGAGTTCCTCACGAAGATACGTCACGACATATTTATGGCTGCCCGAGAAAAATATGGTGTAAGCAGCTGTTGGACCAGGCAGGGTTATGTTTGCGTGCTGGGCCCAGACGGAAGACAGCATCGTGTGTCGTCTCTTGCGGAGGTGAATGGAATCGGGACTGGCTGTGGTAAGCCTGTGGCGACCGTGAAAACAGTCTCCACTAAATCGAAACGAGCTAAAAAGTAAATATACATAGTTTGTTTACATTGTGATGCAAGGGGCATTCTCTATGCTATGTACCGCCGCAGATTAATTTATTATGAGTAGTGCGCACCCTCACTTTTGGTAATATTTTCATAATTTCGCAATAAAACTTGCAAAAATTAATTCGAAACACGGTATTTCATGAACACGGGTGTCAAACTTCAAAATTCAAACATCTCAAAGCTGTCTTTGTTCATGTTGTCAGAATGAACGTTCCGATTCACTTGAAGTGTGAGTGCGTTCCAGGCCCCGAGTCACTGTTAGAAGCTTCTTAAATTTGTATATTTACGGTATACTGTAACAACTTAACTGGAAACATGAATCAAATATATTTAGTTAATATTTTAAGTTAGCTTCATATTTTCATTTTGTTTAATCTAGTATTTTGTTGATGTGTTGTTACCTTAGAGCATAATGCTCCAAGGTTGTTACCGTTAAACACCAAACCGGCAGACGGTTAGCCTAGCGATTGGTTGTATTGGTGGCATTTTAACCGTTTTAACATTGATCGTTTTTTTTTTTTTTTTTTTGTTGTTTTGCTTGTTGTTGTCTATCTTTGTTTTATTTTTCATATTGTCTATACGGCTTTTTCTGGCAACCGGCAGGTGGTGTACGTAAATTTCCAATTATATTTTAATAATATTTACTCTATTTTAGTACTGTAGTTACTCTCACATACTTAATCACATACCTACACCTTTTTCAAATTTATACATACCTATATAATTATATGTATAGAAATATATTTATTTCATAGCTTGAAATGTCTTCGCAGTCTTACGGCAGCGATGACAGCAATGAATATTTGTCTCCATGTAGTAGTAGTGGTTCCCAAGGTCATCCAACAATCGCTGAGACTCTTTTGTCTCAGTTCTCTGACGTTCCCAAAAATCTTAACTTAGTACACATAAACGCTCAAAGTGTTCCGGCTCATTTCCCCGATATGCTGGCATCTTTCGACTGTACAAATTTACACGGTATACTTATCTCTGAATCGTGGCTGAAGCCCTGCTTACCCTCTACTGCATACTCCTTACCAGGTTTCAACCTCATAAGGAATGATCGTGCTGTTGGTGGTGGCGGTGGTGTAGCTATCTATCTACGGTCCCAAATTACCTATACTATTATTAGTTTGTCGCCGCAGCCCCCTCCAACTAATGCGGGAGAACATCTTTTTCTGGAAGTGGAACTCCTCCACTCTAAAATTCTTCTTGGTGTATTTTATTGCCCTTCCCTACGCATCAACTTCTTCTCATCGTTTGAACTGCTCCTGGAACAATTTACCCCTTCGTACAGTCAGACCATAATCATGGGTGATTTCAATACCTGCCTTCTTAAAAATGATTCTCGGTCTTCTCTTCTTCAGTCTATAATTCAGTCTAGCAACCTGTCCATTCTTCCTTCAAATGCAACTCATTATTTCCCACACTCTGCTCCGTCTTTATTAGACCTTACTATTGTTTCCTCCCCTAACCTCGCAGTTAAACACGGCCAGTGCTCTGCTGACGAGTTTTCCTGTCACGACTTGCTCTACCTATCCTATCGCCTCCGACCTCCTAAACCTAAAGCGAAGACCATCCTACAGCGTAACTTCAAGGGTATAGATGTGGCTGCCTTGATAAGGGATGCCAGGAACATCGACTGGGCACCTCTCCTTAGTGCTGAATGCATCGATAATAAAGTTGAACTTTTTACCGATAAACTAACGACTCTCTACAACGTACATGCGCCAATACGAGAAATGAGGGTCAAACGTCTTCCATCACCGTGGCTAACTGAAGATATTAAAGTCCTAATAAAGAAAAAGGTAATTGCTAAATCTAAATACAAAAAGAATCCCACCGATAGTAACCGCGACAAATATATAACTATAAGGAATCATTGCAGCAAGGTGTGTAGGAGTGCTCAACGCCGATATATCCACAGCTCCGTTGAAAACGAAGATCCAGCTAAAGTCTGGAAATTTCTAAAGTCACTGGGAGTAGGCAAACCTATTCACGATTCGTTTCCTAAAAATGTAAACATAAACTCCCTAAATCAACATTTCTCTGCTTCGTCAAATTTTGATAAAATGACAAAAGACGCTACAATAAAACTTCTTACTTCTGCCCCAGCTCCTGACTGTTCTCCCTTTTTCTTTAGTCAATTTTCTGATTGTGATGTTAGGAAGAGTGTAGTATCTATTACCTCAAATGCAGTGGGTTCTGATTGTCTTAGCCGTAGTATGATCATCCCGATCCTTGATGAAATTCTTCCTGTCATATGTCACATCCTAAACTATTCAATCTCCAGTAGCGTGTTTCCAAAGGCTTGGAAGGATGCAGAAATAATCCCTATCCTCAAAAAGAAAAATCCCGGATCCTTCTCTGATTACCGCCCGATTTCCATTCTCCCGTTTCTCTCCAAGGTCCTTGAACGCCTTATCCATTCTCAGCTCTCAAATTTCCTATCCCAGAACCTACTACTAAACCCTCTGCAGTCTGGCTTTCGACCCGGTCACAGCACCACTACCACCCTGGTCCATATTACGGATGACATCAGATCTGCTATGGAGAGTGGCCAGCTTACAGTTCTGACCCTCCTAGACTTCAGCAATGCATTCAACACCGTTGATTTCGACGTTCTGCTGTGTATACTACGCTCCTTCAACATATCTCCAACGGCGATTGACTGGTTTCACAACTACCTGTTTGGTCGCCGGCAGCGCATTAGTATTGAGAACACTATTTCTTCCTGGTGTTGCACTACAGCTGGCGTACCACAGGGCGGCGTGCTCTCTCCGCTACTTTTCTCCGTTTTTATTAACACCATCACTAATGATCTTTCGTCTTCCTGCCACCTATATGCTGATGATCTCCAAATTTACACCAGGGCATCACTGATTAATCTGGCTGATGCTGTTAACACCACTAATGCTGACCTGGATAAAATTTCTGAGTGGAGCAACACCTATGGCTTAAAAATTAATCCATCTAAGACTCAGGTCATTGTCGTTGGAAGCTCTCGAATGGTTTCCAAAATTGATTGGACAAAATTGCCTCAAGTCACGTGCAATAGCACACCTATCCCATACAGTGACAAGGTGAAGAACTTGGGGATCTATATTGATAGTACCTTATCCTGGGGTCCTCAGCTGCAGGAGCTGAGTCGCAAAATGTTTGCCGCTGCAGGGTCTTTGCGCAGACTACGCAATTTCTTACCCATATCTACGAAGATTGCTCTTTCACAATCCCTTCTTTTCCCCATCCTTGATTATGCTGATGCCAGTTATCTTGATCTCACCGAAGACCAATTAAATAAGCTTGAGCGACTCCAAAATCTCTGCATAAGATTCATATTTGGATTACGCAAATATGATCATGTCTCCGATTATCGTAAACAGCTTAAATGGTTACCCATCCGCCTTCGCCGGAATACACACATTCTTTCTCTTCTGTACAATATTCTCTTCAATCCACTTACTCCACGCTACCTGAAATCTCGGTTTAACTTCCTACTTGACTCACATCCTAAATCATTGAGATCGTCAGAGAATTTGAGATTGAAAATGCCAGGACATACAACCAAATTTCTCGACCATTCCTTCTCTGTACAAGCAGTTCGCCTATGGAACGCCCTACCAGTCGTAATAAGACGTGCGAAAACATTAACTGCCTTTAAGAGACTGGTAAAGGAATATTATCTGAGAGACGTCAATGTCCCATAGCTTGTTATATTGCATGGAATGTCTGTAGGCGTGTTTTACTCATCTTATTGTATGTATTGACATGGTCCCTCACACTACGTGTTGCTATTATTTTCTGTAATGTGTAAACTCTATTTTACTTTCCTTTCCACCAAAAATACACCAGGCACTACCATATACTTTTTCATCCCTCTTCTTTCCATCCCATGGTTGCCTGTAAGATATTGCCTTGGAGCGATAAGGCCGCCACTTGTACATACTTCATATTAGTTTTAAGTTTACCTTGTAATTTCATAAGCTGGTGTACAATAAAGAGATTTATTATTATTATTATAGGCAATTTACGAAGAACCAGTTTATTTTACGCTTTTAAGTGTTTTTTGGCAGAGAGTTTTCGTTGGATGTTTTTTGGAAATCGGTTTTTTTAATAATATTATTAGCATCGAAATTGCTTTAAGTTTCTGTTAAAAATTGCACCAGATTATTTTATAAATGTGAAATTTCATTTTTAAGTATATTGTGTCGTCTTCTAGTTTCACACTTTTAGGGCCATTTCACAATTTTCTGATAGTTCCACATAATTAACTGTCATAATTATATGAGAACACTATTTGACAGATAGTGGTTGATTTTATATTATGCTTCGTGTTTTGTACTCTTAGATTAGTTTTGAACACTTGTAGTACACACGTCGGTGTCGCCATCTTCACTGATTTTTGAGAGAATTAATTTTTCTCTACCTCCTTTTTTATTTTTATTTGTTGGTAATTCCTGCCAGCCGCCCGTTCTCGCTTCATCGCCGGTCGGCGGCCATCATTCACATTTCAGTCAGGGCCGTCTTAACCTAAGCGGGGGCCCCTGGGCACATAAGAATTAGGGGCCCTTTTGGAAAGTAAATAAAGTGTTTTATGCTAACATTTTTCTACTATGAACATTTATTATGAGTAATCGTGTATGCTGTTCGTTTTTTGGTTATAATTACCATAAAAACCAAAACCTGAAATAAATTCAGGTTTTGTGTTAAGAAAAACCTTCGTTATAATACCCACGTTATAATAAATACATATGTATTTATTATAACGTGGTCGGGTTCGCCGAATTTGAGAAATAATCCTTCTGACGTGTAAAAGAGACTTTATTATAAACACTCTTAAAACCACAGAATAACTCAAAATGATAGTCCCTTATGACCGTCTAGGTCGCTCTGTTAATCACTTATATCACTCAGATAATCGTCGCACTGTAACTCAAACTAATCTGCCTTTTTATAGTAGATGCCACTATTACTAGATTATTTAGGAAAGTTCAACAGCCTCTTGAAACGCCCGTTCCGAAAAAACAAGCCAACCGACGCACGACAATCAGTCTATATTCGACGCTATGTATATTCCCTTAATTTTTATTATTCTGAGCCTCAAGAATCCGACTAGAACTTTCTCGGCTAAACCGATTGAAGAGTCTTTTTCTGCAATGTTCATTTTTCGTAACATTGCATCGCTATTGCTACCACGCCATATTGCTGCTATATTCAGCCAATTCTATATTTAGCCAGGTGGTGTATATGCACTACTTTGAACTCGATTGTCGCTGAATCCTGTGGGTCATGTTGTTAATCCGGTTAACCTTATACGGACCCTCCCACATGTTCTGTAGTTTTGGGGCTTTTCTATGTATACGTGTCGAGTTATTCAGCCAAACCAGTGCACATTTTTTTTTTCTCGGGCATTTTAGGCATCTGTGGGCCTATTTACAGCAGTATACAGGTAGTACATTTAGGGGTGTGCGTGTGAACTGAGGGACCATAGTGATATTTTTGTTTGAAATTTTTATAAGATTTAGTAGTAGGCTCAAAACAATTGTAGAACAAATATGAGAATTTGTAAAAAGATATGTTAAAAACTACAGCCCTTTAAGTGTGGTCCCTCAATCCTCACATACCATCAGCCAGATCTCGGCAAGTATGTAAAAAAATAAGGTATTGTGACTGCAGACATTTAGAAGAGAATTTGTAAAGATATATACTAAATAACTGAGCACAAATCATCAACGATTAAAAAAATACAACGACTACACTGTGGTCCCTCAGTCCACACACGAAAGATTTTGTTATACTGAATATTATCACATCAACGGAATAAAATCTTTATTTTCTTACATAATGTTTTAGAACAAGTCTTATAGCAATTTGTAAAAAATAAATTTAAAAAAATACCGACGCACTTTGAAGATATTTATAATTAAAGCTGGTCCCTCAATCCTCACGTTCTCAAACATACTTGCATGTCTAGCTGCTAGACGACTAAAGTATCACAAAGTGTAGTGTATTAAACTTTTTGTAAAAAGTTTCTACAAAATAATAGGTATGTTTAATTGTGTGTATCTTACCTCTTAAATGAGATTATAGCATTTCAGTGATCCTATGAACAGATATACGAGTAGTGTGACAACACAATTAAAAAAAATGTAGACTACCAATATAATTTTTTTGTAATATTCGAAACCCAAGGTTGTACGGTAGATTTAGTGTTATGTTACATTACGTATCTTTACAAAGCATGAAATAAAGTAGCTTTTAGACACTTATAACCATTTAGGCTATGTTTCAAGGAAGCTTTATGTACTTATAATATCTCAGTATTTTACAAACCATTATGGTAACGTAGTGGTATTATTTATGCAGCTCGGTTTTATACGTTTTATTAACACATAAAATTGAACATTTAAAAACACAGGATTTTGTAAAATATTTACAAAAAGTCCGCGATAGTACCTATCGCGATCTATATTAATATTATAAATTTGAAAGTGGCTTAGTCTGTTTCTCTATTACGCTTTCACGGCTAAACCAATAACAGTGCCTGCACTTGGTAAGGCATATAACTTATTGTAATACTTTTGTTTAAGTATGTGAAAAAAAGCTAGATAGAACTTTTTTTCACAAAAAAGAGTCATTCGCATTTTTTGCCAGGGCGTTACAGTACGGACCAACAAATCTTCTTACATTCATTAACTTATAACCAAATTTTACGTACTTAAACAAAAGTATTACAATAAGTTATATGCCTTACCGAGTGCAGGCACTGTTATTGGTTTAGCCGTGAAAGCGTAATAGAGAAACAGACTAAGCCACTTTCAAATTTATAATATTAATATAGATCGCGATAGGTACTATCGCGGACTTTTTGTAAATATTTTACAAAATCCTGTGTTTTTAAATGTTCAATTTTATGTGTTAATAAAACGTATAAAACTGAGCTGTATAAATAATACCACTACGTTACCATAATGGTTTGTAAAATACTGGGATATTATAAGTACATAAAGCTTCCTTGAAACATAGCCTAAATGGTGATAAGCGACTAAAAGCTACTTTATTTCATGCTTTGTAAAGATACGTAATGTAATATAACACTAAATCAACCGCACAACCTTGGGTTTCGACTATTACAATAAAATTATATTGGTAGTCTACATTTTTTTTCATTGTGTGGTCACACTACTCGTATATCTGTTCATAGGATCACTGAAATGCTATAATCTCATTTTAGAGGCAAGATACACACAATTAAAGATACCTATTATTTTGTAGAAACTTTTTACAAAAAGTTTAATACTCTACACTTCGTGATACTTTAGTCGTCTAGCAGCTAGACATGCAAGTATGTTTGAGAACGTGAGGATTGAGGGACCAGCTTTAATTATAAATATCTTCAAAGTGCGTCGATATTTTTTTTAAATTTATTTTTTACAAATTGCTATAAGACTTGTTCTAAATCATTATGTAAGAAAATAAAGATTTTATTCCCTTGATGTGATAATATTCAGTATAACAAAATCTTTCGTGTGTGGATTGAGGGACCACAGTATAGTCGTTGTATTTTTTTAATCGTTGATGATTTGTGCTCAGTTATTTAGTATATATCTTTACAAATTCTCTACTAAATGTCTGCAGTCACAATACCTTATTTTTTTACATACTTGCCGAGATCTGGCTGATGGTATGTGAGGATTGAGGGACCACACTTAAAGGGCTGTAGTTTTTAATATATCTTTTTACAAATTCTCATATTTGTTCTACAATTGTTTTGAGCCTACTACTAAATCTTATAAAAAATTCAAACAAAAATATCACTATGGTCCCTCAGTTCACACGCACACCATTTAGGGCACCACTACGACACCAACCTTGTACATCTTGCCGACACTTCTTGACACTAGGATGGCCTCCTGAAGCTCCATCGTGAACTTTATGGAGAACGTCCAGAATCTTAGGTTTTGGCACAATTATCTGCAGGTAGAACTTTCTGCAGATATTTTCTCCCATTTCCGGTAAAGTATCCCGTTCTGTAGAACCAAGCTATCCCATTGTGCCCAGTAAACTTTAGTAATAGCGCTTGCAGATGATATATGACTCCAAGCAGGTTTATATCACTGTGCTTACCATGTGATAACTTTCTTTAGATGAACGTCATTTCCCTGTGCTAACTTCATTGTTTCATCTTCACAGGGTCTCAAAAGTCAAGCTTAGAGTTTGAAGCAAGATTTCGAGTTTCGAGTCGGAGTACATTTTTTCATCGAGACATATTCTTTGGATTGTCTCAGGAAGTCCTTTTATATGTTGTTTATCATGTTTTCCCAGATTAGTGCCTTGGAACGTGCGTCTTAGATCAACAAATTTTTTTCGCAACGTTTCCTCAACAGCTCCTCCAGGCCGTCCTATAATTTTACAACACATAGCACATGATCCCAGAACCCCTCTTAAAACTTCTTTTAGGAAAAAGGAAGGAAATAAAAGAGATCAAGTCTTCACTTGATTTCTTTTATTTCCTCTGAGACTTCCCTTGTGGGTCGGCCGGATAACCTGTCGAACCGCTTCGACCTCCAGGGCGTTTGCCAGTGCTTCACTTATTGAAGCGTGGTGGCTTGTTCAACACTGCAGCTCTTAATTCCAAGTCCTTGATGCTGTTTATGAAAATCTGCACGTTGTTTGCTTTTATCATCTATGCTTTCCTTCCGTACGAAGTTCTCAATTTCCAACGTACATTGCTGCAGGCCTTCTCCGGGGCATTGGGATCTATCACACATCTGGGAGCGAAAACGTGTTTCAGATGGCGTTCTCGACTCGAACGCTTCTAACAATTCTTAATATCTGCTACCTGAACCAGGTATTGCTTCTAGGAGTGACAATGCTTGCCCTCTAAGCGAAATAGTTTGGGCAGTCAGGCACTGTTCATTACTCCACCCGCAATTTTTCAATGCGGCCTACATCTCACGACGTCCCGTGATCTTCACCAGGTCGTCGGACTACCCTGTACCTACCAACGCTGCAATAACACGTATACGATAGTCTCTTAAGAACTTTATGGCCCCATCGGCCTTCAAAAATTTGTATGAAAATCCTTATTTATGGGCTCTTGATTAAACATCACTATCACTACATAGTATAAAACAAAGTCGCTTCTCCTGACTGTCTGTCTCTATAAATGCTTAGATCTTGAAACTACGCAACAGATTTTGAAGCGGTTTTCTTTAATAGATAGAGTGATTCAAGAGGAAGGTTTATATGTATAATATAGTAGAGCAACACCAATAATTTTTAAAGATTTCCAATGTGATGTCGTAAATAAACACATTTTGTGCGCTCAAATTGCAAACGCTCGCTGAATCCTACGAGATAGATGAAAATAATGTACTACAGTATTATACACCTTAAAAAAAGGCTCCAAAAAATCTGCGATAGTATATGTCTATCTCTAAGGGATAACCCACAATAACCATTTTTATTCCTTTCTTTTTACGAGAAAAAATGGCTTACTTACGAAGTGATTTTAAGCGATACAGCATTGATCCTTATTCAATTAAGTACCTTAAATACATTGCGCATTTAATATAGACCAATATGACCCTGTACAGTATGTAATTTAAATGAATATATTCGAAGATATTCCAGATTTTAACTGCACGAATCGTGTCGTCAGTGGGTGCATCTAAAATCCATACGTGCGAAATTGGGGCGGGTCGCTAGTTAATAAATAAAACGTTTAAAACATGAATAAATTTATTCATACTTACTTACAGTTTTTAATTAAATACATAATTATAATTAACTTCCACGCTAGTGTACTATATTTTTTTTGTGAAAAAATGTAATGTATACACAAATTATAACGAGAACATAATGTCTGAGACAATGTTGTCGGTTCCTCGGGGCCCCCCTGATGATGGGGGCCCTGGGCACAGGCCCCGTGTGCCCTTATGGTAAAGACGGCATTGATTTCAGTGCTCCGCCACTTCGCACGTGTGATTGTGACGCGCGTCTTATCCCTACTGTTTAACTAACTAAAAAGATGGGAAAAACGTAAACGTCTTATTACAGACAATTACGAATACATTATGCAAAAATTAAACGATATGTTAATGCGCGCCAATCATAATCATCGACATTCATCAACATCGAGCTACGAGTCTTCATCATCGGACTCGTCAAGGTCTGGATCGGCTTTTACCACTACTGCCGTTTCCAATTCAAGGTTAGTACAAATATTCAATGCACAAGTGTTAAAAATAATACTGCAGATAACTAATTGGGTTATTATTATTATTACTTATTGTACGAAACTAACATTGCGGATATTCATTGGGAATATCACTTTGCCATTATTACTATGATAATATTATAAAAATTATCAAGACAGACAATGTGGGTTATCTTTTTTCCCTCATGGAAAACACATGAAATAATTGCATGATCTGTCAATAATAATATTGCGGATATCCATTTGGGTTATTACTTATTGTACGAAAATAGGATTGCGGATATTCATTGGGAATATCACTTTGCCATTATTACTATGATAATATTATAAAAATTATCAAGGCAGACAATGTGGGTTATCTTTTTTTCCCTCATGAAAAATTCATGAAATAATTGCATGATCTGTCAATAATAATATTGCGGGTATCCATTTGGGTTATCACTTATTACTTATTGTACGAAAATAGCATTGCGGATATTCATTGGGAATATCACTTTGCCATTATTACTATGATAATATTATAAAAATTATCAAGGCAGACAATGTGGGTTATCTTTTTTTCCCTCATGAAAAATGCATGAAATACATAATTCATGATATGTCAATAATAATATTGCGGATATCCATTTGGGTTATCACTTATTACTTATTGTACGAAAATAGCATTGCGGATATTCATTGGGAATATCACTTTGCCATTATTACTCTGATAATATTATAAAAATTATCAGAACAGAAAATGTAGATTATCAATGCCCAATGGGTACCCACATTTTCACATGAAAATAAAATCTTGGCAAATAAGTGAACAACAGCAATTGCTAGTATTCAGTGGGAATACTACTTTGCTATATTGACACTTAAATAATAAAATGCGGGCATTTATTGGGAATGTCACTTTATTATTGGGTACCCACATTTTCACATGAAAATTAAAATCTTGGCAAATAAGTGAACAACAGCAATTGCGAGTATTCAGTGGGAATACTACTTTGCTTTAATGACACTTAAATAATATAATGCGGGCATTTCCTGGGAATGTCACTTTATTATTGGGTAGGTATCCACATTTTCACATGAAAATTAAAATCTTGGCAAATAAGTGAACAGTAGCAATTGCGAGTATTCAGTGGGAATACTACTTTGCTATATTGACACTTAAATAATAGAATGCGGGCATTTCTTGGGAATGTCACTTTATTATTCTGCCACTGAGAATGGAACCTTGCCGTTCCAGGGGAGCTAACCCACGCAGGGGAAATAGCCGGGCCAGACCTCCTAAAAATTTTAGGAGACGACCCCTCTCAACTGAGAGCCTATGGCTACAAGATTCAACCAGATCTTGCTATTCGGCTTGAACATATAGCTATTTGTGGGCTGTCTAAAGAAGTCCGCAAGGAGCTAATGGACAGGTACTTACCTCTTTACTTACCACTTAATTGACGCACCTAGGCTTAATCCAGAGGTGAAAGCTGCCATTTCAGAGAAGGCAAGAAATTTTCCAAAAGATTCGAAAACTGGCGAGCTCCTCCCCCACGTCAATACAGGCAGAAGGGGAATCTGAGGAGGAAGGAGCCTGCCTACAAGCATCGCCAAGGGAACTCCTCGAAAGAGGCGTCGCGTACGGCACCAACTCGCAACCGCAACTAGATGCGGTAAAGTATATGGGCAGGTTATCTTATTTCATAAGCAGTGGTCTCATAAAACCCATAACAAAATTATACTATCATGCATCGAGGGCTATAAAATCACATTGTCTCGACATGTGACACAGACAATTAGCTCCAAAGAAAAATATTATTTTTCTTTTGAGAAAGCTCAAATTCAAAAAATCTGTTCAAGGACTTTTGAAGAACCAACAGGGTTTTCGAAAACAAGAACCCTGCAAAGATCAATTCGTATCGCCTATCTTTCCGATACAAAAACCGAATGGTTAATCAAGACTCGTATTAAATTTAAAAAAGGACGCTTATTTTTTAATTCGCGTACATAAGGAGTCACAAAAGCATCTCCGCTTTCGGTTTGACAAAACATTGTTTGAATTTAATGTTTTACCATTCGGACTGAATACGGCACCCTCTGTATTCAAAAAAAAATCATGAAGCCAGTGTTTACGTTGCTTAGATCTTGCGGAAACTTGTCAACGGTTTACCTTGATGAAACTTACTCATTTCAAACTCGTTCGAATCATGTTTAGCAAACATAATAGATACCACCCGACTCTTACAGTCTTTAGGTGTTATTATTAATTTGAAAAGAGCAATTTGATTCCGAATACAAGTTGTACAATTTTAGGTTTCCACGTTAGTTTGACCAAAAAAAAAAAAAAATTAACCGAGGTTGACGGGTTCCGCAATGTAAGTCCTTGTAAAGTTAAAAGGGTCGCTCGTTTGGCAGGACTACTTATCTCCGCTTGTCCAGCCGTGGAGTACAACTGGGTTTATACAAAAGAACTCGAGCGATCAAGTACTTAAACCTATTAAATGACTGTATCGCATCGGTTGCACCCCGAATGCAATCTCGAATGGTGGTCTTGAGCAATAAATAATTCTACTTGTACAATCAAACTCAACGAATATTATATATTATAAATATATAGCGATGCCTCAAGTACGGGATGGGGTGCTGCCTGTGGTGAGGAACGGGCAAGTGTCATGTGGAGAAGCAAAGAAAGTTCGCGACATATCAATTATCTAAAAATTCTTGCCGCTTTTTTTGCGTTAAGAGTTTTTTTTTTGCTAAGTCTCATTACAACTGCCAAATCCTATTACGAATAGATACTTCCACAGCTTTCTCTTATATAAACCCTATGGAAGGGGGGGAATTGTGGTAGTGGTGTGAGAGACGCAAAATAATTGTTTTTGCTTCCTACATAGCTCTGCTAATAATATCATTGCAGATGCAGAATTTAGGCGTATTCACATTGAGTGGGAACTGTCAGATCAGGCTTTCCGTAAGATTGTCAGACAATTCAGGGTGCCTGATATAGACTTGTTTGCCAGTAGAATTAATACAGAATGTAAAAAGTACGTTGCTTGGCACAGAGACCCCGATCCACACGTTATAGACGCCTTTACGATCTCGTGGTCTAACTTTTACTTTTAAAATTTTCCACCTTTTGCTGTAATTTTAAAAGCTATTAGAAAAATTGTCAACGACAATGCAAAAGGAATCATGGTAGTGCCATTATGGCCCACGCAACCATGGTACCCAGTATTCACTCATATCCTAATATCAAAGCCCCTAGTCCTTGAGCCTTCAAAAAATCTAATTAATTCTCACTGCAGCAATCGAGATATACACCAGAAGATTACCCTGGTTGCCAGTGTATTATCAGGACGATCTTCTTAAGAAGAAATATTTCCTTGTCTTCTCCGTTATGTTATCCTCGCTTTCTCCGACAGTTCATTGAAGCAATACGACACTTGCCTCAAAAAATGTACTTATTCTGCAAGAGTAGTATATCATTATATGAAACCTCTGTGCCAACTGTTATTACTTTCCTGACTCAATTGTACGAGGCAGGTGCTTAGTACGGCACCTTAAATGGTTAAAAGTCCGAGTTGTCATTAATTCAATGCCAGGACTTGGGTAATGATAATTGTGTAAAGCGTTTTTTCAAAGACATCTTTAGACTAAGGCCTCCGTTACCCAAATATAATTTTACTTAGGATATATCTAAGGTATTAAACTAGCTGGCCACTTGGTATCCCAATGAAACACTAAAAATGTTACCCTACTCGCCTTAACAACAGCTCATAGAGTTCAAACGTTTTCTAAGATAAACGCTAACAAAATATAGCTATTCACTAATAAAATTAAAATTCCAGAAATGATAAAAACATCTCGTCTTGGGACAACACAACCTGAATTGGTGTTACCATTCTTTCATGAACAACCTGAAATATGCGCTGCTAGAACCTTGATTTGTTACCTAGAATTAACAAAGGCACTGTTCCAATGATTTTCTTTTATAAACCTCATAAATCAATTACCTCACAGAAACTAAGTCGTTGGGTAAAAACCACCTTATGTGTGCTTGTGATAATTATGCGTCTATTTTTACTGCACTAGTACTAGGCACGCGTCTACTTCTAAGGCGCATAACCTCGGAGTAAACTTAGACCTAATCAGAAAAACTGCAGGCTGGAATAATTATAAAACATTTGATAAAATTTACAACCGCAATACATCTGATTCTGATAATCAAGATGATTCTTATGCAAGAAGCATTTTAAGACATGATTAAAAATTTATAATTTTCTCATGTAGGTAATTGTGTATTACTTAGAAATAAAATGGTTAATTTGCTTAGTTTTAATCACTGACACAATATACTTGGTTACATGTCGTCAGTGGTTTTAATTACCAATTATGATATTTTCACAAGGTATTCTCAACATCTACAAGTGTTCAAAACTAATCTAAGAGTACAAAACACGAAGCATAATTAGTGATTAAACGAACTTACCTAAGTGAAGTTCTATCATAATTATGCGAGTGTTTTGTACGAATTAGATTAGTAACCCACCCTTCCCCAAAATAGCCTTACCCATGTAGCGAAAATATCAACTCTACTCTATCTAAACTAAATGATGACCGCCGACCGGCGATGAAGCGAGAACGGGCGGCTGGCAGGAATTACCAACAAATAAAAATAAAAAAGGAGGTAGAGAAAAATTAATTCTCTCAAAAATCAGTGAAGATGGCGACACCGACGTGTGTACTACAAGTGTTCAAAACTAATCTAATTCGTACAAAACACTCGCATAATTATGATAGAACTTCACTTAGGTAAGTTCGTTTAATCACTAATAATACTAGCTGACCCGGCGAACCTCGTACCTACCGCCATATTTACATATCCGCCTCAGCTTCCCACAGGCAGTGTACAGTCGCGGACAAAATAAAATAGACTTTTCCCGTCATCTTTCATATTTTCTTTTACACAAACCTTTTAATAACAATAACGAACACATAAAAAAAAAGAATTATTTAATTTGGTGCAGCCGATCGGAAGTTATGCGCGTACATACATTTCGGCGATTCATCTATTGGTGACGAGCAGATTCCCTAGCGGCAAGTCGCAGAACTAACGTATGACAGATAAAAATACGTATACACGTTAACATTCCACTTTTAAAATACTGATCACCCTCACGAAGTGGTCTTATAGTATTTTTTACTACTCCGTAGACGTCTATCAATGAAATCATTGTAGAAAGAATTTAAAATAACAATGCACTCGCTCTGTATATTAAACTGTCAGGTAGAAGTATCTGTCTTACGTTAGTTCCGCAAACGGCCACTAGGGAAATCTGCTCGTCACCAATACACGTTAACATTCCACTTTAAAAATACTGATCACCCTCACGAAGTGGTCTTAAAGTATTTTTTACTACTCCGTAGACGTCTATCAATGAAATCAATGTAGAAAGAATTTAAAATAACAATGCACTCGCTCTGTATATTAAACTGTCAGGTAGAAGTATCTGTCTTACGTTAGTTCCGCAAACGGCCACTAGGGAAATCGGCTCGTCACCAATATCTATGCTAACATTATAAACGAAAGTTTGTAAGTATGGATGGATGGATGTTTGTACTCTTTCACGCAAAAACTACTGAACGGATTTGGATGAAACTTTACAGTAATATAGCTTATACATCAGAATAACACATAGGCTACTAACTACCCGACATATACGCGGGCGGAGCCGCGGGCAACCACTAGTTTTTATATATATAGATAGATATACGATAATCTGACATTTATGTCTCTATTCAAGAATTGTGAAACCTGTTGTTATTTGGCAGATAATTACAATGTAGTCTATCAGGGTTTTATCAGCGAGTGGTGAAACTGGCCTTTACTGGAAATCAACTTTAACGCCCGCCTTCTCAAAAAGAGTGAGAATTGTCCAGAAATTGTAAGAAGCTAGATCCTCTTATTGGTGTCAAAATAAAAAAAAGATCGAAAGTCAATGAGCGTATGGTCTAAATTCATAAAAATCATAATTTTTACATCAAATATTATATTGAGTCCATATTTAAGGAAATTTCCTTCTACAAATAATTTTATCTTAAAAACTGGGTGAGTAAGGTACAGGTTGTTTAACCTGACCCTGATTCAAGTATCTTTTTTATTCTATTATACACATACCAACTTATTAATGCGTGATATTTTCTGTAACTACATTGAACATGGCATACTATGATAAGAAATTTATCATTGCTTATATAGTATACTAGCAGTTGCCCGCGGCTACGCCCGCGTGTATGTCGGTTATCCGGCAAATAGTAGCCTATGTGTTATTATGATGTATAAGCTATATTACTGTAAAGTTTCATCTAAATCCGTTAAGTAGTTTGCACTTGAAGAAGTAACACAAACTTTCGCCTATAGAATATTAGTGTGATATCTATCTCTAATCTAATACCTTTAAACGAGCAATTCTTGCATATAATATATAATCTGAATCTCGGAAACGGCTCCAACGATTTTCATAAAATTTTGTATGCAGGGGGTTTCGGGGGCGATAAATCGATCTAGCTAGGATTCATTTTTAGAAAATGTCGTTTTATTCGTGTTTTTAACAATCAAATATATTAAATCAATGTACATCTAGCGCCTTCTATCGCAACTCGAGCGAACTACATTAAACTTTACTGGAATAAGGTGCATAATAAACAGTATCAGGGCGTACCAAGAGAGGTGCCACTTAACTTATTTTTTTTATTGGAAGAAAAATATCAAAAAGGTTTCGTTTGGATAGTCCCAATGTTGCCAAAAAACCCATTTATAAAAAAAAATACCGAGCGACGCTCGGTCATCCAGGTACTGTGATAATAAAGGATAGGATTATTGTACACTGATAACATATACTAAGTTAGTATAACAGTAATATATCTAAATCTTTTCACTGACTGAGGATCTGTTTAGTTCAACACACTGCATTTTTTAACCGACTTCAAAAAAGGAGGAGGTTCTCAATTTGACCGTATATTTTTTTTTTTAATTTATGTTCGCGGATAACTTCGTCGTTTATGAACCGATTTTGATGATTATTTTTTTAATGGATAGGAGATATCCCAACGGTGGTACTATGATAAGGACATTAAGATATGATGATAGCATCCAAGAGACATCGAGTCGAACCTTGAAGTCGGTTTTTGTTAAAATTTTACTTGTATCATTCTTTATAATCATTGAAGCGATTTATCTGACACACTCGTGAACGAATGTGAAACAACGAGAGAACAAAAAACTCCAGATTAATAATATACACAGATTTATTGTTTAAAACGGGTACAACATGAAATTTCATTTAATTTTAAAATGTTTAAGTGCACTTTCAAGGAGTAATGTTATCTTTCTGTGTAGTATAAAGACTAGCGGCGAACACAATGTCCCTCTTGATTGCGGTCGATGCTTCCATCATTTTGGCCTGAAGCTTTGGATCACCTATCGCCACTGCAGCATCCTTTACATCTACCAGCAACTAGAATTTAAAATCCGAATGTTCATACAAAGTTTTATTATTACTCCGGTCGAGCCTAGGCGCTGTTCCTGGATCTACTAGAACCTGATTTTCTTATTCTTATCAGTTTCCATAATTGTTCAATCGAGATAAGAAATCAAAGGATAGGAACTCAAAACTAATGTGTGAAATAAAATTGTGTATTATGCAATAAAGTCTAATTTACTCGACTTATTTGTGACCCCCCCAAAATTTCAGGCTGGAACCGCGCCTGGTGGAGCCGGCCTTTAAAGGACTGCAGTGTGGTGGAGTTATTTATGCAACTGTTGTATAATAAGGGGTATTAAAACATGAATGTGGGTTTTAATAGTATCACATGAGTGTTTTAATACCTAAACACATGCTAGCTAAATGGCGAACAAAAATGGCGGGATACGACGTGAATTCGAATAACAGTTCTTTTTTTAAATACGGCGCTGTGGTACTGAAATGCGCATGCCTGACAATGTTCTTTTTTTGAAAAAGGAGTTGTATAATGAAATTTAGTACAACATTATAACACTCGTTTGGATGATATTATGGTTATGGTTATTATGACCACGAAGCAAATACAAAGAGGAGATGCCCTAATGAAATTTTTGTATGAAACAATGCGTGACAATTTGCGGGGTGAGGGGGGGTTACTTTGCCCTTTGCCATCTACCAATCAATAGCAAAACTACTTGCATCGTTACATGTTGATGTTGCTATGTAGTTTAGCTATTTGACACTAAAGCGTACGATGTAAAGGACATACAGGGACGTACTCAGAATTGTTTACCAGGTAGTTATTTTTTTAAAGTCAATTTTGTAAATCGTTTTGATGCATGTATCGCAAAAATATTATTAGTAAGAAACATTGTACATAGCATCTATACTAATATATTCTATACTAATATATGAAGCTGAAGAGTTTGTTTGTTTGAACGCGCTAATCTCAGGAACTACTGGTCCGATTTGAAATAAAAAATGTGTAACATTTTTTTTTTTAAAAAAAAGTGTTTTTTTTTTTCAAAAAAAAAGTTTCAGTGTTAGATAGCCCATTTATCGGGCAAGGCTATAGGCTATATATCATCACGCTTAGACCAATAGGAGTGGAGCACCAATGAAGAATGTTGCGAAAACGGGGGAAAATTATTACGCTACAGGAAATAGGAGACGTAAACGAATTTGCGTGGGTCAGCTAGTATAGTATAAAAGTGAAAGTTTGTGTGTTCTTTATATCTTCCCCGTAACCTTGGTGATGTATTTGATTTATTACTTATTTAAATATGTCACCGTAAGATTATAAAAATCGTTAGATTATAATCTACCTAGCGAGATTGCCAACTATCGATAGATTGTCAACTGTGATATACTACTTACGCGCGTCAAATTGTCAACTTTCCCTGATTGTTCGGTTTTATAGTAGGCCGATCAATGCCCATAGAGATAGTTTAGGTTATTATTTCTTTGATTAATCACAAATTATTTTTTCTGCCAACAGCAACTTCAGCAACTTTATATCACTAATCCTAAAGCTGTGAGGTATTTTCAACATGAAATCAATTTACAATCACAGAAATACTTTACATTTGGCATCAAAGACAAATTAACAAACAAATATGGCGGCGCGGGGACACATGCTGTTCAACCAATCAGCGCGCGACTTGCGATTCGTAGATACCATTTTACAATCTCGCGAGATAGATTACAATCTAACGGTTTTGACAATCTGACGGTAACATATATATTAAAGAGAGAGAACAAAAACAAAGAAATATAGTACAACAACAAACACTTACAATAAAGAGAACAATAACATACAAGTAGGAGTATAATACAAAAAAAAATGTTTCTACAAATTAGTTTTTCATTTATTATATTTTCAAATTTTCGTTTGATTAATTTCGTTGTGGGTTCCGAGAAAGTTTAATTTTCCTGGGATTCCTGGGATAGAATTTTAGTTAATTAGAAAACCTATCAAATAATCAGTATAAGTAAAATTTGTTTCATTTTCAAGTACTTTAAATTCTAGATTAATATAGATATAATTTGAATATAGATAAAAAAAATAATTCTAATTACGACCCTGTCTCTTTGTTCTGTTGATGTTTGTTTTCCTAGTTGACGATAGACGTCAGTGTTCACAAAATGATTACAAAAAATACAAAAAATAATACTTTTTCGATTAAAAATTCTTTAGGCAAGAATGCAGAACATATTTCAATATTTTTTTATGATTTACTTTATAAATACTCAGCTCTACGAACCTTTGTATTTTTATTTCCCATCACACAAAGTTTTTCCATCTAGTGGCGAATAGATTTAACTATATTTCAATGACACACTGAGAGATTTTTCTAGAACTATTTTAAGAAATTAAGTATAAAATTACTTACAAATGAAATATTATGCCATTCATGGCACCAGAACGTCTATCCAAGTTATTTGTACAAGATAAAATACAACACTTCATCTTTTACTTAATTGTACCGAGAATATTCAAGGATTGCAATTTTTCGATAAAGTTCTAGAACATTGACGTTGACAGTCTAATTTGTAAGTCGCGATAACTGCGATGACGTCGGGACCTGTATTTTGTTACGGGACCTATGCGCTTATGCCATCTCCTCTTTGTATTTGCTTCGTGATTATGACATAGGATGTTTTAGTGTTGGCAATAAGCTAACTGTTTCAGATACTTGTATAGAGGATTTATAGCATGAGTGTAGATAAAACATATTTTACATCTCTCATGTTCGGTAAGTAGGTTCTTATTTCCTCCAAATGGGGCTTGTAGGTGACTAATTAGCGTTCTAGGGTAATAATGTAGCTAGAAAAGCCCTAGGGCGTTAAGTAATTAAAAAAACACTTCTTTCTTTCAAAAAGTTCGCGTACACCTAACCATCATACTGGCAATAGACATCATGCATTCAGCCCAATGACCAAAGAGGTCGCTTTGCTATTCAGCCTTGTCTTCGTGTGAGTATATTAGTCATCAATTTTAAATATCGAACGGCGAAGCTCAATTTCGTTCTTGAAAACAAAAAGCTCTTTACTTGATTATTTCTAATAAAAAAAAGGCGGAAATATAAAACTTTTACTTTAAATATGGTTTGTTTTTGGGTTTTTTTAATATTTACGTGCTAATTAGGAAAAATCATGAGTTCTTCAAGTGATGAGCTGCACTCCCGATTCAATGAAATTGCAGCTAAATTTGAAAATTGTTCTCATTTCACTATAAATTTCAACAAATAAAATGTATTATTCTTATAATGCCGGTTTTTTTCTACTCACTTCGAGATGTATGGCAGAATAGTTAGCTCGGGTGTAAGAACCAAATTGCACCCTCGAACTATAGGCGTGCGCCTAAATATCTCGGGCTGCAATCGATGCCTTACAGCCCTTGGCTACTAATGTACTATTAGCATCCATCAGTTGTCTTATTAAAACCCTCCGTGGCTCAAAGAGAACGTTAAGCCGTCGGTCAAAGTTTTATTACGACTGTCTCTGAAAATCGTAACGTCTAGTAGGAGCCCTACAAAGTCCAAAAGTCTTTCTACAGAGCTCGGATATCGCCTAGTATTTGGGTTGTGGAAGTCAAATCCTAGATTTACAGCCGACCTCGACCAACTTTGGGCATGAGGTTAATATGCGAAGTCATTAAACAATCTATAGAAATGGTCATAGCTCACCTCATGCAATTGTTGTATACACCTCACGATGATACCCTCTTGAACATCCGTCAGGTCCATTATCTCAGCGAAAGGCTTCTCCAGCGCCCACTCATACACAACTTTCACTAAACCGAAATTTAATCTTTCTGCTTGTCCTTCGAACTGTCCCACCTACAAGTAAAAACTTAAGTTGAGTCCACAGTACCCATGCGATGGTTAGTTAGGCCAGGAACACTCCAAGGAGTCAATGTTTCGTTTACATCATTTCATCAATGTTTCGTTATGACATTGTCACGTTAAACTATCGTCCGTAAACAGACCTTACAGACAACCATTTTTTTAATCAAACAATGAACGATCTCTTAAGAAAACTTTTCATTTTGATTGCAAGAAAATGTAGTATATATGTGATTTGCAATTAATTAATTTATCTATTCTTGTTGTATAAAAACAATTATATCACAAAATTGACAATTATTTGTATATGAATTGTAACATTGTTAGGGTTTTATAATTGTTAGAATTAATTAATAATTTATGTATTGACATTGTTGACTATCTCAATATGTAACTTCAAAGCATGTAAATGTTTTAGTAAAATAATCTATTGACTTTATTGCACTAATGTTACAAATTTTTAATCAAATTTAATTATTAACTAATAATATCACACATACCAGATATTTGGCCTCAATTTGCGTCAACTCGCGGTCAATCTCTTCGATAGCCTTGACTCCTTCAGACAGTTTATCGGTCAACTGTGTGAGCTCTACTTGCGTCCTTGCTTGGAATACGAAGCAACTGAGCAATGCCGCTATCTCAGCTGGACTCTTGTCAGTGAATACATTTCTGAACACTAGCTCTGAGATTATCAACTCATTAGTGCCCATACCGCATGCCACACGCCCTATAAAATATAAAAAATATTATGCCTGTATAAGAAATATTTCTTTACTCGTTTACGTTTTCTATTGCCCGTAGTGTAATAATTTTCTCCCGTTTTTGTAACATTCTACATCGGTGCTCCGCTGCTATTGGTCTTAGCGTGATGATTGCCTTCCTCGATAAATGGGCTCTCCAACACTGAAAGAATTTTTCAAATCGGACCAGCGGTTCCTGAGATTAGCGCGTTCAAACAAACAAATTCTTCAGCTTTATATATTTTTATTAGTATAGATTATATATAATATAAATATATATAGTATAGATTAAAAAAAGACATCTCCCGCATTTAAATAAACTAGTGGTCGCCCAGTGGTAAATTTCGACCAACTTTTTTTTTGTAGCTTTTTGCACTCCTCCTTCATATTTTCGCTTAATTCTCGTGAAAAGCGGTACGAAGTTTTTGCTTAACGTTTAAACATATAGCTATTGTGTCAAATATGCATGAAACGGAAAGAAAAAGCACACAGACTGAGAACAAAAAATTGTTAATCGCACAAAGTGTTGTCCCAAGTGGGGTTCGAAGCCACAACACTCAGCGTAGTAGGAAGCGTCGTGGTAATCGCTTAAACCACAGCGCCATCCACGCAGTCAAAATAGATTTGAGTTTAACTTTATCAAAGCAGGTTAAGTTTTATCGATTGTTTAATAAGGTCATAGTTTAGAGAAGATTGCCTACTTTATGTTTGAAGCGTAGAACTAACACAATTTTATTACAGTTTTGATTGTTATGTGACCTTTCGATGAGATTGCGTAGTTTGGTCGCCAAATGGTCGATTTTAATTATTTATGTTTTTTTTTATTGTGTGTTTCTATGTGTATGTGTGTGTGTTTGAGTGATACTATGACAGTTATTGTCGAGTTGGTTGTTTGAGTTAAAAGGTTAAGCTCAATTTTGTCATGATAAACAATCGCTTCAAAGATTCATCATCATAACGATCAAAAGACGTCCCCTTTTGGGCATAGACCTCCTCAAGGTCCTCCACAACAAATGACTGAGGATTGTTTTTATCTATTTCTATCAGTTTTGTTCCTCATTTTTAACCGACTTCAAAAAAAGGAGGAGGTTGTCAATTCGACTGTATTTTTTTTATGTGGATTACCTCATAACTTTCGACTTAGTGAACCGATTTTGATGATTCTTTTTTTTATTTGAAAGCTGGTGCTTCCCGTGTGGTCCCATTTAAATTTGGTCCAGATTGACGTCAGTTTTTTTTTGTAAAAATTTATGATTATTATTTAATGCAATCGTAACGTGCCACAGTGAAGCGTGGCAGTGTACAGCTAGTGCACATTATATCCTCACTAATAATATAAATGCGAATATGAGTTTGTTTGTTACGCTTTTCTTTAATTCTTTCACCAATGAAAAGCTGCATTATCAGCGAGTAATACAGGCTATTTTTTACTGCGGTAACCGACATACACGGGCAGAGCCGCGGATAAAGCTATATGTATAACTAACACAGATAGTAAAATGTAATTATGTTTTTGTCAAGTTCATGACTAAGCTCCAAGCTATTTAGAATGAAAGTACGATGAAGGGGATCATAATTAACCGACTTCCAAAAGGAGGGGGTTCTCAATTTCATCGTTTTTTTATTTTTTATTTAACTACTAGCTGACCCATGCCCACTTCGTTGGAAATGTGATAAATGAAGAACCGCTCAATCGATTTTGTGCAAACTTCACATAAACAATCTACTAAATAGTCCGAACAAAGCCTAAACATTTGGCTTGGATAGGTGAGCCCGTTCTTGAGTTATAAAATTACAACGAAAAGTGGCATTGATTTTTATATATTTATTGATTGATGATCTAGGTAATATGGCAATGAAAGTGTATCCATCTCTGAGGAAGTTTCGAAACTGGCATCAACTCACCTTTAAGTATAACACTGTCATGCTCATCAATATAACTGAGTTCTCTGAGCACCATCAAACGTCTCTGGTAGTCAGGGTACAAGGCGAGGTTCTCGAAAGAAAGCAAGCGTTTGTACTTGTCACGTTTCCTTTCTGTCATTTTGCGTTCATACACTATTGCGAACTCCTTTTTGAAATTTGCAATATCTGTACACTTCTTTTGTTCTTGTAAATCACTCTGGAAATAACGTTTCAATCAAATTTAAATGACATGGCCAGTTTCAGCCTAGTTACTCATTGACATGTACATTAATGTACGCCTAATTATATATAAATTAAAATAGTAATTAAAATTACAAAACTATTTACATTTTTGTACAACTTCAGAAAAAGTATTTAAACTTAAATAGTTGTTTTTCGTTTCTGGCGTATCGAGCTAACACGCCATATTAGATAAACGTTCCTTTCCCTGTAAAGCTAAAATATTAATGTTCCATCAGAGTAATATTAAAAATTATTCTGACTGTTAAATGATTATTCCATATCGTAATCATAATAATATTCATATTTTGATCAAAAAATATGAATATTATTATTATTAAATATATCAGAGCATTCACTCGAATGTTATTTATAGAATATTTATATTAACAAAACTTTTTTCTCGTATACAACGAAACTACATGACAGGTTCAATGACAATGACAGGATTTTTTTTCGTTTGACATTTTGGAGTCATTGTGTTTTTTCTTGTTTGTAAACTGTGCGATAATCTTTTCTGTACCTATATCAACTGCTATTTTCAAACGGACTAATTCCATTGCCCAACGATTATATATTGCTCATCAATACGGATTTCATTGTGTTTACGTTTTGGACATTGTGAACTGTTTACAATGAAATGTATTAATTACGGTATAGCAACGGGAAGACTAAGAAAACATGTTGTGTCTTCGTTAGACATGCCTTCCATAAAAAAACGTATCATGTATTATTTAAACAGCGCAGCGAATGATTTGTAGAAGCAATTATTATTTCCATTAAACCTTTAAATGGTAACAAGCGGTAAATTTCTAAGAAATCTGAAGTTACTGAACTGAGTAACTTTTACAGTTAATTTAAGAGCGTACTAAATTCAAAACAAAGCAAAATTCGTTAATGTACATGAATTTTTAGATGCTAGGCAGAGTGCCATAGAAAAATTGGCCATCTCCTTTTCAAACAAAATCAATTTTTTTTTTTGTTTTTTGTAAGATATTTTATTTTAGATTATTTTATTAATTGGTATAGGTACTCTCTAAATAATTTCTCAACGTTTTTTAATAACAAGATCTTGAAAACACGGGAATAATTCTGCATTTAATTTCATTGAGCCAAAATGTTAACACGACAATATGCTTTAAAGATGGTTAGTATCTATTTTACATGCTTATTATTAACTTGCAATGTATGTATGTATGCTTGTATGTTCGGGTGGAATCTTACAACTCAATTTTGAAGCAGTTTCTTCAACCGATTTTGCTGAAATTTTGCAAGCATATGTATACAGCGTGACAATACAAATTTCTAATGACATGGAGCTAATCTGATGCTGGAGCTGGAAGGTGGCCATAGGAACTCTGTAAAGAAACGTCGCAACATCATCGAGTTTGGACTAGTTTGATTCGTCTCGAGGCATTCCAATAAAAGCTTGTTTTTAAAAAGCTTTTTACTTAAATTTATTTCGTGTCAGTTCTGTTTCACCTTTCTCTCATGAATGCTACCACAATATGCCACTGCAAAGAGTGGCAGAATACTTGTATAAAATATTACTTATTATAGACTGCCAAAAGAAATAAATATATACTAACGAGGCATTTATTCATCTTATCCAAGGACTGAAGGATCTCGCCTGTAGTGATAGACAGGGAGTGCGTCAGGCTTACGTATTCTAACGCGGTGGCACCACTACAGACTGCGTGCGATATGCGAGATAATTCTTGAACAGTACTTGTGCAAGTCGAACCGACAGGCGCATCTTTAAACCTGTGTAGAAAAACAAATATTACAATAAAAACGACACGTATATTTCTAAGACGCCTAGTTTTATACGGCCTGTATTCGGTGTGACCCCAGGCATCGAAACTGACCAGGGATTGCTGAAATACATGCGGGGAATGAAATTATTTATCTTGAAAAGTACAAGAGATATTTTATAATCACAAATTTTAACAAAAAAAAAACGACTTCAATCTGGACCAAATTTAAATGAGACCACAAGAGAAGCACCATTTTGCAAATAAAATAGGAATCATCAAAATCGGTTCAACAAGTCAAAAGTTATGAGGTAACAAACATTAAAAAAAACAAAATTGAGAACCTCCTTTTTTGAAGTCGGTTAAAAAAGGATAATGACCTTTGTGCCGAATTTCTTGTTATGTCGACTTTACTGAAATATCATGCATTTATTCTCTTTATGCCGACTTTTCGTTACGAAACGTTACGTCGACTATGAAACGTTAAACTTGGCTCGTTTATGGCGACTTTCGCATGATGCCGACTTTTTTAATTTATCGCATTACCCGTTTAAAAACTACATGAGTTCTTCATCTAAAATAGTTTTAGAAAATCATTTTCGAGGACCATTTAACATAACATAATTGAACAATAAACCAATGTCTTTTTACAGTGTGTTTTTTTTTATGAAATAGGGGGCAAACGAGCAGACGTATCACGTGATGGTAAGCAATTACCGCCTCCCATGGACACCCGCAACACCAGTGGCGTCACAAGTGCGTTGCCGGCCTTCGGGGGATGGGGATAGAAATGTTGGGGGGGGGGTTGGGGTATGGGCCTCCGGTATCCTCACTCACTCAGTGAAACACAGCGCAAGCGCTATTTCACAGAGGTTTTCTGTAAGGCCGTGGTATCACTCCGGTCGAGCCGGCCCATTCATGCCGAAGCGTGGCTCTCCCACGGTGTAAATGTCATTGGGTACCGTAATATGAAACTATACCGAGGTGAGATTTAACTTATTTTAAAGAACTAACAATTTTACCACAACCCGAGATCTGTAAACTTGGTAACAAACCAACCAAAAAATTCCACAAAGATAGACTTTACTCACCGGTTTCCCGACTCACTATAGAATCATCAAGCTCATTCGTCCATACCATTAAAAAAAATAAGTTACCCAAAACGATAAAACATGTAGAAAAATACAACAGTTTCATATATAAACTAAAACTATTTCTATTAACTAAAAGCTACTACGCTATAAATGATTTTTTATAAGACAAATTCACATAAGATACAATACTACTATAATAATATTACCAACCAAATGTGTTTGTGTGTCATTTATTTAGAAAGTTAATTGTTAAAAACCTTATAATTTTTATCTATGTATGTTAACATGTTAGTAAATAACTAGCGACCCGCCCCGGCTTCGCACGGGTGGATTTCAGGTGCCCCCGCCGACGACACGATTCGTGCATTTTAAATCTGTAATATCTTCGGATATATTCATTTAAATTAGATACTGTAAAGGGCCATTTTAATCTATATTAAATGCACAATGTATTTAATTAACTTAATTGTATAAGGATTCATTCTGTATTGCTTAAAATCACTTCGTAAATAAGCCATTATTTCTCGTAAAAAGAAAGGAATAAAAAATGGTTGTTGTGGGTTATCCCTAAGAGGTAGACATATACCGTCGCGGACTTTTTTGTAGTACTTTTTAAGGTGTACAATACTGTAGTACATTATTTTGATCCATCTCGTAGGGTGCAACCAGCGTGTGCAATGTAAGCGTAAAAAATGTGTTTATTTACTACATCACATTAGAAACCTCGAAAATTAACAGTGTTTCCATACTATATTATGCATTTATTATACATAAAAACCTTCCTCTTGAATCACTCTATCTATTAAAGAAACCCGCATAAAGATTTAAGCAAACAAAGGGATATAGGGACATATATAGGGACAGAGAAAGCGACTTTGTTTTATACTATGTAGTGAAGTGTAGTAAATGGAGTGGATTATAAGACCAGCGTTAAGAGTCATTATGGCTTTGATGTATTCTTTGAACATCCGCTAAATCTACATCCTTTGTAATATTACTAAAAATGTTATATTAATTCATTGTGTAAATATTAAGAAAATTCTAATATTTTTATACAATAGAAAATAAAAATCTCTTCACGAGTGTTCTTCTCTCCAGCTGAACTATATTGCTATGCCCGCCAAATTTCACAATTTTTACCATTAAAGTAAGTTCAACACCTGTTTGTACACCTTTCCCCTCCAATAAATTCCGAAATGCAAAAAACAATTGAGACAGTATTGCTACTTACCTAATGATCTCATGTATACTAAGGTGATACCTATACAGAAAAAAAACTGGTGATGTTTCTGATATTTCCAATGACAGGCCCAGTATAGGCAACTACTATAGGTGTTAGATAGTCTGCTGGATAAGCAATAAACACATTATCTCTCGTCGTCGGTTACCTGGGTATTTGTCGCCTCTCCCAATCGTCTATAATCACTTTGGCATCAATTTTCAAATTTATTTTTGTAATGGCTACGATGTTTTTAGGCGCTACGCACAATATTGTGTGATCTAACGTGCTTTCTTCGGTACCTGTAATTTATATTTATTTAAACATAGATCAACTTAAAATGACAGCGTTCGTGCGGTCGTGTTTCGCTGGTGAGTGCGAGACCGGAGGCCCAATGATGCAGAAGCATCACTAGGCCGCCATGGTGTGGGTCACCATGCTGCATTGTTGCATTGTCTGCATTCGCAATGAGTATGGTGACCACCACTCTTGGATTCTGCTTATGCTTTCCATCAGGCAGAGTAGAATCATTTTGGTAGGACCATACATAAAAAAAATACAAGAAATCCACAATATATTTTGTCTCCTTCATTACAACGACTATTACAAAAAATCTCCGAAAATATAATTATTACAGCTTTTCATTTCGACTACAAATTTTAATCAAATTAACATTGAAATAAATTGCTCAATTGAGTAGCTTAAAACAAATACGTCACAAATTTGTATTCAGTAAATTTTTCATACAAAGTTATCGTCTTGACAGATGATAATGGTGGTAATTCTCTTGTTGTAATCACTAAACTTATATTCACTAGAATTTGTTGTTGAAATATATACCTATGTACTTTAATCTCATCTGCTTACAGTCCATTTTTCAATATCTCATCTTTCACTATATTCAGTTCAATACCGACTAAAAGTAGATCAGAGGTACACGCTTGTTTATTAGTAAAAAAAAACTAAACTCTAAATGTAAAAACTATAAGGAATAATTGCGTAGGTAATTTAGTCGGCATGTATTTAGACGACGTCTAAGTTTAGTGCGACATGTTAAGTTTTACGTCACACGTTACAAATTTTAAACGTTCAAACCAAGAATAGCAAAAGAAAAATATGGTCTAAGTTTAGTAATTTAACTCATTTTGGTTATGCCAAAGTAATTTTTACTTTTTTACGTAATTAACAAGCGTGTGTTTCTGATCAATGTGTATTTGGTATAAAACTAAACACAGAAACAGCTGAGATGTGAGATATCGAAAAATGGACTGTAAGAGGATGAGATTAGAGTATATAATCCAATAACAAATTTTAGTGAATTTTAGTTTAGTGATGACAATAAGAGAATCACCACCGATAAGTAACTAATTTCACTAAGATGTCATCTACCCTACATCGTCAGTATTGAGAGCCTTCGATTAAATATATCATAGATGCACTGTTGCCGCTTAAAAAGTAGCACCGGCAAAACAAGGCATAAAACAACAATATGCCTTGTTTCGCTCTCATTCGCTTGGTGGCCGCGCTCGTGTTTACACAATTAGCAATGCCGAAGTGCGTAGTAAAAAATTGTAAAAATTACACTCTAAAAAGCAAAAGAAGGATAGAATATCATATTTTCAGTAAGTCTATCTTTAATCTAACATATTGGTGTATTTTCGTTATGCTTTAAGGCTAATTTTATTAATATTTTGATAAAATTTGTGATTTACAACGGCTTCTAATGTACGCAGCTATCCCTTTCACACTCACGGGCGATGCTCGTAAGAGAAAACAAGACAAGCCTAGTGCTAGCGAACAAAGTCAGTAGGATAATGATGGAGTCGCCTTTACAATTATTTTTTTAGTTTAATTGAAGATTTGTTTTTGTTTTCCAAAATTTATATAAACCAAATGCATCTAGTTTGGTGTGTTCCAACCATTTTTGTGAAGATGATATTGTACACAACAGAAAAAGAATTCAGGAGAATTAAAAAGACAGCCTAACCAACTTTAAAGGTAGGTATATCTACTAAGAATATTTAACCGACTTTAAAAAAGGAGGTTATTAATTCGATCTGCAGGTATGTATTTTTGTCAAAATTGCAAACAGTTTATAAATGTTGGTCTATACCAGATTCTTAACGTGATTACCAAAATTTTAAATTATATGTATGTCCGTTCGTAAATATCTGAAAAACATTTAAGTTGGAATATAAAATATATTTAATGATTACAGTTTAGGTATAGTCCAACTTATGGAACAGTGCAATATAATAATTATGTATAAATACAGGCTCGTAGGTATAGAAGGTCTAATATCTGAGTGGAATATTTAATATTAAATTAATACATATCATAATTTATAATAAAATTCTATTCAAACTTTTAGCTATCAGAATCAAAAGAAAAAAAAAATCGTGTGAAGATTTTTTAATTATTTTTTTTATTTAATAGGCGGGCAAACGAGCAGACGTTTCGCCTGATGGTAAGCGATTACCCCCTCCCATGGACACCTGCAACACCAGAAGCGTCACGAATGCGTTGCCGGCCTTTTGGGGATGGGGGGAGGTAAGGGTAGGGGATTGGGGTATGGGCCTCCGGTGTCCACACTCACTCGGTGAAACACAGCGCAAGCACTATTTCCTTATTCCTATTAATTATTTGTTGGTCCATCCAACTACCGTATCTTTTTTAAATCGATAAGTACCCTAAGCAAGCAACTCCATTTTTTCCATGTTCTAAATAGAAGCGTTAAGAGGCGAAAACACTGTTTAATGTCAGTGGAATGTAACTCTCGTTATTCTTTGTACTATTATGTGCTTTATTGTAATACGTTAAGTTAAATTTTTCAATACACTTGTTTTTGGGCATGTGTTGTTTTATTTCTGATTTTTGAAAGAGTCATAAAATTTTATTGTCCTATCCTGTCATCAAACTAAAGGTAATATGTAGTGAATTTTATACAGATTTATTTCCGTCCGTACGTCAATTGCTTAAAGTTAACATTAGGTTAAGCTGTATGCCAGTTCAGGACTTTTTTTGCTATATCTCAAGTGGTATTCATGTACCTAAGTACGTATAGAAGCGTGGACAGTATTTTGTTTTGTTTTGTATGGAACTGTGCTTCTATAATATATTTGATCGAAGTTGAGAGCGCACAAATCACGCACATGCTTTTTAAGTACGTTTGATAAGCTTCTAACCTTTGTACTGTATATCGGGGCATGTGATCACTTTTTGTCCAACACCTTGCTCTCAAGAAAACGATATGCGTAGGTTAGAAGATAACAAGAAGATAATAATAACAGCAAGCTCAATACAGCTCATATACCTAACTCAAAGTCACTTTATTTATTTTTTGTTAAAGAGGTTTTATTTATAACTAACGCCACGGGACAAAGTAAAAAAAAACTATGTAAATAGTATCTATACCTATACAGCTATACCGACATCAAAAAAAGCTATTAAATTGTACAGTCTAGCATTTAATATTTAAATTGATACTTGTTTAAGCTAAGGCCTTAAGGGACTGGCATACCCTAATAGGGTAAAAGTCCCTTAAAAATAAATAAAGAGAAAAAAAAAGTATCCTATGTCCGTCTCCTGGTTCTAAGCTACCTCCCCGCCAATTTAGCCAAATCGGTTTAGCCGTTCTTGAGTTATAAATAGTGTTACTAACACGACTTTCTTTTATATTTTTTTTTCAACTCCCGCACTAGCTATTATCCTAGCCTTAGTCTTACTAATATTATAAATGCGAAAGTTTGTAAGTATGGATGGATGGATGTTTGTTATTTTGGATGAAACTTTATAGTAATATAGCTTATACATCAGAATAACACATAGGCTACTATTTGTAGCGATAACCGACATACGCGCGGGCGGAGCCGCGGGCAACCACTATAGTAATCACACTAATATATAAAGGCGAAAGTTTGTGAGTGCGTATGTTTGCTACTACTTCACGCAAAAAGTACTGAATGGATTTGGATGAAACTTTACAGTAATATAGCTTATACATCAAAATAACACATAGGCTACTATTTGCAGCGATAATCGACATATACGCGGGCGAAGCCGCGGGCAACAGTTAGTATAATATATAATGATGCTTGAACGGCAGAACTTTCGTAAAATTATAGATCACTTGTAAAAAAGTTTACCTATTGAGTCGTACATGGCCGAAAAACTTAATACTCTGTACCAATTTTCGTCAACTTCGAAATTGTATACTTCGTTGTCTATGACTGCGGTGTTCAATACGAGTACTCTATACGGACACTGTCTCGGACCTAAAATAAAAAAAACACATTAACAGATATTTTTCATAAAATTAAGATTCTAAAGAATTGAATGATCTAAGTGCACCAGCAGCAAGTATTGTAACGTAATATATAAAACTGAACTGTGCGGATCCCTCACCCGTGCGCATAGGCGATCACTTGGTTGAGCCCACGGACCAGGTCAAATACCTGGGGTCTGTACTTCGTGCGTCCGGTGACATTGATTGCGACGTCAAGGCACGCATTGCTGCCGCGTGGGCCAAGTGGCGCGAGCTGACAGGTGTCATTTGTGACCCCAAAATGCCGGTTAGGTTGAAGGGGCAGGTCTATAAAACCATCATTAGGCCTGTCCTCTTACATGGGTGTGAAGCGTGGCCAGTGCTAGAACGACACAAACAAGAGCTGCGTGTCACGGAGATGAATATGCTCCGGTGGATGTGCAGAGTCACGAGAAAAGATCGTGTGCGAAATTCTGGCATCCGCGGCAGTCTTCGTGTCCGTGATATTGCAGACAAAATGCAGGAGAGTCGTCTGCGCTGGTGCGGCCACGTTTTGCGACAACCGCCTACCTACGTGGGAAACAAATGTCTGGCCATGCCGCCTCCGCCGGGTCCCGGTAGAAGGGGTAGACCCAAGAAGTGCTGGTTTGACGTCGTAACGGGTGACATGCGTACCAATGGTCTCACTACCAGGGATGCTGAAGACCGGGCAAAGTGGAGAAGACAGAGCAGGAAAGCGGACCCCGGGCTCCAAAGTGCTAGCTCTGGAAGCAACCGGGAGCAACGCTAGGATGATGATGATATAAAAAACAAATATAATTAATTTTCGTTAATTAAATTCCTTTACTTGGAAAATACTTGAAGACTTGAGTGTCCAACAGATAGATATTTATATTATTAAGTTCAAGTTCAACCCACGTAACTTCGTCTCATTTCAATCATGTTCGGCTCCTATTGGTCTAAGCGTAATGCTAACTATCCTATTTTAGGCACGCCAGCAAAATACAGGTGAAAATCATGAGTCACGGGAATTAATATAATAGTAATAATATTCAAAAAAATATTATATCTATTATATTAATTCCCGTGAAATGCCCCTTATATTATAAATAATTTAAGGGGCATTTCACGTCAAGCGGAAAGCGAAAAAAAAATTAGGTCGTGAATTTTGTTTATACTCCAGTCAGTTATACTTCTAAATGACGTGGATGTGTACACACAATATTTATTTCGTATGATGCTTTGTTATTGCTGAGTTACGAACTTTTAAAAAATTACTAAAAATGAAGTCTGTTATTTTTGGATACTTATTATTTGCATCAATTAATTTGTAAAAAAAACTAAAAAGTATTGTTACTTATAGTTAAATAGTTGAAAGTTTGTTTTTTTTAATCGAATTCTAAATTTTTTTTTTTACGTATAGTACCGCCGGCGAGCTTTTCTACGAGTCAGTTTTGCTTCTGCTACAATGAGTAAAGAAAATATAAGGAGATGCCCTATTCTACTATACGAACAATTCATTATACAAATATATATAAGATCGACACATATATACAAAAAAGCATTTTGTCTTTTTTTTTAACTTATGTTTACCTTGATGTGAAAAGAGAGATAAACATAGTTTAGTGAGCGTTAATATTGGCAACACTTTTGAGTGACGTCATGCACTTGTCAATTCGTGACCGGCGACGCCATTGTATGCACCAAGTTCTGAGGTAGATCTGCTGTCAAACGGTTGTTGTTGGAAATTTTGTTTTTGTTTTCGTGCCAATTACGGCTTTAAATTGGTTTTTATTGTATCCAAGGCTTTGCCCTAGATATGAAAATCATGCCTTCGTGCTCCATTAAACAATCTGGTGCAAGAAAAAACAAGAATCATTGTACATTGACTCTTTACAGGTTAGTACAAAAATGCATTGAAATTGTTCAATATTTTACGATTTTGTTTATTGTATTGTATTAAACATATTCTTTTTATAATTTCCGAAGACGTTTGTTAGTTTTTAAGGTTCTCAATGGTATTATTTGCTTTGTTTCACTTTGATTTGTTTACATACGATTAAGGATAGTGATGGTAGAGTTAAAGTGTCGATACTTATATTATTATATAAAAAAATATGTTAACATGGTGTTTTCTTCATCAGATTTCCTGTAAATAAAATTTTAAGAAAGAAATGGATCGAAATCATTGGTTTGGAAAATATAAACCCTCAACATAAAATGTGGTATGTCTGCTCGATGCACTTCCATGAAACATCTTACAACAGAACTCTCGACGTGACGCGATTACGTGACTGCGCAGTGCCCTAACCTTAATGTGTGAATAAATATTACAACTATTTAAAACGTGTTTTATTTACTCAATTTGTTATTTCGCTCAATGTCAACATAATATAAGTACTTTTTATGTTTATATCGGTATCCCAGAACCGTCGGAGCTACGAAAAAATAGGTAAACAACGATATACATTCTCGTTGGTTTGAATGCGGAGGTATTCTGTTCTTTCTTTAGTCTAGTTGCTGATAGAACGGATAGGGCTGTTTTCATAGCCGATAACAAATGGTTTTAAAATAATAATTTGAGAAACCTCACCTACGATCATCTATTCCCAGACTACAGAAAGACCAGGATTTTAGGGGTTCCAAGAGGAATCCACGGCCTCATTTTGGGAGGAGGTGATGTACGCCTAAAAGGTGGGAAAAGGGAGAGGATTAGCACTCTCCTATCCCACAATGGACTCACCAAACGCTGTAGCACTCCTAATGGCCTACGGTTTCTTGGATAGAAGCCCAAGAATCGTTTAAGTAATATTTCGCTCATATCATATCTAGCCGGGTGTCCAGTGATGGCCAGCTTTCATTTTTGGATTTTAGTCTTAAGTCCATCATTCAAAATTTAATCCATCCATTATATCCATTATAAATAATAAAAAAACAATCGGATTTAACTATAATTATTTAATGTTATCGTTATTTTTGCAATTTATTAAATATTTCAGTTAAATATCGATATCGACATTTCGAGTCACTCTACTTAGGTACAACCCTATGGAAGCCATTTTATGCGCCAACTTCTTGTGTAGGTAGGCACGATAATTTTGTAGGTATGCGTAGTCCATGTACTGTAGGTCAATGTTCTGCTATCACCGTCCCAGGAACTCAAAAACTGCATGCTTTTTTCCAACCAACGAAAATGTATGTGTAAAAAGAATTAGAGCTAGTGCAAATAGTAAAATTGTAAAAAAAAAAAAAAAACACTCCATTTTAATTAATACTGTTTCACTCTCAATTAATAAAACCACTCTAAGTCCTAAGCTATTGGATATCACGTAAAAAAAAATTTTGCGAAGAATTACTACATTTAAAACTTTAATTCAAGATTTAAAAAATAGAAATACAAATGTCGAAGTTACTAAAAAATCGATTTGAAATGTTCACTTCCGGTTTACTTTACGTAAAAAATTCAAATTTAGAATACTATAAAAAAACTATTTAATTATAAGAAGCAATACTTTTAGTATTTTTTACAAATTAATTGATGCAAATAATAAGTATCCAAAAATAACAGACTTCATTTTTAGTAAATTTTTTAAAGCATCATACGAAAAAAATATTGTGTGTACACATCCACGTCTCCTAGAAGTATAACTGAACAGAGTATAAACAAAATTCACGGCCTCGTTTTTTTTCGCTGTCCGCTTGAAATGCGAATATGTGAATAATATGTGAATTTGGATTGAATACTACTTTATGGCGATAACTGAGATAGTTATTAGTAATATAATTTTCAAAAGAATAACAAAATCTTCAAAGTATATAATGAAGTCACTTCTGCTGTCTGTTCGCGTAGATCTTTTAAACTATTCAACGGATTTTAAAGCAGTTTTAAGCAATAGACAGGGGGATTCAAGAGGAAGGTTTATATGTGTAACAAATAAATATTATAGTTAAAGAAATCCAAGAATTTCAAAGACTTCGTACGAAGCTGGGTCGCGTCGCTAGTAATACATTCAAATGACACCAATATTTACCAATAACATTCAGGAGTACACCAAGTTGATTGATATAGGGTCCTTCGGATATAACAAGTATCTTTCCAGGCACTAACTCCTTGGCGACCTTAGCCTGGCTTAGGAGAATCGGCATGATTTCATTCAACACATCCATGTACATTGCGGCTGTATCGTAGAACGTGGCAAGCGGTGCTAAGTGACTAGCCAGCGGTGTACTGCACTTCTCGGAATATTCCTTCTCCGCTAACTGCAGTTGTTTCCTATAGTTATCGGCTTGGCAAATCTGATTGAACTCACGGAAGGACCGTTGCATCATACCTTCAACTGAGACTGTGGCTGCTCTGTAAAGATAAATAATATGGAGTCATTGATAAAGTTAAAAATCTTTTGTTGATTATAAGTTTAAAATTCAAGTGTTAGCTATACTACTAACTTTCTTTTTATTTTAAATTTTTTTATGTTTGGCCCGCCAAAATGAACCTACTCTGCCTGATGGAAAGCATAAGCAGAATCCAAGAGTGGTGGTCACCATACTCATTGCGAATGCAGACAATGCAGCATGGCGACCCACACCAAGGCGGCCTAGTGATGCTTCTGAATCTTTTAGTCTAGTCAACAAGTATGGAACTTGTTGACTAGACTATTTGGGCCTCCGGTCTCGCGCTCATCAACGAAACACGACAGCACTGCTGCTGTCATTTTACGTTGATTTTCTGTGCGAGGCCCCGGTCGAGCCGGCCTAACCGTGCTGAAATCAGCGTTTTATATATATATATACAATTAATTTATTAATATACCAGACACAATCCTATAACTTTTACACCCTATATTTTGCCTGTATGAGATTATTAACTAAGCAACCGGTTTTTTATGTTACAGATATTTTTAAGTTTTTTTGTTACAGACAAAAAGCATATGGCACGCATGTTGACCATGGGCAATAAATGATGTTTAAAGCATCTACCATGTTAAAAACACGTCTACCTTAATCCTAATCCCCCATACGATGAACTTTGAACAATAACTCATTAATTTCAGACGGGCGAGTGTATAGCTATATCTTAAAAAAAAATAACAAAAAAAACAGACTTCAATCTGGACCAAATTTAAATGGGACCACATGGGAAGCACCACATTTCAAATAAAAAAGAATCATCAAAATCGGTTCACCCAGTCGAAAGTTATGAGGTAACAAACATAAACAAACAGTCGAATTGAGAACCTCCTCCTTTTTTTGAAGTCGGTTAAAAATAGATTTGTGTAACTCACCTTAACAAACTTAATATCATAGCATAAGTTAGCCTGAATTGTGAAGAGAGCTTTTGTGGTATTCCAAGCATCATTCCTTTGAGAGCAACTAAGGGGGGTACGCCATCTTTACACAGAATTATCACAGTTCCTGTATCGTCCAGACCTAAAATGAATATCATATATTTATGAGAACTTCATCAGGCCTTTCTTTCGATGCAGCTAAACTTAAGAGCAGTTGAATCGAGCTGTATTTTGTATTATTTGATTTCAAATTTTTTTAAAGGCATCCCTCACATTTGGAATATATCCGTGGAAGACTTTACAAACATTCATGAAACGGATACAAAAATATCCTGAAATCGGAACAATTTGTGTATAAAGCGTTGTTCCATATGGGGATCGAACGCAGAATAACTAAGCGCGCAGTAGGAAGCGACGAGGTGACCGTTTAATATTATTACATAGCGAAAATATCTTAATTATGTAGTATAATATGTATGTAATAAAGCCATTTTGAAGTTCTTGATAGTATACATAATAGTCTTACATAGTAACCGCAGTAGTTGCATTCTCATTCTCCTTTAGAGTCAAGTCCATTAAAAGCGTAAGCCCAAAATTTGGTTTTTGGACGAAATTGTGGTGGTTGAGGCATGATGTGACTGTGTTCAGTACTTTCATTTGTTTATTAAAATGCCATGACTATATTTTCATATAAATGTTTATCATTTTTTTACTTAAATAAAAAAAAACTAACCTCGTCTTCCGGCTCTGCCTGCCATTTGTATATACTCAGCAGGCAGTAGTGTTCGTCGTTGCAGACCATCATATTTTGTAATTTCATCAAACACAACGGTGCGGGCAGGCATGTTCACCCCCATAGCGAATGTCTCAGTGGCAAACAGAATTTTTACCTATAATGAAAAATATTTAATGACAAAATATCACTCAAAGTCCTCTATAGAACCTGAGAAAAGGTATCGTAAAACAAAGTCTTTTCGCAAATATTAACATTCGTTAATTAAATTGCTTCGTATGTTAATTGAAAACCAGGTTTTTTGGTTTTCTGTGGTTTACAGCATGTAGGGGTCTTCATTAATCATTATTTTATAATAATATCATTATAAATCAAATCGGATTGGTTTTATGTTGTTCTCTTTAACAAATCTGGTTTTCTAATTGATCTATTGCAAACTACCAACCATTTTTGTATGTTTAGAAAAAACGCAATACACTTTTAGCAACCGTATTATTATTTTTTAAAAGAAGCAACAATGGAGTTTCTTGCCAGATTCTTCTCCATGAAGGGTAGGCTGCACTTGGAACTGGCGACTAGAATCACTCGATTTTTTAATATTAAATATTGACTATTCATAAGTGCCTGTAAAATAAGTGCCTATATGAATAAAATATTTTTGAGTTTGAGTTTGAGCACATTATTTAAAGAGTCACTGTAATGTAAGACAAGGGAGATGTATTATTTCTTTTATTTTGATTAGAACTTTAGTATTAACTTAATTGTTTCAGATAAGCTGGTAAAATAAAGGAATATCTAGGTAATGATTACCACGATATTTTCTAACATTTATTTAGGCGTTTTATACGCCGTAGTTATCACGTTTGTTTTTTTTTGTGTTCAATTCCCATTAAAATTAACAACAAAAATAAGAAATACTTACAAAACCTTGTTGAAATAACATTTCAACAATTTCCTTCAGCAATGGCAGAATACCACTGTGATGAACGCCTATACCATTTTCCAGCACCCTCTGTAGTCTTATAACCTGAAAAGTAAGATTTCACTGAAACTATCTATTTGATTTCGAGTTACACTAGTACTATAATCACATCACTTTAGAAGTAAAATAATAAATATAGTTTACAACCTATAAAATACAAGGTGCAACACTAGTCAAATAACAATTTTATTTTTAACTAGCTGACCCGGCGAACTTCGTACCGCCATATTTACATGTCTGTCTCAGCTTCCCACAGGCAGTGTACAGTCGCGGACAAAAAAATACTTTTCCCGGACAAAAAAAGAATGAATGAAATCGGACTGTGTTATTGAATTACAACTAAGTACATATTTTGACTTTCATCCCGTCTCTCCAGGAAACCGTGCTGAATGTCGGGATAAAAAGTATCCTATGTCCTACCTCGTAGTATGAACTCAAATCATGCCAAGTTTCATTTGAATCCGTTCAGTAGTTTCGGCGTGATGCGCGGCCAAGATACAGACAGACAGACGGAGAGACAGACAGACAAAAATGAAAAAAACTACAGTTTTGGCTTCAGTATCGATTATAGAGAGCCCTCCAATTTTTTTTTCGAAATATCTTTAATGTACAGAATTGGACCTGTTACATTTTTATTATAAGTATAGATAAAAGAGAGATATATATTTTGTTATAAAAAAGACGTGTGGCACTCGGGGACTGCCGCGGTAAAGCTATTGCATAGCATTTTTTATCAACTTATGCAACTATTTTTTATTTTATTTATGCAGTAGTGTTTGGCTACCATGAATAATTTTATACGTTATATGACATAACAAATCTTCGTGTCCAAGGCAACGAATCTTCCTTGACGTATTTCAATACGCCTGCGCGGCCGGCTGTTGACATATTCATGGTCTAAGAAAACAAGATCTCGCATTCCGAGAGTGTCTCGATTTGAAGTCACCTTCCAGTTACCGGTTACCACTTTATAGCAACAGAACACGTAATGAAACACAATGATATTATATAATATCATTGACCAACCGCAACCAGCGATAGTGATGATGAAGTCATCTCGATCTCTCTGTCTTCTCGTCACTGTATCTTGGAAAGCCACAGAGACAGACAGATTTCGGAGCAGCTCGTCTCGATCCGTGCGAGCTTTGGGTGTCCGGTTTTATTTTCGTTACGTTACGGAATTTCTTGATTCGGTCGCCGCGCTCAAAGGCCTCAAACCCCGCAATAAAAGCTATGCAATAGCTTAAAAATACAATACCGTGCACTAATCCGTTTTTAACCGACTTCCAACAGGAGGAGGTTCTCAATTTCATCGGTATCTTTTTTGTTTTTTTTTATGTATGTACACTGATTACTCTGTCAATTGTGGACCGATTTTGACAATTCTTTTTGTATTCGAAAGGGTATGCTGGGATCCCATGTAAATCGAAGGAACCCTCAAATTTGTTAGGCACGGCAAGGCACGGTAGTATGTTTTTCATAATATTTTCTAAAGCTATTACAGTATTTACATTTGGTAGTCATAATTATTATTAATAATAATTATTATTTTTACGGTAATTCCCGTAAAAATAATAATTATTACGCGATCACTTATTTCAAGGTATTACATACCTCTGTTTTGCCTGACGTTTCGACCAGGTTGCACTGGCCGTGGTCACAGGCTGATCGCGTTAATTCCCGTAAAAATAATAATTATGACATCATGGAACGCGAAAGTTTAAAAAAAAAAAAAAATGGTAGTCATTAGTTCATGATGATGAGATGATGATGGAAGATAAAACTCTTTAACGGTTAGAAGATAAATATTTAACGGTCATGTGTATGTATGTTACCTTTAGTCGTATTCTTTCAAGTTATTTAGGTGAAATGATAATGAGCTGTGTTTCACCGAGTGACCGGAGGCCTATAATATATAATATTATTATAAATTATAATATATATATAAAGTATCCTATGTCCTACCTCGTAGTATGAACTCAAATCATGCCAAGTTTCATTTGAATCCGTTCAGTAGTTTCGGCGTGATGCGCGGCCAAGATACAGACAGACAGACGGAGAGACAGACAGACAAAAATGAAAAAAACTACAGTTTTGGCTTCAGTATCGATTATAGAGAGCCCTCCAAATTTTTTTTCGAAATATCTTTAATGTACAGAATTGGACCTGTTACATTTTTATTATAAGTATAGATAAAAGAGAGATATATATTTTGTTATAAAAAAGACGTGTGGCACTCGGGGACTGCCGCGGTAAAGCTATTGCATAGCATTTTTTATCAACTTATGCAACTATTTTTTATTTTATTTATGCAGTAGTGTTTGGCTACCATGAATAATTTTATACGTTATATGACATAACAAATCTTCGTGTCCAAGGCAACGAATCTTCCTTGACGTATTTCAATACGCCTGCGCGGCCGGCTGTTGACATATTCATGGTCTAAGAAAACAAGATCTCGCATTCCGAGAGTGTCTCGATTTGAAGTCACCTTCCAGTTACCGGTTACCACTTTATAGCAACAGAACACGTAATGAAACACAATGATATTATATAATATCATTGACCAACCACAACCAGCGATAGTGATGATGACGTCATCTCGATCTCTCTGTCTTCTCGTCACTGTATCTTGGAAAGCCACAGAGACAGACAGATTTCGGAGCAGCTCGTCTCGATCCGTGCGAGCTTTGGGTGTCCGGTTTTATTTTCGTTACGTTACGGAATTTCTTGATTCGGTCGCCGCGCTCAAAGGCCTCAAACCCCGCAATAAAAGCTATGCAATAGCTTAAAAATACAATACCGTGCACTAATCCGTTTTTAACCGACTTCCAACAGGAGGAGGTTCTCAATTTCATCGGTATCTTTTTGTTTTTTTTATGTATGTACACTGATTACTCTGTCAATTGTGGACCGATTTTGACAATTCTTTTTGTATTCGAAAGGGTATGCTGGGATCCCATGTAAATCGAAGGAACCCTCAAATTTGTTAGGCACGGCAAGGCACGGTAGTATGTTTTTCATAATATTTTCTAAAGCTATTACAGTATTTACATTTGGTAGTCATAATTATTATTAATAATAATTATTATTTTTACGGTAATTCCCGTAAAAATAATAATTATTACGCGATCACTTATTTCAAGGTATTACATACCTCTGTTTTGCCTGACGTTTCGACCAGGTTGCACTGGCCGTGGTCACAGGCTGATCGCGTTAATTCCCGTAAAAATAATAATTATGACATCATGGAACGCGAAAGTTTAAAAAAAAAAAAAAATGGTAGTCATTAGTTCATGATGATGAGATGATGATGGAAGATAAAACTCTTTAACGGTTAGAAGATAAATATTTAACGGTCATGTGTATGTATGTTACCTTTAGTCGTATTCTTTCAAGTTATTTAGGTGAAATGATAATGAGAGACTTGAGAAAGACTAAAAATCGAAAAATAAAAAAAAACTTCGTTTAAAAAAACCGGTTTCAAAAACTAAAAAGAAAAAATAACTTAATAAAGATTTAATTAAATACACCTCATATGCAAACCTTTAATATTGATGAAACACTATTATTTGTATGTGCTACCTATTCATAGGTTTGAAGTCGGTGACAAGCCAAAATGTAATAGTAGGTACCGCACTCGCCGCGCGTGACCTTGAGCGGGATAGCTGCTCTTCACGTAGAACAAAACAACCGAAGCGTCGGTGACATCGTTGACTTTCGTCTCGAAATATAGCGAGTGTGATACCTACTATTAAATTTAGCTTGGCACCGATTTCAAACCTATGAATAGGTAGCACATACAAATAATAGGGTTTCATCAATATTAAAGGTTTGCATATGAGGTGTATTTAATTAAATCTTTATTATGTTATTTTATACTTTTTAGTTTTTGAAGTCGGTTTTTGTTTAACGAAGTTTTTTTTTGTACATAGTTGCAAGTTGTATAAATATAGTCGACCCGTTCAGTTGATTTTGTATCATGTTATAATTATTACGTACGTATGTGCTATGATTGGGTTTTACATGTAACAATGTATATCTCTATCTATGTCGTTCATTATTGTGTTATCAGTTTTAGCTTTTCAGTGGTGAAAAAAATGTTAAAATCGGTTTAGAGTTTAGGTATGAACAAACTACCGTGGGAGAGCAACGCTTCGGCATGAATGGGCCAGCTCGACCGGAGTGATACCACGGCCTCACAGAAAACCGGTGTGAAATAGTGCTTGAGCTGTGTTTCACCGAGTGACCGGAGGCCTATACCCCTACCTCCCCCCCCCCCATCCTCAAAATGCCGGCAACGCACTTGTGACGCTTCTGGTGTTGCATGGTCCATGGGCGGCGGTAATCGCTTACCATCAGGCTTTACGTCAGCTCGTTTGCCCGCCTATACCATAAAATAAAAACAATGAAACCGATATTCGTGTTAAGATTTAAGTTAAGCGAAGTTAACTTAAATCTTAAGATTCAGATAAATATTAGTATACCTATGGTGGGTCGTGAGGTGAAAGTGTGATTGTAAATGAAGCACAAGCAAGTAGCACAAGAAACTAAGTTTATTTTGCACAGCAACACATAAGAAATAGTTCACACAACACACGACACAAAGTATATAGAAAATAGAAATGAAGGAGTATGAAAGATGATAGTGATAGCAAGAGAATAACACAAATTCCAATATTATAACCGTCCGCGTAAGTAGTACGTACAACTGACCGAGCCGCGAGCGACATGAGCTTCGCGTGACATAGACAGATATCGACTGGCGCGGGCGGCGGCGCGAGCGCAGGGTCTCTGTAGGAATTCAACGAAACCGGTTTTGGTGGCGAGCCGACGGAGCGTTTCCAATGCACGATATGAATAATAGTATCATATACTTGTTATAAATGTTTATGTTTAATGTATGTGATATGTATATAAAATATGTGTGTATAAATAATATTAAATGTTATAAATAGTTTTAATATATGTAAATAAAATGTATGTAATAAGTAGGCTACATCACTCCCCCCCAAGACCGTCACGATGGGCGATAAAAATCGGGGAAGTGGACTTTACGGCCCGAACGCGTTCTTCTAACATCCTCCTGAGTTGGAGAATTAGGAATAGGTAGTGCCGAGGACACAGGGTCTGGCAGGAAACTAAGATCGGATTTTAAGGTGTGAGTGGTAGTAGCAATAGGATCGGGAGATGGATCAACCAATGTATAGGCCGGTTTGAGGCGGTCTATGGATACCGTGACAATCTTCCCTTTTACAAGAATTTTAAAGGTTTTGTCACCTGGTTCAACGACTTTATAAGGGCCGGAGTAGGGTGGCTGTAAAGAAGCTCGTAATGCATCGGTCCTTAAAAATACGTGGCTGGATGTCTTCATATCTTTGTGAACAAAGATTTTGTCCTTACTGTGACGTGCAGCTGGTGCCGGTCGTATTTTCGATGCGAAATGCCACAAGCGAGTGGTGAAGTCCGATATATCGGTATTTTCAGGAACCGTTGCCTGGAAAAATTCACCAGGTAAACGTAACGGCTCTCCGTAAACTAATTCGGCCGGTGACGATTTTAAGTCATCCTTAAAAGCGCTCCTTATGCCTAACATTACCAAGGGTAAAGCGTCAACCCAATTGCTATCGGCATGGCACATTATTGCTGCCTTCAATTGGCGGTGGAATCGTTCCACTAGCCCGTTACAGGCTGGGTGATACGCGGTTGTCTTTCGATGTTTGAATCCAATCATTTTTTCAAGAGACTGGAAAAGTGATGATTCAAACTGTCGACCGCGATCGGTGACAATATCCGAGGGACATCCAAATCTGGATATCCAGGATATTAGTGCCTTCCCAACTGTCTCAGCTGTGATGTCAACCATCGGGATAACTTCTGGCCAGCGAGTGAAACGATCCACCGCTGTGAAGCAATAACGATAGCCTTGTGACACAGGGAGGGGGCCGATTATGTCAACGTGGATAAATGTAAATCGACTGCGAGGAAGATCGAACACGCCCAAAGGAGAAGACGTGTGTCGATGGACCTTGGCACGTTGGCAAGCCAGACATTGACGAGTCCACTCACGGCAATCTCTGCGCACTCCAGGCCAAATAAAACGCTCAGCCACAAGTTTAGCACTCGCATTAGCGCCTGGGTGACTGAGGCTGTGAAGACTAGTAAAAATTTGTCTCCTAAAGGGTTTTGTCACATAAGGCCTTAGGGTAGCAGTGCTGACGTCACAATAAAGCTCTGTTTGAGAGTTAGGAATGCCCAACTTTTTCAGTTGCAGTGACGATTCTTCTCTCAAAAGTTGAGCCAATTCATCATCGGAGGCTTGAGATGAAGCCAGGACGTCCAGATCGACTGGCATCTGCAGCTCATCGACACGTGACAGAGGGTCAGCGACAACATTGTCCTTTCCCTTAACGTGTCTAATGTCAGTCGTGAACTGCGAGATGTAGTCGAGGTGGCGAAACTGTCGAGGCGAGCAGTTATCCTTCCTTCCACTGAACGCATAAATAAGGGGCTTGTGATCGGTATAAACTACGAAATGCGTCGCTTCTAGCATATGACGAAAGTATTTTATGCTTTCGTAAATCGCCAAAAGCTCACGGTCGTAAGGTGAGTATTTTTGTTGGGAGGAGCTCAGCTTTCGAGAGAAGAACGCTAGGGGTTGCCACATACCATTCTTAAATTGCTGCAAAACTGAACCCATTGCCAGGTCGGACGCATCTGTCACCAGAGCGAGCTCGGCCTGAGAATCTGGGTGAGCGAGTAGTGCAGCGTTGGCTAAGCTCTCCTTACATTGATCGAAAGACAACAGTGCCTCACCAGATATGTCAACAGCTTGAGATGCCTTGACGCAACCACAAAGAAGGGCATTTAAAGGTGCTTGTATTGCAGCTGAGTGAGGTAAAAATCTTCTATAAAAGTTGAGCATCCCCAGGAATCGTCTGAGTTGTCGAACTGTCTTGGGGATTGGATACTCCCTTATAGCTTGGACCTTGGATCCCAGCGGTTTGGTGCCGGATGCGGAGATATGGTATCCCAAGAAAGATACTTCAGATGCCCCAAAAACGCACTTAGAGGTGTTAACAAGTATACCATATTCCTTCATGCGAGTGAAAAGTTGGTGAAGGTGGGTCTCGTGGAGTGCGTGGTCTTTGGAGAAAACCAAAAAATCATCACAGTAGGGATATACAAAGTCGAGTCCTCTCGTCATCTCATCAACAAATCGCTGGAATGTTTGTCCAGCATTCCTCAAGCCAAAGGTCATGAAGGGAAATTCAAATAAGCCAAATGGCGTGGTAATGGCTGTTTTCTGAATATCAGGCTCAAAGACCGCGATCTGGTTGTAAGCTTTAACCAGATCGATGGTACTGAAGACTTGACAACCTGCTATAGCGTGGGAAAAATCATGTATGTGTCTGAGTGGATAACGGTCTGGTATTGTCCGTGCGTTAAGCATCCGGTAATCGCCACAAGGCCTCCATCCACTATCCTTCTTAGGCGCCAGGTGAAGAGGAGAAGACCAGGGGCTGTCGGAAGGACGCGCCGTACCGTTATTAAGCATGAGCTCAAATTCCCGTTTGGCAATTTTTAATTTGTCAGGAGCCAGTCTTCGGGGGGTGCAAAAAATAGGAGGACCAGGTGTAGTTTTGATGTAATGAACAGTGTCGTGTTTTGGAAACATCGGTGTGCCTGAAGGGCGTGTAATTTCAGGAAACTTACTTAAGATGTCGTGGTAACGCGTGTCGCCAGTCGAAACCTTTACAGAAAAAATATTACTTTTAGCGAGAAAAGCACAAGCAGACAAGCTAGTAGTATTGTCTATTAAGCGCTGGTTGCTACAATCCACTACTAAATTGTAAAAGCACAGAAAATCAACGCCTATTATTGGCTTGGTAACATTGGCCACCGTAAACCGCCAGATAAAACTACGCCTTAAACCTAAATTTAAAGTAAGCTCAATAAAGCCGTAAGTTTCAATTGTAGAACCATTTGCGGCGCTGAGCTGGAAATCCGCCTTGGACCGACGCTCCCGAAGTGCAGAACGGGGGTAAACACAAAGATCGCTCCCAGTGTCTATCAGGAATCGGACGTTGGTGCTGCGGTCGGTGACGAAGAGGCGACCTGAGGCGGAAGGACAGTCGTCAGTCGCCATTAGCGACTGTCCTTGTTGTTTACCGCCTTAGAAGAGGGGTAGTCACAGGGCTTGATGCAGGTGTGAGCCCGTGGTCCAAACTTGGCATGGTACCAACAGATAGGGTACTCCTGGTAGCTGGAACTAGAACGGCTTCGCTGTCGCGATGATGACCGACGTCGGGGCTCACGAGATCTAGATCGGTCGGCGGCACAGCAAGCTACGCGGGTATGTTCTTCCAGCTTCATGGTCAAGTGCTGCACCATCCTCTTAAGCTCCGCGATTTCGTCCGATTGATGAGATCCGTGTCCATTGCTAGACGCGGCGGCCACAGTATATGGCGATGCCAGTTCTTGAATGCGGTCTGCTAGGTCTGCCAGTTGCTCTGAAGAATGAGTGGGTTGAGACGCTAGCACAGTCTGGATGTTGTGAGGAAGGCGGTTACTCCATATGGATCTGATGAAGTCTTCGGGTACAGAAGGCCCGGCCAAGTCTTGAAGGTGTCGAAGAAATTGAGACGGTTTTCTGTCTCCGAGTTCTTCATGAGTGAGCAACTGTTTTACCTTCTTTTCATGAGAAGCAGAAAGTCGCTTCACTAACTCGGTCTTTATTTTCTCATACCGGTTCATTGACGGCGGGCTAATGATAATGTCCTTTACTGCCTTGGCGTATTGCAGATCTAAATTGTTTGTGACATTTGTGAATTTAATATAGTCATCGGTGATACCCTGACTCTCAAATTGACCTTCCAGGAGTGCAAACCACAACTCCGGATCCTCAGGTGAAAACAACGGCACTTTAATTCTTTGTTTTCGCACGATATTGTCCTCGCGGTCAGTGGAAACGCGCACTTTGCGAGTACGTCGCGTGGTGATATTGGCGTCCGGTTTTGAATTAACTGATTTTAACGAATCACTGCTGTCACTCATCTTAACTAATTGTATGTTCTGTTCGGGGTCACCAGTTATGGTGGGTCGTGAGGTGAAAGTGTGATTGTAAATGAAGCACAAGCAAGTAGCACAAGAAACTAAGTTTATTTTGCACAGCAACACATAAGAAATAGTTCACACAACACACGACACAAAGTATATAGAAAATAGAAATGAAGGAGTATGAAAGATGATAGTGATAGCAAGAGAATAACACAAATTCCAATATTATAACCGTCCGCGTAAGTAGTACGTACAACTGACCGAGCCGCGAGCGACATGAGCTTCGCGTGACATAGACAGATATCGACTGGCGCGGGCGGCGGCGCGAGCGCAGGGTCTCTGTAGGAATTCAACGAAACCGGTTTTGGTGGCGAGCCGACGGAGCGTTTCCAATGCACGATATGAATAATAGTATCATATACTTGTTATAAATGTTTATGTTTAATGTATGTGATATGTATATAAAATATGTGTGTATAAATAATATTAAATGTTATAAATAGTTTTAATATATGTAAATAAAATGTATGTAATAAGTAGGCTACATACCTGTGGCAATCGTCTGTCTGGCTCTTTTAATCTTTGGAGACATTTCTGGAAGAATGATCTGATGTGACCCTTTTCCTTGGCAGTTGTTAAGTCGACAGACATCAAATTTTCGGCATTCTGATCACACCTGAAATATAAGGACCGTAGCTAATATTTGAAATTAAACTTAAAAATAAAATAACAAGAAAGGAAAAAACCTTTTTTTTTAGATGAATAAATTTTCATGTCGAAGACGTAAATAACTATAAAGTAGACCACACAAGTTGCTCCTGATTATTCAGGTAATTTAATACAGCATTTTTTTAATTTTTATTTTCCAATAAGACAACTCCCGCACTAGGAGTATACATACATTTATGTGTTGTGTTTAGATGTCCGAAATATTTCGGACATCTAAACACATCACCATCTAGCCCCAAGCTAATCAGAGCTTGGAATATGGTTACTACACAACTGATATAAATATATATATACTCTTTTTTGTAAATATATACAATTTACCATGTGTCTTTACAAGCCTTCGGTCAAACGAATGCAAAATCACATCCAAACTCAGAACAATTTGTGGACCACGCAAAGTGTTATCCCATGTGGGGATCGAACCCACAACACGGATGGTTATTTCTTTCTTAGTCAGAACTATAGAGAGAGCTTAGATTTTCCCAATAAGTACCTGTTACGGGACAACGTAAAGGCGACGACTGGAAGTTTTTCTTTCTGTTTCAAGTGATCGATAAAAGCTACCCACATAGTCTGTTCTGCCTTTGGGTTCTGATACATTTTACCACCTGAAATAATAAATAAATAAATATTTCGGACATTTAACACACAACGCCATCTAGTACCAAGATAAGCAGAGCTTGTGTTATGGGTACTAGACAACTGATACAAATACATAATATATACTTTATTTGTAAATCTTAATATATATATTTCTTGTGTGCGTGTGTATGTGACTGAACTCCTCCTAAACGACTGGACCAATTTTGATGAAATTTTTTGTGTGTGTTCAAGGGGATCTGGGAATGGTTTAGATTCAAAAAAAAGACTGGACCGATTTTGATGAAATTTTTTGAAATTTTTTGTGTGTGTTCAAGGGGATCTGGGAATGGTTTAGATTCACAAAAACGTAAACGATGTTACGTGGGTTATAAATATGGCGGTACGAAGTTCGCCGGATCAGCTAGTACATACATATTATACATATAGAAAACACCCAAACTCCGAAACAAATATTTGTAGATCATACAAACATTTGGTCCGACCCGGTAATCGAACCCGAGACCTCATGATCAGCAGTCGCAGACGCCAACCGCAGGACCAACGAGGCAGTCAAAAGAAATTGTTGATTTCAATATCTATGAACATACCTTTAGGTCCAAAACTCTTTTTGTATTCAGTTTCTCTGGCCTTCTTAGCAGCAACAGCGTCGTTGTATCCTTTTAGTTGGAAGTTGCCTTCCTGATCCACCACTAGGAACCTTTCGTTCTTTGATTTACCTCCGGTTCCTAAGTACCAATACACACACATTCATGTAATATTTGTATCCTTTGAAAAGTTATAAAATTAAAAGGATATTGTAGGCATGCAATTAAACGAATACGGAATGAATAGTTGTTTTAGGGTTCTGTGATAACGCATCATTCATTTAGCATAAGCAAGTGTCATTTACAGTCCATTCGTTTAGATAGTGTCGATGCACCCACACGCAATTGTGGTTATTGTTGTGAAATACGAATATATTAATTCATACAACGGCGTTAACTGACAAATCATACTTGCTTGTGGGCTTACACCGCAGACGGGCCCTTCGATTTTGTGGCGGCTTGCCGCACGTGCGACTGCGGCGCGATAAAGATGACCGTGTATCTAAGCGAATGGACTATACATCACTTATCTATAGGTACAAATAAATAAAATTGAAGGGTCTGTTTGTAATTTCAAATTAACAGCTTTTCACTAAATGCAAATGAAAGTATATACAATACCTAATTTAAAAAAAAAATAGTTTTTTTTGTCTGTCTGTCTGTTTGTTTGTTCCGGCTAATCTCTGGAATGACTGGACTGATTTTGACGGTACTTTTACTGATAAGGAGTAACTTAGGCTACTTTTTATTAGACTAGTTTCGACCCGCGGTTATTGTCGTACAGCTAGTTATCTAATATACTTTTGCCTTCACGCGATTCTAGCCCATTAGTTATGACACAGAATGATAACAAACCTGTATATAAGTAATGGCAAAGTGGTACAGGTCGTTTTGGGGTCGATACCACGTATACTTTGCGTTTCTTGGTGCGTCCCACCCAGTCGGCAAACTGTAGAGTATTTGGCACGGTCGCACTCAACATCACTATGCTTACGTGGGCTGGGAGTAATATAAGTACTTCTTCCCAAACGTAACCTCTCTGTTGACATACAAAATATTAACTTTAATATCTATACTAATATTATAAAAGCGAAAGTTTGTAAGTATGGATGGATGGATGTTTGTTACTCTTTCACGCAAAAACTATTGAACGGATTTGGATGAAAGTTTACAGTAATATAGCTTATACATCAGAATAACACATAGGCTACTATTTGCGATAACCGACATTTACGCGGGCGGAGCCGCGAGTAACCACTAGTTGTTCATAAAGTAATGATTTTTTATTGCTTTTAGTACGTAGTTGCTGTTAGTTGTTTGGATAAAACATATTCTGTAGATTTCGAAAACATTTCTAATTTAGTTTTATTTTTCCATATGTTTCAGCATTTTAGAGTGTTAGAGTATATAGGTTCAGTTAAAAAAGGCAATCAAAATTTTTTTTCTCCTAATATTTCATTGTCATAAAATAGTTCCTAAAACAGATTTTAATAAATATGTTGATTTAACATTACTTCCTTGTGTATTACTTATATCCTGAGAAAATAAATTAATTCAAATGCTATTTTCCTACTTAACATCGTCATTTAAAAGGCAAAATGCTACCCACGCGCCCACTGATGTTTTCGGGAAAGACAAGTTACTATATACTAGGGTTAATAAGGAAATTTATATATTTTATTTAACTGCGTAAAAGTAAAATTTTATATTTATAAACTTTAAATAAGTACATAAAAGTGTATTTCGATTCCTTTGCCTTTCCATTACCAAAATAATATTTCGATTCCTTTGCCTTTCCATTACCAAAATAATAGATTCGAGTTTTAGTGCTAGATGATAATCCTGGGTCTATAAACAACTTCTTGTTCAAACCATTTCTTTATTTTATCCAGTTGTAATGTTCAGTGAGCATCCATTTAACCTAATGGTCCGTACTCACATACGGTATTACTCGATAGTTTTACTCCAAAACGAGTAAAAATTAGCGTGTGGACCGCAAAACTCACAACTCGAAGGCTCGCATCGAGCCGGCTCTATGGCTCGATCTCCTTTTACGTTTCTCCTTTTCATTTTCTTTAATTATTTTATAATTAAGAATTGCTAGACTTGCTAAATGTAGTCACCGTCTCCTTTGTTGAACAGACATCATTTGGCTCGAACGGTTCGGTTAATACTGAACGGCGAGCTAAAAGATGCGTCACTCGATCGATCAATGCTGAATGTGTGGACGAAAGCCCGTGCCGTAGTTTTTACTCGACATGTTTGCTCGATCGAGTAAAACCGCATGTGAGTACTTAGCATTAGAATACCTTACGAAAGAGTGAACATATTTACCTCAGCATTATTAATGTAATGAACTTCATCGAATATGACGAATTCTAAATCTCTTGTAACATCTGACCCACAGTACAACATAGAACGTAGAATCTCAGTGGTCATGACGAGACACGAGGCGGTAGCATTGATCTGCAAATCGCCTGTTAAGAGACCAACCTCGCCAAATAGCTTGTTGAAATCATTGTATTTTTGGTTTGATAGAGCTTTGATTGGTGATGTATAGATTGCTCTGAAATATACAATACACATATTTAGAGGAGATTAATTATTCTTTGACGTGATACTTCACCCACCATGCATTTGTTTTGAAAGAGTGGTACTGAGTAGACGTAGGTATCTGCTATGGATCAACATTTTTTTTTTCTTTAAAGAGACAACTCCCGCACTAGGAATAAATCCTGTGTCGCGGGGGACTTTACAAACATACATGAAACGGACACAAAGAACACCCAGACTCAGAACAACAATTTGTGGATCACACAAAGTGTTGTCCTACGTGGGATTTGAACCCATCACACTTGGCGAAGTAGGAAACGGCGTGGTGACCGTTAAACCACTAGGCCAAACGTGCAGTCAATTATTGTTGTGTGGAGCAATTTTATCTGTTTATGACTTACTGAAGAAGAAATTATTAGCTTAACTGAAGAAAAATAAACTGAGTCCCCGCGCCACGCTTTGCTTTACATCGACCGATTAATTTAATTGGTTACTGCCGTATATCGACCAAGATATAGATTTCATTTGTCGATAGGCCGTATACGGGGACTTCCCGCCTGCTGTATGACGACTGAATTAACGACCAATGAAAATGAGCCATTAGCACTGAGAGAATTAATGTCAGTTTATATAAAAATTATAACTACAAAAAATCATAGCTTATTATAAATTAATATAAATTATATTATGTAGTAACAGTATTTGTAAGAGTAAGAAATTAAAAACTTATCTGAAGAGCTTATTACAGCAAAAACATTTAAAATAAAAACTTCTAGTTAAGTGCTTACCTAATTTTAATCAGGACCTCAAGTAACATTCAAGTCCACCTTACCTTATAAACTAACTTTTAACATTATACATGTAAATTAAATAACAATTATTACCTGGTACAGTTCCTCCTCGACATAGCGATAGCATATTCAGCAACAACTGTTTTCCCGGCAGAGGTATGTGCCGCTACAAATACGTGATGTCCTTCTTCTAGTTTTAATATAGCCTGCAAACAGATGAACATCACTAATTATGAAGAGAAAGAGATTTAGCCCTCAAATATACTGATAACTAGTTCAACCTTCGAATTCAGTTCACCCTCAGGGTTGCAAAGGTCCGATGCCAGACACTCAATAAAAAAAAAAATGTATGTATTAATTTTAACTCATAAAATGTTAGCTAAAAATTGATTGAAAAATACCTGTTTTTGAAAAATGTCCAACTCAAATGGATAACTGTGGGCCATATCCTTTATCTTTTCTTTAAAGTCTGGCACAGGCTGTGAAACATCTATCATTTCAGCCCATTCAGTGGCTGTCACACCAGTTTTGACTGATGAATTAGTAATACTTAGTATAGGTATCTCTGGCAATTCTACTGGAGGCCTGATAATTGTGTCCGCGAGGAAGTTATCATTTTCACTTGGATCTTGTTCAATCTTTTTTGTAGGTATCTTTTGTGGTTTCTTTTCGGGCTCCTCTTCATCTTTCCACAGATCTAGAAAATATATCAATTGTAAATAGAAAAACAGTTATAGCAGTGAGTGAAAGCTGACTAATGTACAGGTCACTACTCGTTATACCCTTAAAATTCAAGTGTGACATTATTTTTGGATGGCCCCTTATAAAAGATATATTAAACTTCACTTTCTGCTATGAGATTTGTTTGTAGAATATTATTTCCTTGGCTTTTGAGATGTACATATGTTCATAATTATGATTCTTATGCACATTTATAAGTATGTGTCACGTGTATTTTATAGTTAAAGGAGACTTCTAATACTTTCTATATGGAACCAACCAGTGCTTATTTAATTTTTATTTAGGTATTTAAGCAATAAAATTAATTCTCGAATACCTAAAATTTACTAAGATGTTCTCCTAGCCGATTACGGCCGTGGCGGCCAGCCTCAACGGAGACAAGCCAACTACGCAGGAGATATTATAGTGCACAAGTGTGTGCGCAAACACATCGTGCACTCTCTGTTCCCTCACTCTCATAATCCGATGGGACGGTTAACCGACACGACGGGGGAGAGATCAGGCGCAGGACCGACAGCTTTACGTGCTTTCCGAGGCACGGGGGTTCAGACCCCGACTTCCAAACTCCGAGCTGTTATTAAATATTTCTATAATCAGAAAAACTTAATGACACTTTTTGGCCCGACCTGGGATTCGCACCCGAGACCTCATGATCGGTAGTCGCATGTTAGTACTCTAATGTTAACTGATACACATTATTACAAAGTATTCCCATAAAATAACAAAGTTATGAAATGAATTTACCTACTAAATGTGCATTTGTATCAACAATTTCTTCTAGATTAATCTTGACATTCAAATCAACTTCTTTGATTTCTGGCTTCTTGTCGACTTCTTTATTTTGGTTATTTAATAGTGTGTAGCCATCTTCAGCAAACAATACACTTTCTTTATATCCTGGAACTCTGTTTAAGATTTCTGAAAATTTTTAATCATCTGTATTTTAATACTTTGCTTTGCTTTGTGAATTAAGGTAATTATGTCTGACAGCATAATTACCTTAATTCACAAAGCAAAGCTTAATACAAATAAAACTATTACCGATTGAATAAAAAAAGAAAATAAATACCTAACTTCCAAAAAATCATTGAAAATTTATATTTTTGAAAAGTGATGATTAATGAAAATTGGCTTATTTTTCAAATTTACTTCTGTAAAGGTGCAAGATTTCCTGATTTCCATCCACTTTTTTAAGAATCTTTGTTCACAAATATGGCAAAGGTGATCTTTATGCAACTTTAATTTAAAGTTTACCTTCAATTAGCAAATATTATTGTTCGATAAATATTAATGTTAATATTCAATAGGCAGTTGGGTACATCAAACCTATAAGTTAGCAGGGAAAGGTAAGTAGGTATAATGGCAGTGCAATATGATCTATTTGTAATCAACACTTTGATAGTCTACTACTGGACATTGGTAAGGGTCTGGTTGTACTGTATTAGTTTTTCTAACCAACACAGTAATATATTCTAAGCAAACAAGACAAAACTAAATTACCTTCACCCAAAAACTTCCCAGGCTCTTCATTATCTAGATCAATATTAACATCTTTATTAGCAGCTTCATCAAGCATCTTTTGCAACTCTTCTTCAAAGCCTGCAGGTAGGAAAGGACTCTGGGTAGTAGTGCCCCTGGTTGACATGCTTGGAGGCAGTGGTGCCCTTGACATAGAATGACTGTCTTCATCATCTTCAATAGGGATGCTTACTTCTTCTAATCCAACTATTTTACCTGTGATGGGATCTCTAACCACCTAAAAATGTATTACCACAGTATAGAGTTAGACTTTTACATAATATGCTTCAATACTAAAAAAATCCTACTAATATTATAAACGCGAAAGTTTGTAAGTATGGATGGATGGATGTTTGTTACTCTTTCATGCAAAAAATACTGAACGGATTTGGATGAAACAATACAGTAATATAGCTTATACATCAGAATAACACATAGGCTACTATTTACCGCAATAACTGACAAACAAGCAGGCGGAGCCAACAACTAGTAAGTACATAATAATCTTCACTACATAGTATAAAACAAAGTCGCTTTCTATGTCCCTATGTCCCTTTGTGTGCTTAAATCTTTAAAACTACGGAACGGATTTTGATGCGGATTTCTTTAATAGATAGAGTGATTCAAGAGGAAGGTTTTTATGTATAGTAAATGCATAATATAGCATAGAAACACTGTTAATTTTCGAGGTTTCTAATGTGCTGTAGCAAATAAACACATTTTTTTGCGCTTACATTGCAAACGCTGGTTGCACCCTACGAGATAGGTCAAAATAATGTACTACAGTTTACAAGAAATAATGGCTTATTTACGAAGTGATTTTAAGCAATACGGAATGAATCCTTATACAATTAAGTAAATTAAATACATTGTGCATTTAATATAGATCAAAATGGCCCTTTACAGTATCTAATTTAAATGAATATATTCGAAGATATTACAGATATAAAATGCACGAATAGTGTCGTCGGCGGGGGCATCTGAAATCCACCCGTGCGAAGCGTGTTGGTGAAACACAGCATGAGCGCTGTTTCACACCAGTTTTCTGTGAGGCAGTAGTCAAGTCAGCCCATTTATGCTGAAGCGTGGCTCTGCCACGGTATGTAAAAGTAGCTTAACTTATAAATAAATTGACCTACAATTAAAATACTTATAAGTAAAGGTAAAACTAAAGCAATTGTTTTTGAAAACTGACTTATTACATCTAAACATAACTGGAATTTAATCAAACTACAGTCCAGAAAGATTGCACAAAAATTTGTATTTTAATTACATAATGGTAGCAATACAGGATATACATAATGGAGACATACAATAGATCTATTCTCTTGCTCTGCTAATAGTGTTAAAATTATTTCTATCATAAATAAGTACAGGCCTATGTCCGGCAGAGGACTGCTGTTGTGTGATTGGTTGCTGATATGAAATGAAGAAGGTATTGTTCGTGTAGTATAGGATTGCATTGGGCTAAACCTCTAATGACAGTTATGTTTATTGGAAATAAATAATTACCTCAAGTGTAGTGTCAGATGGGAAGTCATCATTTTCGTAGATAAATAAGGAATCAACGTTAGTTTCACGTTGCCAGTGAGATTGAGACCTTTCCCATTGATGTATTGAAAGCCTTTCTGGCTTTAGCAAGTACTCCTTCACACGCTCATTGAGATCTTCCAATACCGGTGGCAACTACAACATAATGGACATTATTAAGTAGGCAGTTTTTGAATTAAATATTCTTAATATAGAATAGAAATACCTACTTTGAAGTCAGAGAATTCATTTTCAGTATCTAACGACATTTAGACTATATTAATAAACCTTTATCACTTTTTAGCACTAAGGTTATTTTGTTTCGTTCGATTTCTTACAATAATATATCAAAACAAGAACAAGATGTCAATCAAACGTCAAGAGTAAGCGTTCAGTGTTCCCAACTCTCAATTTTTTTCCCCCTAAGCCCCTGCCCCAATCAAAAACCCCTAAAATCGCCACAACTACTAGGGATTCCCCCTAAAAAAAAATTACTAGTGTGAATCTAGATGAATGAAGAAAATAAGACAAATATTTTTTCTACAAAAAATAACAATACCATAATATGTTTGGTAAAATAAAAAAATGCAAGTATTAAAAAGTTAAAAATCTAAAAGTTTATTTTTTATTTTTACAAATAAACCGTTATTAATAAAAAATGATAATAATAAAAACAATTATTTCTATTTTAGACTCACACTCGTAAATACAATGGAATTACTTAACCTTTCAAGTTTGGATCTGTTTCCCACGTCTTTGTATATTTTTGACAATACTTTTTTAGCTTTAGTCATTTTAACTAATGGCTTAAAAAAACGTATTTATTGAGTATTGAGAGGATAAATTGAACAGGTAAATATCTAATACCAATCAACGTATTTGTAGTAAACATAGGCGCAGTTTAGCTACAAATACTTACGAGTATGTTTACAATTGTGTTAGACATGAATACAACATGCACTCACTAGAAAGGGCTAAATCAGTTTGTATGAAAAATAATATGATTCGCTAGATTAGATTATCCCAGGGCCTATACTATTACACCTTTATTTTGCTTAATTTGAAATAAAAAAAGTAAATGCTTGAAGTTATAAAAATCCCTAAAAAAAAACCCTAACAAGGGAAATCCCCTAAGTTGGTAACCCTGTCAAGATCACAGAAACAGTGTTACCAATTATAAATTAGTTGAATTTGTCAAAAATATTTATGTACCTATCTTTTTGGTTTTTATTTCAAACCAGCTGTTGCCCTGTGTTATTCTGATGTATAATCTATGTTTCATCCAAATCCGTCCAATAGTTTTTGTGTGAAGAAGTAATAAACATACACACTCTCAAACTTTCCCCTTTATAATAATAGGATTACTTTGATGAAGGTAGATACAAAAACGCATTTTTTTATATAAAATATCGTAATTGGTAAATATTATTTTCATTTTTTTAAATACTAGAACTAGATTTTGTCTGCGTATCCACCCGCTTGTACTGTCGGTTATCGCGGTAAAGAGTAGCCCTATGTTTTTCCTCAAGAATTAAAGTATCTCCATGCCAAATTTCATTAAAATAGGTGCAGCAATTTAGCTGTGAAAGCGTAACAGACAGACAGATAGAGTTACTTTCAAATTTATAAAATTAGTAAGGAAGTATGGATATGAGTTTATTATCATGTTAAAAAAGTAGCTCCTTTGCTTAGAGTTTTTTTGAACCGATACGAAACTATCGCAAACCCAAAATGTTAAAATATAGACTTGCTTGGTAACACTGTCGAGTACTGTCATCTGTGTGCCTCAAACTTTTAATTGGTTTGAAAGGTTTGAATGCTAAAAAGAAATTGAAGTGATTCCCCGACCAAAGATAAAATTCACCAATTCCAGAAACTGGCATTAAACAAAGTTCAAATTAATATTAATATATATTTCTAAGTTAGTAAATTGTGTTTTTTTAAATACCTGACATTGGCAGAAACAGCTGTTGTCGGCTGGTTGCCATTATCATCAAAATAGAAGTAAATTTCAAAATATCTGAAAATATCACTCCAACTCGACCTATTACCTCGGACTACAACGCACGCCAATCACTAAATAACATAGTACATAATATAAAAACAAAGTCGCTTCCGCTGTCGGTCTGTCCCTACATGTGCTCAATCTTTAAAACTACGCAGCGGATTTTGATGCGGTTTTCTTTAATAGATAGAGTGATTCAAGAGGAAGGTTTATATTTTGTACTAGCTGACCCGGCGAACTTCGTACCGCCATATTTACATATCTGTCTCAGCTTCCCACAGGCCTGTGGGAAGTCGCGGACAAAAAAAAGACTTCTCGTTATCTTTATTTTTTTTTTCTTTCTAGCAAAAAAAGAATGAAAGAAATCGGACTATGTGCTATTGAATTACAACTAAGTACATATTTTGACTTTCATCCCCTCTCTCCAAGAAACCGTACTGAATTTCGGGATAAAAAGTATCCCATGTCCTACCTCGTAGTATGAAAACATGCCAAGTTTCATTTGAATCCATTCAGTAGTTTCAGCGTGATGCGCGGCCAAGATACAGACAGACAGACAAAAATGAAAAAAAAAGTTTTGGCCTTAGTATCGATTATAGAGAGCCCTCCAAATAAAAATTACAAAATATATTTTATGTACAGAATTGGACCTGTTACATTTTTATTATAAGTATAGATAATACATGCATAATATAGTAGAGAAACACTGATAATTTTAGAGGTTTCTAATGTGATGTCGTAAACCCATTTTCGTACGCTTACATTGCAAACGCTGGCTGAACCCTACGAGATAGATCAAAATAATGTACTACTGTATTGTACACCTTAAAAATACAAAAAAGTCCTGGATGGTATATGTCTATCTCTTATGGATAACCCACAATGACCATTTTTTTATTCCTACGAGAAATAATGGCTTATTTACGAAGCGATTTTAAGCAATACAGCATTAATCCTTATCCAATTAAGTACCTTAAATACATTATGCATTTAATCAGTATGTAATTTAAATGAATATATTCGAAGATATTACAGACTAGCTGACCCACGCAACGTCGTTTGCGTCTCCTATTGCCAGTAGCGTGATAATTTTCCCCCGTTTTTGAAACATTCTTCATTAGTGCCTATTTAACACTGAAATATTTTTTTCAAATTGTACCAGCAGTTCCTGAGAGTAGCGTGTACAAACAAACAAACAAACAAACTCTTCACCTTTAAATATTAGTATAGATGTATTTATTATACTCTTCTAAGATCTAATACTCATAATCAACAACACATATATTTGGATAAAGATTAATATTAGGTATTATGTTGATAAAAACTCTTTGGCAAATAACTCATTATTAGGTACCAACTCTTAGCGTCTTATACTCTAAGCTTATACTCGTGATAACTTCTAAACGAAATGTCCAATTGGGATGAAACAAAAAGTATTTTACTTCTACATAAATACCCTTGATAACATAATGCTTAATTTGGATAAGGATTAATATCACGATACACATTTAACGTAGTTTCTTTCTTTAGACGTTATTAAAATTTTTTAGAACACAAAAGCGGTTATTGTGGATAAACCATGATAGTTAGATATATGCTCTCGCGGACTTTTTTGTAGATCTTAATGGGCCCTACAAATCCGTAATACATTATTTTGTCCTATTGTCAATAGTCTTTGCAGCGCACGCAAAAATAGGTTTTCGATTTCACACTTTGGGTTACAAAATAGCAATTTTCTTACGGATCCCTAATTTTTTTGAAAATAAAATATAGCCTTCCTCGATAAATGGACTATCCAACACTGAAAGAATTTTTCAAATCGGACCAGTAGTTCCTGAGATTAGCGCGTTCAAACAAACAAACAAACAAACTCTGCAGCTTTATAATATTAGTATAGACTAGCTGCGCCCGCGACTTCGTCCGCGTGGAACAGTGACTTTGGGTAGCAGTTTTAATTATTAAGGCTAACATTATTTTAAAAATAAGACACACTTTTCACTGTTAAAAACATATTTAAGTATTTATATAAGTACATAAAATAAAAAGTATTTTGTATGAAATTATTTCGACATTCGACATGGCCAAGGCTTTCAACCTGTTCTTGCACCGTTCGCTTCTCTCCGATCTCTAAGCATTCGGTCTGCCTCCTAGAGTCGTCTCTAGATTTACTCTTTTCTTCATCAGCGCCTTCGCATTCGGGTTCTTTGCGACGGACGGCGCGGCCTCTGTTTTTCTGGAGGTAAACGCTAGCGTACCTCAGAATTCGGTCCTGTCGCCCAAGATGTTTCTTCTGCATGTCAATGACATATTAGCCCTTGGCAATATACATTGCTATGCAGACGATAGCACAGTGCATGGGCGATATTATGGATACCCTGCAGCCAAGATAGTAGACGTTGAGGAAAATGGATAGGAGATTGTCGCTGAGCTTGACCGGGTTTTGAACCGCATTTAACAATGTGGTGATGAGAATCTGGTCGAGTTCAACGTTAAGAAAACACAGGTGTGCCCGTTCTCTACCAAAAAGTCTCCGTTTCTTCCCCTCCCCACTTTTCAGAGCACTCAACTGCCACTACGGGGTAAGCTCGGTGTCCTGGGCATGGATATTTGCCGGGACCTCGAGTACTGTCTCATTAGTCGGCGGATCAGAATATATATTATTTTTAGATCATGTGTGCTATCATATACCAGAACTCACGTCTCAGTGTAATCATGTCGTTACTGTCATTTGGCATACAATCATCTCCTATTTTTAGAAGAGCATTTGCATATTGACACTGCTCATAAATCATTGTGAAGTTGTACTCGCATAATTGTAGTAAGACCAATGACACAATATACTATAGACCGTCCCTCCCTTGGCCAGTACTGTACGCCGTAAAAAGCTAGAAAAGTTCAACTAAATCTAGATGGCGCTCAAAATAAGCTCTAAAAAGCAGTTTAACAAAGTTTAACAGTATTTTATTGATGTGCTTCAATTCTAGTAACTATATTATTATTTTTCAAATATAAAACTTGCTTTGTATTGCTTGCTTTAAAAAAATGATTTTCAATTTCATAACTAAAAGTTATCACCTATGTTTAGGAGATGTCGTTGCAATCGATTTAAATAAACTTGAAAATAATGACCTATTTACTACGCTAGATGTCACATTTATAAGTTATTTGGTTGAATCAGAGAAACAATGCACTCATGAATGGCAACATTGCAAAAATCGTTCATATCTTCCAGTAGTTAATACGGAACGGCAACGTCGCTTGAGCCGCGTACTCAGTTCAAAAATTTAATTAATATGAATGTTTATTTTAACCGACTTCAAAAAAAGAAGGTACAACCCGGTCACATTATCTAGAGACCTGGCGTCGATGACGTCACGTTGCGTCGGCGCTCTGATATGGTGCGCAAAACAAGTATCCTCTAGTAGGATATTATTATAAACAAGACTTCCAACAAAACAAAGATTGTGTTACTTAATTAATTTAATGTAGGTAATATTATTATAATAATATTATCATTATCACATTAATTTTAATTTATCTATTTTACAAGCACACTGTAAATTAAATTGTACTATGAAATGCAAGAAATAAAAGGCTTTTTATTTTATTTATTAATATTATTATAATGATATGATTAAAATGATGGGAAATAAATGAAACAATCTTGGTTAAGTGGGTACAAGAAGTGTTTATTGCACAAAATTACAGACTAAAAATCTTCTTCAGAATATATGATTGGCTCGATGCCAGTCATTGTCTCATTATCGCTATCGCTGATCTCACTGTCCGAACTCTCTTCGCCTAGGGATTTCAAAATACTTTCACTGTCCCACTTCAAAGCAACGAAATAGTAACAAACATGTCCAAACTAAACCAAAATGTCTAAACTTAACAAAAATGTCCAACGTTGCAACAAAAACAATATTTTAACGTAACAGCAATAACAAAATAACAATAAAAGTCCAAACGTAACAATGAAATGTTTAAAAATATACCACGAAAACAAGTCGACGCGTATCGGCAACGAAAGTGCTAACCGTACTGACGCGCCGTGGCGAGCGCGGGGAGGTGAAAGGAGAACGGGGCGGGAGGTTCGCATTCCAGCGAGGTCTCTAGATAATGTGACCGGGTTGTAGTTATCAATTCGACTGTATTTTTATTTTTAACCGACTTCCAAAAAGGAGGAGGTTCTATGTTCCACTGTGTTTTTTTTATGTATGTTCACCGATTACTGCGTCAATTGTGGACCGATTTTGAAAATTCTTTTTGTATTCGAAAGGGTATGCTCCCGAGGTGGTCTCATTGTCACCATATCAGGAACTGATGATGGGATCCCAGGGAAACCGAGGGAAACCCTCATTTTTTTAGGCACATATTATGTTTTCGTATATTTTCTGAAGTTAACCCGGTATTTGCGTCTGGTAGTCATCATTTTATGATGATGAGCTGATGGTGTAAGGTACAACTCCTTAACGATTAGGAGTTGGAGTATAAATCTTTAAATATCATATGTATGTATGTTACCTTTAGTCGTATTCTTTCAAATTATTTAGGTAAGCTGATGATCGAAGGTACAACTCCTCAACGGTTAGGAGTTGGAGGATAATTCTTTCAATTTCATACGTATCTATAGACCTTTAGTCGTATACTTTCAAGTTATTTAGGTGAGCTGATGATAGAAGGTTAAACTCTTCAACGGTTAGGGATAATATGATGATTTTAATATTACACGTACGTATATACCTTAAGTTGTATTCTTTCAGTTATTCATATGGATCGTTTTATTGAGTAGACATCCACTAAGGAAGGTATTTTGGAATCTACCCCTAAGGGGGTGAAATACGGGTTGAAAGTGTGGACGAAAGTCCGTCATTTTTAAGTTAGAAACATGAAACTTTAACTTTGGGCTACTGATTAAAAATGAGTAGATACGTATTTAACCGTTTCTGGATATTATTTTACTTGGTTACACGCGACGGGACGTAATATGACCCCTGCCTCTGGTAATACCACGGCCTCACAGAAAACCGATGTGAAAAAGTGCTTGCGCTGTGTTATACCGAGTGAGTGAGGATACCGGAGGCTCATACCCCAACCTCTCCCCCCATCCCACTCCACTATGCCCCAAAGGCCGGTAACGCATTTGTCAAATTATTTTAGAAATAATCAAACTTTACAAAATATACTATAAAACAATATATTATTTTCTGTAAATAAATGCAAAAAGTCAACAACACGCGTGGTATTCCCAGGCGGTCACCCATCCAAGTACTACCCACGCCCGATGTTTCTTAACTTGGCTGATCGGACGAGAACCGGTGCATTCAACACGGTATGGACGTTGGCAATCAGTTTGTTATATTTAACGTTGAGTATCCAGCACTATGACGTCAACTCAATGTTAAGTGTCGCTACAACTTTTGGCGCGAAAAGTGCGTTAGGGAACTTCGTTCCAAAAACATTTCTGATTGTTTTATTAATAACTAGGTTTCGCCTGCGACTTCGTTCGCCCGCGACTTCGTTCGCATTTAATAAAAAGTATCCTATGTTACTTCTAATACCTCTACAAGAATATGTGTTTCATGATGATCAGATTGATCAGCTAAGTAGTTTTCGCCGGAAAGCGTAACAAAGGAACTTACGTTCGCATTTTTAACATTAGGATTATTTTTAAGACACAAACCGAAAGAAAATCCTTAATTACACCTTTTTGTCATCTACAGTTGTTAATTAATATGTGCAAGCAATTCTCGACATTATCAACTCATAATTATCAAATTTTATATTTGCATACATTCACATCACGATCAACAACATTTATAAACGCCAAAAACTGTTTTTAGACATGTGTCATTAAGGACGGGAATTGCAACTGCAACATGCAACTGTATTTTATTAATTCATCAATTTTTATTTTGTTTTTTGAATCCATTAAAAAATAAAATGTCAGTCCTTAGTTCCTTACCTATGTCAATTGAGAAACATACATACAAAGTTTAAAGTGAATCCATTGAAAATAAAAAAAGTTTCAAACAATTAATAAAAAAAAAGATTGTAAAGAGAAAAGCGGTTATTTTAAAATTAAAAACAGACATTTCAATTTTATTTATTTGTGTAGATCTCTCTGACGATAAAATATTACATAAATTATGTAGGTAATAAGATAATTAATTATTTAAAAAACGACATCTAGTGGTACATTTCGCAATAATACAATGACAATAAACTTGACAGTTGACTGTTGGGTTCGTATTGGTGTTGGGGGTCAGAAAATATCGTTGTAATTCACGATTTGATGCACTTAGTGACATCTAGGGAACATTAAGCTTACTATAAATCCGCGTACAGGTCTCGCCTAGTAGAGTGTTGGTCTAGTATATATTTCGTCAGTGGTAAGACAAAACTTTTTAACATGTACCACTGACGAAATATATACTAGACCAACACTCTACTAGGCGAGACCTGTACGCGGATTTATAGTAAGCTTAATGTTCCCTAGATGTCACTAAGTGCATCAAATCGTGAATTACAACGATATTTTCTGACCCCCAACACCAATACGAACCCAACAGTCAACTGTCAAGATTATTGTCATTGTATTATTGCGAAATGTACCACTAGATGTCGTTTTTTAAATAATTAATTATATTAGTACCTACATAATTTATGTAATATTTTATTTTATTGTTAGGAACTAAGGACTGACATTTTATTTTTTTAATGGATTCAAAAAATAAAATAAAAATTGATGAATTAATAAAATACTGTTGCAGTTGCAATTCCCGTCCATAAGACACATGTCTAAAAACAGTTTTTGGCGTTTATAAATGTTGTTGATCGTGAATGTATGCAAATAAAAAATTTGATAATTACGAGTTGATAATGTCGAGAATTGCTTGCACATATTAATTTATCAACTGTAGATGACAAAAAGGTGTAATTAAGGATTTTCTTTCGGTTTGTGTCTTATAAATAATCCTAATGTTAAAAATGCGAACGTAAGTTCGTTTGTTACGCTTTCCGGCGAAAACTACTTAGCTGATCAATCTGATCATCATGAAACACATATTCTTGTAGAGGTATTAGAAGTAACATAAGATACTTTTTATTAAATGCGAACGAAGTCGCGGGCGAAACCTAGTTATTAATAAAACAATCATAAGAAATGTTTTTGGAACGAAATTCCTTATCGCGCTTCTCGCTAAAAGTTGTAGCGACACTTTTAACATTGAGTTGATGTCATAGTGCTGGATACTCAACGTTAAATATAACCAGCTGATTGCCAACGTCCATACCATGTTGAATACACCGGTTCTCGTCCGATCACCGAAGTTAAGCCACATCGGGCGTGGTTAGTACTTGGATGGGTAACCGCCTGAGAATACCACGTGTTGTTGGCTTTTTGCATTTATTTACAGAAAATATATTGTTTTATAGTATATTTTGTAAAGTTTGATTATTTTTTAAAATAATTTGACAAATGCGTTACCGGCCTTTGGGGCATAGTGGAGTGGGATGGGGGGAGAGGTTGGGGTATGAGCCTCCGGTATCCTCACTCACTCGGTGAAACACAGCGCAAGCACTTTTTCACATCGGTTTTCTGTGAGGCCGTGGTATTACCAGGGGCAGGGGTGATATTACGTCGCGTCGCGCGTAACCAAGTTAAATAATATCCAGAAACGGTTAAATACGTATCTACTCATTTTTAATCAGTAGCCCAAAGTTAAAGTTTCATGTTTCTAACTTAAAAATGACGGACTTTCGTCCACACTTTCAACCCGTATTTCACCCCCTTAGGGGTAGAAATTCCAAAATACCTTCCTTAGTGGATGTCTACTCAATAAAACGATCCATATGAATAACTGAAAGAATACAAATTAAGGTCTATACGTGCGTGTAATATTAAAATCATCCTCTTATCCCTAACTGTCAAAGAGTTTAACCTTCTATTATCAGCTAACCTAAATAACTTGAAAGTATACGACTAAAGGTCTATAGATACGTATGAAATTGAAAGAATTATCCTCCAACTCCTAACCGTTGAGGAGTTGTACCTTCGATCATCAGCTTACCTAAATAATTTGAAGGAATACGACTAAAGGTAACATACATACATATGATATTTAAAGATTTATCCTCCATCTCCTAACCGTTAAAGAGTTGTACCTTACACCATCAGCTCATCATCATAAAATGATGACTACTAGACGAAAATACCGGGTTAACTTCAGAAAATATACGAAAACATATTATGTGCCTAAAAAAATGAGGGTTTCCCTCGATTTCCCTGGGATCCCATCATCAGATCCTGATATGGTGACAATGAGACCACCTCGGGAGCATACCCTTTCAAATACAAAAAGAATTTTCAAAATCGGTCCAAAGTTGACGCAGTAATCGGTGAACATACATTAAAAAAAAACACACAGTGGAACATAGAACCTCCTCCTTTTTGGAAGTCGGTTAAAAATAAAAATACAGTCGAATTGAGAACTACCTTCTTTTTTTGAAGTCGGTTAAAAATAAACATTCATATTAATTAATATTTTTGAACTGAGTACGCGGCTCAAGCGACGTTGCCGTTCCGTATTAACTACTGGAAGATATGAACGATTTTTGCAATGTTGCCATTCATGAGTGCATTGTTTCTCTGATTCAACCAAATAACTTATAAATGTGACATCTAGCGTAGTAAATAGGTAATTATTTTCAAGTTTATTTAAATCGATTGCAACGACATCTCCTAAACATAGGTGATAACTTTTAGTTATGCAATTGAAAATCATTTTTTTAAAGCAAGCAATACAAAGCAAGTTTTATATTTGAAAAATAATAATATAGTTACTAGAATTGAATCACATCAATAAAATACTGTTAAACTTTGTTAAACTGCTTTTCAGAGCTTATTTTGAGCGCCATCTAGATTTAGTTGAACTTTTCTAGCTTTTTACGGCGTACAGTATTGGCCAAGGGAGGCACGGTCTATAGTATATTGTGTCATTGGTTTGAAGTCAGTGCCAAGCCAATGGAATAGTAGGTACCACACGCTATATTTCGAGACGAACGTCGACGCTTCGGTTGTTTTGTACAACGCGAAGAGCAGCTATCCCGCTCAAGGTCACGCGCGGCGAGTGCGGTACCTACTATTACATTTTGGCTTGGCACCGACTTCAAACCAATGAATAGGTAGCACATACAAATTAGGTTATTTTATACTTTTTAGTTTTTGAAGTCGGTTTTTTTAAACGAAGTTTTTTTTTTTTCGCTTTTTAGTCTTTCTCAAGTCTCTCATAATCATTTCATTTAAAGGAGAATGGCAGATCCTGTACCGCTGGCAATATGTTATGAATGGTTATGAGATTTATACCGTTTATTAAGTGAATCATCTTAATTATTTTGATGTGTTTATTATATTTTTAGAACTGTGCTAACAGAATTTTAATTCTGCTCATAAAGTTGTTACAACTGCGTTAACAAAACGCATTCCTATGTGTCTTAGACACACAGACGTATAAAGAGAAGCAGACTAAACATAACTATACGCACACATTAACCATGTAAAAAAATATCGTTGTCACTTTCACTCTAACCTAATATTGTATATATTTATCCCTTTTTTTCTTATATGGCTACAATAACTCACACATAGACACATCGGAGGTCGTGCCGTCTTGCGGCACGTAGCTTGTCAAAATATGCTACACAACGGCGTGCTGACGTTTGTGCTGTGGTGTTTTTTATTTTATTTTGTTACTACAAGCTGCTTAAAGAACTAAAATATAATGGTGAAGTGATGTGCCCCGAAGTGTGCCAACGCATCTTACAAAAAATCTCCAGAAATAACCTTCTACCGGTATGTAAATATCATTTTGTTATTGCTTGCCTATTTTTTGTATTTAACATAATAAGCCATGCCTTTTTTTCCCTTGACATTAGAAGATACGTTAGGTTCTTTAGAAAAAAAGCTGGTGTGACTAGATTACTAAGTGAAATACATAAAATTTTATTGAAAATGTTTCTTGAAGACGTAGTTTGACATTTTAAGTACTAGGGCAATTAACAGGGTCGAACTCAGAACTTATTTTTAGGTGTATTGATATTTTAATATTGATTGTGTAGCGTCGTCGGTGAAGCAGAAAAAAACGTATGTTAATACTCAATAAACCTGTTTTTACAGATTCCCCTACAATGAAGACTTAAAAAACCTTTGGATTAAAAATCTTACTAAAAAGGACTGGCAACCTAAATCGAGCAATGTGTTCAGCACATTTTGAATTGCATTCATTATCCAGAAGAGGCCACCGCACAATTGTGAAATTATATATAGATATAAGGTGTAATAATTATGCTAAAACCAATCAAACATCGGAACGACATTATTTGAAACGAATTGTAATTTTTAAAAATAAATAAACACATCTAAAAGTTTTTGGTTTTTATTTTTATGTTTATCACTTACATAACCCAAAAGAAGAACATACAGCTAAACAGAGCTCCAATTTAACTGTAACCACTTTCAATCAGGTGGGCCGTGTGCTTGTCTGCCATCTAAGTAGCAAAGAAAAAGTCCTAACATATGACCAAATTTGGTACGTACCGATCAACTGAAATTGGTATGCTCCGAAACATATTTGTTCGCTTGCGGAGCACTAGCAGTCCCCCGGACATTATTATTATTATCGGACATATTAATGGGCGTCTTTCGGCATGCAGCATAGGCTCATACACGTGTATTTCGAGTTACAAAATATTAATTTAAAGTGCAATCTTTCATTGCTGAATTCGGCACTGTGTTTTGTGTCTGTGTGAGTAATGTTTGTATGTAGTGTAATTGCCACGCATTTGCATGGATTGTGTTTAGTCTGCTTCTCTTTATACGTCTGTGCTTAGACACGCCATCATTAAAGTCTACTTAGTCTGAAAACTAGATGGCGTTGTGTGTCAGATTGCCGAAAGTATTTTTCATTATTTTAAAATATTTATTTTATAAAAAACGATAAAATATTTATATCTGTATTTATAAATAAGCTTACTGGTGAATTTAGTAACAGAGCAACATTTTAATGACGGATCACGAAAATCGTAAACAAATGATTTTGATTTCAAAAATATAATATTACGCCATCTTGTTGACAATAATGACAACTCATTTGTGATCCGTGTATTTCCTTGTAATCTAAAAACTAAAATAACTATTTAATGCAGAGTTGTAAAAATCTAGGAATTTAAAATGTTATTGTCGGTGATATTAGCAGCCAAATAAATACAAAAACATACCCTACCATGACATACGCCAAGCGGTACAAAAGTCCCATACAAACCTGCCATTGTCCTTTAATGATGTCTACAGAATATGAAGGTATGCATACAATTGCTCGTAACTTCATTGCAGGCGCTCACGTAAATTTGAGGGTTTCCTTCGATTTCCTTAGGATCCCATCATCAGATCCTGATATGGTGGCCATGGGACCACATGGGGAGCATACCCTTTCGAATACAAAAAGAATTTTCAAAATCGGTCCACAATTGACGGAGTAATCGATGTACATACATAAAAAAAAAAACCGATGAAATTGAGAACCTCCTCCTTTTGGAAGTCGGTTAAAAATGCACGAATCGTGTCGTCGGTGGGTGTATCTGAAATCCACCCGTGCGAAACTGGGGCGGCTCGCTAGTCTATACTAATATTAAAAAAATGCGAAAGTTTGTAAGTATGGATGGATGGATGGATGAATGATGAACTCTTTCACGCAAGAACTACTGGACGGATTTGATGATTTTATTTGCATCTAGGTATTCACTCAGACTAGCTATTCTTTTCATAAATATTTTTAATACAAAAATTTACAATTATTTACATATATAATATTTATAATACAATTATTTTTATGTTATTAGTTGCCATCAAACACTATCAATATTAATATTTTAAATTCGAAAGTAACGCTATCTGTCTGTCTGTCGCTTTCACGGCTAAACCGCTACACCGATTTCAATGAAATTTGGAAAGGCCTATTTTGATTCTTGGGGAAGGATAGGCTGCTCTTGCCGCTGTAACTAATATAGGATAGGTACCTAAACGCCGGCAGAGCGGCGGGCAAAAGCTTGTAATTAAAAAATAGCCATAACTAGATATTTGATTTTTAATGATCTTTTTGCGAGGCCTCTGGCGGGTATATCATTGCTAGGCCCCTGACGGATAGATCATTGCGGGAGATGTTAATAAGTGCACGATAGTTGACACTGAAAGCCTTTAAAAAATGACAACCAAATTAAAACATGGGAAATCCCGCAACGTAAATCGTAACAAATTGAAATTCTTATTAAGATTTCAATGTAATTATGTAATTATTATATTAATAGCTTTGGAGGCCAAATGCAACTTGATGAATTTACGCTACGTATACCTAAATATACATATTTGAATTTAGAATACTTCTAAAATATTCTTTCAAGGTTGTCTGAAAAATCGCTTTTAGCTTTGAGGTAGGCACAATAAACAATGTGTCTAAATTATTACAATTTTGCCTGAATAGGTATGAATTTGAATTTATCTAGCCGAACTGTAAAGTACAAGACAATGACCTTTCTAAAATAAACTCTTTTGTCATATCCCTAGGTATTATTATAAACTATATATAAAATTCTCGTGTCACAATGTTAGTTACCATACTCCTCTGAAACGGCTGGACCGATTTTTATGAAATTTGGTGTGCATATCGGGTAGGTCTGAGAATCGACCAACATCTATTTTTATACCCCAATTTTTTATGGCAAAACAACGTTTGCCGTATCAGCTAGTAAACTATAAATATAGAGACTTGTTTTGGATACCCCATAAAAAGTAAAATGTATTATTTTTGACGACTATACCTGAGAATACTTACATTCTGAATATCAATTTATGCGCTGTCCAATACTATCCAATACAATGTCATTTACATCTAATTTTGACGGTTAATGACCCGTCGATTGGATACATTAATAAAAGAGCTATTTTAACAAAAAAAAATCTCGGAAACCACTATATTAATATCTTTCTGTAAATCTTAAGTAGGTACCTAATCATCTCTACATAGTATAAAACAAAGTCGCTTTCTCTGTCTCTATGTTTGCTTAAATCTTTAAAACTACGCAACGGATTTTGATGCGTTTCTTTTTAATAGATAGAGTGATTCAAGAGGAAGGTTTTATTGTATAATAAATGCATAATATAATATGGAAACACTGTTAATTTTCGAGGTTTTTAATGTGATGTAGCAAATAAACACTTTTTTTGCGCTTACATTGCAAACGCTGGTTGCACCCTACGAGATAGATCAAAATAATGTACTACAGTATTGTACACCTTAAAAAGGTCTATAAAAAAGTCCGCGACGGTATATGTCTATCTCTTAGGGATAACCCACAATAAACATTTTTATTACTTTCTTTTTACGAGAAATAATGGCTTATTTACGAAGCGATATTAAGCAATACAGAATGAATCATTATACAATTAAGTAAATTAAATACATTGTGCATTTAATATAGATGAAAATGGCTCTTTGCTTTATCTAATTTCAATGAATATATTCTAAGATATTACAGATTTAAAATGCACGAATCGTGTCGTCGACACGGCGGGGGCATCTCAACTCCACCCGTGCGAAGCCGGGGCGGGTCGCTAGTTGTTTATAAACCATAGAGCTATTTGCGGTGCGTGATCTCCCGCATTTTTGCATAAAATCCACGTAAAAGATATCTGTGAATAGTGCCAACTCAACATTTGTCATTCTTCTAATTTAAATCCAAGGTCCTGTTACATAATTTCCAATATTTATTACCTCTTTACTTTGCGAAAAACATAAGTATTTATTTAGATAATGTAAACATTCCCGCGTGTGGTGATTTTAAAATATAAAATTGCATTATTATTTTTTTTCCCTACAATTAAATGTGTTTTCTGTAGAATAGGTAGGTACTTCTAAACTATAGACCAATCAATTTTTCAACTGTGATGATAATTAATACGTAAAAAAAAATAGGTACATACATACCCTAAATTATATATTTTCTTTAAACTAACTAATTACTAGATTCTAGGTTTAAACAAATTAAAAGGTGTTCAGTTTTTTGGGTTTTGGAACATGCAAGCTTTTCTTCTTTCTGCTATTTTTCACTCACGTTCAGTACATGCTATAACAAAAAACCGACATCTAACACACAACTCCATCTAGTCCCAAGCTAAGCAGAACTTGTGTTATGGGCAACTAATATAAATACATATATACTTTTTTGTAAATATATACATAACTAGCGGAGCTAGTTATTTGCAAATAATTTTTAATTATATTCGGAAAAGCTAGATACATTATTAGTACACCTCCACACCATCTATAGAGCATACATTTATATTTCAAGTCTCTTACTTCAAAAACATAGGACTTTCATACAAATTCCAACCCCCGTTTTGCCCCCTTAGAGGTGGAGTTTCGTAAAATCCGTTCTTAGCGGATATCTACACCCTATAAGGAACCTACCTGCCAAATTTCAAGTCTGTAGGTATTATAGCTTCTGAGATTTCGTGATTAATAAGTGAGTGGTATTTCGCTTTTATAAATATAGATTATACATAGAAAACACTCAAACTCCAAAACAAATATTTGCAAATCATACAAACATTTGTTCCGACCCGGGAATCGAACCCGACACCTCAAGTACAGAACTCGCATACGCTATCACTACGCCACCGAAGCAGTCTATCGTTCTTTGTCTTTTTAACCCCCGACGCAAAAGAGGGGTGTTATAAGTTTAACATCGATGTCTGTCTGTCTGTGTGTGTGTCTGTATGTGGCATCGTAGCTCTCAAACGGATAGACCGATTTCGATGCAGTTTTTTTTTCATTTGAAAGCCAGTTTCCTTGCGGTGGTTCTCAGCTATGTTTGGTTAATGTCGGTCCAGCTGTGTAAGAGTATCAGCTGTTTTCCAAAATAATGTAAGGCATTTTTGGCGTATGTTTATTCGATCTTGCCAGTATAATCGATAACTTCGACCTGATGCTGCGTAGGGTTTTTTTTTATTTTTTTTAGTTATTACTTTACACTCTCAATAGTCGAAACTTGGTGGAACATTATTAAAAAACAAAACTCATTTCATAGTAGAATAATCGTACAAGTGAGTTTTGTTATAATAATCACACTATTTTTTTTAAATTCTTTTATTATTTAGGGGTTTTTATCCTTTCGGATATGACAACCCCATTGTAACCATTATAACTAACATCGCTTTAACCTTATTTAAACTAATATAAAGGAGTCACTGCGGGCTTAGTCATGCGACAGAGTATCTTTGCTTCATTAGATGTAGGCGACGATAGAATCATTTGAGGGATTCCTATGTCACATGGGTTTACCCCCAGGCACCATTAGAGTTTCCCTATCTCGGCGGTTCTTAACACATTCCATCAAAACATGTTGTACGTCTTCTTGTTCGCCACACACATTACAATTTGGTGATTCCGTTCTGTGCATCAAGTACGCAAATTTGTTTGATGGAATGTGTCCTGATCTCAGCCTGAGTATTGTTTTAACTAACTCTCTGTTAAATGTACATCCTGTGAACCATGGTATGTGTATGGTGTATGGAAGTAATATTATAAAGGTGAAAGTTAGTTTGTCTGTTACGCTTTCACGGGAATACTGCTTAACCGATCATCATGAAACTTTGTACACATATTCTTGGAGGTATTAGAAGTAAATTAAGATACTTTTTATTAAATGCGAGCCGCGGGCGAAAGCTAGTGTATTATAAACATGTTTAAAAACTATAACCCGGGTTCGTTAACAATTTATATAGCCTGTGTCACCCATCATTACGAATCTATTGACACTTCTTTCATTAAATACGGTTTAGGGTCCGTTCACACAGACCGGCACGGAGAGAAGAGCAGATTTTATCACATTGGAAACAGAGGTTTGAGTAATTGTTTATTTTTGCATGTGCACTTCTTTTGTCATCAAGAATGCTTGAACGCACTTAGTGTGAAATAATAAGAGAAGCCGAACGGTTCCGATTGCGTGCTCTTTCTTGCTCGCGCAGCCGATCGGCTCTGATTCTCTTCCACAGCCAGTCTATGTGAAATAGTTGGCGGCTCCGCTCCGGCCAATTCTAAGCGTATACGATCCGGTCTTTGTGAAAAGAAAAATGCGAGCCGATGCTCTCCGAGCCGGTCTGTGTGAACGGACCCTTAGTACTTAAGGCTCTACGGTGGAACATGCAAAAATACATTTAATAAACTGCCAAAAATATAACCCTTTTGGCTTCCCCCTAGTCGGGTACAATACAATATCAATCTATTTGTATCTTTAGAATCCTCAAACGTTTCTGCATCCTGCCTCTTTAGCCAAGATGCAAGTGTTTCGCATCGATTATTCTGTTTCTACAATCGCCAAAGCCTCTACATTATTTTCTTTTTACTACGTGGCTTAGTGTTGAGAGACGTGATTCGCATACATTTGTTAGTTTTCTATTAAGGTTTAAGTTTGTAGAATGTCAGCATCTAGCTATGGCTAGAGGGCTTCAACTTATTTAATTAATTGAAAAGGCACCATACACTTTCCTACATAATTCTTTCTGCCTAAAAGTTTAAGCTCCTGAAGATTTGTAAGAGATTACGATAACAGATTCTAATGACCAATTTACAATGACTAGTGGTTGCGCAGTGGTCGAGTTTGTTTAGCTTCTTGTACCTACTCCTCCTCCATATAAACTTTAACTGTGCCAAATTTCATACTTCTCTATCCTCAGAATTTTCGTAAAAACTAGTAAAAAATTATTACTTCACATATTAATATACCTATAGACGTCTGGTTGAAGGAAAGACTTTAACGGGTCGTGAAGTTTTTGACAGCGTATATATAACTGCCTCGCTGGTCTTGCGGTTGACGTATGCAACTGCCGATCAATAGGTATCGAGTTCGAATCCCGGGTCGGGCCAAATGTGTTAATGAGTTTTTCTGATTATAGAAATACCTACTTAATAACAGCTCGGAGTTTGGAAGTTGGGGTCTGGACCCCCGTGCCTCGGAGAGCACGTAAAGCTGTCGGTCCTGCACCTGATGTTTCGCCGAACGTGTCGGTTAACCGTCCCATCGGATTATGAAAGAGAGGGAACAGAGAGTGCACCTGTGTTTGCGCACACACTTGTGCACTATAATATCTCCTGCATAGTTGGCTGGTCTTCGTTGAGACTGGCCGCCTTGGCCGTTATCGGCTAGGAGAACATTATTATATATATTTTTTTTATTCATTATGCGTATATATTCGAATCCTTTTCATTCCATACAAAACGTTTAGTTTTATAATAGTTCTTATTAAGCTTTTGTATCACCTTATGGACCAATAAAGCCAGATTCCATACGCTACTAGATGTGGGTATGGACTACGTACTTACTAGTTGTTTCATCGCAACCCCAGATATTATGAAGCCTCTCGCTCTAGCTTATCCAGAAAACCCTAAATCACCCGGCATTTTGGGTTCATTATTTTTAAATATATCTGGAAGTTTAAGAGAATTTTTCAAAAAATAAAGTAACTATTACAGTTATTACATGCTGAAAAAAGCGGCCAAGTGCGAGTCGGACTCGCCCATGCAATGCAGCAAGAAACATAATATTAAAGTTCTTGTAGTTCCTTGTAACTTTGATTGATAAATTCACGATTTATGACGTATTAAAAAAACTACTTACTAGATCTCGTTCAAACCAATTTTCGGTGGAAGTTTCCATGGTAATGTACATCGTATATTTTTTTTAGTTTTATCATTCTCTTATTTTAGAAGTTACAGGGGGGGACACACACATTTTATCACTTTGGAAGTGTCTCTCGCGCAAACTATTCAGTTTAGAAAAAAAAAATTAGAAACCTCAATATCATTTTTGAAGAACTATCCATAGATACCCCAAACGTGTGAGTTTGATGAAATTTTTTTTGTTGAGTCTCAGTTCTAAGTATGGGGACCCTCAAAATTTATTGTTTTTTTTATTTTTGTGTGAAAATCTTAATGCGGTTTACAGAATACATCTTATATTATATATATATATTATATATATTATTAATACTTACCAAGTTTCAACAGTATAGTGCTTACAGTTTCGGAATAAAGTGGCTGTGACATACGGACGGACAGACAGACAGACGGACGGACAGACAGACATGACGAATCTATAAGGTTTCCGTTTTTTGCCTTTGGCACGGAACCCTAAAAAGACAATGTAAGTAAGAGAGGTATTTTGACAACCTATTGGTGAAAACATTTTAAAAAGACATAAAATTCGAATAAAGTCCCAATATCTCAGAGACTCAATTCACGGTGTTAAATTTTATAATAAATCGGTTGGTAAATGACCTTTCTGACGTAACAAATTTAAATATACTTAGTGAAATCTCGTGACTAAAACAACCAGTCGAGACTGGTCGAGACGAAGCAGCTTTATTAAATGACATAAACATACTCGTAACTAAAATTTAAATAACAAATTTGATTTGGGTGTAATTTTATAAATAATAAAACAAAAAATGTTCTCCTAGGCGATTACGGCAACGGCGGCCAGTCTCAACGGAGACCAGCCAATTACGCAGGACATATTATAGTGCACAAGTGTGTGCGCGAACACAGGTGCACTCTCTGTTCCCTCTCTCTCATAATCCGATGGGACGGTTATAAACATGCACATTTACTTCACTACTGACTGTGGTGTTCTATTTACTTCATAGTGTAAGTTTGTATCTCATTTCATGTAGAATTAGAAATCAGAGTTAATTATTTTATGACTTAATAAATGCTTCGTTAATCGGTGGTCTTTACGATCGTATTCACGACAACGTCCAGTATTGAATGGAGCACTAACAAACGTGCGAAAAGCAATGCGTTTCCACTTTCCCTTTCACAGGTCAGAGATAAACAGACGCTTCACTTGCAATTTTACAATACAGTACGAAGATAGAGTCCAGTAATATACACATACTCATTAGCGCGAAGTCATATTTTTTCATCTGAAATATTTATAATCGCTTGGTATATTATATATTTTGAAATCTCAGTCACTTTAAAAATACAAAAACAAAATAGGTCCTAACTAAAAGTTTTTAAATGGATGCTGCTCTATCCACTTACAAAATCCAAAATATACCAAAACCAGCCAAATAGATTTTCCAAAAAAAACATTTGAATTTTCTGATTCACTTAAAAATAATAAAAATATAATTTTACTAGCTCGGTTTTTCGGTTATCGCGATAAAAAGTAGCATATGTCCTTCCTCAAGAGTCAAAGTATCCCCATGCCTATTTTCATTAAAATCGGTGTAACGGTTTAGCCGTAAAAACGGGACAGACAGACAGAGTTACTTTCGAATTTATAATATTAGTACGAAATTAGTATGGATTTAAGACATCAAACCCGCAGTACTGTACGTACGTAGGTTGACGTATAAGAGCTGAATCAAATTGAAAAGTATGTTCTATTGTACGAAGCGTGTTTCAATAATTACTTACGATAATTGTCTTTGCTTTTTTGTTGGGATTAATTTACGAGCCACAAAAGGACTGGATCTGTATTTGTGAGTGAGTGAGGCTCGATGGTCAAGGTCGATAAGTGGTCCCTACTTCACCACTTCTATCTACACCTGAGCCACTCATATGTTGTCTCCTCGTGGAGCGCTACCGATCGGCGCAAGCGCACCGCTTGTTCATTTTTTAAACTTTAAAAACTAATTTGTTGTGTTTTTTGTGTTGTTTTATTATTGAATTGACCATAATGGCGTATCGAACGTGCGTCACGATTATATGTTTGTTAAATTTAGTTTTAGGAGTTGTCGATGTGCTTACAGAGGTAAGAAGCTTTTTACAAATATTTTATTTCCTTTGCTTTATTTTTTAAATGTAACGATTTTTAAGCAATTTGTATTTTAAATAATTAGGTGGATATAAATTTTAAGGTAAGTTACATTGGGAATTTTAACCAATTTAGTAGTAGGTACTTTTTTGACCATTATATATTTTAAAATTCTAAAGATCGTAAGTTAATAAGTTAGTAGGTATTTATCAAAACGATTTCTTTCTTATTATTAAAAATATGCTAAGTAGGTTTTCACTTGTGGTATCTATTTTGACTCTTCCAAGTCTCAACTTATACCTCTTACTTGAATCTGTCTGCTAGATAGTCCATTTAAAACTTAAATTATTTTAATTTGAATAGGTACTCTAATTATTTTAATTATAATATAACGACACAGATATTTAGGAACCTTAATTTAGTGAATCGATTAAAATTAAACAAAGTTCTGAAAAAAAGCAATTTACCGATAAATATTAACATACATATTTTCGTTTTCTTTGCTATGCATTTGCGTTACTATGCTATAAGCCAAATGCTTGTATTAATTTTAATACCTACTCTATTTATTCCACGTGTTACTGTGAAAAATCGTAACAAACAGAACAGATTGAATTATCTCAATTTGTAACGATTTAGAAAAAAGTAGGTTGTCGATTCGTTGCGATCTTTTGTTCATGTATGTATGCTTCGATCATATATAGGTATTTCAATAATCATATGATTCAATAATACTATATAATAATGAAATATAGGATCGAAGTATAAATATATTAATAAAATATGGCGAGTGCGATTGAAATTGGTATGGTGAAACAGGTGGCTACCGAAATTACATTACTCATGTATGGGGAATTAAGAGGATTAAATTGTTCATCCCTGCACCTAATTAAGGCAGATTAATTTAATTTGTCACATCTCGACAAGCTTGAAATCAACTTAATTTTTTTTTAATATTTTTTTAAGTGAAGGCAATGTAAAGCTTAGCTTATAAAACTGTCCTGTTTTTGTTACGAGAAGTACCTAGTATTAAAGTACAATTAAAACGTTACCACCTAACGATGAAATAACAGGTGTCTTGATTCTATGAAACGTTACCTAAATAAAAATTTATAGATTAAAATAAATTAGTTGTCTTTTTTAAATAAAAAAAAAAAAGTACTTGAAAGACGCGCGTTGTGAATGGTAGACGATTATTGTTTGAAAACCGTAATTAATTGATATTAAGCTAATTGTATTGTCCATCGACCCGGTCTCTGTAGTGATTTACCGTTTGTGTGAGGTCTGGTTGGACTCGCGAGTTTTGTAGGCGCGTTCCGTATTTTTAAGTATGAGCCTGCCAAAGTCACTCTACTCTGTCTGATGGAAAGCATGAATCCAAAAGTGCTGGTCACTATACTCATAGCGTATGCAGACAATGCAACCATGCAGCATGGTGACCCACACCATAGCGACCTATTGAAATGCTTCTGTATCATTGGGTCTCCGGTCTCGCCCTCACCAACGAAACACGACAGCTCGACTGCTGTCATTTTAAATTGGTCTTCTGTGCGAGGGTAGTACCGCTCCGGTTGAGCCGACCTGTTCGTGCTGAAATCAGCATGGCTCTACTACCTTGTAAAAATCTGAAATACTGTTGTTACAATTACGTTGTTACTATAAAAAGTCCTTTTTTTTCTTCAACCCCAGAACTAAGTGTAGGTACATGTAATCACTGACGAAATTGTGTCATTGATGTAATGTAAGAATACCATATTCTACTTTAAAATTACCTAGCAAGATGTTTTCAGGTCTGAATAGTTTAGTGATCTTAAATATTCTGATACCCTTTTTTAGCATACTGCATTACTAACACTGTACCTATAGGTATGTTTAATATACTATTTAGTTTATAATATACTAGCTGTTGCCCGCGGCTCCACCCGCGTGCATGTCGGTTATTACAAAAAATGTGATAAATTTTTTTTTTTTTTTGGTAGAAAATAATGCAAAATTTGATGAAATATGTGAAATATTTTTACTACGAATTCAATTAAATGAAAATTAGTAATGTTAATTACTTATTTGAATTTATGACGATAAGCGCACTGCAACTGTTATTGTGAAGTGAACTCACGCATACAAATAAATATGGATATATATTATGTTTATATTCATGGTAACTATTTAGTTTGCCAAAACCTCTTTTCTAGAAAGGGCTGGATAAAGGCCTTTCCTTAGGGAAATGCCACGTAAAGGTCTTATTTCTCATTTAAACACAGTGTTGCCCCATTTTGGATTTGAATCTACAACACTTGCCGCAGTAGAAAGCCACGTGGCGACCGCTTAAACCACTTTTTTTTTCTTTTTTTTTAACGTGTGGAAATCCCCTCGTACCGTCACCCTGAAGGGTCTTGCGGCGGGGCGGTGTGTCGGACTCGAACCGACTAAAACCACACGGTGTGCCACTCTGCGCCTGAGGAGGGAGGAGTCCGGGAACTGCTGTTATTAAGACATCCAGACCCCTCCCAGCGCTTGCCCGCACAGAAGCGGGCACCCTCTACGAAAACTTTTTTGGCAACGTACGGCACACACGTAACGTCGCCTCCTCGCGGGCGGCCACTAGAGCGAATGGAAGGGAAAGCCCGTCCCGACTATCCGCGGCCACACTCAGGGCGGCATGAGGCGCAGGTGAGCGCACCTCCGCTGCCCGGTTCGCCGAAGAAGGTTGCGACCGCGGTGAACCGCTTAAACCACTAGGTCAACCGTGCAGTCAAGTGTTTGCTTAGTTGTACATTTAATAAAAAGTTACATAATAACCTGAGACTGATTGTCTAGATAGAGACAATGGCTGGGTTGTTTTTTTGAACAATGAAATACTTTCTACTACATATGTATTTTTTATACAATTATGTTGTGTTGTCGTCAATGATCATCTGATTACTTGGTGCAACTGCAACAGCCGTGTCGAGCATATACGGAAACTGTTATATGAGGCGAAACGGGAAGCGTTTCGTCATTGGCTGTACATACCTAATAATTGTATTTTTCTATATTTGTTCAAGTATAAATCTATTAATTAAATCTAATAGTTTTATATAGATATTGATTCATTTATCGTTTAACTGAACAGAGCGGTACCTTTGTTCAGTAGAAATGATAAAGCTACGTAACAACAGGTAGAAAGTTCTCATCTGCACTGTTTTTTGTCTATTTCATGGACGCATGCATGAAAAGCTGTTTATTTATTTATTCATTTAATCAGCTTGCATGCACTTACAGTTTGCCCAACACGTACAGTGAGCCAGTACAATAATATATAATATAAACAATAGCATAATTGATGCTTATCAACACTAACATTAAAATCTACCACTAAGGAAAAGTATACAGAATTTAAAAAATGTACTGAAATTGGTAAAATTACAAGCAGACACTTTTTTTTTTTTTTTTTTAAATCTTTATTTAATTTTTAAGGAACTTTTGAACACAGTTCATGCCAGTTCCATCTTAACCTAAACATTTAACAACAACAAACAAGGATTTTTTTTTTTTAACAGAGGTACAATCAACTACTACTTAACTTTTTTAACCTATTATATATTCGTAGAAATATCAACATTATGTCGGTATTTTTACGAGTGCATACAACATTTTAGCCTCACGTGACGTAGGTCTTGATAAGATGCTAGTAAATGCACCTAGATCTAGTTTATTTATGTTTAACTCCCTAATTATTCTATTTCTTTCAGCTTCGTTCCTGACACATTCCATTAAACGGTGATGTACATCCTCAACCATATTACAAACTTGGCAGTTAGGCGAGCTGACTTTTTTCATTAAGAAAGCAAAGCCGTTGAGTGGCATATGTCCAGAACGAAGCCGGTGGGCAGTTACCAAAACATTTCGATTCATTTCATAATTACTAAACCATGGGAAACGAGGAGGTTCATTTTGTATAATTTTATACCAAATGCCTTTAAATTTAGCTATATCATCAAAGTGCTTTTTCCACCCATCGTAACAATGTTTTTTGAATTTTGATAATATTTCCGAATAAATAGGTAAAATATAAATTTGAAGACCCGAAATTGCCGCTCTTTTAGCTAGCTTATCTGCCTCTTCGTTTCCCTGTAGACCGATATGTGAGGGTATCCATTGCAATACAATATTCACATTATTACTTAAAAGAGAGTATATTTTACTCAGCACAGGAAAGGCTATCGATACACCTCTGTGTCCAGAGGCGCATCGAGCCAAATGCTGGAGAGCGCTCTTGCTATCAGTAATTACAACGTTAGCCTGCTGTAAATTAGAAGCGTAAGATAAAGCTTCCGAAATAGCAAATAGTTCTGCTGTCATGATCGACACTTCAGACACTATTTTGTAACAGCTGTTACTTTTAGTTACAGGATCATAATAGGCTGCACCTGTCTCGGTACTCTTTGAGCCATCTGTAAACAACTTATACCACCCTTTATACACTTGATTAAGTTCTAGCAGTACATCATTTCTTAGACAATTAATTTCGTAAAACATTTTTGGCTTATTGATATTTTCTAGACTAGTTTTAATGACGTTTCTAATTGCTATATTACTACACCAAGTATTCAATTTAAACATGTCTAAAGGGTTAGTGGAATAGATTCTTTCATTTCGAATAACATTGAATGTATCCATTAAAATAGGTTTCTTTTTGTAAGTCCAGTATCTATTTGACGAAAGACAACAGAGTTCAGACAGTAATGTACTCGTCACACTGTTAGTCCACGACTTAACTTTAAGACAATACTTGATCGCCAAATACTTTCTCCGTAGATGTAATGGAGGTATACATAATTCACTCTCCATGACGTGTATGGGTGTAGTTCTTATAAACCCACCTACAATCCTCATGGCTTGATTCTGAACTTTATCAATGATATACAATCGAGATCCAATACTACTGTCGTAAAGAAAACATCCGTAATCCATACGACTTCTAACCAAAGATATGTACAAATTTCTTAAATGTATAGGGTGCGTTTCCCATCCAGGTCCAGACAACACCTTAATGACGTTTAGCATTTTCTGACATTTTTGAGATAATTCATTCAAATGTTTACCCCAACGCAGCGAGGAGTCCAACCACATACCTAAATATTTGACGTTTTGAGTTGCTACTAGAGGTACATTACTTATAAATAACTGAACCGATGGATTTCTATTTCCTCTACTAAATAAGTAAAATTGTGACTTGGAGGCTGATATTTCTAAACCTAAATGTGATAATATTCCAACGGTATTGTCTAAGGAGTTCTGCATTTTACTTACGCTATCATTTACATTTTTACAACTGACATATAATACGAAATCATCAGCATATTGACATATTTGTGTGCTGCTTGATTTACAAATCTTATCGGTAACAATATTGAATAGCAAAGGAGACAGAGGGTCTCCCTGTGCCAAGCCTAGGTTTGTCCATCTGGCAACATTACTGGAATCATCCAATTCGTCTCTAATTGATAACCTTCTTTCCCTTAAAAATTCCCATAAATAATAACAAATTCGGCTTCCAACTTTTAAATCGTCTAATGTTTTAACGACGCTTTCTATTAAGACGTTATTATATGCATTCTCAATATCAATGAAACATGCTAAAGTTGAAATATTCTTAGTAAAACCTATTTGTACACTAGTGATCAACTGAGCAAGAGAGTCTAAGCAAGATTGACCTCGTCTAAAGCCTGTTGTTCTGGGAGACAGGATCCCATTTCTTTCGACAAACCACTCTAACCGTCTAGTTAACATAAGGTGAAATGTTTTACAGATGCAAGATATTAATGATATCGGTCTGTGAGAACTACTTCCTGCTTTAGGAATTGCTATTACTTTTATATCGCGCCATTCATTTGGTATGTAGCAATAGTTAAAAATATCATTAAACAAACGAAGTAAAATTAGTTTAGCCGTAACAGGGAGTTGAAAAATCATAGAATATGTGATATTGTCACATCCAGGAGCAGTGTCTTTTTTCTTGATACATGCTTCCAGCTCTTGTAGTGTAAACTCGGTCTCTAGAAATATATTACTCGATATGCAGAGAGGTTTAGGTGTTTGAACTGAATCAGGCGTTAACCTACGTATTAGTTCATTCTTTCGATCTATCGGCACATAATTTGAAGTTTGTTTGTATCCCTTGATCCATCTCATCTTTCGCCACATATCCGAGGATGTTACCGTAGTATCAATCGATGTGCAAAAACTTTGCCAACTAATATTTTTTGCTTGGCGTATTTCATTTCGTGCCATTAAGGTTTTGTTTTCTAGTGTCGCCAAATTCTCTGGTGTAGGGTTGCGTCTAAATTGCTTTAACGCTAGTCTTCTCTCTGCAACAACTTTAGAAAGCGAGGAATTCCAGTAGGGTTTGGGCTTAAAATTCTTCTGGGGATCATTACATACTTTTATTAGTGGGATATTTGTGTCAGCTGATCTATTAATAACGGAGATAAAATCGCTGTACATTTGTTGCGTATCAGATGCACTAGAAACATAGTTGAATTCAGCGACCGATGTTTCTATATCTTTACTATATGCTAGCCACTTAGCTTTTTTGAAATTACGTTTACTTATTATATGAAATGTATCTTGATACATAATTTTAATTTTTATAATTAAATGGTCACTACCCAAATTCTCCGATAACACAGCCCAAGTGAAGTGAATTGCTATATCAGATGATGTAAAAGTGACATCAGGAGATGTTTGTTGTAAGTTGTTATTTACACATTTGATCCTGGTAGCACTGCCGTCATTAATAGATATAAATCCGAACTCTAGTGCAGCGTCCATAATTTGATTACCCCTGGCATCACACTTCGACGACCAGTTGGGATGATGTCCATTAAAATCACCAGCCACAAGAGTCTTACTAGCGCAAAAAGAAAACAGCTGATCCCAGTCATCCCGCCTTGTCTGGATCGAAGGGGGGCAGTAAACAGAAAATATATTTTCTAGGTATTTACAGTTATGAATTTTAATATGTACTATTTCAATACCCTTGTTGTTGCAACTCGTTAATTTAAGCTCAGATTTTATTGAGTTATGTACCAATATGGCCACTCCACCATATGAATCATGTCGGTCTTTTCTATAAATATTATATTGAGATATTTTTAGAAAACTATTTTCTTCAAGCCACGTTTCAGAGATAATTGCTATATGAACCTGGTCTTTTATCAACAGCGCTTCAATTTCAGTAAGTTTTGGTCTTATACTTTGTGAATTCCACTGTATTATATTAATAGCGACATTTTTCAGCTTACTATCCATTACTTAAACTATCTAGAAAGTTATTTAAAATATTACCGTCTTTCATTATTTCGACCACATAACTAAATATCTCACTAATAAACATATTACAAAAACTTTTAACTTTATCTTCAAATGCTATATTAGACATAATAATATCTTTAATTTTTTTCATCAGACGAACAAAACTAAATTTTGGGCGGCTCTCGGATCTCTGTGTTTCAGTTTTATCATTCTCTGAATTTCGTGATGTCGCAGTTTTATTTTGACCATAGATTTCTACTCTTTCTTTTTTGTGCTTCTTGTAACTTCCTCGTGTTTGGCTACGAGTGTCATCCTTTAATAATACAGCTTCTTCTTCTGGGTTATTTTCTTGCTCATCAATTGTAGATATGTTCATCTTACTATGTGTTAGTACATCTCGGTAGGTTTTTGTTCGTGTATGGACCTTATCCATGGTATATTCTGATACTATTAATTCTTCATTCTCTTGTGTATTTTTGTAATATAATATCAATGCTTTCCGATATGAGCAAGTTTCTTTACTCATAATATCTCGTATTTGCTTCTCTTTGTAGAAAATAGGACAAGTTTTGTCTAAAGACATATGTGGCCCGCCACAATTTAAGCATTTGAAGTCATTCGTTTCACAATTTACATGGTTTCGACCACATTTTGGACACAACACTTTCTTTTTAGGGCAATATTTCTTTAAATGTCCATATTTCCAGCAGCCTGAACACTGTGAAACTGGGAAAGTATAGGGTTCGACCTTGAACCTGCAACCGTATCCATAAACATACGGTGGTAAGGTAGAACTTTTAAAGCCAATTCGGATTGTTTCACTTTCTATCCATACTCCCTCCTCATTCAATCTTTTAAGTCTAATTAAAGAAATGATTTCATAGTCACATTTCAATGTGTTTTGTAACTCCTTGATATCGATTTCTAAATCCATTTGCTTTAAAGTTCCGTAACATAAGTTCAACTCAAACGTCATTTGACATCTTAATCCCAAATCTGCTATTGCTTTATTATTTAAAAGTACATCGGCTTTTTCTTGACAGTTAAAAAGAACCAAAACCTTGAAGCTACTTTTATATTTTATTCTTTTAATATCATCTACATTGTATTTTCTTAACATTTTTGCTAGTGCAATTTGTTTGGGTAGTGGTTCTATGGACGTGATACATACTTCGTATTTGTTCATCATATCTGTCGCAGTATTTTTTGGGTCACTACTTTTAGAAAGGCCACGGTTAGGCCGTTTCGCGTTTCTACTTACAGTCGTGAAACCATCATCATCTTCATATCTCTCTCCACTATCACTTTCATTTCTTAATCGCTTACCTCGAATCGCCTCAAGTTCTGAATTATTTTCTAAAATCATGTTTTCATGTTGTTGCACAATGTCTACATCTTCCTCACTACTATCACTTAACAATTTAGGTAAACTAGATGTTAAACTTCTATTACTTATATCACTCATAATTATAAAAAAAGGTGGGTATTTCTATAAAACAAGATCGCATTGTTGAACGGACTGGTTAGCTGACGCGTGCGCTTGTCTCACCGATCCGCGCGCAACTGAAGCAGACACTTATATTTTATTCTCTTTATTACATTTATACATATATACATACTATCTGATCCGGCAAACGTTGCTTTGTCATAAAAAAAATTGGGGTATAAAAAATAGCTGTTATAATGCAAATAATTGTCACGCTGTATACATATGCTTGCAAAATTTCAGCAAAATCGGTTGAAGATATCTGCTTCAAAATTGAGTTGCAAAATTTCACCCGAACATACAAGCATACATTTAAACCAACATTGCAAGTTTAATAAAAAGCTTGTAAAATAGTTCGAAATCTAAAGTTAAAAAAACATTTTATTAGATTGTATTTAATATTTATAGCTCAGAAAGACCAGAATTTTTTTAGACAAAATGATGATGTAATTTTCAATTTTGGTTACATAATTTTATGGATATTTATTTACAAAGCATCGTAACTTACCACTAAATTTAGAGCCAACGATTTTAAAACACATCTTTCCGAAATTGGATACCAGATAGGTAAATAAATATTCCACATTGTATAAATTTCACTGTGTGTTCCGTGATTATTATCATCCACTGCTTTCGAAACATCTCTATGTTATCGCATCATACAATTTATTGACCTGTCTGTTTGCTGTTAAACAATGGAGAATCAATGACCTCTGGTGGGCAGTTGTGTCATGGCTATAAGTAATTATTACTGAATAAAATACTTATGGGAAATGTCAACGTTGGTTTTATGGTAATAATAAATTTACCAGATTTCCTTGACTTATTTTTTTTTTATATTTGCTGGCTGTTAAAGTTTTTTTTTAAACTAGCGTTTTGAATACATATATACAGTAAAATATTCGATCATGCGAAGTTACCTGCATAGTGTTTTGTAATATTTAAATACTTAGTATTAAATGATTTACATCTTAGTTTACACCTCTGTGGCAAACTATCTTTGTAATGTCAATGCCAAGATAACTTTGTACATCTAAAAACTATAAAGGACAAAATACAATTTTTAGCATTAGGAACTGAGAGCATTGTTAAAATTGGGCAATCGTCGCATCGGTAACGAGCGTGTTCTGTGGTAGCGAGTATTTCCCACCACACGAGTCGAAGGAGTGAATTTTACAACAGTTTTGTCCTCGCAAAGTCGGAGAGAAACGTTTAATGACCGTTGACAGAATAGTCTATTCTGCGGTTTGAGGAGTATAACTTCGTGGGATTGAATAAATAGTATAATTATGCTATTTTTGAAACTGTTGCACTCTGCTTTTTCTTAATGGGTTGGAAGATCTTCATGGAAGTCCTTCGCCCAATAAAAATATCTGTACAGAGTAATAGCTCCTTTAAAAACTGTTATTTAACTAGCAACTAACCTTTTAAAAGTTATCGTCAACCGGTTATCCTGAAATTTCCATGCAGGTATAGGTTTGTGATGAATAAATGAACAAATAAAACTAAATGTTTTTTAATTAAACATTTACTTTTTATTTATTTAACCAATATAAAAGCATATAGTTTATTTTAAATTCCGAAACTAATATTGAAATCTATATTTGTCTTTGTTCCTTAAAAATGAGTGTCGATTATAATTTTGACCCTGCCGAAATGACTCATTACTTTAATCCCACTATATTTTTTCAAAATTATAAGCAAACCTATCACAGGAATAAAAAGTTTAATACAAATTTTCATCACCTATTTTACCCCCTTCGGGGTGGCATTTCCGAAATTCCTTTCTTAGTGCTCACTTTCGTTATATAAATATAGAATCTACATGCAAAATTTCAGGATTCTAGCTTCAGCGGTTTGGGCTGTGTGTTGATCTCTGGGTATGTCAGGTACCTTCCTCATTTATGTATCTGTATAAATCTGGGGGCACGGTCGTGCCCCCGCCAAGACGAGCCAAGCGAAGCGCAAGGGCACTACCTACCTTTTCTCGAAGTGTTTCGTCGTTTTCTTGAACCCTCATAACTTTGGTTCCCGATTTACCAGATCGTTCAAATTCTCAGGATATATTGTCACCAATAGACTAATGAAACATACAAAGTTTCAATTGCATAGCTCTGATACTTTAGATTTTATTGATACCTAAAAAACACCGATTTCGTCACTGACACACTGATGATCATCAAAACTGTTAGGGTACTTCCTGAAGTGCTAGAAAGCTGAAATTTGGTATGTAAACTAAGATTAGTACACAAACAACAGAAAAATTCATAAACCTATTACTTTTGCCCCCCAACCCCCAAATTTGGGGGGTGGAAGTTTGTATGAGACTTTCACAAATGTTAATGCTAGAGTTTTTATTTCTGGACTTTTTCGAAAGCTGAAAGAAGATGTACAAGAAATACAGCCCAAAATAGAAAAAAAATCTGCCTCAAGCAACTTACAAAAAGAAATGAAATCCCACCAAAAACATTTTCATGTAAAATGGGGGAGGGAGCCGTGCCCTCTCCCGAGCCACAGGTCGAGCACTGGCCGGATGGCCTCGATAGTGGCGAGGCCAGCGGAAGGGCTTAAAAGCCTGTCCCGCCATTCCGCCACCAGGACCTCGCGCAGCTGTGACCGGCGCAGCTCGATAACTCGCTGCGTCGGTCCCACGCCGCGGGCCCGCGCGTCCTCACGCCACCAATGTAGTGACGCGAGGACTTTCGCCTCCAGGTCCCAGGGCTGAGATCCGGCCAGCACGCAAGCCGCCTCGAAGGAGATCGTGCGATAACCCCTAATGACTCTGACGGCCATCACCCTCTGCGGCTTCCGCAGCACGGTGATTGAGCCGGCCGTCAGGTCAGCCGCCCAAATCGGGGCCCCATATAGGGCCATCGATCGCACGACCCCCTCGTACAACCGCCTGCAGGCGGCGCTCGGGTCCGACACGTTGGGAAGCAACGTTGACAGCGCCCCCGCCGCGCCTATCAACTTGGGTGCTAGCCGCCGGAAGTGGGGGCCGAAATCCCACCGGCTGTCGAGCACCAGTCCCAGATATTTTAGGGTGGACTCGACAGCGATGGTAGCCCCCCCCAACCACCATGTGCAATCCCGGCGGCGGCGCCCGTCGGGGGCCATGAAAAACTATGGCCTCCGACTTGTTGAGGGCCACCTCCAGGCCAAGGCGCCGTATGCGGCTCACCACCTGTGAGACCGCCGCCGTCGCTAGCAACGTTGCTTCCCTGTGTGTGCTCCCCCGGGCAGTGACCAGCGTGTCGTCGGCGTAACACGTCAGGTCCAAACCCGGTTGGAGCTCGCCCCTCAGCACCCAGTCGTAACCGATGTTCCACAGCAGTGGGCCCAACACCGAACCCTGTGGAACACCGCACGACATGAGGCGCTGGTGTCTGCCATCACGTCCCAGATAGGTGACACACCTCTCCGTCAGGTAAGCCCCAACGATGCGGCGGAGGTAAGGAGGCACCCGATGGTAGCGCAGTGCCTCCCGGATACAACTCCAGGGCAGAGTGTTGAAGGCGTTGGAGATGTCCAAGGACACCGCCAACATCACCCCACCCCGGGACACCGCTTCCTCCGCCAGGTCTCTCACTCGCGAGATCGCCGTAATGGTGGAGCGCCCATGCCGAAACCCGAACTGGCACTCGGCCAGGTCCGGCCCCTCCTCGCACAAGTGGCGGACGAGGCGGGCTGCAACTATCCGCTCGAATAGTTTTCCCACCTCGTCCAGCAGCACTATGGGCCGGTACGCGGACGGCGAGTCCGCCGGGCGCCCCGCCTTCCTGAGCAGGACCAGACGACCAGCTTTCCACTGAGCGGGCAGCTGGCCCTGCTCCAGGCACGCTGAGTAGAGACCTATCAGTTGGGGCTCCAACTCCTTCAGAGCCAGGGCCAACACGCAGCCGTGAATGCCATCGGGCCCCGGGGCAGTGTTCTTCGCCCGGAGCCGCAACACGGCCGCCCCCAACTCTGACTGTGTCACCTCTGAATCTACACGCCCTAACTCTACCAATCCTAACTTCGTAAACTCTACATCTCAGTAAAAATGTATGGCTTGGCTATTTCGTTACTTGAGAAACTAAATATTCGTATAACACATTACTTCAGAAACTAGATATTTGCAAACACAAAAGGCGTTCGTTTCCCTTTCTTGATGGTATGGTAGCGAAACGGCGAAGCCATACATTTTTACTGAGATGTAGAGTTTACGAAGTTAGGGTTGGTAGAGTTAGGGCGTGTAGATTCGGAACCTTGGCTCTACATGAGATCTGATATCTTTTTCACAGGGTAAGCCATATGCAGTCGTCTTGGCAATATTTTACATGAAAATGTTTTTGGTGGGATAGATTTTACAGCGACTAACAATTACCTCATAAATAACTTAATTGTAAAACCAATTAGCCGTAAAAGTAGGATGCTGATTGCATGGTGTCAGCTGATAATATATTTAGGTAGGTACTTTAATTAAACAACTCGTATAGTATCGCGTATGTCTTTAAAAATTGTCATTACATGTCGCTTCTGAGATTTTGTTACTTACGTCTTACTGCTACTACTACTTACTGTTCAAAGGCCCGCAACGCAGTTATGACGTCTCTGGTGTTGCGGGTGTCCATGGGCGGCGGTAATCGCTTACCATTAGGCGATACGTCTTGTCGTTTGCCTGCTATTCCTATTATTTTAGTAAGTTATTCAAAAGAAATTTTCCTTGACAACAAGCTTTTGCCCGCGGCTTCACCCTCGTGTATGTCGGTCATCGCTGTAAAGAGTAACCTATGACCTTCCTCAAGAATCATCTTTGTCCCGCGGACGACAATAACCGCGGGTAACACCGCGGGGTTCAGCTAGTTGTCAATAAAAATATGTGTTTCTCAAATCATTTTGTCTTATGTTTATATCATTATGTTAATAACATTGGTAAACTGAAAGTTATGAAAATAATATTGGGCTAAATGTTTTGTATTTGCTTCGAGCATAGTTATTATTAAGTAAAGATTTTCAACATTAAAAGTCACAAATTGGTGCAGTCAGCATGTATATCTATATATATATAAAAGAGGAAGGTGACTGACTGACTAACATACCCAGAGATCAACGCACAGCCCAAACCGTTGAAGCTGGAATGCTGAAATTTTGCGTATAGGTTCTTTATATGACGTAAGGAGGAGAGGAACAAAGGAATTTTTGAAATTCCACCCCTAAGGGGGTAAATCAGGGGATGAAAGTCAGCGTGAGCGACGCCGCGTTTAAAAGTTAGTTACATATATTTATACTGAACTGAATAGAATAATTGCAAGGCTGGAGGGGAATAATAACATTCATAAATGATATCTCATTGTTTCATTGTTTTTTTCATCAGATAAAAAATGAAATAAAATCAAATCAATCAAAATTTCTACTTTGGAGTAAACCTTTAAGCATTTTAATACGATTAGTTTCCTACTAGTATGTCGACAGCGGCTTGGCCAGCTCTCTCTTTAGATACCTTGAATTAAATAGGAGTAATTGCATTATTTAACATTAGACGTTTACAATCAGTGTTGGTATAGTCAGTAGTACATAATGCATGATCGCTACATTTAAGGTGACAGAATATACTTTGGCATAATCTCTTATTTCTAGTTCCTGTTTGTTGTAATTCATAGTAGTTCTCTCTATAGCAATATGTAGAATTCTAAAATTCTCACAGTTATATACTGATATTTTATTAATTGCACCTATTTCTTCTGCATGCCATGGAACGTCTTCACAAGACGAACTAGAAAGAATTAATTTTCTTTAACTATATTATTATAGTAAGCAAAAATCTAGCTCTTAGGAATAGTCTATGTCCAATCGTGTAATTATGTGAGACATTCAAAATTGATCTGTCTACATACTAACCTACCATAATCAGAACTAACAGAAGAATTATAATACCTAGCTTTCCTCAGTACTGCTGGGATGAAAATTTTGAAATTCTAGTTGGTTAAAAAATCGATTCCAAGATAGAATGATAAGTAAATTTTGATGTAGTTTACGTCATAACTTTTTGTGTCAGTTGGTATTTTGCATTCAGATGTTAGCCCGTCGTTAGCGATATGAAATTATAAACGGTAACCGGTATAATATCCCTTCAATTCGAAATAACCAACAACTAGTATTTAAATCCACAAGGTTGCTCCGTTCTCCTTTAGTGGTCTAACACTGTTTGGAAATTAATAGGCGACTGTTGTATTTCATTTCCATAAAGTTCTTCGGTAACTATTGGAGTTGCATCTTTTTCCTATTTTTAGGGATCCGTAGCTAAATAGCAAAAAACGGAACCCTTATGGATTCGTCATGTCTGTCTGTCTGTCCGTCCGTATGTCTCAGGCACTTTTTTCCGAAACTATAAGAACTATACTGTTGAAACTTGGTAAGTAGATGTATTCTGTGAACCGCATTAAGATTTTCACACAAAAATAGAAAAAATACTTTAAATTTTGGGGGTCCTCCCCATACTGAAATTTAAAAAATGTTTTTCATCAAACCCATATGTGGGGTATCTATAGGTCTTCAAAAATGATATATGAAATGATAAAAATGATAAAATGATATAATTGAGGTTTCTAATATATTTTTTTTCTAAACTGAATAGTTTGCGCGAGAGACATTTCCAAAGTGGTCAAATGTGTGTACCCCCCCCTCTCCTGTAACTACTAAAATAAGAGAATGATAAAACTAAAAAAAATATACGATGTACATTACCATGCAAACTTCCACCGAAAATTGGTTTGAACGAGAACGTAAATTGCGGTTTAACATTTACATTTTTAAAAACAACGTAAAACTACTTCTAGTAAGTAGTTCAACGTAAAACTACTTACTAGAAGTAGTTTTACGTTTTTAAAAAGGTAAATGTTAAACCGCAATTTAAGTTTAAAAAAAATACACTATTATTAAAACATCGATCAAAGTTACAACGAACTACAAGAACTTTTATGATAAGTTACTTGCTGCTTCGGAACCCTTCATGGCGAGTCCGACTCGAACTTGGCCGCTTTTTATTTGACATGGGTAAGTTCAAGATAACATTATGTTACTTTATCTAGCAAGGCTAGCTTACAAGGATACTGATGGTAAGTCGTTATGGTTTTTAACTAAAAACTTGTATAGTAGATAGAACTCGAAACAGCTGAGAGGCTTGAGAGCTGTAAACGATCGCAGTGTCTTAGTAAAATATGTATTGGAACTTTGTTTGTCTTCTTTCGATTAAATTGTACTAGTTTATAACGATTTTTTATTATACTTTCAGTACTACAAAACTATTTACCAAATATATTATTTAGAAATTCTATATTAATATTCTTGATTGTATATATGAAATGTATTTTACCATAAACTTTACGTTTTCTTTAAAGTTTGGGGTAGTTGCTAATTAAATTCAAAAGGCACCTGCTCTACATTTTGTTCTCAATATCTTGCGATTTACAAGGTACTACTACCTGTACAGCCACCCTGATTTCATCACTAACGGACCAGTTGGTCCGTTAGTGATGAGACTCGACCAGGACGGTACTACCCTCGCACAGAAGATCAACGTAAAATGACAGCATTCGTGCTGTCGTGTTTCGTCGGTGAGTGCGAGACCGGAGGCCCAATGATGCAGGAGCATCACTAGGCCGCTATGGTGTAGGTCACCATGCTGCATTGTTGCATTGTCTGCATTCGCAATGAGTATGGTGATTCTGCTTATGCTTTCCACCAGGCAGAGTAGAGTCATTTTGGTAGGTCCACACAAAAAAAACCGCTTAGTAGGGTATGTGGGACTTAAGTTTGTAAAAGAAAGGCGGATGTCATATTATGCAACTGCTGTTATACCTACCGATATGTAATTACTGATTATTGTAAACCTCACTCGTGTTTTTCATACTTTATGACTTGTTCTTTGTATAATTTTATCTTCAAAAAAACATTTAAAATCAGATTTTTTTCTTGTAGCAAGTACCAAGTAATCAACATGTAACTAATTATTATTTTTCTTTGCATAACAAGAGAAAGCTTCTTCGATTAGTGTTAGAAAACAAATTTTAATAAGTAGGTAGTATAAAACATATAAATCAATCATAAATGATTAGTATAGAATAGTCTATACTTATCATTTATGATTGATTTATATGTTAATATATCGGAGGAATTGGTACTTTTGACACAATACATGTTTATAGGATTTATATAATCTTAAAAAATAAATATAAATGTTGAATTTCCGAAACAGGGTATTAATATTAAGCTCATGGCCGTATGATCTGATCAATTCCTTACAAAGCACGTGAGCGCATCTTTTATTACATAACACAAAATCAGGCTAAAAGGCCACAGCAAAATACTTGTTGTGAATTTAAATTATAAGCAAATGTTGGAACACAACTCTCCATAAATGAATACACACACACACACATGAATATTTAATGGAGCTTTACAATTTTATAACAGTCATCGATAACCAATAAGGTAAATGAGTTACTTATTTCGAGATAGGTCCTTAAATGTTAGTTTTCACTGAAAAAAAATAATTTCAAAATAGACTGCACTTTATTTTAAGTTTTAAAACTTTTGCTTGTATTTATTTTCCTTATTGGTATCAATAAGTTCGAAGAAAAATTCTAACAAATTTTAAAACCGACTTCAAGAACGACCAAATCGTTCGATTTCTCTTGGATGCCATGATCAGATCTTAGTGTTCTTATTACGGTACCACCGTTGGGATATCTCCTTTCCATTAAAAAAATTATCATCAAAATCGGTTTATCACATCACAGCACACATAAAGGTGAAAGTTTGTGTGTATGTTTGTTACTTCTTCACGCAAAAACTACTGAACGGATTTGGATGAAACTTTACAGTAATATAGCTTATACATCAGAATAACACATCGGTTACTATTTGCCGCGATAACCGACATACACGCGGGCGGAGCCGCGGGCAACAGCTAGTAAGTCATAAACGACGAAGTTATCCGCGAACACACATAAAAAATATATATATACGGTCGAATTAACAATAGTACTTACATGTTTAAATTAAGCAAGCAGGAACTCGGAATTCTTTTACAATAAACTCATCAGTCTAGGTATTCGTTAGCCTCTATTGCAATTCTCTACTAAGCATTGTAAGCTTCTCCTAAGGTGGTAGTCCTAGCCTTTCTCAGGTCCTCAGTCTAAACGGATCTGAATAAAACCTAAAAAAAAAACAACCGAATCATTTAATCATGATTTAATCAGATTCTATATATTCTTTGTCAATTTGTGTGTCAGCGCGACACTGTCAAGCTCCTGTCCAAAAGTTAAAGTATTTGTAAAATGTTAAATACGTGTAAAATAAAACCTTTTATTATATTAATAATCACGAACAATGAAAGTTCATTAATTGAAATAGTAAATAATGATCAGATCGAAAATATGTAGCATGTTATTGAGAGTCCTGTGCTTTTTAACAATATTTTATTGTGTGCACAAGGTCATAGAACCAGATGAGTTTGAGGTATTACGATGTGAGAACTTAAAATACTTTTTAGAAACCATAACAATGTCTATAGTGATTAGTGAATGATCCTAAATGAACGAAGAAAATTAAGAATTCCTAGCTTTCTTTATGTTTCTATGAGTTTTCAACCGACTTCAAAAAGGAGGAGGTTCTCAATTCGAGTGTTTATTTTATTTTATTTTTTATGTTTGTTACCTCATAAGTTTGGACTGGGTGAACCGATTTTGATTATTCTTTTTTTATTTGAAAGCTGGTGCTTCCCGAATGGTCCCATTTAAATTTATCTATTATATAGATTACAGATTCCTCATCGTCATTTTTTGTCGATTTCACAAATTCGTTACGAATCGTCGCAATGGATTTTCTTCCTAAATTCTCTGTAATTTGACAGAACACTGTTTACTTCCTCTATAACCATTAATCGTGTCTAACTATGCTTCAATTAATTGCAAAATTGTGTTGGGGTTGTTGTTATTATTATAACTATAAGGCAGCTTCATCAGAATTAACCAGATTAAAACCTCATATTATTACTATGGAAGTGAGTCCCGATTTTTCGCAGACACATAGAGTGTTGCACAATCCATGCACAATTACAAATTTTCAATACAATCACATCACATCACACTAATATTTAAAGGCGAAAGTTTGTGAGTGTGTATGTTTGTTACTTCTTCACGCAAAAACTACTCAACGGATATGGATGAAACTAACAGTTAAAACATTAATTTAAAAAAGAATAATACTATAAAAAAATGGTATTTGTTCTGTTTAAAGTTCGTAAAATATAATAAGGATGTAATGAAATTTCGAATAAATGTATAAAGACAAAAAGCATAAATCAAATAAATAACTTCCGAAACAATATGCTATACCAACCTTGGTTAAGGCTAAACAGTAGGTATTGCTGTCAAGGTAGATGTAATTTAGTGAGGAAATTGCACACGAACTACTTTTTAATAATTATTATTAAACTACTATCTGACCCGGCGAACTTGTATCTATCACAATATTCACATATCTGTCTCAGCTTCCTACAGCCAGTGTATAGACGCAGACAACAAAAAAAAGGCTTTTCCCGTTAACTTTTAATTTTTCTTGTACTCAGGAACACATACAAAAGAATTATTTAATTTGGTGCAGACGATCGGCAGTTATGCGCGTACATACATTTCGGCGATTCATTTTTATATACTACGACTAGTACATATTTTATTATAGACTATTATAAAATATTTAAGATATATTGTGCTTACTAAACATAGTTATTAATTTTATTTCTCGCTTATTATCTTAATTAATTTACCTTTAAAGCCTCTCGATTCTAACTACTTTTAATTTAAATTTCTAATAATATAATGTTCTAAGAATATGTAAACAGAAAAATTATTGATTGTATAATAATCAATAAAAAAAAATTCAACACCGAACATCAAATTGATTTAAGATCATGGTTTGAGTTAAGGAAAATAATAAGGTCATTTGTCAGTTCCATGTATTTATCGCAAAAAATAAACTATAATTTTCCTTTAAGGCATAATCACTTAGTTTTTTTTCGAATTAGCACAAACATCAATTAACACAGCTTCTCAGAATATAATATGGTTATAACAACTATCTGGCTTTGAGGAAAAACCAGTGCGGTTCATTTTAAGTAAAGTATGCGGTGCTCAACAACTCAACACTTACCAAAAAAAAAACTTGAAACTCGGAACCTTAGGTAGGTTCAGAGTTTCAATTTTTTTTTGCTAAGTTAGCTAGTTCTTACAATAAAAAGAGGAATTGGTTATGCATCAACCCATTGCAGACCACTGTGAACATCAAGATGTCGCAAGGTAGCATACTGTGTACTAAGTCCGAAAGCAATATTCAAACGCCCTTAATTACTACTGCTAGACATAGGTAGTATAGCAGTAATATAGACTTTCCTACTGCGGCAACTAAAAAAAAGCGGCCAAGTGCGAGTCGGACTCGCCCATGAAGTGTTCGGAAGCAGCAAGTAACATAATATAAACGTTCTTGTAGTTCGTTGTAACTTTGATCGATGTTTTAATAATAGTGTTTTTTTGCGGTTTACCATTTATATTTATTTTATTATATTTATACCATCTTATAGTTTCGGAATAAAGTGGCTGTGACATACGGACGGACAGACAGACAGACAGATAGACAGAGAGACATGACGAATCTGTAAGGGTTCCGTTTTTTGCCTTTGGCACGGAACCCTAAAAAGGGACAGTGATGTCTTGCAATGTTGTATTGTGACGTAACGTTTAAAACAAAAGATAAAACAATATATCGGTTGCAAATAATGCTATATTTAAAAGTAGTAAGTAATATAGTAAGCTCCCAGACCACAATTATCAGTTACTTACATTAAAAAGCCTTTCGCTTAACTTGTTAAGCTGTCGCATTCATTTAACGAGTAAATTTTGTACACAAATACAACCGAATATAAGGTTTGGCACGATTTCTTTTGGATGCCATCATCAGGTCTTAGTGTCCTTATCGTGGTACCACAGTTGGGATATCTCCTTTCCATTAAAAAAAGAATCATCAAAATCAGTTTATAAACGACGAAGTTATCCGCGAACACACTTAAATAAATAAAAAAATACGGTCGAATTGAGAACCTCCTCCTTTTTTTGAAGTCGGTTAAAAAGTAAGGTTCATTACGAAACTCCAAATTACATTTGGATGATCGATCGTAATAAATCTTCGCCTACCTTAAGTAATAAGTCAATTAAATAATAATTAGCCTAGTTTAATATTTTATCTAAAGGTATTTTAGTAAGACTAAGATAATATTTTGTATGTGTGATAAATAATTTGGGATCGTAGGCTACAAAACTTAAGAGAAATGTGACTACCAATTAGTCACATTTCTCATTTCAAGGACCTCATTTATGTGGCAAACTAATTATGAAAAAGTATTTATTCTCTGCTAAGTAAATACGCTATAACAATATACATTAATTATAGGTATACTAATACTTTGTATCCCTCTGTACGAAAATTATGAGTATGTATGAAATTTGGGATAGTTAAAGTTTGTATTTGTATTCTAGGTCGAATTAAAAACACCGGGCGACCACTAGTTCATCTTAAATAGACTTAGTATAAATTATTTTAGTTTTAATAAGAGCTTATTCCTATCAACCTTTACAGGACAGAAAGTATAGCAATTGGTTGAAAGTGCATATATTTCTTACAACGGTTGATTTAAGAATATCTGTAATACATAAATTGGTACAGAAATATTATTTGTTCCAAATGAATGCTACTTCTTACTAAATACAAAAACGGTAACATATATTATGAGACAACTTATCACGGCTTAGTACTGTTACATTCTGATACTGCTTTTCTATTTCTTTGTGTTGTTTTATGCTGCTTCAGTTACATGTTGTTGTTATACTTAGGTAAATAAATTTCTTTTCTTTTCAGCCCAATCCAACGTTGCGAGTATGTATTATCGGTGCTGGCTTCTCCGGGTTGAATACGGCTCGCTACATGAAAGAATATGGCCTCAATTACACAGTTTTTGAGGCCTCACGTTACATCGGTGGCACCTGGAGATTCGACCCTCATGTGGGCACTGATGAAAATGGATTGCCCTTATTCACTAGTCAGTACAAGGGCTTGAGGTAAGTTTTATGTACAGCAAAACAGAACTTCATCTTGATCAACAAATAAAAAAAAAACTAAAAAGTATTTAATAACAGGATATCGTATGCTATTATTTACGTCATTTATTATCATTTTTGCACAAAATAACGCAAGAGCGAATTAACGGAATGTGTTTTAATTTTAAATGACATTTTAATACTTATTTATTTTTATTGGAAAGGAACACATCATGTTCTTTAACCGACTTCCAAAAGGAGGAGGTTCTCAATTTCATCGGTTTTTTTTTTGTTTTTTTTTTTATGTATGTACATTGATTACTCCGTCAATTGTGGACCGATTTTTTTAACTATACCATCGTTTCGATACATGAAAAATAATAACTTATATTTACTTAATACCTACCTACATGATATACCTTAGTTGTCTTTGATCATTTACATATTTAATACCGGCTGTACGCAATGGACGTGTTTTAGCCAAAGACTTGTTTTTGTGCAAGCTTGTAGCAGTTAAAGTTATTGCAAGGGAAAGTAAGTTATATACTCTTAAGCATAACATCATACCTACATGTATGATTGGATAAGTTTCGTATTTAGCACTGATTGCATTATAAATACAAGCCGGTTTAACAGCTAGTGAAACTGCGAATATTAGATAACGATTCGTTTCTTTAAATAAGAACAGCACACAAATATTACTTTTTAATCCCAAAATCATTGGCAAATGTGAGTGAAAGATATTAATAATGTAGGTACCTAAATCTTGACCATATACGTAAGGGTACTTGAATGTTGCTAGTTTTAACTTGTATTGCCAGTAAAAATAGATTACCTGGAAGATCATTCGCTTTAAAAACTTTATGGTTTTCAATGAGAATGAGAACCTAATGCCGATTTATTTTTAATTTTAAATTAGAAAAAATCACGGCAATAGTTGTTTGCCATTAAAAATCAAGGGGACGAAACTGTACAAACACTAGATTTAATTTGTTATTTTCCTTAGTTAGTAACTGTTGAATTAAGAGTGTTTTTAAATAAAATCGGTTTACAATTGACGTAGTAATCGGTGAACATGTATACATAATTTTAAATACATACAGTAGAACATAGAACCTCCTCCTTTTCCAAGTCGGTTTACAAGTGAATGCGTACAAGGCTCGAGCAAAATCTTGCAAAGCCTGAACTTGTAAACATGCATCTAATTATCAATCAAGCCCTAATATAGATTTAAATGTATTTACAGAACAAACACGCCCCGACACACCATGGAAATGTTCGCATTTCCTTTTCCAGATGATACACCGTCATATCCGACGGGAGAATGTTTCTACAAATATTTGCAGGCTTACGTCAAACATTTTCATTTGATGAATAATATTCAGGTAAGAGTCATTATTTATCCACAAGATTTTTTGTTACTAACACAGACTTCGTAAAAGGTAAATGAATACAATTTGAGGTTCTAAACTGCAAAAAATAACTTGATGCAATATGGTACAAATGAACCCTTAATGATAGCAATGAGTATACATACAAAAAACCTGAGACTATAACAAAATTTCTACTGAGGAAATAGAAGTAATCTTCTATTATAAAGGAGGAAGGTGACTGACTGACTGACTGACATACCCAGAGATCAAAGCACAGCCCAAACCACTGAAGCTAGAAGCCTGAAATTTTGCATGTAGGTAGTTTCATATAACGTGACTGAGCACTAAATAAGGAATTTTTAAAATTCCACCCCTAAGGCGGTAAATCAGAGGTGAAAGTCTGCGTGAGCGAAGCCGCGTGTAAAAGCTAGTTGTAAATAAGGCTAGTGTAACTAAATTGCGTGATGCATATATTAAAATGTGTCAATATTTACTGCTCTAACCACATCTCTAGCAAAGTTAAGATAATATTCATATAACATTGACAGTAGGTCAACATGCAGGAGACACTAAAAAAGTTCGTCACATAAAGTTAGATAATGCATTCCGCAAGGTCACGTGATTCAAAAATTGCGCCTTTGCGAAATACACAAAGCTAACTTAGCAATTTATACTCTCGATTGTCGGCACTTGATGGAACTTGTTATACCTAATGCATTCTAGTATTAAAATCACTTGTACTTATTCCACTATTTTATTTTTGTTTACACCTGACCGAACCGGAGTAACCTTTGATGATGCCATAAGGCGAAACCGGTCAGGTGTAAACAAAAATAGTGTAAACAAAAAAGGTCAGGTGTAAAACAGGAATAAGTACAAGTGATTTTAATTCTAGAATGTATTCTAACTTAGCAAGTTACTTTTTTCTCTCACGGCGGCCTGATCCCTAACAAGGTAGAACTGGTACAATGATAGCCAGGCAGCTGAAAAACATACTTATATACTCGTATGTATTACTACCATACATGTTGTAGATAATATTAGACACAAACACGGAATAAACGTTCATCTTAACCATGCAATTATTTGTCTTAGATGGGAATCCAACCTAAAACTAACCATTGCCAATCGATTACTGCTACTGTATCCTCACATTCATGAATCGTGTAAATTCGTGTATTTACCTTACCTCTGGCTGCCCAAGCTCATGGCTATAGATAATACTACTTGTTGCCCGCGGCTCCGCCCGCGTGTATGTCGGTTATCGCGGCAAATAGTAGCCTATGTGTTATTCTGATGTATAAGCTAAATTACTCTTTAGTTTCATCCAAATCCGTCCAGTAGTTTTTGCGTGAAAGAGTGGCAAACATCCATCCATCCATACTTACAAACTTTCGCATTTATAATATTAGTAGGATCTTAACCATGCAATTATTTGTCTTGGATGGTAAGTAAACCTAAAACTAACCATTGCCATTCGATTACTGTTACTATATCCTCACATTCATGAATCGTGTATCTACCTTACCTCTGGCTGCCCAAGCTCATGGCTATAGATAATAGATGTAAATAGTTCTTGCAAGGTTGAAACAGTCATTTTTTTATTAATCGAGAATATTGAATATTTGAGTGATGGTAATTAAACATTAAACTTATAGTATAACTCCGCTATTTACTAGATGAACATAAAATTAATTATTTGTTTTATACGGATGTCTAGTTTTACAATACAGTATATGCGGGTTTTCTGTATAGAAGAACTACTTTTTTTTTTTTTTTTTTTTTTTACGTGTGGAAATCCCCTCGGACCGTCACCCCACCGGGGCTTGCGGCGGGGCGGTGTGTCGGACTCGAACCGACTAAAACCACACGGTGTGCCACTCTGCGCCTGTGAAGGGAGGAGTCCGGGAACTGCAGTTATTAACACATCCGGACCCCTCCCAGCGCCTGCCCGCACAGAAGCGGGCACCGTCTGCTGGTATCCTCTCAATTAGGCGACGTACGGCACACGCGTACGTCGCCCCCTCGCGGGAGGCCACTAGAGCGGATGGAGGGGAAAGCCCGTCCCGACCATCCGCGGCCACACTCAGGGCGGCATGAGGCGCTGATAGGCGCGCCTCCGCCGCCCGGTTCGCCGGCGGCGGATTGGGTCCTAGTGGACATCGTCCTCCCGGGCCTTCTCCGCCACCTCCTTCTGCGAGATTACATCTTCGCAGAAGGTTGCGACCGCGGTAAAACTGCTATCGCTACCGGCCATGGAGCGTATGACGGCCGGTAGCGAGAGATCCCCTCCGATGACTGCAGTGAGGGCCCGGCGCTGCGACGCCCAAGCGGGGCAAATCGCCAGAGTATGCTGGGCCGAGTCCTCAGTGCAGTCGCAGTGGTGGCAGGCGGGACTCAATTCCCTCCTAGCGACCGAGTGCAGGTACTTCCCGAAGCAACCATGCCACTTCCGCCTCCAAATCCCACGGGGGTGTTCCGGCCAGGGCGCACGCCGCCTCGGTCGACACCGTGCGGTATCCGCGTATGGCTCTGACTGCCAATACCCTCTGAGGCCGCCAGAGGCGGGCCTTATTTAGGGCAGTCAGAGCCGCCACCCACACCGGTGCACCATACAGCGCCATCGACCGGACAACCCCCGTGTACAGGAGTCGCGTTGCGACGCTGGCTCCACCCAAATTAGGCAAAAGTCGCCCAAGGGCGGAGGCAGCGTCGACCAGCTTCGGACCAAGCTGTCGGAAGTGCTCGTCGAAGAGCCACCTACCGTCGAGGATCAGGCCCAGATACCTCATCTGGGCCTGAACCGGTACGAGGACCGAGTTGACCACTATGGAGGCGCCGGGGGGCGGACCACGACGGGGCCCATGAAATAGTAGGGCCTCCGTCTTGTCCAGGGCCACCCGTAAGCCCAGCGCCTCGATGCGCCCGACCACCAGAGAAACACCCCAGGTGGCCAGGCGCGCCGCCTCTTGGAAGTTCGCCCCCCGGGCTGTGACAAGCGTGTCATCGGCGTAACAAATTACGCCCAGCCCGGGGGGTAGACGACCTCGTAGGACCCAGTCGTATCCCACGTTCCACAGGAGTGGTCCAAGGACAGACCCCTGCGGAACGCCGCACGACATGGGTCGCCGTCTCAAGACGCCCTCTCGGTCCTCGTACACGACGGTACGCTCCTCTAAATAGTCTGCCACTAGCCGCCTCAGGTACTCTGGCACCCCGTGGTAATGGAGTGCTTCCCTGATGCAGCTAAATGGCAGACTATTGAAGGCGTTGGCGATGTCCAAGGACACCGCCAACACCACGCCGCCACAGCTCACTGCCTCTTCGGTCACGGCCCTAAGGCGCATCACGGCATCGACCGTCGAACGCCCCTCTCGGAATCCGAATTAGGCGTCCGACAGTTCGGGCCCCACCTCGCAAAGGTGCCGGACGATGCGGGCAGAGAGTATCCTCTCAAAAAGTTTACCCGCCTCGTCCAGCAACACGATGGGCCTATAGGCCGCGACCGAATCGGCAGGCCGTCCCGGCTTCCTCAACAGGACCAGCTTCCCGCATTTCCAGCACTCAGGGAAGCGTCCGGACGCCAGGCTAGCATCCAACACTTCCCTGAGGCGGTCCGACATATGGTCGAGGGCTCGGGCCATCACTCGGGCTGGAACCCCGTCCGGCCCGGGGGCGGTGTTCTTGGAACGGATCCGAAGAACAGCCGCCCCAACCTCCGATTCCCTAACGGGCGGCACATCGTCCTCTCTACCCCCGTCGTCTCCGACCGCATAGGCCATCGACGGGGGTGTGTGCTCCACCCGCTCAGGGAAAAGGCCCTCGACCACTTCCTGCAGGAAGCTGGGCTGGAGAGTCTCGGTAAGGGGGCGGCCCGACGTGCGGAGCTTCTGACGCACCGCACGGTATGGGCGACCCCAGGGGTCACGATCGAGACCCTCCAGCATCTCCTTTCTCTTCTCCTCCTTGGCGCGGCAAATGGCCAGCTTCAGAGTCCTCCGCGCCTCGCGGTACTCCTCATGAAGCTGGTCCCCGCCACCGTCTCCACGGTGGCGTCGCCTGCTACGGGTGTAGAACCTCCGGGCACGAGTACAGGCCGCACGGAGGTCCGCCAACTCCTGGGACCACCAGTAGACCTCCTTCCGAGGAGGCCGACGACCTTGGATGCGGGGCATGGCCGTATCGCAAATTTGCGTAACCGCATCGCGAAAACGGCCAGCCCCTACGTCCACGCCGACTTCCTCGGTTGGGGCCTGCGGAGACAGCCAAGATTGAATAATGGCCGCCTCCTCTAGTAGGTCCCTATCCAGCTTGGCAACAGCCCACCGCGGAAAGCGGGAAGGATGCCGCGCCATGTGACCCCTACTGGGGCCCTGGGACCGGGAGAGCTCGAATCGGATGTACAAGTGATCCGAGAGCGTCTCGACCTCTTCCAGGACACACCAGTTCCTTACTCGTGCGGCAACAGCAGGGGTAGCAAACGAAAGGTCCACTATCGACCCCCCTTGCTGTCGCACGCACGTATTGGTGGAGCCTCTGTTTAGTAAACAGAGGCCCACCGAAGCCGCCCACTCCTCGACGGCCTCGCCCTTGGCATCCGTCCTGGGGGACCCCCACACAATGGATTTTGCGTTGAAGTCCCCCAGCACGAGGACGTGCCCAGACGCTAATCGCCGCATCGAGGTCTCCAAGCTGTTAAGGAAGACCTCGAAGTCGCTCAAACTCCGGTTGGGGGAGAAGTAAACACCGTAGACGGTGATCCCCCCCCACTCAGCGGCAACATATCCAGAGCCCTTGTCCCTAAGCGACAAGGGCGGGGAATGAGCCGCCGCGGAGCCGACGACTGCCACGGAGCCGTCCCAGTCACCCATCCAGTTTGGACGGGGAGGAACGAAATAGGGCTCCGCGACTACGGCAACACTTACTGACCACTGCGCCATGGTTTGCAGGAAGAGATCCTGCGCCGCGGCACAGTGGTTCAGGTTCGTCTGGACAAGGAGGTTGCAGATTTGATCCATTACTGGATCGTTTCTACAACCCCCTCCATAGGCGTCGTTTGAGACGGACGGACAACGTCGGAGGCAGCCTGGGTCGCTAGGCTAGCCCCCGACGTCTGCCGAGAAGCGCGGGAAGGTCTGCAGCCCCCCTGCCCCATCTGGTGATTGGCGGGCTTATTGCCCGCCGCACACACAGGGCAGTGAGGGGCGGCAGAACACCCCGCAGCCACGTGCCCCGGTCGACCGCAGCGGAAACAAAGTCCGCTGCAGTCGAAGCAGCTGTCACACTTGACGCGTGTGTGCCCCGATGCTAGGCATTTGTAGCATCTCATCGGTCTTGCCGCCAGGACTGTTATCCTGGCGGTCACAAAACCGACGAGTAGCCTGCCGGCGTCGCCCAGAATTTTGGCCGACGCCACGGGACAGCTCACCCACACAGCGCCAAGCCCTCCTGGACCGGGGCGGATGGTGCCAATTCTGACGCCGTCCGCGCTGCTTCCAGTCTTTTCCTGGATCGCAACACGCACGTCGTCAGTCGTCACTGAATCATCCAGGCCTGAAATGCGCAGCTCCGCGCATTTGGTAGGCCTGGCGATCCTGACACCCTCCGTGGCTGCGAACACTCCCCGCAGCTTCTCGGCGAATGTGTCCGCCGTCTTGGCGCCTTCAGCCCCAGGGAACTCCAGGATTCGAGCTCCCATTTGGGCGAGGCGCAGTCGGACCCCTGCCGTCACAAAGTCCGGGGCGAGACAGTCCCGGGCCGTCTTAAAGACAGCCGCGTAGGACAGCCCACCGTTAGCCGCCTCCGGTGACACCGTGACCACCACAGCCGCGGTTTTCGGCGGCTGCAGTTTCCGCGGCTTCTTCGGGGTGGCCCTTGCCACCGATTGCGACTGCGGGCCAGAGGCCGCCTTTTGGGCAGCCTTCTTGGCCCGCTGTCGGGACTTCTTTGACTTAGCCCCCCCTACTACCTGCCAACCCTCATTGGAGGGGGCAGACGTGGAGGGGCCAGGCAGAGGTGTTGGAGTGGGCCCCGGCTTCGGCGCAGTAGTTTTGGCTGGAGCCTTGGCCACCTGACGGCGCCTTTGAGGAGCCGCAGGAGCCGGAGCCGACGTTGCTGCTGCGTAGGACACACGACCCCCCACAACGGGAAGAGGGGTCGGTGCCGACGCGACCGGTTTCGTTGTCGCAAGCGGCGGCCGAACAATTGGGGCCGGAGGCAGCCTGGCCTCCAGGCCGGCCGTACGTCCCTCCACCATACGCCAGCATGCGTCCAGGATAGCACCAAGCTGGGCGTCGGTAATCCCGGTGCCAGCAGGAGCCAGCTGCGACGCAGACGCAGACGGGGCTGGCTGGGAAGCAGACGGGGCTGGCTGAGACGCAGACGGGGCCGGCCGCGACGTAGATGGGGTTGGCCGCGATGTAGACGGGGCCGGGGCTGGGGCCGGCCGGGACGCAGACGGGACAGGGGCCCCACGCTCAGAGCGCTCCGCCCGAAATACGGCAAATTGAGCGCTCAGGCCGGCCACCTGCTCCGTCAATCGGTCGTTGGCCGCCTGGAGGCGAGCCACGTCCCCGGCAAGGGTCTCCACGACCTCAGAAACGGCAGAGGAGGAGTCCTTGAGGGCCCTCACAAAAGGGCCCTTTAGGTTCACCGACTTGGTGGCCACCTTGTGGATGATGGCCACCGCCGCATGCGCCCTCTCCTGCAAAGAGGCCGGTGATTGGGGCACTGAATCCCCTTCCACCGGCGTCCCGATTGTAAGCAGGAGACCAGCGATCTCCTCTTCCGCCTGGAGTTCCCCGTCTGTCCTGGCTCGCCTGTAAGACTCCGCCTTAGAGAAGACGGAGCCCGACGGGGCCGAAACTGGGGTCCGTGACCTCCCTCTGTAACTACTGGGTACTTTGGGAGGCGGGCACTCCTGGGACGTTTCCACGTCCGTAGCAGTGCTACCGCGCTTCCGGCTATCGCCGATCTCCACCTCCACGACATCCATTGCGACAGTTGTCGCACCGGAGCCACTGGAGCCGGTCGGGACAGCTGACCTCGATCGCAGACGATCCGATGTTCTTCGGCTCCCAGCAGTCAGGTCGACTTCTGGGAGCCCCACCGCTGCAGGCGTTCCTGCTGCAGCAATCTCCTCATTGGAGGAGTGGGCGTCCGCCTTCCGGAACTGCCCTCGGCTGTTCCTCGACGGGCGCGACACTGCCCCACTCCTTTTTTCCGCGTCCTTCGCGTTTACTTGGGTGCCGGATTTGACGCTCGGCGACGGGCGTGTGAGACAAAGGGTGCCCCCCCCATAATACGATTGGGGGCTGCCGGAGCCGACTGGCTCCGGGAGGGATTCCCCAGACGCATCGCGTCTAGGACCCTCCTGGGTAGGTATATTCCTATGTTCGTCCATTGTCATGATTTTTTGAAGTTTAATGTCCTCCGACAGAGGACGCCCTTGGCACTGGACTCCCTCCAGCGATTCAGCTCATTGCCAGGCGTCAGAGCGTGAGCTTGGGGTATTTTTATAGAGGTTTACGTCCTCGTGGCTTCGAAAAGCCACCGGTCCTGTCCGTTCAGGATTACGGCTGGGCCGGACGGGGTCTGCACCAGACCGGATCCGTCCGCCCCCTGTCCCTCTTGGAACTACTGGCACTCTAATACGCCCTCTGCTAGAGCAGAGGGACGTTTAGAGTGCCCCACACGGCAGTCTGTAAAGACTCCGTCTAGTATCCCATTTAGTCTGGAGTCTCCTTCTGGGCCTATCCGGCATGAGTGGCTCTACCGGCATAGCCCCAGAAATCATCGACTCACGCAAGCCCCACCACGACGACAACGTAGGGATACATTGGGGGGGTATAGAAGAACTACTGCCGTAACGTTAAGCCGACCATAGAAAAGAAATGATGGCACGTACTTAAATTTATATTTAAGATGCTTTTATGCATATTAAAATAAAATTGTTTAGCAATACAAATTTAAAAATTACCTGCAATGGGCTGTATCAAAATATAACAAGATATAATAATATTATCATGGCCATAGCTTACTGCAATATTCTAAATTTTCATAGCTGCCGTTTTCGACAACCCTAGCGATTTTATCTTGTTAATATTTTTTGTTTTGTTCCGTCTTAGCAAACGTCTGTATTTTGTGTATTTAATTTGATCTTGAGAACGACTGAACAAGTACTAATGCAGTTTTTATAACTCTTATTTTTTTTTAAGATAAGTACACCAATGAATACCCATACTTCATCTTCAATACTGATACTAATACTGTCGTTTATATATCGCGTTTGATAATATTAACTTATTAATATAATTCCTATTAAATTCTTGCTTAAAAATGTTTTATGGTTTTATTGTTTGATGGTAATTTCCATTCGAGTGGTCGAGTGACAGGAAGGACCAAAGTACGCTGTGTTAGATTGAGACGAGTTTAGCATACATATATGGTGTTCAGAAATCTTGTCGAAGTATTGTTCACATTCACATGATTCACACTTCGCCATGATATTTCTGAGAGTAATTGTCCTTGTATTTTATGTGCATTTATCGTAAAAAAATATTACTGTTGCTGTAACTTTTTTTAAATAAAATGGAAAAAAAATAAGAAACAAAAAGACACTATAGATACCTACTAAATTAGTATGAGCTCTGCACCTTTCGACTCTTCAACTTTTTTCAGATTTGTATATACATTTATTTCTAGTTTTGTGTTTATAACTGGAAAATGAGAACAGATATGAGTACACTCTCCATTTGAAATGTTTGATTTTTGCATACTTCTGTCCTTCTTCCAGAATCAAAGTATTCCCATGCCAAATTTCATTGAAATCGGCGCACCAGTTTAGCCGAGAAAGCGTAACAAACAGACAGATTTACTTTCGAATTTATATTATTAGTATGGATGATGATTTATCAGCAGTCTGGTTAGCATAGTGCCTGCCTCTGTGGCGCAGTGGTAGCGTATGCGACTACTGCGTTTGAGGTCTTAGGTTCGATTCCCGGGTCGAACCAAATATTTGTATGATCTGCAAATATTTGTTTTGGAGTTTAGGTGTTTTCTATGTATATTATGTATGTAGTCTAGTACCCATAACACAAGCTCTGCTTAGCTTAGGACTAGATAGCTTTGTGTGTAAGATGCCCGAAATAATTATTTATTATTTATAGTATAGACCTTGCCTAGTTTCGAGTCAGATAGATGGTTGTGAGTAAGATGTTTGAGGACGTTATTATATTATTAAGTCTTACAGTACTGGTGCAAGCAATCAACTGGTTTACTGTTTGGTAACTGTGATCCGTATTTTATTTCAGTTGGAAAGCTATGTAACTAAGGTGCGGTGGTCAGGAGATGGATGGAATGTTACATACATGAAGAGTGATACCAAAGAAAACGTGACAGAATTTTGCTCTTTCGTAGTCGTTGCTAGCGGAGAGTATAGCAAGCCCTTCATTCCTGAGTTCGACAAAATGGATGACTTCAAAGGTATTGATTTTCTATTATGTATGAGCCTACCAAATTGACTCTACTCTGCCTGATGGAGCGCATGACCAGAATCCAAGAGTGGTGGTCGCCATTCTCATTGCGAATGCAGGCAATGCAACAATGCACCATGGTAACCCACACTATAGCGGTCTATTGAGGTGCTTCTGCATGGTGGGGCCTTCGGTCTCGGATATTTAGGTTGGTCTTCTGAGAGAGGGTAGCACCAGTACCGCCCCGATCAAGCCTTAGAAATGTGGAGGGAAGTTTAAATATGGAATCTCTTTTTTAAATTACCGAACTTCGTTTGTTCTTTAGAACTAGCCAGTATAAAAAAACTTAAATGAGTATGCATTACGAGAAGTGTACTGCATGTTATCCACAGATAAATAATACCATGTGATCCCAGTGTGTATAAATGCCGCTTTTATGATGCGACGTACCAAAATTGGGAGTAGAATAATAACGTTATAAAATCGACCAAGTGCGAGTCGGACTCACGCAGGATGGGTTCTGTACCATTAACTATACATTTCAAACGTCTACCTGTAGCCGTTATCATATTGAGCAAAAACGAGCAAAAAAATCACGTTTGTTGTATGGGAGCCCCAGCCCCTTTTATTCTGTTTTTTAGTATTTGTTGTTATAGCGGCAACAGAAATACATCATCTCAGAAAATTTCAACTGTCTAACTATCACGGTTCATGAGATATAGCCTGGTGACAGACGGACGGACAGACAGACAGCGAAGTCTTAGTAATAGGGTCTCGGTACGGAACCCTAAAAAGAGAGATAATTAAAATTAAACAGTGAAAGTTTATAAAATATTTTTTTTACAATAGTTACAGTCTTTCTGGTTATTTAAGAAACTAGTACCAGCCTTTTTAGGGTTCCGTACCTCAAAAGGAAAAAAACGAACTATATATTTTTACAGCTATCCTAATGAAAAAACCCTATGTTTAACAAGTAGATTTATAATCATAATTACATGCAATAATGTTTTTTTTTATATTGATGTTTTATAGCAGGTAATTTTGTAAGCATATTTCCTGTATCTTGCATGCGCATTGTTTGTCAGTCAACTTTGTACGACTCAAGGATTGTTATTATGTATAGAATCTGTTACCTAATAATTACTTTACATGCTTTGTGATGAGATTCCAGATTTAAACTTCCCTCCACATTTCTAAGGCTTGATCGGGGCGGTACTGGTGCTACCCTCTCTCAGAAGACCAACCTAAATATCCGAGACCGAAGGCCCCATCATGCAGAAGCATCTCGATAGACCGTGTATACATACATATGCATTTAGTTAAAAGCGGTTATTTTAATATTACAAACAGACACTACAATTTTATTTATTTGTATAGATGTAATGTATAGATGAACTCGCCACAAGTTTGATTGATAAAGATAACCTTTGGAAATAACACGACTATATGACATAACTATATTCATAAGATTGCACATGACTTCACATGAGTCACCATGTATAATCTTATGTTTGTAAATCCACCTAAAAAACTAGTTAACCCACGCAACTTTGCGTCTTTCAAAAGGAATAAATTATCAATTTTTGCAACATTACTCATTGATACTCCATTAAAAAAAATTACTTGGGGTGGGAATAAGACGATGAATAATACTTCACGACCTATTCTAAAATTCAAAAATGTCTACATCGATAGAGCTCTAATTTTGGCACGATATACAAACTCTTTCAAAGATTGTTTTTATCTAGTTTTTAACCGACTTCCAAAAAGGAGGAGGTTCTATGTTCCACTGTATGTATTTTTTTTTTTTTTTTTCGCTTCAATTTACCTCATTTCTTGACTGCCTTGGTGGCGCAGTGGTAGCGTGTGCGACTGCTGTGCTTGAGGGTCTCGGGTTCGATTACCGGGTCGGACCAAAAGTTTGTTTGATGGACACACGGAGTTTCGGTGTTTTCTTTGTATAATATGTATGTATTTACAAAATAATAGGTATATTTATATCAGTTGTCTAGTACCCATAGTACCAGCAATTATTATTATTATTTCTTATCCATTCATCACAAGACTATGCGACTGGATGCAGAAAGCAACAGACCGGGCTCTGTGGTGTTCCTTGGGAGAGGCCTATGTCCAGCAGTGGACTGCAACGGGCTGATGATGATTCATCACAATGTGTAACATCGAAGGGAGGCAGGGTACAGGAAAGAAAATGAAATTGTAACTTATGTTATGTTACTTGTATTTCTTTATTATAGGTAAAATATTACACAGTCACGATTACAAGGATCCCGAAGATTATCGTGGTCAACGGGTGATGTTGGTGGGCGCTGGGGCATCAGGGCTTGACCTGGCCGTGCAACTCTCCCAAACAACCTCAAAACTAGTACACAGTCACCATCTCACCTATAATGAGCCAAAATTCTCAGGCAACTATGTAAAAAAACCGGATTTGGTAAATTTCACTCCTAGTGGAGCTGTTTTTGAAGACAACAGTTCTGAAGAATTCGATGTAGTAATATTTTGCACAGGTATTTATTCTGACTACTTTTAGAACTCTAGTTACTTCTTCCAGAAATTCTATAGAAACCGTCGGGTATTAGACGTTCGGGGAGTAAGAAGTTTGGGGAATTAGACGTTCGGGAAATAGACGTTCGGGTAATTAGACGTTCGGGGAATTAGACATTCAGGCAATTAGACCAACTGAACCTACTAGACGTTACGGGCATTAGACGTAAGCGACCGCTCCGAAATTTACCGTTCAGGGTAAGAACAGTTTCCCTTATAGTTGTTTCGTTTCATTTTACCTAACTTTTAATTTTAGTTTATAAGCGTTTGATACGGTTGCAATGGCTTATTCACGATAAATTATAATAATCGTTTACGTATTTGTCATATACAATTTTATACTATTAGTATTTAGTTGAATTTATATATGTAACGTTAACCACGATGATTGCTCATCACTCCTTACAAAATATTCCTGATTTGATATGTTGCTCATGCTTTGTTATACTTTTAAAAATATTCAAAATAATCACTCCTTGATCTTGACCTTGACATATCTGATTATTTTTAAATAATGTAGGTATCACGAATAATTGACATCATTAAAATGTCAATATGTAGACTGCGTACTTAGTGTATTTGTATACTCTTAAGTCAAATGCAACTTAAAATAAAATGCATAAAGAAATTGCCACTTTATTTTTATTGCAGGTTATCACTACAGTCATCCGTACCTGAATCAGCAGGATTCAGGCATCACAGCGACAACGGCGTATGTCTTGCCTCTGTACCAACATATTGTAAACATTAAGCGACCATCCATGGTGTTCGTAGGTCTTCCCAAGAAAGTCGTCAATAAAGTACTGGAAGTTCAGGTTTGTTGACAAATTAAAAATAAATTTACCTATACTTAGATATAGCTATATTGATATTTACAATTATACATAAATGATTTTGGTTTCTACCATTTTTTTTTACTTTTTGATGAGGGTGACCACTTTACTAGGTGCTAGAATAAGTCTAATTTTAGGTAAATAAAACCTCAAATATCTTTAATTTATCTCATTATAAACCAGACTGCTAAAGATAATATTATTTATTTATTTACCTTTGTCTAATTAGACAATGCGCTTGTCCATGAATTTTAATTTTCTGTTGTTTTGTAGTCATTTGCTTAGTAAAAAAGTAGAAGTACTTAAATTTGCGAATAAACTTAATTCTTGTCAAATTGAATTTAACCTTCAAGTTAAATAATATTACCTACATATTCACTTATAGATATAACGCCCGTTTGCACTTTTGTCATATAAGTTTTGAGTTTTAATATTATTTAATTTAATTTTTCTGAATGGTTTCAAAGTATCTCATCTTGTTACAGTCGCAGTATGTAGCTGCCCTAGCGGCGGACAAGTTCAAATTGCCACCTCAAGCGGAAATGTTACGTATATGGTTAGATCACGTGCAGACACTTAAGAAGAGGAACTACATCACCGATGTCAATGTTGTTCAGGAAATGGTGAGTCTTTTGTCATATTGGATATACTCGTATTACATTATTGTCATGAAATGGTCAAAAAGAACACCCAAACTCAGAATAACATTGTAGGTAACCTTAGTACAAAGCACTGCTTAGTTCGGAACTACAATATTGCGTTGTATGTCTGTGGTAAAATATTATCATTATCACATGTTGTATTATTATTATTACCAGGTAAACCTAATAAAAGAAGGTAATATTATTATTAATCATAGAATTGTAGTATTGTGTGGTTCACTGATATGACACGTACGGTCTCATAATAAATATAGAAGGTAGGTACAATATGAAGATAATTCTTAGAGCGTTTAAAAGATATGAGCGAGGTTGTCATGACTCATGGTATCAAGTCCGAACGTGACACCTGTTTGCTTGTTTTGCGCTCGCCCACGGCGGCTTTTTGCAGCGCTGCAGTCACGCTGTAGTCGCGTTTGCAACGCGCTACTAACGCGCTGCAGCATCGCCATTATATCGATTCAAAGTGCGAGCGTGTCGTACGACATCGGGGGAAGAATGGAGGGAGGTGGCGTTTGCAGCGCGACTGAATCGCGATTATGTGGGCTGTATTGCTGCGAACTCGCGACAGCCGCGGCTGCAGCGCTACGAAATGTCGCCGTGGGCGAGCGCCCTTAACTGCACGATAGGCGTTGTAGTTTAAGAGATGATCAAATTGCGGTTCTGCGTCTGGGCGTGCTTTGTGTCCATTTTATGTATGTTTGTGGAATCCCGATGACACAGGATATATAACTATCGCGGCGCGTTTTAAAAAGAAAAGAGATTTATTTTCATTTGTATTTTTTTCAGGGAAAATATTTTGAAGAACTACACAAAGAAGCGGACATTCCTTATGTACCTCCTGTTATAACAAATATCAGAGATTTCAACCAACAGAATCGGCTGGATGATCTTCTTAATTACCGTGACTACGACTACACAATTATAAGCGACACTGAATTTGAAAGAAAATACAATCCGAGAGAGCCAGTGTGTAATATAGGTATATAAAGTAATGTACTGTAATAGATCATTGACAAGATGTTGTTTTACCATCGTACAAAAGTATTTTGTATTTATTAAAGCCTAACTGATCCACGCAACCTCGTTCACGTCTTCTATTGCCCGTAGCGTAATAATTTTCCCCCGTTTTTGTAACATTCTTCATTGGTGCTCCGCTCCTAGTGGTCTTAGGGTGATGATATATATATATAGCTTATAGCCTTCCTCGATATATGGGCTATCTATCAATGAAAGCATTTTTCAAATCGGACCAGTAGTTCCAAGATTAGCGCGTTCAAGCAAACAAACTCTTCAGCTTTGTATATTGAAGTACCTATAGATAATATAAAAGGTTTACTCATGACAATATGACACCTGATCCCTGAGCCAAGTTGCAACTGTCTCGCGTGGATTCTCTTTCTACGATCGCTTACACCTGTATTCTCTCGTATTATTAGCTAATATTTTGTTTTCACCACGTGATTTATCGGCAAGAGACGTCATTCCTCATCGTTTTCTATTAATGTTTACGTTTGTAGAATGCAACTTGGCTTGAGAGGCTGGTACGGGGCAGGACGCAGATCCCTTGATACTCATCTCCCGTCGAGTCCGATGCTAGTTGGACTTTCCCGAATTACATAATATGTGTTCAGTAAAACCTTAATATCCTTAAGGCTACAAATGCACAGGCAGGCGGCTTGCTAAGCGCCTAGAGCCTAGCGAGTCACCTAGCGAGCAACTTAGTGAAACGAACGTTCTAAAACGTTCGCGACCGGCCGCACTGCACGTTTGGCGCCTAGCTAGACGCGCAGGCGCGCTGACTCGCTAGGCTCAAGGCGCTAAGCAAGCCGCCTGCCTGCCTGTGCGTTTGTAGCCTAATAGATATGAGTACCACTCGCTGATGTTTTTAGTAAAATATGTGAATAAGAATTCTGTTACTCTCGGTGTTTAAAATGCCAACTACAAACGATTGACGACTTTAACGACTTCGCCCTAACATTCTTCACTATCCTCTCTTCACTCTAAGGTTAGCTGGAAGATAACTCATGTTTGAGTTAAGCTCGCCCTTGTACATGTTATTTCCTTGTAGCTTAATGTTTTTTTCCATTTGTGTACAATAAAGAATAAATAAATAGATTGTTCTAAAGTTTGCTTGTACGAGGTGTATTGTTTTAGAGTTATATAATAACTATAATAGACCCAATGAATGACATAATAGCCAATACGATTTAAGAATATTTTTGAGTTTTTTTTTTACATTTATCTTACACTAGAGAATAACCGAGAATTTAAAGTTTTCCGTGAAAGTGCCGGAAATCATATTATAATCTACAATTCATTATATACGTATTAGTTTTTATATTCCTAGTATTATATTTTGTTTTCGAATTACTAAGAACGCTAACGAACAGACAGGCGAACATGTAACCTTTTTATATTATTATGTAATTAATTATTATTTAATCATACTAATTATTTTTGTAAAATTCAAGAGTTTTATACACGTTGTTTAGTACATTATTTAAATGTAATTATTATATTGAGCTTTTTTTTACTTTATCTATGCGTAAAATATTAGACATCGACTTTCTTAAGCGACTTATAGGCCTACCACACGCGCAAGTATCACCACAGTTATAACTGCGCAGGTAAAACTGTTTTAGGCCCATAGCACACGGCGTATTTTAAACGCGCAGAGGACGCGCGTTTCAGGAACGCGCGTTTTCTGCGCCGTAGATGTCGATTTTTGCGTTTTTAATATTCAGACGCGCGTAAACGCGCGTGTGAAGCGCGTTTGAAGCGCGTAGAAATCACACAATCTTCTTTCACTCCTAAATGGATCTATCCAATAGATTCGCTTATTTTTACGTTTTTTTCTTTATAAAAGCAATACTAAAGCCAGCGTATGCAGTGCCGTCTCAACCGACGCCATTGTTTAACTGACGAGGATTGTCTACGAGCGACTACAGCGCGTCTGTATCGCTGCATCTGCGCGTATACGCGCAGTAGACGCGTGTTTCTCAACTGCCCCGTGTGCTTAGGATATAGGGTTGCGTTCAAATTTCGTTTGAAGCGCGTATACGCGCGTCATCTGCGCGTTTAAAATACGCCGTGTGCTATGGGCCTTACCAACCACACGCACGGTGTTCCGTGTACAAGCCGGGCCTGCGCAGGCAGAACTGTGGTGATACTTGCGCGTGTGATGGGCCCCTTAATTGACTGAGTCGACTTAGTAAAATATAAGGATGATTAAAAATAAATTGAGATTATGCAGTATTTGTTTATTTTTTGACTACCCCGAGTATGTAAGTACTACATAAGTACAAAAAAACATTAAAAGCTAGTTTCACCAGTTCCTAATAAAGTTTTAGATAGATATAGATATGTATTGCCTGCCCAAGTGACTCTACTGTGCCTGATGGAAAACATGAGCAGAATCCAAAAATGTTCACCATACTCATTACGAATGGGGACAATACAACAGTGCAGCATGGTGACCCACACTCTGGCGGCCTCGTGAGATGCTTATATGTAGCTATATCTGACATAATTATGTCTCTGCAAGATGAAAGAAATTTTGATGAAATCTTTAAGATGGATTACTATAATGATAACCAGAGTAGGACATTTCCTACTTAGAAAATGAATATCTGGGATTTTGTTTGTGATAAATAAGTGACAGATAGTTTTGTGTTCATAAGTAGGTAAGTATAATAATTCATTAATCGAATAAAAAATATATCAGTTTTTTTATGTTTGACCCTGCCAAAATGACTACACTGCCTGATGGAAAGCATAAGCAGAATCCAAGAGTGGTGGTCACCATATCTGTGTTTCAGATGAAACATATTTTAAATTAAAATATGTTTCTTCCGGCTTTTGTACTACCACTTAATCCGACTGGTTTCGGCATATGGTATGGTATTTAAGCAAATACGCGTGAGTGTTATTTCAAGAATGTATTTATTAAATAAGTACATTCAATTGCCGACAATCGTTAAGTATAAATTGTGGTATAAATAATACGTAGCTACTACTAATCCTTTGTCTTATACATTTTTAACTAGATTTAGGGCCATTTTCAATAATCTCTTCAAAAATCTCCAGTTTTAAAAATATATAGGTAATTGATAAAGGTCTGAATGTCACTACCTTACACATGAAGTACTCGTCAAAACGAATCAAATGATTTCAAACTTGATGGGTTGTGTCGTTTGATTATAGAGTTCTTATGACCATCTTCTGGCTCCATCATCAGACCGTGAATACTATCAAAACATGAAGTACTCGTCTCTTGACTTCATACTTAGTACTTCATGTTTTCATTCTTGGAATGAAACGATTCCAAACTCAATGGTGTTGCGTCGTTTCATTACAGAGTTCTATGACCACCTCCCGGCTCCATCATCAGACCGTGAATACTATCACAACATAAAATACTCGTCAAGACAAATCAAACGATATCACACTCAATGGGTTTCGTCGTTTGATTACAAAGTTTTCCAAGGTAGTAGAGCCACGCTGATTTCAGCACGAACGGGCCGGCTCGACCGGGGCGGTACTACCCTCGCACAGAAAATCAACGTAAAATGACAGCAGCAGTGCTGTCGTGTTTCGTTGGTGAGTGCGAGACCGGAGTCCCAATTAGTCTAGTCAACAAGTTCCAAACTTGTTGACTAGACTAAAAGATGCAGTAGCATCACTAGGCCGCCATGGTGTGGGTTGCCATGCTGCATTGTCTGCATTCGCAGTGAGCATGGTGACCACCACTCTTGGATTCTGCTTATGCTTTCCATCAGGCAGAGTAGAGTCATTTTGGCGGGCCAAACATAAAAAAAAAAAAAAAAAAAAAAAAGTTCCTATGGCCACCTTCAAGCTCCAGCATCAGATCAGCTCCATGTTATTGCATTGTCACGCTGTTTACATATGCCTGCAAAATTTCAGCACAATCGGTTGAAGATTGGGTGCAGACAAACATCGGGACAGGTGAAGCTAAATAACAGCTTGTAAAAGAGTATTCTAATATATAGTATAGTAGTAGGTAATATAATAATATATAGTATAGTAGTAGGTAATATAATAATATATAGTATAGTAGTAAGAATAATAGTAGTTCTTCTACTCTACAGATAATTACCCTGCATATCAATGAAAGTATTGAATCAATCAAATTGAAAAAAAAATACATAGGTATAGGTATATAGACTATCTCCAGTTTTAACTATGGATAAGTTATTGACAAGGGCCGTTAATGATTTATTGTAACTACAACTGCAAGGATAGTATTACTATACTACACACATCAAAAGTGTCTAGGGATCAAGCATTTTTATGCGGATTTCTTGAGATTGAGATGTGGCTTTGGCCCTGGCCTGCTCAGTCGCCAGACTTGAACCCGATTGAGCATGCATGGGATATGCTACAGAGAAGAGCTCTGCCGAATATGGAGGGTATCCAGTCGCAAGAAGACCTTTTTTTGTTGTTGCAACGAACATGGGCGGCCATTCCACAGCGTGATTTGGATGAACTCATTTTGAGTATGCCAAACCGATGTTCTTGTGTTAGTGTTCGCGGTAGAAACACGTATTATTAATTGTTTAAGTTACCTAATAAAATTTTAAAGAAAACTATTATTTCAGTCTCTTTTTCGAACTTTAATGTTAGTGGTTCAAATGTCAAAAATCCCTTTATTAGGAAAATGGCAAATTTCTTTATTAATGCAAAGGTGACTTGGTTTATCGTTACTGTGACAAACGAAAACACTTTATTTGATGAATCCTTAAAGAAAATTTTAATTAATATCAATCAGGAGAAAAGTTATTGCAAAAATATATGTTGATCCCTAGACACATATGTTGATCCCTAGACACTTTTGATGTGTGTATTTCCATTTCTTTATTTTCTCGATGACAGCTCCTGTGGAAACTTGAACGAGCGTCTTTTTTACATTATGTATACATTATTTAATAAAAATATGACGCTTACGCAAAGAAGGTCATAGCAGCGTTGGAGACACTAATAGGGATGACTCCTATCGATAGACGTAACACGATAACAGACCCGATATTTTTTTGCAAAGTGTAAGAAACAACTATTGGCGGATAATTTTGTACAAATTTATTAACTAATATTACATTTCATCACAAGATGTAAGTATGTTAGGTTGATTCTTTATTTATTTATTTTAATCAAAATCTGATGAATCGTCACTGTCACTCGATGAGCTCTCCCTAACATTTATTATAAGTTCCTGTACTTCTATATTATCGAATTTCCCAATCCGACTCTATAATGTTTTGGGTTCTTCTTACAATTTTTTCCCAGTATTCGGCGGTTACATCCCGGCACATGCATTTTTTAATAAATCTAATATCTTGTTTGCCGTAAAAGGGGGATGGGTATTGTTTCGAGCGGCGTGTCCTTGGATTTGTGCCCATATTAGTTCTATAGCATTGATGTGGCGGAAGTCGAAGAACCCAATGACCACATTCGGCAGCTATTTCGTCGGTAATATATCTTTTAAGGAGGCTTTTTTTCGATTTTAAAATATTCAATCATTGTGCTTTTAATAAAGTATTATCCACATTTTCGCCAGTCATTAGTTATCATTGACTGACCATTAGTCATTAGGCCAGCCAGTCAATTATCTCTTGTTTTTTATTGGCCTTCGTCGGCATTTTATCAATTTGTCTGGAGTGATATGTAGCGTTGTCCATAATAATTATCGACGGTTCTTCCATAGATTGCACCATTTCTTTAAACCATCCTTCGTAAATCTCCGCGTTCATTTCTTCGTGGTAGTTCACTGTTTTCTTGGGTTTAAAGGCCAGTAAAGCATCTGACACGAATCCTTTCGTAGACCCTGCATGGCATATGATAAGGCGTTCACCTTTTCCCATTGGCACTGAACTAGTGGAAGCGGCAGTGTAGTCAGTCCAGTTCTTAGATACTGTGTGGTTTGCATTTAACCAAGTCTCGTCAGTGAAAATAACATTTGACCAATCTGATATCTTTTTGGTTTCGCTTAAAAACTCGCAGCGAGCCATAGCAACGTCTCGTGACGCTCCATCAATATTTTACGTTTGTCCAATTTTTTATACGAAAATCCAATCTCTTTCAAAACCAAGCTTAGCGACGATTTTGGCCATGGAGCAAACCACATTTACGTAAAGAAATAACAAGTTTTTTAAGTGTTGGAATTTCTTTGCGCAAGTAATAGTCATATATATGACGGCGAATAGTATATGCGATCGATATCATTACTTATTTGGTAACAACACTACAACTATCAAATTAGAACTGTCATCGAGAAAATAAAGAAATGGAAATAGTATAGTAAATAAAGATGAGGATTTACTTTTTGTTGCCATAAAAATTGGAGCGTCCTAAATGAGAAATGCAAAAAAGTTTATTACTCTTAAAATTTATATATGTACGAATAAAACATTTTCATAATTTAAAACAAATTTGTGCTCACCGTTTTATAATATCTTATGATTTTATTAATTTAAATCATATTAAAATCATATCATTTGAATACTTCTTTTACTGATAAATGGTACTTATTGTATTTTATAATTTATATTTTTAAATACAAATGGTTAAATGCATTGTGTGACTAGTATTTTTTTGTAAACAACCTTTTTCCGGATCAACAAGCTAAAATTTCATGTCCATTTTTTTAAAACAAATTAAAAACAATACATGATAAACAAATAAACCTAAGACACTAATGTACTCTGGTTGCATGTTCTTTGTTCTTTTCTCCTTGTGAAGTTGTGGTCGTCGATTATGATGTATTCGTAGTCTCTGTAGGTGTAAAGGTTCTCCAATTTTGCTTCTGTATCCAGGGCACGGATCTTGTACATGACCGGAGGTACTCTTTCTATACCAGACTCAATAGACAAGCCCTCGTAGTACTCGTCCTGTAATATAAAATATTTATTAACTTTGACGCAGTGACGCCTAATATATAGGTATTTTATATCCTTTTATTTTTCTATAAATTACATCAACCATAGAAGTACACTGTACACAGTAGGTCCACTTGGTACTCCGATTGGGAAAGATAAAAAATGGTGGTTACGAGTGTTTATCTTTGATACATATGACTATCGTTTACAATGTGTATTGTGATTGGGTTTACCTCTTTTGCCGCCAATACATGTATGGTAGATGGCCTTAAAATTTTAGCAACAATTTCTTCCATTCGTTTTTCCCATATTTGCATCATCTCTGTCTCAGAAGGTAGCTTGAAATCGCCTTTAACTAGTGCCGTTGAATATCGAGCCTGTAATATATAAGCAGATAAATATTATTATGAGCCTTTTGACCTTCTGTTTGTAAATTACGAGGACTTTCTTATTAGAGTTGTATTCTTTTATCATAGCTATTCAAATAAAAAGATAAATGGTAGCAAAACCAGACGCCGTTTCATACGCTTTTTATAAGTTTCATTATGGTTTTATACTTTATAGCAAAAGTATCAGTAAGTAATGTAATACAGGTCTCTAAGTCCCACGTCGAAATAATAATAATAACAAACTAGGCATCTAGAGCCACTACCAGTCAGCTGATATACAGATTTATATATTTCTTAACACATGAATATCTACATAGTTTAAGCATCAGACATCCTTAGGTACACAGGACGTTCAGCAGTGCTTACCGCACAGTAATTCTTCTTGAGTGGGAAAACACCACACAAATTCTGGTTAAGCAGTTAGAACTTTGAGGTACTGGTGTCATGTCCCTCCAATACAAAGGAGGATAATAAATATTTCGGACATTTTAACACACAATGCCTGGTGTCGCCAATAAAGCGAGGTTCTTAAATTTAATTTTTTATATTTTTAACCAAACAAAGCTAGGTGTTTCGCCAGGGGCAGGGGGGTGATGATAAATCGTGCACCTACCTCAATGTAGACCGTCAGACGACGATGAAGGTAGATCCTCTTCAGGGGCCCCTGTTCACGTTTGGTTGAGATGAGCTGGTAATTATCGACGACACTTCATTTCAAGCGCGGCGTTAAGACTTATAGCCACGGGCTATATCGTCCAATTCTATTAGTTCAGAGCTGATGCCTTTTACGACCGAAAGACTTCAGACTCCTGCGGTGCGGTGAATGTAAGATACACACTAAATATTTTAGTTCATAGTTTATACCCGTTCAAAATAGGCGCCACTTGTCGTCTACTCGGTACACGATTGTCGGCGGGGAAGGGATAGGGATTACAGCTTAACACCTTGTGAATTAATCATAAATACATTACATAGATGGCGCCACCAATGCCATCTAGTCCCAAGCTAAGCAGAGCTTGTGTTATTGGTACTAGACAACTGATATAAATACATTTTTAACTTTTTTTTTATAAATACATACATTATATATTTAAATATATATATATAATATAAATAAATACATACATATTATACATAGAAAACACCCATCCTTCGACTAGGCAAGGTGATAATGCCTGGCGTGCCGCGGCCAAACGGTTGAGATTGGGAAATTGTAAATATGTCGCGAGACTTTCTATAATGCCATACAATATTAGTAGATTAGTCGCGAAACGGTTACTCCGTGGTCCGATAGATGGTGCTGTGTTAGCTGTAGTATGTTTTGTTGCTGTATGTGGAAGTCGCTCCAGGACCACTAGCCATTAGACCAACACAGGTCAGGCACGCTACAATACTGTTATTTCTGATCAAATTTACTATTATATCGTCATGCAATCCTTACCTGTGCATCCAAAGCGATCACAAGACACGCTCTAACAACTAGTCCCATGATAATCATTGTGGGCTGCCTGATGTTTACCATGTATTGGTGTAAAGGATATAAGACATCTGTTTTTATTGTTAAACCGCAGGATGCGTCTAGAAATCCGTAGTCATATTCGAAACCTGGAAATCGGTAAAAATACATAGGTACCTAGATACATGTTAAATTTTGTTATTGATATAGTGATTGATTGGGCTATATTTGATTTGATTATATGTGTGTGTCTAGTGTGTCTACTAATGTATTTACTTATTTAAACTTTATGCACATTTGTACATTGGCGGACTTAATGCCCGAGGCATTCTCTTCCACTTAACCTTAATGTGTGTGGGTGTGGGTGGGTGAAAATAGTAAGTTAAGAAATGAAAATTAGGAAGTAAGTGATGGCTGACTGTATAATATAGTGAAATATTTATTGTATAATAAGAGTAGCTTGTAACGTTCTGTAACTAGGTATTTATTCTTTTTTTTCGCAAAATCTCTCGAGCCTACATACTATTTAAGCCTAATAATAGGTCTTTACCTATGAAATTGCCGTTTTGTATGCAATAAGTGAAAGTACTTATTTTTTCAAACTTTTTTATTTCTGTTATTCGAAGTAATCACCCATGCAAACGACGCATGTTTGCCAACGCATTGGCAGTTTATTGATGCCCTTCTAGTAAAAATCAGCTGGACGGGAGGCAACAAACTCTTCAAAGGCATTTTGTACTGCCTCTCGGGAATTGAATTTTTTACCCACTAAAAAGTTGTCTAAATTTTGAAAAAAGTAATAGTCGGTAGGTGCAAGGTCTGGTGAGTATGGCGGATGAGGGAGAGCTTCCAACCCCAGCTCTTGCAGCTTGGAGACTGTCTGTTGCGCAGTATGGGGTCGCGCGTTGTCGCAAAGGAGCAGTGGGGACGACCGATTGACCAAAGCTGGTTGCAGATGTGCTTCCCAGCTTCTCCATCATTCTCTCCAGTTCTTCACAGTACACATCTGCATTAATGCTCATGCCGTTTTGTAAAAAGCTGTGGTGAATCACACCCGCAATAGACCACCAAACAGTGACCATCACCTTTTTAGGGGTGATTTTTGGTTTAGGGCATTGCTTTGGTGCTGAACCAGGGTCTAACTAACTTGCTGAGCGCTTTCGATTGTCGAACAGAATCCATTTTTCATCGCACGTAACAATTCGTTTCAAAATTCCTTCATTTCTTTGCCTGTTGAGCAGCGCAAGGCAGGTCTCGACGCGTATGTTGCGCTGGCGATCGTTAAGGTCGTGGGGCACCCATCTATCAAGCTTTTTTACCTTGCCAATTTGTCGCAAATGGATCAATATTGTTTTGATGCCTACATTAAAAGCCGCTGCTAGTTTAGCTGTAGATTGAGTTTCGTCAGCTTCCACAATCGCCTTTAATTCATTATTGTTAACCAAAGTATCCGGACGACCACGAGCTTCATTTTTCAAGTCAAAATTTCCAGAACGGAACCGGGAAAACCAATAATGGGTTGTGCGTTCGTTTGTACAATTATCTCCGTAAACGTTTTTGATGTTACGTGCCGTTTGTGTCGCGTTGGTGCCACGACGGAACTCATATTCCATAATTACACGATTTTTAAAGTATCCATTATGACGAAAAATGTTCAAATATAATGAAAATACAACGCTAATCAAAAAACAAAAGACTGAGTTTGTCATGGTTTTGAAACAAAATTAATTTGAATTTAGAATACAGAGCCATTACAAACTTTTTTTTATTTGAAATGACCAGTACTGAAGAAAGGCAATTTCATAGGTAAAGACCTAATATTTGTACGCCGCCAGCAGCCTAACGTAAGTTCTATACAAAACTTAAAATGTATGAAACGAGTGCTAAATTTTATGGCGAACCACAGATAATATATACTATACCAGGCCGAATATATCCTGCTCGCTCTAATATTATCTACTTCTCTGTCGCTCTAACGTGACGCCATCTTGTCTATGATAGCTCTATGTCATTCGCTAATTCCCCGCGAAAGTTGATTTTCTGCACGAATTCGTGCAGGTTAATTTTCCAATAAGTTATTAAGAATATTGTTATTTTATATTTTTTTTGTGTTTAATACTATGTTTTGTGTTTGTTCGTAGTTTTTTGTGTAAACTAGAGGTAGTAGAGCCACGCTGATTTCAGCACGAATGGGCCGGCTCGACCGGGGCGGTACTACCCTCGCACAGAAAATCAACGTAAAATGACAGCGTTCGTGCTGTCGTGTTTCGTTGGTGAGTGCGAGACCGGAGGCCCAAATAGTCTAGTCAACAAGTTCCATACTAAAACCATTCTAGACTAAAAGATGCAGAAGCATCGCTAGGCCGCCATGGTGTGGGTCGCCATACTGCATTGTCTGCATTCGCAGTGAGTATGGTGACCGCCACTCTTGGATTCTACTTATGCTTTCCATCAGGCAGAGTAGAGTCATTTTGGCGGGCCATACATAAAAAAATAAAAAAAAAAAAAAAATAATTAAATATGCATTACAAAATGTGCCAAATATGCGGTATAAGAGCTGGTCGTATAATGGATCAAAAACGTCCATCTAAGGCAAAATTTCCCTTGGATGAAGTAAGGTAAATTTAAATACTCTTTTATTGTTACATAATATGTTCCAGTTGCCTAACATTAGCCGGTAATTACATGAAATTGTTTAATTTTTCATTACGTGTTAAAAATAGTGTTGTACCGCTGCTATCGATATTGTTAAACACATTTAACACAATATTTGTAATCATCTTTGTTGAGATGTCAGATAATATTATTATATCATTTTTAAATAATAATAAATTTAAAAAGGAACAAATTTCTTATAAGAAATTTGATATCATTTGTTATAATTAATATGACTAATCTTACATTATTTTCGTTACAGAAAGGCCACATTGTCTGCTCCTTTGAAATGAATAATTTGCAAGCTGATAATATACTGTGAAGCCTTAGTAAATTGCACTTTTATTGCCTACGTATCAATCGTAACATAATAATTGTGACCAAAATGAACCACATGATTTATTTTTTATTTTTATTTTCAGAACCCAAATTACTCATGTATGTAAAATACTTGTTTAAAAATTATGAAAATATAATTAATAATATTTGTTCATGTTTCATTTAAACCCGTGATTTCAACAAACACAAAATAAATAAATAATCGGGTGGCGTAATTAATGCATTAGTAATCGATATCGACAATATTCGGTATTATTCACGTCCCTATTGAGTTGCTCATGTTGGTAGTAATGCGTTTGTCAAACGTCAAGCAATGTTTTTGCAATGTTGGCAGCTATTAATAGCATTTATTTGAATTTGACATTTCATTCATAGTATGGAAGTTCGGACTCTTGTAACGTAGTGATTTATATACTCTTTGGCCGCCAGTGGCAAAACATGGTGATATTCCACAACCGAATTATACTGTTTTAGGATTAATTGCCTGTAAGAAGCACATGTTTATAACAAATAAATATATTTCCATCTTACCTGTACAATAAATAACATCATCTAATTCTTCAAAAGTCCCATCAACAAATATAGCACCTGTCTCAGTGAACTCCTTTATATCAGGTTTTTCTTTATAGTGTGGCGGGAAAGGAGTTCGAAATTTAACTTTGGAATGCTGGCTGTGTATTAACGTCTTGCTAACCTCAGCCACGTGTAACCCTATGTCCATCCCTGAGGGCCCAGCACCCATTACTAGGACACGACGGTCTCTGTAAGGATCCGTTTCTCTAAAGTCGTGGCTGTGGATTATCGTCCCTTTAAAAAGAAAAACACGCAATTATAGTGGTGGTCCATTAATTAATAAAACATTCTTGTCAATATCATATTCTCAAGAATCAAATTCTTATAGTTCCATGCGTCTTAAATAACATCATGCGTTTAATCACCTTTGAACAGAATTTCTCCAGGAATGTTCGGCATTCTAGGTTTACTAAAATGTCCGTTACCAACAATAACAAAGTCAAATTCTTCTTCAAATACTTCTTTTGTAACTACATTTTGATATTTTACTTTCCACTTTTCATCCTCTCTTCTCACTAATATAACTTTGTGCAGGATCTGTAAGCATAAATATGATTGTAGGTACTTATTAAGTTACCTACCGATCTCTAGGCTTTCTATTTTTAACTTTATTAGTGAACTCTTTTATCTAAACTTCTGTTAAAAATTATGAACATGCTTAAAAGTAGCATTACTTTTAAACCGACTTCAAAAAAGGAGGAGGTTCTCAATTCGACTGTTTTTTTTTAATATTTGTAACCTCATAACTTTGGACTGGGTGAACCGATTTTGATGATTCTTGTTTTATTTGAAAGCTGGTGCTTCCCATGTGGTCCCATTTGGTCCAGTTCTGACATGAGAAAGCCACATAAGTCTTCAATTTGCATTAAGTATGTGCGCGACAAATTGACGAATAACTCAATATCACGCCTACCGATTTCGATGATTCTTTTTTAATTTGAAAGCTGGTGCTTCCCGTATGGGCCCATTTCAATTTGGTCGTCCTTCGTCGGTTTTTTTTTTGTTAAAATTTTTTTTTATCTTCATTGTTTAAAAAAAAACCATTTTTAGTTATTGTTACGCTTATTTCATTACTAACGTGATTTTGCACCAGGTTGCATAAGGCTGTAAATAATTAAACAAGGACAAATAAGGCCTCTTTTGGATACCTATTTGAGTAATTTTGACTTGTATTTGTACAATTGTTTCGCGTTTTGAGTTAATCCATAAATACCTACCATACCTTTATATATTTTTCTATTTCGTAGTGTTTTGCATAATCCAGTAGGTACTGGTAGTAGTCTTCCCAAGTTGGAAACGACGGTAAAGATTCTGAAAGCGGGTATCCTCCGAGCTCCATAGTCGGCTTAGGAAGATTGGTTCTGTAAGATTCATTGAAATTTATAAAACTTAGTAATTTTAATAACAACAGTTAAATGTAGGTATCATTAAGTCTCTCCCTTTTGCCTGTGGTAGGTAATTGTTTCGGGGGAGTCCCAATACTTGTCTCACCTTACCCCTTAGTAGGTGGAGAGGAAAGCGAGCCTCTGTATTCTTTCTGCTCTATATTTAGCTTTCAGGAGTAAAAGGAGTTAGTCATCCGCCTCTACTGACTGACATAATTAGGAATCTATACATAAAAATTTCGTTATCAAATACATATTTGGTCTTAATCAATTATTTTTTCTGTGGTAACGGCACGTTTTCCTTGATGAATAGAAGGAAATTCGATAGGAATTTCGTAAGTTCGAAATAAAATTACGTTAGAGAATAGTATACTAGCAAGACCCCGAGCAATTTTACTTCTTTCATTATCATCTGATAGGCTTATAAATTTAATTATAACGACATCTATGTACTTTACTATGAACTAAGTCGAAACTTCCCACCGTCGACACAAGACGAAAGTTTAATAAACATTTATATTAAAATTAGATCATCTTTTTTTAAAGATTTGCTATGAGAACTAACCATTTCAATATTTAATATAGTCTCTTTATTTTTAGCTATAACCGTCTTTACAAACGCGTCTCCCGTTTCTTTGTGTTGTGAGTTGTGATATTGCAATGAAATTTCGCCTTAATGCAAGTTATGGTTGATTTCAATGCATATTGTATATAAAAAATATATTTTATTTATGTAAGTGATAAAAGAAGTATCACAAATATTAATAAAAATGAATTATAAAGCAATTTGATGACGACAGAAGACAAAATACAAACAGACGTATTAGTTTTATTCAAGATAACAAATATTTTCAATATCATCATCATCATGCATGCAGCCTATGCATGAATATAATAAAACGAAATATATACTATCAGGGGGGTTTCACTTCTCAGTTTAGGTGTATTTCGCCGAGCGCCTCCCGGGAAGAACTATGTGGCAATGGTTGCCACCTATAATATATACATTGTACTCTGTGGTTGCCACTCTGCGTTGGACTCGCACGCTAGCCGCGTCGCGCGTAAATAAGTTGAATATTACGTTTAGGTACTTACTGCGAAAAATTACTTCAAAACGAACTAATTGTTCGCACAAAATTATAGTTAGCAATAAAATTATTTAATTAGTTGTTTGAAAACTATGTTAGAGTAGACATGTTTTGACAAAACAAAAATCTGTAACTTATCATGAAGGTACCCAGAACGAGTAGTACGTGACGTAGACATGTTTGTTAAAACTTTTCTTCTTCATTACTAAAGTTGTTATATTTTTATAATTAATTTTAATATTTACCTAAATGTACAGAAAGCGGCATCCCCGTGCTCTTGTAGAAAATCGAGCGGTGTCACACGACAAGATTCAAATTCGCGTGCAAGGTGACAAAGTTGAAAACTTTTTATGCCTAAACTTGACTTTTGTTCGAGAGTGAAACTTCTGTATGACAGTACTATTAATTATTCTGTGGTACTATACACATTTTTAACTCTACTATGAAATACTCAGCAATTAAACTGGAAGCTTGCATTTACCTATCAACGTTCTTGTTTATTGTCAAATAAAGCGATTTTTTGTTTAGATTATTTACTTAACTTCCAAAGATTGCAATATTAATATAACGAGTAGTAATGATTCTAGCAATAGTAGTAGAAGTTAATTTTGGTGTTGACTAAGTTATTAACATACCTTAGAGGCTTATACATGCTCGTATGTATGGGTAAACCATTTTCATCAATGCCTACACGAGGGTCGTAACGCCAGGTACCTCCTAGATATCGAGTTGCTTCAAAAACTGTGAAGTTAATTCCTTCTTCTTTGAAATATCTTGCTGTGGATATTCCGGCTATTCCAGCACCAATAACACAAACACGTTTCGACTGAAATAGTTAATTAAAATTTATTATTAAGGCAAGCATTTGAAATGATATTAGAATTTATATGAAAATAAGAAAAGTAGGTAGCTACCATCGTTTTACTAACTGGTTTGGATGCAAAGATATTTTAACTCTATTTTATTATTACCGCTATTACAACTAAATATAACTTATGTTATATTTAGTTGGAGTAATTTAGTTGTTTAGTTGGAGCTCACTCCCTAAACGCACACAGTAATGTCAATGGTTGAGGGATTCGATATTGAGACCGATGAAAAAAAAGTAAATAAACTTTTAGACAATATTTATTAGACTAGTATTATTTATTTAAAGTTAATTTAGATTCAAGAATCAACACTAAAATTAAAATTAACACTGTAAATAAAATATTAAAGTAAGCGTTCGTAAAACATATTTATGGTTATTATGGTTTCTCTTTCTTACCATTTTTGTTGGAAGCGATCACTCAATGGTGTGTCAAAATATTTTTAGAAGTATATTTATCACAACAGCGTTTCATTGCATAGTTTATCTACAACCGACAAAAAGAAAACGTAGAGGGTTCAATGAGATAGGTGACGATTTGTTATCTATAACAATCCGCACTCCACGAACGTATCACTCAACTGTTTTGCGTCAAGTAGTAGGTATTACACCGCATTAGTTATGATGACATAAGAAACACATTTATGCAAGACATAAATATCAGTACATAGAACAATCATATTATGATAGTTTTTATCAGAATGAGTTGTTGACCTAGAGTTTGGTTCGGTTTGAACAAAAGCATTGTGTTTTTGTTTTTAATAAGTTTGAATTGCATAATTATAGTTATAATGTCTGATTTAAGTATGAATTAGGTAATTTTATGTGGTAATTATGGGTGAGTGTCAATTACGTAGAAGTACTTTCTATGAATTAAAGTTTTATAACCGACTTCATAAAAGGAGGAGGATCAATAATTGCAATCCTTTTTTTATGTTGTTGGTTGTTGTACCTACATGGCTAAGAAAAAGGAATATTGTGTAGTAATATTTTTTGAATAAAGTCGAAGTTATGTTATTGCAAATAAGGATTCTATAACTGGTGTATCAAACAGGAAATATGTAAAAAGGTACGCTTATCTGTGTGCGTGTGAACTGAGGGACCATAGTGATATTTTTGTTTGAATTTTTTATAAGATTTAGTAGTAGGCTCAAAACAATTGTAGAACAAATATGAGAATTTGTAAAAAGATATGTTAAAAACTACAGCCCTTTAAGTGTGGTCCCTCAATCCTCACATACCATCAGCCAGATCTCGGCAAGTATGTAAAAAAATAAGGTATTGTGACTGCAGACATTTAGTAGAGAATTTGTAAAGATATATACTAAATAACTGAGCACAAATCATCAACGATTAAAAAAATACAACGACTATACTGTGGTCCCTCAGTCCACACACGAAAGATTTTGTTATACTGAATATTATCACATCAACGGAATAAAATCTTTATTTTCTTACATAATGTTTTAGAACAAGTCTTACAGCAATTTGTAAAAAATAAATTTAAAAAAAATATCCACGCACTTTTAAAGATATTTATAATTAAAGCTGGTCCCTCAATCCTCACGTTCTCAAACATACTTGCGTGTCTAGCTGCTAGACGACTAAAGTATCACAAAGTGTAGTGTATTAAACTTTTTGTAAAAAGTTTCTACAAAATAATAGGGTTCTTTAATTGTGTGTATCTCTGTCACAATACCTTATTTTTTTACATACTTGCCGAGATCCGGCTGATGGTATGTGAGGATTGAGGGACCACACTTAAACGGCTGTAGTTTTTAATATATATTTTTACAAATTCTCACATTTGTTCTACAATTGTTTTGAGCCTACTAGTAAATCTTATAAAAATTTCAAACAAAAATATCACTATGGTCCCTCAGTTCACACGCACACCGCTTATCTTATACCTTCAAACGAGTAATTCTTGTTTATATAGGCACATCAATACGTATATAATATGAATCTCGGAAACGGTTCCAACGATTTTCATGAAATTTTGTATGGAGGGGGTTTCGGGCATAGAGCTATTATAGATAGAGTGGGGAAGACATACCTACGCCTGACAGTAAGCGGAAATGACCAACGGTTAGAAAGAGAGAGAGAGGATCGCGGTACCCGGCTGACTTTTTCTACTGACGCATGCGCAGTAAGGGACTAATAATGGTAATCCAATCACAACAATTAACGGTCGAATCGTTCTGCTATGCGCATGCGCGAGTAGAGAGAGACAGATGGGTACCGCGATCGTCTCTCTCTTTCTAACCGAGGGACAGCTGGAGGCCTGGCTCCCTTACTCTATCTTTACTATCTATACCTCTATGGTTTCGGGGCGATAAATCCATCTAGCTCGCAGCCTAGCATATTTTTTTAGAAAATTTACAAAACCAAAAAACAGCACAGCTCAGTCATCCGAGTACTATAATAAATATTGGTACTTCATACCAATATTTATGTAAGTACCTGTCACTTTCAATTAACATGGCTGTTCTTAAGATGTTTGTAAATACATAAATAACTAGATTTTACCCGCGACTTCGCTCGCATTGAGTAAAAAAGTATCTTAAGTTACTTCTAATACCTCCAAGAATATGACGTGTACAAAGTTTCATGATGATCGGTTAAGTAGTTTTCGCGTGAAAGCGTAACAAACAAACTTACATTCACATTTATAGTAACAGATAATAGTAATAATATAGAGACCAGTTTCATTATCGTCATAGTCGTTATTAACAGACACACATTCACAGAAATAGCACAAAGTTGCATTATTTTTGAAAAAAAACAGTTTAGATATAACTACTTACTCACTACTTTTAACCGACTTCAAAAAAGGAGGAGATTCTATGTTCCACTGTATGCTTTTAGGGTTCCGTGCCAAAGGCAAAAAGCGGATCCCTTATAGATTCTTCATGTCTGTCTGTCTGTCTGTCTGTCCGTCTGTCTGTCAGTCCGTATGTCACAGCCACTTTTTTCCGAAACTATTAGATCTATAATGTTGAAACTTGGTAAGTAGATGTATTCTGTGAACCGCTTTAAGATTTTTACACAAAAATAAAAAAAAACAATAAATTTTGGGGGTCCCCATACTTAGAACTGAAACTCAAAAAAATTTTTTTCATCAAACCTATACCTGTGGGGTATCTATGGATAGGTCTTCGAAAATGATATTGAGGTTTCTAATATCATTTTTTTCTAAACTGAATAGCTTGCGCGAAAGACACTTCCAAAGTGGTAAAATGAGTGTCCCCCCCCCTTTAACTTCTAAAATAAGAGAATGATAAATCTAAAAAAAATATATGATGTACATTACCATGTAAACTTTCAACGAAAATTGGTTTGAACGAAATCTAGTCAGTAGTTTTTTTTTAATACGTCATAAATCGTAAACTGCAATTTACCTTTCATTCAATCAACACAAATCCATACTTATATTATAAATGCGAAAGTAACTCTGTCTGTCTGTCTGTCTTGCTTTCACGGCCAAACCGCTGCACCGATTACAATGAAAATTGGTACACAGATAGTCTAGAGCCTGAGAAAGGACATAGGCTACTTTTTATTGCGAAAAAAAGGTAAAAAGGGGTTGAAAGGGGGGATGAAAGATTGTATAGAAGAGTGGTTGTTAACTCGCAACACGCATGCGCGTTGCCTTAGTGACACAGGACGTCTTGGCAACGAATAAACAAGGATGTCAAATTCATTAAAAAGATTTCACTTTTTAAACAAAGACTTAAATAAATATAATAATCTAAGATTAATACATACATTGATAAATCTGATTTGTATGTTCATTATATTAATAGAAATAAATAAGACAAATTACAAAACAGTGTTTCTAAACTTCAAAAATATATACAAAAGTATTGTCATTTTAAGATAAAATCCATAAAATCATATTAATAATCAAAGATAAAATCATAATATTTATTTTTTAGGCTGTTGATTAGATAAATATAAAAACGTCATTTAAATTTTGTTAAAATTTTACCATAAAGGGCGTAAAATAGCAATAGGGGATGAAAGTTTGTATGGAAATATGCAAGGTTTGTGAAAATTTAGAGCTATTCAGATGTAACATTTACTGAGTTATCACAATATGCCTAAGTGTGCTCACCCGAACGGGCAGACACGTGAGGGCAGACGACTGTGCCGCATGCGGATGTTAAATTTTGCCACTACAAATTCGTTATTATTGAATAGGATTAGATTTGTTTACATGATTTTTTGTTTAATCAAATAATTTTCTTCGTGAAAAAATCGGAAGAAAAGTATCCGGGGGGATTTGAACACAAAATAATACAAAATTTTAACAAAAAAAAAAACCGACTTCAAGGACGACCAAATTGAATTAAGTTATTTGTCGCGCACATACATAATGCAAATTGAAGATTTATATGATTTTCTCATTGATGACATGTCAGAACTAGACCACATTAAAATGGGACCACATGAGAAAGAAACAAGTTTTAAAATAAAAAAAGAATCATCAAAATCGGTTCACCCAGTCAAAAGTTATGAGGTAAAAAAAATAAAAAAGTCGAATTGAGAACCTAATCCTTTTTTTGAAGTAGGTTAAAAAAGCAAAAGGGGTACGCCGAAAGATGAAATAAATGCCTGTATGTAACAATTGTATTATGGGTACATGTTAAAAAGTTTTGTCTTAATACAATTATGCGAGTACAACTTCACAATGATTTATGAGCAGTGTCAATATGCAAATGCTCATCTAAAAATAGGAGAAGATTGTATGCCAAATAACAGTAAAGACATGATTACACTGAGACGTGAATCGTGGTATATGATGGCACACATGATCTAAAAATAATATCTATTCTGATCCGCCGACTAATGAGACAGTTATCAAATAAACGAACGGATCATGTCAGACGTGGAGGAAGATGTTATCGAATACATCTCAGGAAACAATGCAAGGGAAACTGAACCAGTCATATCATAGCTTATGCATAAAGTTTCTCAACTCTTTAGAATTATCAGGAGCCAGTTCCCATAAGTTGAGACTGAAAGTTAATGTTCCAGTCCTATTAATGAGAAGTCTTGAGCGCCAAAGCTATGTAATGGTACACGGCTACAAAATACACAACTGGGGTACAAAATTGTAAAAGAAAATGTTTTAGTTCCCCGCATTCCAATAATTCAAACTTATCTGCAATTTCAATTTAAAAGAATGCAGTTTCCGCTGAAAACAACATTTTCAATAAAAATTATCAAAGCCCAAAGACAGACGGTTAAAGTTGCAGTTCACTTAAAGAAAAACATGTTTTTCCAATGGGCAGCATAATCGCGTAGACACAAATGCTCGGGCGCGAAAAAAAGTATCAAAGTGTTAAGGCTACATTAGTGGGGCCCTCGATGTACTCCCGTGGGTCGAGGTCTAGGAAAATATCAATGAAAAGGACAAAAACTGCTACCCAAAGTCACTGTTCCACGCGGACGAAGTCGCGGGCACAGCTAGTATAAAAATAAAACAAAAATTATATTATGTTACTTGCTGCTGTGGAACCCTTCATGGGCGAGTCCGACTCGCACTAGGCCACTTTTATTTTTATTTATTATTAATACTAATTGGTTTTCATACTTTTTTATTATTTGTTTTTAAAATTTTAGTTTTTTTTTTCTTTTATAATTAGTTATAAGCTTGCAATAGTGCCTTGGGATTTTATCCTGTGATATATATATAGTGTTATATATATATATATATTATATATATATTTTTATATAGTGTTATATAAATATAGTGTTATATATATATAACACTATATTTATATAATATATATATATATATATGTCGGAGAAACAAGAATAAACGAGAACATGAATGACAGATACAGCCAATCTGGACTAAAGCCAAACACTAATCACTATTTAACGGATACGAATCAACCTAACACCATCAGCAACCCCCACGAGGGGGTTGGGGCAACGCTCACTCCACCGCGGTGCCCTGTGGAATTCACCACCTAGGCTAGTAATTCCCCCACTGATAAATATAGCCTCGTACACACGATATAAAACACAGAGATACCGACACATGGAACCGTTCGATTGTGGCAAATGTTTGTAACACTTTTATTATTCGGATACCCTCATTCCGACATATATATATATGTATAGTGAAAGTTTGTAAATAAATAAACAGAGTTTCATAGTCCACGGCTGGACAAACAGAGGTTTTAAAAAACGACGTTTATGTTACTTTCCCTACCTAGGATACCTACTAATTACTATAAAACGAGAGCCAGATGGATTGTCGATTAAAGGGTTTGCGTCAAGTTTCTCTCTCTTTAGAGCGCTGTTATATTGCGTAGTTTGTTAACCGACTTCCAAAAAGGAGGAGGTTCTATGTTCCACTGTATGTTTTTTTTTATGGATGTTCATTTTCTAAGTAGGCTTTTACAAAGTCCGTGGGATGCAAAGGGGTGGTGACATCCATATTATTATTCTTTATCCATCACCACCGTAGTACTAACATAATAAAAATCTAGTTTCATTATATTTAAAGACTAGCTGACCCGGCGAACTTCGTACCGCCATATTTACATATCTGTCTCAGCTTCCCACAGGCAGTGTACAGTCGCGGACAAAAAAAAACACTTTTCCCGTTATCTTTTTTTTTTCTTTCTAGCAAAAAGAGAATGAATATAATCGGACTATGTGTTATTGAATTACAACTAAGTACATATTTTGACTTTCATCCCCTCTCTCCAGGAAACCGTGCTGAATTTCGGGATAAAAAGTACCCTATGTCCTACCTCGTAGTATGAACTCAAATCGTGCCAAGTTTCATTTGAATCCATTCAGTAGTTTCGGCGTGATGCGCGGCCAAGATACAGACAGACAGACAGACAGACAGACAGACGGACAGACAGACAGACAAAAATGAAAAAAAATACAGTTTTGGCTTCAGTATCGATTATTGAGAGACCTCCAAAAAATTTTTTCAAAATATCTTTAATGTACAGAATTGGACCTGTTACATTTTTATTATAAGTATAGACTAGCTGAGCCCCGCGCGGTGTTACTCGCGTTTGTTGTTGTACCGCAACCACGGGCAAAGCCGCGTGGCAAAGCAAGTCTAAAAAGTAGCCTAAGTTACTCCTTATACCATCAGCTATCCGCCAATGAAAGTCACGTCAAAATCGATCAAGCTGTTCCAGAGATTAGCCAGAACAATCAGACAGATAGAAAAACTTGTAAAAAATGTTATTTTGGTACATGTACCGTGTATACATACATATGCATTTACTAAAAAGCGCTTATTTTAATATTACAAACACACTCCAATTTTATTTATTTGTACAGATGTACCCATAGATTACATACGTACATAGAGAAGTCCGTGTGCTGACAGATTGAGTTTACGGAGTATCCCTGTTCCTTCCGTGGGTGTCGTAATAGCCGACTAAGGGACATTACTCCGAAGGACAACAGCATGGCAAAGAGAAGGAAACAAAACAACACCCAATAATAACTATCAACCTGTCTGGTCAACGTTTTCTATTAGGCCAAACCCTCTTAAAGGAGAGCCCGTTACTAGCAGTGGACTATAATTAAACTCTGTTCATGCGAGATGTGGTGTGATATGAGAAATATATATGCGTATGCTAGTAAAGTACATTCGCTTAAATACGGTCAAATTGATCGCGCCGCTGCCGCACGTGCGGCAAACCGCCACAAAATCAAAGAGCCCGATGATATATATGAATTCATATATTCGTTTTTCACAACAATATACACAATTGCGTGCGGGTGCACCGACACTATCTATACGAATGGTCTATACACGAGGTAGATAAGTATGTAGGTACTATTAAGTCAAGGTCGTGCCAAACTGGCCTAGACCACCAAGGTACAAAAGAAAAATAACTGTTTATAGGTATGTATTTTTTTTTTATTTGTTGTTTACTCTGTCTTAACATAGCAATCATTTAAAATACAGAGGACAATTAAACGTACATTAACGACTATATAGTACCTAGGACAATTAAATACCCAGGGCTATTATCTGGTATTTAATTGTCTTAGGTACTATATAGTCGTTTATGTATACGTTGTTAAGTCTTATTTTTGGAACTTAAATAAATGTACTTATAACTTGAATATAGTATCTATGACACTAATAAAATAACACAATATAATACCAATAGCCATGAACCTTACCTTATTGCTATAAGATGTATTCTGACCACCTTTATGTATGCACTTAATTTTCAGAATAACAGTTGTAAAACAAGAGCTTAAAGCAGCCGTTAAGAAGTTATTTTTAGGCGTATGTGAACATACCTAACAAGCGTACTAATTTGCTACAGTTTGTTATCGTAACTAGACGACGAAACGCTCAACGAAGATATTCACCTGTTTTCTTGCATCGAGCAACGAGCTTATAAAAACCATTTCAATATATATATATATATTATTAAAATGAATAGAAAACTACAAAATATTGTGTCCCTTAAATATATAGGTAATATGTAAAAAAGAACCTAAGCTTACTCGTTCATTGTGTATCCACTTATAAACAAGTAAAATTTTAACAAAAACATAAACCGACTTCAAGGTTCAACTCGATTTCTCTTGGATGCCATCATCAGATCTTAGTTTCCTTATCATGGTACCACCGTTGGAATATCTCCTTTCCATTAAAAAAAGAATCATTAAAATCGGTTTATAAACGGCGAAGTTATCCGCGATCACACATAAAAAAAAATCGTATAAGGTCGAATTGAGAACCTCCTCCTTTTTTGATGTCGGTTAAAAACATTACATTCACATGACAGAAAAAACAACACTAAAGAACAATAACAAAATCATACCTTGAAGTTTTTACTAAAATCGTCACTTGTTTGCAGAAACACAAGAAATACGATTAATTTATTCATTTTAACGTGAAAATAAAACTATACAATGACGTCACTGCATGATCCCGCCGATTCCAAAAATAATTATTCTCTTTTCGAACAAAGTACTTTGTTACAAAGATACTTCTTACGAACATCCACCTCGTAACGATTCAACGAGTGACTAACATCAACTACATACACATAATAGCCGCCAGATGTTAAATGGGCGCGATTTATTCCTCTTAAAAACGTATATATTACATAAATAATACCCACTAATAAATTAATATTCATTCACGATCATAACTTTGTTTTGTCTACCTGCCACAGATTTAATGGTTACGGAAAACTATTTACGAATTCTGGTCTATGATCGTATTTATAAGGTAATGGCCTGCAGAGACAAAGAACTTGAATTGAGCTATGTGAACTAATTGCGTATAATAAATATTTTTGCTTAAAATCTTTCTATCAGTGATAAATTGTATTAATAAATAATTTATTTGAGATCGAATTCATTTGTTACGAATAGTGATATTTAACCACAATGTATTAATTTATAAATAACTATAGGTACCCTGAACCCTGACACGCCTCGCCTGTCTTGAATCTTGTAGTGATAAGAAATAAGAAACAAAACTATCACAAAAAAAGATAAAAAAATCGTTAAAGTATAACATACTGTCACAACATTTAATCTTAATCAGTGCATGCTTTTTACATCTATATATATAAAAGAGTAAGGTGACTGACTGACTGACTGACTGACTGACATACCCAGAGATCAACGCACAGCCCAAACCGCTGAAGCTACAATCCTGAAATTTTGCATGTAGGTTCTTCATATGACGTAAGTGAGCACTAAGAAAGGATTTTTTAAAATTCCGCCCCTAAGGGGGTAAATAGGGGTTGAAAGTTTGTATGGAAGTTCGTCATTTTTGAAGTAAGAAACATGAAACTTTACTTTTGGGCTACTGATTAAAAAAGAGTAGATACGTATTTAAGCGTTTCTGAATATTCTACCCCTAAGGGGGTGAAATAGGGGTTGAAAGTTTGTATGGACGTTCGTCATTTTTTAAGTAAGAAACAACAAACTTTATTTTTAAGGTACTGATTAAAAAAGAGCAGATACGTATTTAAGCGTTTCTGGATATTCTACCCCTAAGGGGTTAAATAGGGGTTGTTATTTCGTATATAGGTCAGTCTGGAAGTCCGTCATTTTTGAAGTTAGAAACATGAAACTTTATTTTTAGGCTGCTGATAAAAAATGAATCGATAGGTGTTTCAGCGTTTCTGAATATTCTACCCCTAAGGGGTGAAATAGGGGTTGAAAGTTTGCATGGATGTTCGTCATTTTTAAGTAAGAAACAACAAACTTTATTTTTAAGGTACTGATTAAAAAAGAGCAGATACGTATTTAAGCGTTTCTGGATATTCTACCCCTAAGGGGTTAAATAGGGGTTGTTATTTCCTATATAGGTCAGTCTGGAAGGCCGTCATTTTTTGAAGTTAGAAACATGAAACTTTATTTGTAGGCTGCTGATTAACAATTAATTGATAGGTGTTTCAGCGTTTCTGAATATTCTACCCCTAAGGGGGTGAAATAGGGGTTGAAAGTTTGTATGGAAGTTCGTCATTTTTTAAGTAGGAAACATGAAACTTTACTTTTGGGCTACTGATTAAAAAAGAGTAGATACGTGTAAGCGTTGCTGGATATTCTACCCTTAAGGGGGTGAAATAGGGGTTGAAAGTTTGTATGGAAGTCCGTAATTTTATAAATAAGAAATATGTAACTTTATTTTTGGGCTACTTAATAAAAATGATTAGATACGTATTTAGGAGTTTCTGGATATTATGCCCGTAAAGGGGTGAAATAAGGGTTGAAATTTTGTAAGGAAGTCCGTCATTTTTTAAGTGAGAAACATTAAAATGTAGTTTTGGGCTACTGTATAAAAATGGGTAGATACGTATTGAAGCGTTTCTGGATATTCTACCCCTAAGGGGTGAAATAGGGGTTGTTATTTCGTATATAGGTCAGTCTGGAAGTTCGTAATTTTTGAAGTCAGAAACATGAAACTTTATTTTTTGGCTGCTGATTAAAAATGAATTGATATGTGTTTTTTTTAACGTTTCTGAATATTCTACCCCTAAGGTGGTGAAATAGGGATTGAAAGTTTGTATGGAAGTTCGTCATTTTTTAAGTAAGAAACGCGAAACTTTATTTTTGGGGTACTGATTTAAAATGAATAGATACGTATTAAAACGTTTCTTAATATTCTACCCCTAAGGGGGTGAAATCGGGGTTGAAAGTTTGTAAGGATGTTCGTCATTCTTTACTTTTGGGCTACTGATTTAAAATGAATAGATACGTATTTAAACGTTTCTTAATATTCTACCCCTAAGGGGGTGAAATCGGGGTTGAAAGTTTGTAAGAACGTTCGTCATTCTTTACTTTTGGGCTACTGATTAAAAAATAGTAGATACGTGTTTAAGCGTTTCTAGATAATCTACCCCTAAGGGGGTGAAATCGGGGTTGAAAGTTTGTAAGGATGTTCGTCATTCTATACTTTTGTGCTACTGATTTAAAATGAATAGATACGTATTTTAACGTTTCTTAATATTCTACCCCTAAGGGGGTGAAATCGGGGTTGAAAGATTGTAAGGAAGTTCGTCGTTCTTTACTTTTGGGCTACTGATTAAAAAATAGTAGATACGTGTTTAAGCGTTTCTGGATAATCTACCCCTAAGAGGTTAAATAGGGGTTGTTATTTCGTATATAGGTTATTCTGGAAGTCCGTCATTCTTGAAGTTAGAAACATGCAACTTTATTTATGGCTACTGATGAAAAATGAGTAGATACGTATGTACGAACATGTTCTACCGGAACCGGTTGTGGTTCACGGTGCCGTTCTTGAAGTTGTTCAAAAATATGTGTGGTACCAGGGCCGACTTTGCAGTTAAGTAGAAACAACTTCGAGGACGAGATGAACAGGAGAATTCAGCCGGGTTGGGCAGCGTTTGGGAAACTTTGTCGGGTCTTTTCATCGTCAATCCCACAGTGCCTAAATACGAAACTCTTCAATCAATACGTCCTACCTGTCATGACATACTGTGCCGAAACGTGGACACGACACGGCTGGTCCACAAGTTCAAAGTCGCTATGGAGAGGGCTATAATAATAATAATGATTAATTTTTCTCATCACAAAAGCTCAACGTTTCTCTAAGGGATCGCATCAAGAATGAGGTGATCCGGTAGAGAACCAAGGTCATTGACATAGTCCACGGGATAAGTGACAGTGGGCTGGCCATATTAGCCGTAGAACTGACTGAAGTGACAGTGGGCTGGCCATATTAGCCGTAGAACTGATAACCGTTGGGATAAACGGGTTCGTGAGTGGTGACCGCGTCTCGGCAAACGTAGCGTAGAACGTCCACAGGCCAGGTGGAATAATGATCGGAAGGCTGGCAGAAGCTGGATGAGAGAAGCTGAGGATCGAACCAAGTGGCGTGCAATTGGAGATGCCTATGTCCAGCAGTGGACTGCGTTGATGATAATGAGATACGTATTTAAGCGTTTCTGGATATTCTATCCCTAGGCTAGACTGGAAGTCCGTCATTTTTTAATTTAGTAGCCTGAAACTTTGTCTTCAGGCTTTTGATTACAAATAAATGAATACTTATATCAGCATTTATGGGAATTATATTCCTAAAGGGGTTAAAATAAGGGTCGAAAGTGTGTGTGAAAGTCAATTTTAATGGACTATTGATTATAAATAAATACGTTTAAAAACGTGAACACAGTATTCATAGATACTTACACAGTTTTAAATAAATACATATAATCAACTTCCACGCGAGCAAAGCCGCGGGCAACAGCTAGTATAACTAGCTGACCCGGCGACTTTCGTACCACCATATTTACATATCTGTCTCAGCTTCCCACAGATAGTGTACAGTCGCAGACAAAAAAAAACACTTTTCGCGTTATCTTTTTTTTTTCTTCCTAGCAAAAAAGAATGAATGAAATCGGACTATGTGTTATTAAAGCGAAACCGGTCAGGTATACAGATAATTAAAAAATAGTGGAATAGGTACAAGTGAGTTTGATTCTAGAATTTATTGCAACAACTTCCATCAAGTGCCGACAATCGTGAGTATAAACTATAGTAGCATATATTATGTGTTATTCTGATGTATAAACTATATTACTGTAAAGTTTCATCCAAATCCGTTCAGTCGTTTTTACGTGAAAGAGTAACAAACATCCATCCATCCATACTTACAAACTTTCGCGTTTATAATATTAGTATACTGATGATACTCTATTCATATAGTAGAACAGCTCGGTGTACTACATAACTATGTAGTTTTTATGAGTAATAATGATAGGTACATACCTACATAATTCTAGTTCATTATACCCCTATACGAACACTTATCTTTTTATGTAGATACCTAGGATATGTGCATAAAGAATTGGCAAGTGTACTTTGATGAACGATTCTGTCTCAAATTTCGGTATTAATAAAATTAATAAAGTAAATCATTTGAAAACTGTACTAAGATTGGCAAGATTGCCTACGTCAGGGACTCATTCCATTCATCTAAAAAGGCCCCGTCATCTAATTGCCTTGAATGTGGTGAGATAGAAAATGTCCAACACAATTCTGATGGAATGTGTCCGGAAGGAGCGGCTGAGAGCATAGTGTTTATAAAAGTAGTTTTAACGGAAACAAGAGGCTACTCGTACTCGTTGGCTATTTGAATGGTGTGTTGTCTAATCCAACGACCATCCAATGATTGATAACACTATTAAATCGATAGGAATCGTTAAATATACTTACTGTCTATTCGTCTTATTTATTATAAAGCTTCATTAATGTATGTCGGAGGGAATAATTTTACATTATGTAAATAATAATCATTTCTTGAAGATTCACATAAATTAATTTAATTATCTTATATCTACTTACAAATCTTATAATCTGACTTTAAATAAACAATAATAATCTTAATTAAGTAAAAAAATATTACAGTTGGTTTTCCTTAAGACATCTGTAAATTGTGTATTGTATGGCTTCACACCCTATTGCAATGTCTGCAGTTTTCCTCTGTTTATCATTACTGCTACACTTCTATGATTCTTGAATTCTATTCCTATCAGTAGGTAAACACAGTACACAATTTTACAAATCGAACTAAATTTGTAGGAGATAAGTCAATTTAACTGGAAACTATTCCGCTTTATAATACTAATGTAGATTATTAAAGTGCTTTTAAGATTTTCTTTCTAGCCTTCTAGTGAAAGTATAATCATCGATGACTTTGTAGTCATAATCTCTGTACGTGTAAAGATTCTCTAGTTTCGCTTCATTGTCTTTTGCTCGAATGTGGTAAATGACGGGAGGTACTCGATGTATACCAGAATCGGCGGAGAGGGCCGCGTAGTATTCGTCCTGAAAATAATAAATTGATTTTGTTTTTAAGTGCCAACTGCCATACTGAGAATGGTTTGAATTTTTGAAAGACATTATGGTATACGATATGGGAGCTGGATAGGAGAAGCCTAGCATCAAACCAAGTGGCGTGCAATACGAAAGGCCTATGTCCAGCATGGACATGTTCTATGGAGCAGAGATGGTATGCGGTAACTATTATTTTAAAAAAATACATGCAGTTTATATCTATGTAGATTTGTAAAAAGAATCATGATGTTTGTTAAGGTTAATAAAAAGTTAAACAAAAGAAATATAATTGCCAAAAAACAAGACTCAATTTTTTTTAGAAAAATAATTATGCGTTATGAACACACATTTTGTGAAGAGTTATGTGACTTAGTAAAATATTCTTCACTAAGTTTTGATCGCCTGTGATTAGAACCACGTTCATACTAATTTCCAGAACCGGAAACAAGCAAATGACTCGTTTTCTCCATATATAAAAAAGCATATTCCATTATAAACAGCTGAGTCCTGAGTCAAAAGACGAATAACACTTAGAAAATATTTGAACTGTATTTTCCCTTACGTGCCTAACTAGTTTACTTCATATCTGTGTTTTCTTCATCATAACAAGAGAACAGACCAAATAAAGATGAAAACCATAAATCTTAACCAAAACAAAAAATAAAAGTAATTTTGTAAAGTGCACTCGGTTGACATTTGTTTGTTTAAATTCTTAAATGTATATTAAACCCTCATATTTTGTTTAAAGAATAAGTACCTGGATGACCGAGAGTCGCTCGGTATTTTTTTTTGTAGATAAATTGTGTTTTTTAGAAATAAATTATAATTATATAAAAGAGTCATATTTTTCTGTTTAGGTGGCAATATTAGGCTATCCAAACACCACCTTTTTGTTATTTTTCTGCCAATAGTCTAGTGACGCCATCTCTTGGTACCCCCTGATACTATACTAACTTTTAAACTTTCGCGTTCCATGATGTAATAATTATTATTTTTACGGGAATTACCGCGATCACTTATTTCAAGGTATTACATACCTCTGTTTTGCCTTTTGTTTTGACGTTTCGACCAGGTTGCACTGGCCGTGGTCACAGGCTGAAGTGATCGCGTTAATTCCCGTATAAATAATAATTATTACGCCCTGATACTGTTTAATCTGCACTTTATTCCAGTATAGTTTAATGTAGTTCGCTCGAGTTGCGATAGATGGGGCTAGATGTACATTCATTTTATATTTTGATTGTTAAAAACACGAATAAAACGACATTTTCTAAAAATGAATCCTAGCTAGATCGATTTATCGCCCCCGAAAACCCCTGCATACAAAATTTCATGAAAATTGTTGGAGCCGTTTCCGAGATTCAGATTATAAATATAAATGTATATACAAGAATTGCTCGTTTAAAGGTATTAGATAATAGGAGAAATTTTATTTGTATATATATTTCCTAGGTTCTTAAAATTTATAATAGTACTTGTACAGTACGACTGAAAAGGCAGAATGGTCTTGGACTCAGCATATGGATGACAATGCAAAACATGCAAGCCGCTGTTGATCTGTTCAAGCCATACTTAAACTTCGACTGCACGTAAAGGTATCTACTATTTAGACGTTAATTACGAAATTTGCATCATAATATCCTGTGTCGTTGTGATAACTTGATTTCAATGCAGTAAATATTAAAAACTATGGTAACATATTGTCTTGCATGGAATGCGAAGTTAAATAAAAAATGTTTTGGTGCAATGAATACATCTCTCAAGTATAAAACACATCATATCAGCGCACTGAAAAGGACTGTTGTAGGACATAGCTATGGACCTCTACTTAAAAAGTTTAAAGAAGGTTTGGCCTATTACATATATATACATTTCATCATCAGCCTATCACAGTCCACTGCTGGACATAGGCCTCTCCAATTGCACGCCACTTAGTTCGATCCTCGGCTACTCGCATCCAGCTTCTGCCAGCCGTCTTGCGCAAATCATCACTCCACCTGGCATGTGGACGTCCTACGCTACGTTTGCCGAGACGCGTTTACCCCAACGGTTGTCGGTTCTACGGCAAATATGGCCAGCCCACTGCCACTTCAGCTTGCTAGTCCTATGGGCTATGTCGATGACCCTGTTTCTCTGCCGGATAACCTCGTTTCTAATATGATCCCATAGAGAAACACCGAGCATAGCCCTCTCCATAGCACGCTGGGCGACTTTAAACTTGTGGACCAGCCGTATCGTAAGTGTCCACGTTTCGGCTCCGTATGTCATTACGGGTAGGATGCACGCATTGAAGACTTTCGTCTTAAGGCACTGTGGGATCGACGATGAGAAGACCCGACGAAGCTTCCCAAACGCTGCCCAATATATATACATACCACATATATATCACACTGACCAGATGGGTCGTTATAGGGTTTGTTTCAAGTTTTGATTGTGAAGTGTGAGTAGGGTTTGACACTCAACTTACTTAATCAGTCACCACACAATTATAACTACCTTAAGTACTACCTACCTATATATGAGATAATAAAACTTTCTTACCTCTTTTTGTGCCAATAAATGTATAAAAGACGGGGGCAGTTTATGTTTAGTTATGTATGCCTTTTTTTTTTCCCACTCTCTCAGCATCTCAGTTTCGGAAGGCAGCGTGAAGTTACCCTTTATTAGTGCAGTTGCATATCGAGCCTTAAAAAAAATATTATTAAGTAATTAACCATGGTAACCTCTTTTTTCTGGTTATTGTAAAACAATCGCTACCTATTCATTATGATTACCATGACAATATTATGTATGTGTCTACGTGTTTGTTGTATGTAGGCATACATTTAAAAGAAATAAAATACATTTTTTCTAAATTTTTTTACATTCAAATATAATTATTATTATAACACACTAATACATCTATCCACATCTTTATTACTAAGACCATGTCGATAGAATTGCCAGGAAGCGCAGACTTTCACATCGCCAACAATAAATTTAATATGTTTTTCTTTCGTGTATCTTGTATGAGACATTCACGACCTTTGTATAAAACATTAAAAAGTGGCACTTGACCTTATTTCATAAGTTCGTAAACGATGCAAACCAATTCTAGAACAAACCCAAAGCTAACACAATAAGGGTACGATAGGCCTACTTGGCATATATATAATACATACATACATACAAATTTAAATATCAAGGTAGTAGAGTCACGCTGATTTCAGCACGAACGGGCCGGCTCGACCGGGGAAGTACTACCCTGGCCCAGAAGAGCAACGTAAAATGACAGCATTCGTGCTGTCGTGTTTCGTTGATGAGTGTGAGACCGGAGGCCCAATGATACAGAAGCATCACTAGGCAGCCATGGTGTTGGTCGCCATGCTGCATTGTTGCATTGTCTGCAATGAGTATGGTGACCACCACTCTTGGATTCTGCTTATGCTTTCCATCAGGCAGAGTAGAGTCATTTTGGCAGGCCCATACATAAAAAAAAAGTTCTTACCTGTGCATCTATAGCGATAACTAAACACGCTCGAATAGTGAGTCCAAAGATGACCATTGTCGGTTGCCTGATATTCACCATGTGTTGATGGAGTGGATACAAGACCTTCGGTTTTATCGTTAAGCCACTTGTTTCGTCTAAGAACGGGTAGTTGTATTCGAAACCTAAAAATTGAACAGGTATTAGGACAATTAGGACCAAATTTTGGTGTTTAATATCCTTCTTTTAACTCTATAGGTGTTAGACTAGAACTCTATAGAAAGTATGTATTTATGTGAAATAAATAATATTTAATTATCACAATTATTTAGTAAACAGTCTTGCAAGCGAAAAGGGACCTGCGAAAAGGGGGGATGCTTTCAGTATTTTTTTCACTAACACAATTTCCTTTAACTTCCTTATATATTTTTTTGATATTTATACACACTCACCTGTACAATAAATAACATCATCTACTTCTTCAAACGTTCCATCGACGAATATTGCGCCCGTCTCATTAAATTCTTTAATATCTGGCTTCTTTACGTAATTAGACGGGAATGGCGTTTTGAATGTAACCCTAGAGTGTCGGCTGTGAATAAGAGACCTGCTAATTTCAGCCACATTCAACCCGATGTCCATACCTGAAGGCCCCCCTCCTACTACCAGCACGCGACGGTCTTTGTAAGGGTCCGTTACTCTATAATCGTGGCTGTGGATTATTGTACCTATAAAATAAAACTATAGTAAAACTACGGCTCGACCGGGGCGGTACTACCCTCGCACAGAAAATCAACGTAAAATGACAGCGATCGTGCTGTCGTGTTTCGTTGGTGAGTGCGAGACCGGAGGCCCAAATAGTCTAGTCAACCAGTTCCATACTTGTTGACTAGACTAAAAGATGCAGAAGCATCACTAGGCCGCCATGGTGTGGGTCGCCATGCTGCATTGTCTGCATTCGCGGTGAGCATGGTGACCGCCACTCTTGGATTCTGCTTATACTTTCCATCAGGCAAGGCAGAGTCATTTTGGCGGGCCATATATAAAAAATAAAAAACTCATTTACTGACAATCTGAATTGTTCTACTGTGAGACAATAAAGGCGATACAGACTCTGTATCTATCTTTTTTTCACTAAATACATAAAAAAATGAACCAAAAGGTTTGTAGCTTTATTGTTAGCCTATTGATGAAGGGAACAAATCTTAGAGGTCTGCATTTCTTTTCATAACATCTACTTTGAATTTCAACTGGATATGATACTTTTTATGAATAAAACAGGTAAAGATAATCTTGAAACCTTTTATGTAATAGAACAGCTAATAGTAAATTAACCATATAAAGGATTTGCCTAGACAAACTGAAGCTGAAAAACAGACTTTCCGGAATTCGGTAAATTCAAGTTACAGGTATGCGATCATAACTTGCTCAAGCAATTTTTAACAATTCGTACATTTGCTTCCTTCTTGTAGATTTTTAACCGACTTCAAAAAAGGAGGAGGTTCTTAATTAGACCGAATATATTTATATATATTTTTATGTGTGTTTGCGCATAATTTCATCGTTTATGAACCGATTTTAATGATTCTTTTTTTAATGAAAACAAGATATTCCAACGGTGGTACCATGATAAGGGCATCTAAGAGAAATCGAGTCGAACCTTGAAGTCGTTTTTATTTTGTTAATTTTTTTAATGTTATTAATCTTTGTATGTATTTGTGCATAAAGTTATAAAACAAATTAATAACCAGGTAAAACATATCGCACTGCATTTTGCAATATAAATAAAAAAAGGTTTCTAGAACTCTTTGATATTAAGTAATCGGTCACTATTAAGTCTCTGACACCGTGGTGATAAGGTAACTAAAAGTTAGCTAAGGCTTTTTCCATAAGTATGGGATCAAGGGGGTTTCTTTTGATCTCCGTGGGTTTACAGAGGACTTTTTTAATTAAATATTTAAAAGATCGTTAGGTACTAATAATTCTTAATTGTTAGTTACCTTTGAACAGATTTTCACCGGGAATATTTGGCATTTTAGGTTTACTACAGTGTCCATTGCCGACAATCACGTAATCAAATACTTCTTCAAACACTTCTTTTGTAATTACGTGTTCATATTTTACCTTCCATGTATCATCCTTTCTGGTCACTAATATGACATTGTGCAGAAACTGCAAATATAAATAGTTTAAAATTACAGTTAATTGAGATCTAATATAATATAAAATACTCGTGTCGCGGTGTTTCTTACCAAAGTCCTCCGAAACGGCTGGACCGATTTTTATGAAATTTTGTCTGACAATCGGCCAATATGTAATTTTCATACCCCTAAATGATAATGGTGACCCACCCCTAAATTTTTTTTTTATAGCAAAATACATTTGCCGGGTCGGCTAGTAATTATATAAGTTGAAGATAATAATTAATCCCAAAAAAGAAAAAGTTTGAAAATTATAACTCGACTATGTAAAAACTTTGGATAAAATTAATATAGCCTTTGTCACCATAATAACAAATCTAATGACAACTTATTTATGAAAATCGGTTCAGTAGTTTAGACGTCACGGTAGAAAATACAAATATATCTATATATATTAAAATATACTTAGTTGTATGTCTGTATGTTTGTAAAGAAGGGTAATCGTTTTGGCACCTTCTTTTTGGATTTGCCGTTATCGTCCAAATGTTTTTTAAAGCTCATAAATGAGTGACTGTTCCCTTCAAGATATGTAGACAAGTTATAATACTGTCAGCACTATGAGAGAGCAATGGAAGTGCCTGTTACTGGTTTTTATATCAGCTCCCTGATTCTTATAGTATAGTTAGTATAAATTTGAACTGTAATGATAATTATCATCATGTACGTAAGTATAACATCCTAAATATTCGTAAAACTAGTAATTTATATATGTGTGTAGTTTCAATTACCTTAATGTATTTTACTATATCGAAGTGTTTTGCATAATCCTGTATATAGCGGTAGTAATCTTTCCACGATGGGAATGACGGCAAAGATTCTGGCAGCGGATATCCTCCGAGCACCATGGTCGGTTTTGGAAGGTTGGTTCTAAAAATGTAATAAATTATTTAAAGCTAATTTTTTTAAGTGAAAACTTCTATAGGCGCGTTGAGCACTTTTTGGGTGAAAAAAATTGGTCATCGTCACTGAACGCTTTTTAAACTATATTTAATTACTTCTTTTTATCGCACATTTTAATCTAAGAGAAAAGAGGTTCATTTGAAGTGAGCTTATACAACTGTTTGTTTATAGTTTTGAGTTTTCACTTCTGTCGGCAGTCCTCGTGACTGCTTTGTGCTTTGACGTGACAATGCCCCGCATCTATCTCACGCTTGCACTTCAAGCCCTAAATGGAAGCGAGAGAGGCGCAAGTGCCGCATCTATCTCTCATCATTTATGCGGCGTTGCCTCGCTCTGAGGCGTTCCATTTAAGGCTTTAAGTGCAATGGAGTCATCATTTCATCAATGTTTCGTTATGACGTTGTCACGTTAAACTATCGTCCGTAAACATACTTTACAGACAATCATTTTTTTAAAATAAATACAATCTACTGATTTATGCTAGTCTTGGTCTATTTAGAAACGGAATTAAGGGAAAACGATAAGGAAATTAGTTGTCTCTGGGTCTCTAAATCATTATAACAAGCAAATTGAAATTCAGCGACTGTTCGTCATTTATGCTGTTTATGAACGCAATTGAATGAACTTTGGTTAAACTAAAGAACTTGTTGGTTTTTGGAATCATCGATATTGAAAATCAAATCTTTAAAAAATTGTATTAATTACATACCTTAAGTCTTTGTACATGCTGGTGTGTAAAGGTAAACCATTTTCATCAGTGCCCACGCGGGGGTCATATCGCCAAGTGCCTCCGAGATATCGCGTTGCCTCGAAAACTGTGAAGTTTATGCCTTCTTCCTTCAAATATCTTGCTGAGGATATTCCCGATATCCCGGCTCCAATAATACAAACACGTTTTGTCTGAAATAGTTAATCAATGAAATAATCTGCGTATGTTTGTATATAGGTGGAATATAAAACATTTGTGGATAGGAATCTTAGTTTAATGCTGTAAAATGTATGTACCTACATGTGTTACCTATGAGTGTTAAGTTAATAAATAAACGCAAACTCCCTTTTGTCATAAGCGTCAAGTAACTGTTATTTTTTTAAGTAGGAGCCTGCCAAAGTGACTCTACTCTACCTATGGGAAAGCAGGAGCAGAACCCAAGAGTGGTGGTCACTATACTCATTGCGAATGCAGACAACGCAAGAATGCAGTATGGTGGCTATAGCGGCCTATTTAGATGCTTCTGCGTCATTGGGCATCCGGTCTCGGACTGACCAACGAAACACGACAGCACGAATGCTGTCATTTTTGATTGATCTTCTGTGCGAGGTTAGTACCGCCACTGTCGAGCCAGCTAGCTTAGCTTGGCTCTGCTGCCTTGTTCTAAGTTATTTGAAACTATAATACTTTCCCTTCTATATAATTATGTTTATGAAGATATTTTACAACTAACTGCACAATGAGAATAGGTCTATAATAAAATATTTTATTTAAAATCTGAATATTTACTTAAAAATATAATGAAAAAGAACATCTCAATTCCATCTTATCATTATAATAAAAAATTATCACTATTATCATAATTCATTCCTGCGTCTTGTTATTTCGTAAAAACTAAATGTGTTACTAATGACTAAAATAACAATTTTGCGCGTATTTAATTATTGCATAATTTATAAGATAACGTGTGTAAAAATAAAGTGTATCACACGAGATATCAACATGACATTGTACGCTCATTTTAAATTACGTTACAGTCATAAATTTCAATTATTATTATATTTTTTATTTTTTTGTATTATTACTTTAGATGTTACTGTATGGGTATATTTCGTGTCTTGCCACGACGAGTTACCATATAGAGGTCTTCTCTGGCACTTTAATACCTATATTGACAATTTGACATATATTTTCTCTTAAAACTTAGGTAAAACTTATGAATTCTAAACATCACATTCCTTACTGCATCTCGTAACGCAACGTAAATATTAATATATACTAATACTAAATTCTGTTCCTTTCGTTTCTAGTGTTGCTCGAGAACGTAATTATGACAGAATTGGAAGAAATATATGTTTTCATTAAAATTATAAATTTAAAAACTAACTGTCTGTCTGTCTGTCTGTTACGCCTACAAAACTAATCTGCTGCACCGATTTCAATGTTATTTGGCATGGGGATGCTTTATCCCCTATGTCCTCCTCTTTTTGGAGAAGGACATAGGCCTTACCTTTTATGCCTTATAAACGACTAGCTTTTACACGCGGCTTCGCTCACGCAGACTTTCATCCCCTGATTTACCCCCTTAGGTATGGAATTTCAAAAATTCATTTCTTAGTGCCCACTTTCGTTATATAAAGAACCTACATGCAAAATTTCAGGATTCTAGTTTCAGCGGTTTGGACTGTGCGTTGATCTCTGGTGACATACCCAGAAATTATGAATATGAAGTTGATTTGGTATATGTCTAGATATAACATCGCGCTGCAAAAGATAAAAAAGAAATGAAATTACTTTTCGATCACTGTATGATCTAAATCGTGTTTAGTGTCGATACTAATTCTTACCCAAACGTTTTGTTCAATACGTGACATTAGTTGTTTTCACACACATTTGACCTCAAACTAACTCAAATAAAGTGACGAAAAATAGGAGTTTAATTTCAGAAATAATTCAATGGCTAATAATGCTGAAATTATACGAAAGAATGACACTTTTGGAAAACATATTAATATTATTTAAATTGTCCTTTATAATATAAAAATTAATGATATAAGTATTAATGTTTGTTCACTTCAGTTTCATTACACGAAAAGTATAAAATGAAAGTAAAAAATAATAATAAATAAGTATCAGCTACTTAATTATAACGAAAATGAATACTGGTTAGCAAGTCGATTACATCCGATTTGTAAATCAAAACGATTATTTTTAACCTCCGCATCGATTTAATTGTCACATCACTAAATTAAAAAAATAAAAATCACAGAATGTAACTGTTTTAGGACACAATGCAGAAATGAAGAATCACGGGACTATTTAATTTTATTTGTGGAGATTCAAACTGAAATATTACCCATTACATTTATTGTACTCAGTAGTATAAATTATTACATTTATAAAATTTATTTGACTTAAATTAGCATAGTTTTACGGTCACTTCCATTAGTGCATGGTTGCATTCTGTCGTTACGGAACGTCAGTCTCACCTGTCAAAATCTACTTCTTAGATCAGACTAACTATAGAACATTTTTCGTCATAACTATATAAATACTTAAATAAATCGTGTAATTATGGAATATGAGTTCCGTCGTGGCACCAACGCGACACAAACGGCACGTAACATTAAAAACGTTTACCGAGAGAACTGTACAAACGAACGCACAGCCCGTTATTGGTTTTCCCGGTTCCGTTCTGGAAATTTTGACTTGAAAAATGAAGCTCGTGGTCGTCCGGAGACTTTGGTTAACAATAATGAATTAAAGGCGATTGTGGAAGCTGACGAAACTCAATCTACAGCTGAGCTAGCAGCAGCTTTTAATGTAAGCATCAAAACAATATTGATCCATTTGCGACAAATATGCAAGGTAAAAAAGCTTGATAGATGGGTGCCCCACGACCTAAACGATCGTCAGCGCAACGTACGCGTCGAGACCTGCTGCCTTGCGCTGCTCAACAGGCAAAGAAATGAAAGAATTTTGAAACGAATTGTTACGTGCGACGAAAAATGGATTCTGTTCGACAATCAAAAGCGCTCAGCAAGTTGGTTAGACCCTGGTTCAGCACCAAAGCAATGCCCTAAACCAAAAATGACCCCTAAAAAGGTGATGGTCACTATTTGGTGGTCTAGTGCGGGTGTGATTCACCACAGCTTTTTACAAGACGGCATGAGCATTAATGCAGATGTGTACTGTGAAGAACTGGAGAGAATGATGGAGAAGCTTGCACATCTGCAACCAGCTTTGATCAATCGGTCGTCCCCACTGCTCCTTCACGACAACGCGCGACCCCATACTGCGCAACAGACAGTCTCCAAGCTGCAAGAGCTGGGGTTGGAAGCTCTCCCTCATCCGCCATACTCACCAGACCTTGCACCTACCGACTATTACTTTTTCCAAAATTTAGACAACTTTTTAGTGGGAAAAAAATTCAATTTCCGAGAGGCAGTACAAAATGCCTTTGAAGAGTTTGTTGCCTCCCGTCCAGCTGATTTTTACTAGAAGGGCATCAATAAACTGCCAATGCGTTGGCAAAGATGCGTCGATTGCATGGGTGATTACTTCGAATAACAGAAATAAAAAAGTTTGAAAAAATAAGTACTTTCACTTATTGCATACAAAACGGCAATTTCATAGGTAAAGACCTATTATCTAATATCTCGTCACTATATCTCGGTAAGCCATACCTGGCGTAGTATATTGACATATGTTTGCTGCGATAGCACTACTATTTGGTTTTTATAATAAATATGGATGTGCTGATGACTACCAAAAATCATCAATGAAAACTCAATGTTTTTTCATTTTCTTTTCGATAATTAGTAATTTGGTAATACAAGCTATGCTTTTTTATAATAGATATTATACGTATTGCTGATTATAATATAGAAAAAACAAACTTAAAACATGCCATTTACGCTGTAAAAATGTGCAAAATTAAATTCAACTTTTTCGTTACTTTACGTAAGTTTTTTTTAAATAAAAAGGGAAAAGGAGCCTGGATAAATACTGTTTAAATCTGGATATCAACATAATACGGTGGAAATATGTTCAAACTACAAATTATTTTGGTATTCAATCTGTATGGAGAACTCAGTGACCGCCGGCCCCTTAAAATTTCTGATTAAATAATGAACAATTACATAACTACTTTAAATTAATATGACTTACATTTTACATATTTGTCACTGCTTGTCTTTTCCGACCGCTCTGTTAATTCCTACACGAATTATGTATTTTAAAATGTGTAGGTACAAAAATAAATGCCCTAAAATATTTTATTTCATAAAACAGTACCTAGGTATTGAAATAACCTGACGTGGTGTAAACTGATTTGTAAGGCATTATATCTACAATCTTAATTTTTCCAAATCAAGGTGTGATTTAAAGATATACGATAAGTCTCCCTTGAATGGAAGAACATGAAAATGAACATGTATGAAAAGTGCACACGAAAGGTCAATAAAGTTACGGTAGATAACTTTCCTGACCTCCTCATGAATTTCGTCCGTAACAGGACATAATTTGACACACTCGTAGATAAAAAAAAATTGTTCCTATTCCAAAGTGTGTCATAGAAGCAACGCATGATAGAAATCAAAAGTAAACCAAAATGTTTAATAGTTTCTGCCTACCAAGCAGCATAATATGTGAATATATAACAAAAATGTTTAATAGTTTCTGCCTACCAAGGAGCATAATAATGTGAATAGAAAACAAAAATGTTTAATAGTTTCTGCCGAACAAGGATTTCATGTAAATGAAAAAATATATGTTTAATAGTTCATTTTACGTAGAATATTGATTATTAACGTCATAAAGCATCTTATTTTACATGTAAAAATCAAATAACATTAATAATAAGACTTACACATTTCAAAATATCGAAGCTGACAGCCGAAAATCGTCTTTTTTTGTAAAAACAGCTAAATTCAGTACATTCTAGAATTAAATCACTTGTACTTATTCCACAATTTTACCAAAAATAAAATTTATTTTGTAAAACCTATATATAAGTTACCTTTGATGATGCCATTAGGCGAAACCGGTCAGGTGTAAACAAAAATAAAATAGTGGAATAAGTACAAGTGATTTTAATTCTAGAATGTATTATAACAAGTTCCATCAAGTGCCGACAATCGAGAGTATACATTAAATTCAAATATCTCAAAAACGGTTAGATTTAGGATAGGGTGAAATCAGTCAGAGACGATGTAAACTACACGCATCGACTTAACCAGTAACCCTATATAACAAAAATATTCAATAGTTTTGGCCGACCAAGCTTAATATGTGAATAGAGAAAATATATAGGATGACACAAATCTAACTTAACTACTTTTGATAAGATTTGTTTCATAAGTGTTTTATATTTTTGAATTCATTCAATTAACAGTTGTAGTAGTTTGTACTGCATAAGTAATAATAATTGTCTAAATTATTTGTTTTGGAGTATTAATAAATATTGCTTATCTTAAAACTGACCCTTTGTTACCGTGATAAAACAAGAGTTATTGCTTTATTAACTTACAGTTTATTTCATTTAATCACTAGGTTTTACCCGCATCTCCGTCCGTCAGTATGTCGGTTATCGTGGTAAAGAGTAGCCTATGTCCTTCCTAAAGAATCAAAGTATCTCCATGCTAAATTTCATTGAAATAGGCGCAGCGGGTTAGCCGTGAAAACGTAACAGAAAGACAGACAAAGTAACTTTCGTGTTTTTAATATTAGTATGGATTCATTCATTCAATTGTTCATTTTATTTTTGATGGAGATCCAATCGAGTCGAATTTATTAAAAGAGTAAAGGACTATTGAACAAGGATAAGAAAAAATGCGCCAAAAGACATAGTTTAAAACAAGAATTTTTCAATTTAAATTTTAATATCTAATTCTTGAAATATACTCTTTTTTAATAATGTGACATTCAATATTTTCTTTTATCCATGATATCTTGAGAAATTTTGACTTGATTAGATTAATAGTACTATTCCTATGCATAATATTTTAGAAATATCATTAATATTGGTTATTCATAAAATTGATAATTGTCCGATATTTGTTTTAATCACAAAATAATAAAGATGTTAAGCAGAAATTATTATTTTTTAGTAAACTCAATGTACAAACACTATTATAAAAATTAAATAAAAATAACTATGTATGGAAAGATCCGAAAATCTTTGGTGGTTCAATCATAACTCATTCAAGAAGTACTTGCTGCAGTCCCTCAGGCCTCAGGCAGGCAATTACTACGTAAATATTTTTTTACTCATTAACAATCCTATTTTAACCGACTTACAAAAAGGAGGAAGATACGCAGCAATATGCTGAGGTAGGCGCCATTTCTGGCACTACACAGGGCACTGTAATTACTTTAATATTGTAATTTACCTAGCCATGTACTGTCCTGTGAATGTCAATTTTTTTTCATGATGTAGATTATTAAGTATGATAGTAATAGTAAATTATTTCCTAGTAGTACAAGATTTACGTATAGGAATACGCACATCTCGACGAGCATGGAAAATTATATTTTATCTTGTTCAATATCACACAATACAGATACATGTCACAAAGATAAAATTCTTACCTTAATATTGGCACTAAATCCGTAACTTATTTGTAAAAACACAAATAGCACATATATTATACTCATTTTATAATAATTCGGTACAAATACACGTTAATGGTGCGACGCTCAATTCTCTGATATAACAGCTATCATATATCGGGACTCAAGTTCAACTCGTATCATTAACCTGTTACATAATAAGCTATGAGAACAAATATTTCTATTGATCTAATACATTCATACATAGCATGATGACAAAACTAAATTATTAATAAAATATTAACTCGAGACTTTGCTTCGAAATGTGCGCTGAACGCCCGTTCGTTACCTTTTAAACGAAAGTGTTAGTCATATGAGGATGTCGTTCGACTAATATTTACACCCTCAAAAACGTACCTAAAATTTAATTAGTATTACCGTTCAATTTACAAAGTCACGACAGGAATTATCCTTGGGAAAATTCCAACATGCAAAAATATTATCATGTATCGTTTGGTTGTATTAAAGGATTACGCTTTAATTCTACTGTATGCGTCTTTTAAGCAATGTAGCCAAAGTAGGTTTCTACTTCTCGATTTTTTTTCCATTATCGTTAATTGGGATGCGAGGGCTAACAATAACTATGTATGGAAAGATCCGAAAATCTTTGAATGGTGGTTCAATCAGAACTCATTCAAGAAGAAAACAGTGGTAGAGCCACGCTTCGGCATGGATGGGTCGGCTCGACCGGAGTGATACACGGCCTCACAGAAAATCGGTGTGGAATAGTGCTTGCGCTGTGTTTCACCGAGTGAGTGAGGATACCGGCGGCCCATACCCCAATCCCCTACCTCTACCTCCCCCCCCCCATCCCCAAAAGGGCAACGCACTTGTGACGCTTCTGGTGTTGCAGGTGTCCATGGGTAACTACAGAGTCTCCGAAAGATCTAGGTGTCATTTTATCAAACAATCTCAAGAGGGAAGCTCATTTATCTAGCATACCTAGTCAAAAAACAAATTCGATGCTGTACATCATACGCAACGCAAGGCATTTAAATGCCTTACGACTAAGACTTTCTCGACACTGTACAAGACCTATGTTAGAGCACTGTTTGAATATGCGTATTTCATCTGGGACCCATATCTAAAAAAAGACATTTTGTTACTGGAGGCAGTGCAGAGAAGGGCAACTAATATGATTCACACGATTCGTAATAACGCCTATCAACAACGGCTAAAATATTTAGGACTAACCACACTAGAAGAACGCAAACAGAGGGGCTGTCTCATTGATACTTATAAGATACTCAAAGAGCACTATGACGTACCATGCCTATCGGAAATTTACATATTGGGTGATAAAAAGTACTAACGAGGACATCCCCTGAGACTATGGCGAAATTCTTAAGAAAAACCCTAAGACGCATTTTCTGCCTAACCGAGTTGTGACAGGTATATCCAAGCTATTTGGAACACACGCATCAGCTCTCTAGCTGCTAATGAGTTTTTTTTAAAACGAGCAGACGTATCCCCTGATGGTAAGCGATTACCGCCGTCCATGGACACTCGCAACACCAGAGGCGTCACAAGTGCGTTGCTGGCCTTTGGGGGATGGGTATGGGCCTAAGGTATCCTTACTCACTCGGTGAAACACAGCGCAAGCGCTGTTTCACACTGGTTTTCTGTGAGGCCGTGGTATCACTCCGGTCGAGCTGGCCCATTCATACCGAAGCGAGGCTCTCCCACGGAAAATAATAAATCATACCAAATAATAATAATAACATTATTATCATTAACTCTTCGTCTGAAACTAATTATACATTATACATCAATATCACCTTGAACGAGTGGTCATGAGCTGATAAAAAAATATTTTAGATTATCAATATATCTTCCACATCTCTTGTACGTGTAAAATACGTAGCCTATCAGGCTTGTAAACTACTTAGAAAACTAAATCCCTACCATTATTCTATATGCGATAGAGGCTCCGTCTGTCTGATATGCTTCTAAGGCTAAACTAATGAACCAATTTCAATATAATTAGGCTTGGAGATTCTTTGATAGTTCAAGAAGATTCACATTTTTTTTCTGATATGCTGTGTGTGTATACCAGTGTATTCAAGATGGTATGGACGTTGGCATTCAGTTTGTTATATTTAACGTTGAGTATCCAGCACTATGACGTCAACTCAATGTTAAAAGTGTCGTTACAACTTTTGGCGCGAAAAGTGTCGTTACAGTTTTTTCCGTCTAGCTCCCTTTCGCAACGCGCGATAAGGAACTTCGTTCCAAAATTCCGCTAAATTAGTTCAACGAATTAGATTACCTACATGGTCATGAAGGTCATTTAATTCGTTGACAAGTTAAATCTTAGTTCTTCGTTTTTACATGACTAGTTAAATATTAGTTCTCCGAGTATAATAACATACAGGAAAATGTAGTATGCTTAAAACAATGCTAAGTAGTAAGTAGGTATGGCAAAACTGACATGGCTTTGATCATTCATCGCTGATGTATGGACGATGGATGTATTGGATGTGGCTTACAGTCATAAATATAATAATCATTTTAAATTTTCTCGTCATTTCTTTTTTTTTTATATGTCTGCTGCCAAAATGACTCTGCCCTGCCTGATGGAAAGCATGAGCAGTATCCAAGAGTGGTGGTCACCATACTCATTGCGAATAAGGACAATGCAGCATGGTGACCCACAAAATGGCGGCCTGGTGAGATGCTTTTTCACGCCCCGCTTAAAGGACCCGGGATCATAGTGGGAAGGAAACACGTATGCTGGTAGTGAGTTCCAGGTTTTGACCGCTCGGCACAGGAAGGAAGAACCGAAGCGATGAGTACGAGAACGTATGTCTATCACTCTGAAGCGGTGTCTTCCAAGGCCGGCACGTGCACATTTAAATGTATTTTTCATACTTTGAAAATAATTAAAGGTTTCTAAAAATCTAAATTAGTCACTCAATTATAACGAAAATAATTTTTTTACCTATTAACAATCCTATTAATGTAACCGACTTAAAAAAGGAGGAGATTCTCAATTCGAGTATTTTTTGTATGTCTGTTATACGATATCTCACTCAAGTGTTTAGCGATATTCAAAATTATTTTGACATGATCGGTATGGCCTGGTACTCAACTACTCAACGAATACTTTTAATACGTGGGTTGTCGGTTCCATCTACAAAGAATGATTGTGTGATGAGATGATGATAATGATAATCATTTATATGTCTAGGTGTTGCTTATCTATATACTAATATATAAAGCTGAAGAATTTGTTTGTTAGTTTGAACGAGCCAATCTCAGGAACTACTGGACCGATTTGAAAAATTCTTTCAGTGTTAGATAGCCCATTTATCGAGGAAGGCTATATATCATCACGCTAAAACTAAAAGGAGCGGCGCATCAATGAAGAATGTTACAAAAACGGGGGAAAATTATTACGCTACGACGCTTACGACTAAACATCGTTGCGTGGGTCAGCTAGTCTATAATAATATAGTATTTATTTATTTAGAAATATTTTAACATGTTTATCGGCAGTCTGATTACCATAACACAGGCATTTTTTTTTAAAAGGCAACTCCCGCATTAGGAATATACATCTTGTGTCGCGGGGGACTTTACAAACATAAATAAAACGGACACAAAAAACACCCAGACTCACAACAACAATTTGTGGATCACACAAAGTGTTGTCCCATGTAGGATTTGAACCTACAATAATTGGCGCAGTAGAAAGTGGCGTGGCGACCGCTTAAACCACTAGGCCAACCATGGTTGTCGTGCTATGCCTAGTTTTGGGATCACACTGCTTCTGTTTGGCTTTACTCTGGGCTTACGCAGACGATGGACAATAATGGACAATTTTTCCGCGGTTTGCTCCAATTGGTTAAAATTATTGACACAAAAGCTCTCCTAATGAAATGTTTCAATACGTGACTAAATAAAATTAAAATAACCAACATTAATTGCCTAGAGAAATATTATTAACTTATATTATCACATTCCTTGCTGTTTAATAACTAGGAGGAAGGTAAATCATGGTCGTTAACCACATCCATTGTTGAAGGTACCCGTTTGTAGCAGTGGGATTATACTTTTATTTAATCTACACATGTAACTAAACGTAAAGTACGTTTAGTTACATGTACAACATCAATAACTGCTTTACGAATCATAAAAATACCCAGTTCTGGAAATTCCCAGATCAAAGGTTAAATGAACATGGCTATGTATGTCCTCGTTATACCTACATGATAACAGCAAGCACGTATTTGTATATTCCTAAAATGACCAATTTCGCTAATTATTTTATATTGAACTAGCAAACCCGGCTTCGCATGGATTCTTTACGGAAAATATAATATATCCTATGTTACTTTGAGAAGATGTGTGGCTCAATTTTATCCGACGTTTTCAAATAATATCGTTATATTTTAGCTAATATACTCAAAAATTAATTAAATTAAATAAGAAAACCTTCCTCAAGAATCACTCTATCAATTGGTAAAAACTGCATAAAAATCCATGCAGCTTTTGAGTTTATCGCGAACCGACAGACAGACGCGGCGGGAGACTTTGTTTTATAATATGTAGTGATGGCCTATTTACCAAAAGAGGCCCAAAAGGAGGAACATCGCTTTAAGACCAATAAATTGTCCAAAAAACCGGACAAATTACACTATGATTACAGCTTATGTGTGTGCAGGACCACCAGTGGAGAGCATTGAGCCCACGGTACCTATACAACGGTATGATAGATACCACCTAATCAATGGAATTTACATTCATAACCATTGGAACGAAAAGTTGGTTCCATCTGATGGGGTTGCATATGGATATTATCTGTCTTTTGGGAACGCTACCAGTAGGCGAAGATGTGGAGTTTTTTGACGCTTGTATGTAAATATTGTTTTTTTTTATAAATTATGGTTATTTACATAGGTTTCATATTATGTTATAAATTTCTGTATGATTACAAGCATAAACTATTTTATGAACTGAAATAATAAAATATAATAGTTGCCGATAACTGTATTTCAATGCCGACATCGAATAGGCACTTGTGAATCTAATTTGCACCACGAAGCTTAATGTGTATTGTATATATTATATAGTGTACAGTATACCTAGAGTACTTATCTACTACTCCGTCACTGGTGCAACTCAAGTTTATGGGTTAAATATAGTGTCGTCCATGACATTCAGCTTCGAGGTGCAAATTAGATTCACAAGGGCCTATTCGATGCCGACAACTGTATTATATTTTAAATTGACCATGAAAAGAATTTGTGAGTGGTGCACGGTGGCGTAGTATACGCAAAACGTTTTTACAAAAAAAAAAATGCTGAAAAAGAAATGATAAATACTACATTTAAATGATTTCTAGTTAGGGCTAATGAACACTAAACAGTCTATTTTGGTCGTATTTAATTCGTAGACGAGCTACGAAATCCTGTCGTTTGATTCTGTTTCTCTTAAGTTTGGTGGTAACTTTTAATGACCAAGCTTCTGTACGGAGCAAATAATAGTTAGGTACACACTAGAAGTCGTTGGTAAATACTCCTATATTAAAACCATAATTTTGTTTAGAATTAGATTAGCATAGAATGTTTGTAACCGGTTTATAAATGAAAGAATGCACTAGCAAACTTATTTTCATATTAATATTTTTATGTTTTAGCTGCCAAAATGACTCTACTTTGTGTGATGAAAAGCATGAGTACAATACAAGTGGTGGTCACCATCCTCATTTCGAATGCGGACAATGTAGCATGGTGACCCACACTATGTCGGCCTAGTGAGATGTTTTTTCACGCCCCGCTTAAACAAGCCGGAATCATAATGAGAGACAATCAAGATTTGATCTGCTAACTGCTGTTTCAAGGTTGCGAGGCTAGCCTCATACTAATATTCTTCTACTGTTAAGATCATGATGTCATTTAGGATAGATGAATGAGTGTAACACGCTGTTTTGACAAAACTCGGGAAACCCTATGCCCAGTATTAAGAGACTGACTGAGAAGATAAAGATAACATTGCGTAAATTAAATACATATATTACTTTATCTTACTATTTGTGCTATACTACAGTATTCGGACCCTTCAGTAGATTAGCCAGACGAATTTGGAGGGTCGCGGGAATCACGCCCGCCCATTTGTTGAGTTCCACCCGAACGTGAATAATATTAAAGTTTTCGTTTCGAATCTCAAACTCAAACTCAAAAATATTTTATTCATATAGGCACTTATTTTACAGGCACTTATAAATAGTCAATATTTAATATTTAAAAATCGAGTGATTCTAGTCGCCAGTTCCAAGTGCAGCCTACCCTTCATGGAGAAGAATCTGGCAAGAAACTCCATTGTTGCTCCTTTTAAAAAATAATAATACGGTTTACAATATTTTTTCCTAAGAGACTTGAATGAGAACGAAGTCAACCAAAGAAAACAAAATAAAAGGTTTGGAGTCATTGCTGCACAGCCATGAGCTAACCAATCATGCGCCGTTCTTACTGATAGCTGCAAGATTTTTACATTGTTATATTGTGACATTGTATTGTTATATTGTGAGGTCCACTTATGGAAAATAAAATCCAAATAGCACTTTCACTCACAGTCAAATTTAAAAAGATGTGATATGTCCAAATATAAAATAATCAATAAATGTCACAAATGTAAAATAGAGTAAGACGCATGGATCAGCCATCGACTTATTCAACCATAGTTGAGCTGCGTACTCAGGCCGCACAGCAAATCATCAGGTCAATATCAAAGAAATTAATAATTAATAATAATCATAGTCGACAAGGTGCTCATACAATAACAAGTGCGTATTTAATAAATGGGGAAACATTGTTAGATAAGTACCAAAGTACCATCATGTATTCATTTACATTATACAAGTATGTGAATTGAATCTTGTGGATACTGAGTAGGTATCTAGGATTAAGTGACTTTTATGTTAACTTAATAGGTTGTCGATGCACCTATAGATATAGCAGGTGCCTATTTTCGGTGTTGATATAAAAGTTTAGCTTGTGGAAAAAGGTCCAAGCTTTCCTACTGGTGGGGATATTTTAGTAGGGATATATGACACAGGTGTAAAAATCAACTTCCACAAATATATATAAAGTCATATAACTGTGTACTAGATGCAAATCATACTTAGTTTACAAATTAAGAATTTGTAGTTACTTTTTTTTATTTAAAATGTTTTGGTGCCGTTATTAATAAATAATATATACATATTTGAAATGTACAAGTAACGCCCTTTCCAATGATACCAAACACGGCATATTTATCTCAAATTTATTTTTTAATTCATTACTTTATATCGGCTAGAGGGCGCCACATTTGATTCAGCGACACGTCATATAGCCTATAACCAGCAGACGATCAAGACGCTTCTAACAATACCTCATTTGTCCAGTTCTAATTAGTAGTTAAGGAGCTATGAGGGAACAAATGAACATACACACATAGCTTGTCAAAATCATACCTCTCCTTTGGCTGTGCCGTAGTCGGGTAAAAAGATTGTATGTTCGTTACGTTTAATTACTCAATATAGGTACTATCAAGTTTTTTTATTTGACAGGTTTACAAAAACAGCACAGGGAACCATTTCTTTTTCTTCGAGGGACATAAGAATAGATTTATCAAATCTCAAATGTATGCGATTTACTGAAGTGATCAAATTTAAGAAGAGAACGAAATTTAGGAACAAAAGAACTTAATATGTTGTCGAAAACCCTTTTTAAGTAGGCTTAAAAAGGGTTTTTGACAACATTTTAAGTTCTTTAAAAAAAGGAAAAGAAGAAGCGACCTAATATTTCATACTTGTTACAATGTGTTTTAATTTTACTAACCCAAAAACAAAGTATAATATAGAAAGTTCTCAGTTTAATTTGATTAAACAAAGTATAAGACAGTGTATATTATGTTCTATTTATTTAAATACAAGCTTGGAATGATTTACCTGCTCATTTAGATTCATAACTCAATAGCTGGGTAACCCACTGTCTCAATTACCACTGACACGTAGGCATTTAATATAGAAGAGCCTACATTCAGTAGCAAATTAACATGGAATTTACCCTAACTAGTAAGAGGGATGCCACTTCTATTAAATTTTCTGCTAATTGATAAATACTTGACCGTTGGCGTGTGTAATCGAATGTTCATACACGTTATGGAATATTCGCGTAATTTGAATTCTAACTTTGAACTGATAAAGTCGGTTTTGAGTTATTGCAAATATTTTGATAATTTCTACTAAAAGGCACATGTTGGTCACTTTGTAGGTTATGAAAGGGTGTCAAATGAATTAGATAGGTATTTCATGTATGTATATTACGCATATTTTCCTCATATTCGAATCTAGTGTTGTAAAATGAAATGTAACTTTATGACCCCATACATTTGATTAGTGGTTACCTATGTCTGTATGCCATTGCAATATCACTGTTGTCTCCCGTGAGCCCCAAGGCGTATCTCGTGCACTTAGGTTATAGGTAGGTACACTTGTTTTGAAATATTGCTTGTTATTACTTCTATGAGAAAATTAGTAGAGAAGGTGATTTAAAAAAAATCCATTTGTCGTCTCTAAACCAATTTGTAATACCTGCCATCATCTGTTATGTTACAAAGAGTCACCTATCGGTCACAGTAACATAGTTACCGTAATGATAGATTTCATGCGGTGTACCTACATCAAAATCAGTGAAAGGATTTTTTTTGTTCCTCTCGGGGGAAGTCCCTAGACAATTTTTGGCCGATTTGGATGCAGTAAAAATTTAATGATTTAAATCATTGATTCTTATAAAAAAAACAATTGATTAAAATCACGATTTAAATCACTGATTTATATCATATGAACCCTGCTTAAGAGTAAAAAAACTAACGGTGGTTGGTTGGTGAGATAATTTTTATTGTCTAAAAAATATGAATCAAGCGAGCAATCAGCCATCATAAACTGTCTTAACTTTCAAATATTTTAATGGAAATATCAAAGAAATTTCTGTTTTCTTTTATTTAATCTACACACATCAAAAGTGTCTAGGGATCAAGCTTTTTATGCGGATTTCTTGAGATTGAGATGTGGCTTTGGTCCTGGCCTGCTCAGTCGCCAGACTTGAACCCGATTGAGCATGCATGGGATATGCTACAGAGAAGAGCTCTGCCGAATATGGAGGGTATCCAGTCGCAAGAAGACCTTTTTTTGTTGTTGCAACGAACATGGGCGGCCATTCCACAGCGTGATTTGGATAAACTCATTTTGAGTATGCCAAACCGATGTTCTTGTGTTGTTAGTGTTCGCGGTAGAAACACGGATTATTAATTGTTTAAGTTACCTAATAAAATTTTAAAGAAAACTGTTATTTCAGTCTTTTTTTCGAACTTTAATATTAGTGGTTCAAATGTCAAAAATCCCTTTATTAGGAAAATGGCAAATTTCTTTATTAATGCAAAGGTGACTTGGTTTATCGTTACTGTGACAAACGAAAACACTTTATTTGATGAATCCTTAAAGAAAATTTTAATTAATATCAATCAGGAGAAAAGTTATTGCAAAAATATATGTTGATCCCTAGACACATATGTTGATCCCTAGACACTTTTGATGTGTGTATATGAAAAAAACGTCGAAATGTATGTACGCGCATAACGGAAGCAACACATCGGATGGTTCTTTTTTTTATGTGTTTGTAACTGTCAGGATAAGGATTGCATATAAGAAAATTATAAGAAACCAGAAAAGTTATATTTTCATACTCCGCGGGCGGGCGTATGTACGCCTCAGGTTTCCCAGGGCCCAGGGAAACCTGAGGCGTACATAAATACTAAAACAACTTTTTCCGAAACTTAGGTATGGCGGTACGAAGTTCGCCTAGTAATAAATTAATCTATATAATGTAGAGAGCAAAACGAACGGAGGAGTTACCTGAAGTCAAGTTAGACCCACCGCCCATGAACATCTTCAACACAAGTGTCAAAAGTGTCATTGGCTGCCTTAGAGGTTGAATTACGCTCTGGAAGGTTTATAATTATTAATTGTTTTAAAGATTTTACCACGTGTGGTATTTTGTTCAATGGCTATAATAGGTAAAACTCTCGAAAGCCACTGAGGTTTAGTTTAATGATTATATTATATCTATACTAGCTGATCCGGCAAACGTTGTTTTGCCATAAAAAAAGAAAAAAAATGTTATAAAAAATAGATGTTGGTCGATTCTCAGACCTACCCGATATGCACACCAAATTTCATAAAAATCGGTCCAGCCGTTTCAGAGGATTATGGTAACTAACATTGTGACACGAGAATTTTATATATAAGATAAATAAAACAACTAACAAGTAAATAGTGTCAGCTAAACGATAAATTTTATTTCAAAATACACCATTAAAACGATCACAGTGAAGCGTGCAATTGCAGACCACCTCATTAGACTTGTGACTGTCCGGCGACGGATTTACAAAGGACAACTTGACTGACCACTATGAAGAGATACCACACAAACGGGTTGTTCACGCGGAAATATTATTCTAAAATGTCTTTGAGAAACTGTTTTATGGTGTCACCTTGTTTGAAATGTCGGTTGTTACCTGTAAGTACTACACCGAAGCTTCGTTTATTTCCTAAAGAAAATGTTTAGGGAAATGATAAAGTCATGTTCTCTATGTGAAATTATTGTCTTTCTTTGTATTTTTTAACTAAGATGCAACATGGAGAGTAGACGTATGGGACAGATAACTAACGAAATTTAACAGTAAAATTATAATAAAAAATTGCTAATTAGTATAACTAGTTCTCGTTTGATAGACAAGTATTTTTCGTTGCCAAAACGAAAATTACAAGATGCAGGTTAGAACATACTATCACAGGATACATCATCTTCCTAGCCTTTATTATTCCCAAGATTTGGGGTCGGCTACTAGTTCAACCGATTTTACCTGAATATCAGTTTTTCCACGGAGCGACTGGCATCGGACCTCCGCAACCCTGAGGGTTTCCTGAATTCGAAGATTGAACGAGTCGTCAGTATATTTGAGGGCACTGACTTCCTAATAACGATTGCCATTGATATTCATGACAACCGAGATCGACAGCTTAACGTGCTCTCCGAGGGACGGGCGGGAAACACAGCCATCACGGGATACATAGATAATTATATAATCCGAAGTATAGATTTTATAACTATTTATAAATAACAATAAAATAGGTTCTAGTAATACATAAGACCAAATATTGTAGTTTGATTCTAATAATAAATAATAATAGCGTTAGAGCCGACTGTGTAATATGGAGACGGTGCGCAATTTGTCGCTGTAATGGAAAAATTCCGTGGAAATAGGTTCGCATAGGCGATTCGCTCCCACATCACATCCAGCAAGAGCAGCAGGTTTATTATCCTTTGTAATATTTTCATCCACAGACTTTATATTAACCGGTTATTTTACAGCTTGAGGTGTTGATTTTTAGTCGCTGTAAGTAGAAACTACATTTTTTACGGCACCCATAGACACTTGAATCTCAAAAGTCATTTATTCACTATCGCTCTTTACCCTATATCTGCCCGCTGAATTAAGGAGAGGAAGAGAGCTCAAGTAAATGATAAGATATAACACCTGTATCCGGACTCAAAGGGATCATAACAGTTATAAAAATTCTACCTATACCTTTCTATACTTAATAACCTCGTTTAGTTGCTATATTGACCTCAAAGATGTGCCAATACGATTCTCTTACGAGTACATTGTTAATATATAATAAATTCTTCCATGTTTTTGTCCACACCAAAACTCCACACGCATTCATCTTACTGCAGCCAATTTATCCATCCAAAGGTTTTAATATAATATTCCATAATATTTCTTACTCCTGACACACAACTCCATTTAGTCCCAAACTAAGTAGATTTTTTATTACAAATACATTTACACATACATAACATACATTGACACTCCCTACCAAAAACTCGGTAATGTACTGTTATGAGATTTTTGGTGTTATGTCAAATTCCTGGGTATTTTTTTCCAATTTTTTCCTAATGTTGTTATATACAAAGATAACATGACATTAAACTTGATTGTTAGGAATTAAGAACCAAAAATATATCGGTAAAAGGTATGTGCAAAAAATAATTATTATTTTTTTACTTGGGTAAAGTTACGTTTACCGAGTTATTATGGTAAACAATTTTCATAAGGTTTTTGGTAACCGTTATACCGATTTTTTTTAACTTATTTTAATGTACATATTCCGTAATATAAACTTAACTATTTGATATTACTACAATAACTCAGTAATAACCCCTACGATGACAAATAATACCGTAGGCGTCCATAATATAATGATACGAAAATTTATTTTTCATACATTTACTGAAAGTTTTTTTATTATTCAGTTGATCCTGGTGTTCATTATTTACAGAAGTAAGCGTGCGGGAGATACTCCCAGAAAAAGTAAAATTTTAACAGCCAGATTTTCATAGCAATACATAACTACGAGAAATTATTTAGCAAAACCTTTTTTGTGTATTTCAGTCTCCAGACGTGGAAAAATGTAAAATTTCATTTTCAAATATATCTCATCGGTGAATAAAATCTTATGATACCTTTCTTGACAATGGGCGTATTAGAAATGCCAATACAAAGCCTTGAAAGAACTCTAGGTGGATGGTGACCGACAGAATGCGTCCTTATGAGATTACATTGCACAAAGGCCGGATTACTGCGAAGAACTACGATATTTAGGGCTTAACTTACGTCTTGTCAGTGTGTAGACGTTCAGACAAAGCCGAAAGAGGTTTACTGAGGCATCTGTGGTAAATTATATTGTATTGGCTACAATGCTATGATAAAGAAGACGTCTAAGTCGAAAGTTATCAGTTAAGTTGTTAGAAAATGTTTTACAGTAGGTATACCTACCTGGTCAGTGGAAATGTATTGTACCTACTATCTAAAACATTTTTCAGAAGCCACTGTGTCTTTTTAGCTAAGCAATTTTTCGTGCAATAAATGGTTATTGAACGTGGATACATAGAGGGATAAATGTACATGACACAGTGAAGCGCGTTATGTTTAACTTGGTTAACATTTAGGAAAATTCCCTTTAATGAAATTAATGGTACCTATAATCAGAGCAAGTACCTACATTTAAGAAGGAATATTACCTACCTATTATATTATTAGTATTTATATTTAAATTTGCTGTCCTCAAAAGCGGGAAGGTAAAAAGGCAAAAAACCTTTGATAATTATATTCTTGATGGTGTATATCACGGTGTGTATATACCAACTTGAAAAGGGTCATCAACTAACTGCTTCTCGTATCTCTAAATCTCTAAATATGTTTTGGTAAATTCTGTAAGTATACTGTGCCCTTCGGTTTGTAGCTAATCTCCTGTAATTCTTAATGGAATCATACAGGTGATAGAAAATATTTTTTTATCTCCTTACTATAGCAATGTTTCTCAAAAGTTTTTTATTTTTACATATTGCTATGATACATTGTACAGGCATTCTCATAAGGTATTAATAAAATTTAACTATTTTACTGATTATTTTCTATGAAATTGGTTTTTATGTAAACATATATGTATATAACACATATATATATAAATAACTAGCTGACCCACGCAACGTCGTTTACGTCTCCTATTGCCCGTAGCGTAAAAAAAATGCCCCCGTTTTTGTAACATTTTTCATTAGTGCTCCGCTCCTATTGGTCTTAGCGTGATGATATATAGCCTATAGCCTTTCTCGATAAACGTCTCGATAAATCACTATCCAACACTAAAATATTTTTTTAAATCGGAGCAGCGGTTCCTAAGATTAGCGCGTTCAAACAAACTAACAAACAAACTCTTCAGCTTTATAATATTAGTATAGATATATCTGGGGGCACGACAATATCCCAACCAAACCGAAAAATGATAAAAGATTTTCGAAGTCTCGACGAGTACACGTTCAGGTTAACTTCGACCGACTTTTGCTACATTTAAGCTACTTCGAATGTAATTAACAAGTTGCAATAACAATTAGAAAATCAATCAGTTACAATACAAGTTACAACAAAAAGTGGTTACAACGCAATCAAGTTACATTTCCACGATCACGACTTAATCAGGTTTCAAACCCTACTGTTAAGTATCATAACATTATATGAAAATAAATGTTTGAGGTCAACTTCGATAGAGGGCGTTGTACCGCTCCGCTAAATCGCGGTATGGTTATGTTACCGAGTGTACCATATAACCCTTGCTTATTTTTAATAAAATCGACCAGCAGGACAACCTAGATCAAAATACAGTTGTTTTATTTCTAAACACCTAGTATTTTCACCCAGTTGAGTTCAACAGTTCAAAATACCAAATTCGGTATTTAACATTTTGGTCCTTTACGACCCGGATCGGACTTCCGAATTAGTCTTTTTTGCATCGGAGCCTATGTACGCAGTGGATAATATATAATATAATATATATATATATAATACGCTGCAGTAATAAGTACAAGGCAAAAACCCCTAGTGGTGGGTTGCGCGCGCGAACAAGCGCACGGCGGATTGAGTGGCAGAGAGGAGAGGACAGCATCACTTTTGTTCAACGCCACGACACAGATGGCGCTACTGGTTGGATGAGGATTGTGGAGACAACAGATGCGAAGGTGAAAGCAGTGAAACTGTGAGTACAATATATCAGTGATTTAACAAACAAACATAGTAAAATAGTATCAAGCAATTTAGAACATTAAATACAAGAAGATTTTAACTTAACATCTGAGCGAAAAATATTGGACTTGGTATAATTAAGTGATAGTTTACTTTGTAGTTTAAAATATTGCATGTCTTTTAGTCTTTAAAAATTGTGTTTCCTTAGTTTATAATTGTGCATGTTAGTTTAGAACTTAGAATAGTTTGAGAAAAAACGGGGGACCGAGGAGTCCATGCCCGATTTTGATTTTTTGTTGTTATTTCTCAAACACTTAGAATTTTTTTACAAATTTTGATTAGGTAGATATTTAATGTGTAGTTGGAATTTCATTTCCATTCGTTGAAGTGTAAAGTGTTTTAGATTTAGGGATCCGTAGGTTGGCTTACGGAAATAACTAATTTTATAAGGCTTTTTAATCAAATTATTTATTTACAATAATTTTACTTACATCTACTGTGTTTTAAAGTATATACATCTGTTTACGTAGTATAATATGGAAGGACTAATAAACGTTTTGAAAGATTTACAAAAGGTAATCAACAAGGGCTTAATTAATTTTAAAAAATGTCCAAAGGATAGGTTAACGTTAGAATATATAGACACCAAATTAGAGCTATTAGATAATGATTGGGCTGCTTTTAAGGATAATAATATAAAATTAAATGAGCGATTTAAATTAGAAGATTTTGAAAAAAAGATTTTAGATGTATATGATTCTACTGAGGACACATACAGAACATATAAATGTCTTTTGAAAACCATGCTGGCTAAACTTCGGGTCAGCCGTGAACCTATAGAACAAGTAAGCGGTTCTAGTGGTGGCCTTTTTAAATTACCTAAAATTTCAATACCTATGTTTTCTGGTAAGTACAATGAATGGACAACCTTTCATGACCTATTCGTCTCTCTAGTTCATAACAATACCAGTCTAGATAACGTGAAAAAATTGCATTACCTGAAAACCCACTTAACTGGTGAAGCCGAGCAGCTTATCAGACATACACCTATTACGGATGCCAATTATAAACAGTGTTGGGATCTGTTGGTTAGGCGTTATAACAATAAAAAATACTTAGCCACTTGTATTTTGAATCGTTTATTTGTTCAAAAACATATGCAAGTGGAATCAGCAACGGCTTTAAAGGGTATGTTAGACACAACTACCGATTGTTTGAATGCCCTAACTAATTTAAATATCGACGTGTCTACCTGGGATATTATTGTCATTCACATTGTCACATTTAAGTTAGATTCGGAGACTAGAAAGCAGTGGGAGTTAAATAATAACAACGACTCCAGTAACGATTTGCCTACTATGGAGCAATTTAAGACCTTTATTGAAAATCGGTTCCGCGCCTTAGAGTGCATACCATCTAAAGGGATTCAGCATCAGGGTACTAAAGCTTACCAAACCTCACGTACAAAATCATTGATGACAACAAATACACCATACACAGTTCGTTGCGAGTATTGTTCGGAGTCACATAAGTTATGCTTTTGCAAAAAGTTTGCAAAACAAGCCACTCAGTATAGACGTGATTTTGTAGCCAAAAATAAGATATGCTTCAATTGTCTTGGTAGTAATCATACTGTGTATAATTGTAAAAAGCATACAACTTGTAGAATGTGTCATAAGCGCCATCACTCCTTGCTGCACCCTAGTGAAGAGCCTGAAAATACTGTAGCTACCTCAACTGTCGATCCTACTGGTGCATCATCCAGTGATGGTCAGATAGTGTCATGCTTATCGACCGGCAATATTCCCAAACCGGGACAGGTTTTATTAGCCACAGCGCTAGTAAAAGCCGAGTCTAGGAATGGACAATCACAAATAATTCGTGCCCTTCTTGATCAAGGCTCCCAAGCATGCTTCATAACAGAGTCCACGGTACAACTGCTCTGTTTAAAAAAGATACCTGTACGTGGACTAGTATCATGCTTGGGGGATAATAAATCCGCTCTTGTTAAGCACATAGTGCAGTTAAACATAACGTCACGAGCTGATCCTGGATTTAAATTAATTATTAAGGTCTATGTTTTACCAAAAATAACTTCATACTTACCAGAACGCAGCATAAGTGTAGAACGGTTTAATTGGATTTATAGTAAACAATTACATTTAGCAGATCCAAAGTTCAATCTGCCCAATAAAATAGATTTATTATTAGGTGCAGACGCGTATAGTTATATTCTTAAGGAAGGAATAGTGAAAAGTCCTTCTGGTACTCTCATTGCCCAGAATACTTCATTAGGTTGGGTTTTATCAGGGGCAGTTAGTCCAGATAACGATACGAGGAATAAACCGGACACTTTCAGACTAAATATTAATGTAATGCACGCACACATAGAGGAAGAAGAGAACTTAAAGAAATTTTGGGAAATTGAAGAAAATGTATGTACAAAGAGGATCTTAACGCCCGAAGAAATTAAATGTGAAGAATTTTATAAGCTGACCACAAAAAGAAGAGAGGATGGGAGATACGTAGTCAAATTGCCGTTTCGAGATACACCTCCTCCTTGTAAATCAGGTAACTCTCGTGCCATAGCTGAAAAAAGACTGAAATCATTAGAAAGAAGATTAGAAAGAAATGCAGATTTAAAAAGCAAATACACAGAAGTAATAAAAGAGTATTTAAGTTTAGGACACATGAGACTAGTACCGGAAAATGACTGCAAGAAGAACACGGCAGTGTATCTACCTCATCATGCCGTAATAAGGGAGGATAAATCTACCACAAAGGTCCGTGTTGTTTTTAACGCGTCGGAGAAAAATAGTAACGGAGTGTCTCTGAATGATACCCTTATGGTAGGACCGACATTGCAAGCCGATTTAAGGCATACGGTTATGAGATGGCGAGTCCACCCTATTGCGCTAGTAGCAGACATAATTAAGATGTACCGGCAAATAAGGATAGCGCCAGAAGATGCTATGTATCAAAGGATTCTTTGGCGGGACAGCCCTCAAGATGTAATCAAGGACTACGAACTAGAAACCGTGACTTTTGGTACTGCATCTGCGCCTTATCAGGCTGTTCGTACTCTACATCAGATATCTTATGATGAAGGGGATAAGTATCCTATGGCTGCCGATATGGCATTAAATTGCTTCTATATGGACGATTTGATGACAGGGTGTTGCAGCGTTCAAAATGGATTAGAAATCTATAAAGAATTAACAAGTTTACTGAAAAAGGGTGGTTTTACTTTGCAAAAGTGGAATACGAATAATAAGAAACTATTAAAAGAAATAAATTCAATGGAAGAATCACAAGAACAAACTACTGATATTAGGACAAAGGAAAAATATAGAAAAAATAAGGACACAGAATTGAAGGACAATAGGACAAAAAATATAGTTCAAACATTAGATAAAGAAGTACAAATTAAACTAGACGATACAATCAAAATTTTGGGACTTACCTGGAGCCGTATCGAAGATAGCTTCCAATATTCAGTCGATCTGCCACCATGCACATCTACACCTATAACGAAGAGACCTATATTATCAGATATAGCCAGGCTGTTCGATCCATTGGGATGGTTAGCTCCCAGTGTTATTGTGGCTAAGATCTTTATTCAAAGGCTATGGTTAGCAGGTATAGGTTGGGATGACAATTTAGATAAAGACCTAATAAAAGAGTGGGTTACTTACCGTCAAGAGTTGAATCTACTTACCTCAGTTCGAATACCACGTTGGCTTGGCACTAGTACAAGTAGTGATCTGGAACTACACGGATTTTGTGACGCCTCTAAAGTTGCTTATTCTGCTGTAGTTTACTTACGCATAATAGATGCTAATGGTGGAGTACGTCTTTCGTTGTTGGTAGCGAAAACACGAGTGGCCCCCATTAAGCAAATTAGTATTCCGCGGTTGGAGTTATGTGGTGCAGTATTAGTATCCAAACTTCTGACTGAAACTGCACAGGTCTTAAATATTAGTAGTGATAAGGTCACAGCATGGACTGATTCCACAGTCGTATTGGCATGGCTAAGCAGCCATCCAAGTCGTTGCAAGACTTTTGTGGCCAACCGAACTGCCGAAATATTGACAACGATGAGCAGTTCTCAATGGTACCATGTCTCAACGACGGACAATCCAGCAGATTGTGCCTCCAGGGGTCTATTGCCTAGTATATTAATAGAAAATAAACTATGGTTTGATGGACCTCTATTCCTGAAAGAAAGAGACATAACGTACAATAAGTCCAATCATATGAGTACAGAGTTGGAACAATCCTTAAAGATACATATGGCAACTACTCCAGAGCAGTGTATTTTTGAGAGATTTTCTAATCTTCAAAAACTGTTGAGGGTGATCGCTTATTGTCGACGGTTTTTGAAAAAGGGAAAAGAAAAAAATTATTTGAAAAGACAAGAATTAAGTGAAGCACTGAATAGTTGTATAATAAAGGTACAGAAGGAAATATTTGCAATAGAATACAAACAGCTAAAGGACAAAGGCTATATACAATCAAAGAGCAGCAAACTAAAATCACTCTGTGTTTATCTTGACGACAAGGGAATAATTAGAGCTCAAGGTAGACTTGAGAAGTCACAAATGAGCCAGGACATCAAGCACCCTATTGTTCTTCCACATGCTAGTCATCTTACACGTCTCATTGTAGCAGATTCTCATATTCAAACTCTGCATGGAGGTCTTCAGTTGATGACTAACTATCTTAGGTCAGCCTATTGGGTTTTAGGAGCTAGACGCCTAATAAAACAACAAATAAATAAGTGCGTTACTTGCGCCAAACAAAAGGCTCTTACTAGAAATCAGCTCATGGGTTCTCTTCCATCTGTACGTTGCACTCCAGCCAGACCATTTTCGAATAGCGGCGTTGATTATGCTGGACCCATTAACATTAGGACTACGAAAGGACGTGGCCATCGATCTTATAAAGGGTACATTTGCTTGTTTGTATGCATGGCCACTCGCGCTTTACACTTAGAGGTGGTAAGCGATATGAGCACACAAGCATTTTTGGCGGCATTCCGACGCTTTGTAGCTCGACGAGGTCACTGTGCCAAAATTTGGAGTGACAACGGTACTACCTTCGTAGGCGCGTCTAGAGAACTAAAGCAGTTATTCGCTATACAGAGAGAAGTTGCAGAAAATTTAGAAATGCAGGGCACTGAATGGCATTTCATTCCTCCTCACAGTCCCAACTTTGGCGGACTTTGGGAAGCAGGAGTGAAATCCACAAAATTTCACCTTAAGCGAGTGATTGGTGATGCGACACTAACCTATGAGGAAATGAGTACACTATTGAGCCAAATTGAGGCATGTCTAAACTCCAGACCAATGAGCGTTATCAATGTAGTGGATCCGGGTGAACCTCTTCCATTAACTCCCGGACATTTTTTGATTGGAGAGCCCATTGTTAGTGTTCCAGACAGTAAATACGAGAGTGAAAATTTTAGTTATTTATCGCGTTGGCAATTGATCCAAAGAATGTTGCAGTCGTTTTGGAGTCGTTGGTCTCAGGAGTACTTATCCAACCTTATGAACCGTTACAAGTGGTCTTCCCGTGTCCCAGAACCTAATATAGGTGACATAGTATTAGTGAAGGAAGACGATTTGCCGCCGTGTCGTTGGTTATTGGGCCGCATAATCGAAAAACATCCTGGTGATGACAATATTACTCGGGTAGTCACGATACGCACCAGATGTTCGGTAATTAAACGACCAACGTCCAAATTATGTCTATTGCCCGTTGCTGAATAGTCACTGGTTTATTTTTTTGTATTTTTTTTTGGGAGCGTGATTGTGGGTTTGTTTTGTTTTTAATTCATTTATTGTTGTTTTAAATCATCTCTTATTATACAACTGTAATTAGTAATTTTAGGATTAACTTGAAAATACTTTTACATTTACATCAAATTATACACCTCATTTTAGATAAAAAAGAAATATTTTGTTTAGTTTTCAACATTCCTTCGTTTTAGAACTTAGATGTATTTATTAGTTACAATGTAAGGTAATGTTTTATTGGTGAGATGTTATTATGTACTCTATTGTTGTAAGTTAACTCTGTATAGTTGTGATTAGTATTTAAGTAGCTTCCGTAGCGTAGAACAAATTGTAATGTCAAAAATTTTGAAGGACATTCTGTCAATAATGTCCTTGGCGGGCGGTATGTTAAGTATCATAACATTATATGAAAATAAATGTTTGAGGTCAACTTCGATAGAGGGCGTTGTACCGCTCCGCTAAATCGCGGTATGGTTATGTTACCGAGTGTACCATATAACCCTTGCTTATTTTTAATAAAATCGACCAGCAGGACAACCTAGATCAAAATACAGTTGTTTTATTTCTAAACACCTAGTATTTTCACCCAGTTGAGTTCAACAGTTCAAAATACCAAATTCGGTATTTAACACCTACTTTAAATGAAGATAGATTCTTTTAGAATTTAGCGATAAGTAGGTAAATTTCTTTTCTTCGTCACATGTTAACATTATAAAAAAAAGGATATTACCCACCGCTAAGGATGTAAAAGTCACACACAAGTATCCATTTATCCATCCATTCATATACAGCCTTTATTAGTCCATCGCTGGACATAGACCTCTCCTCGGATAGAGGTTTTGACCTTTTACATCGCTGCCTATGATTTTAATGTTCTCTGAGTACTTCTGACATCTTTTTTTTGAAGAAAAAGGTATTAACAAACAAATAGGTAAACATACAAACAGACGTACGACAAAGTTATTAAATACGAATTCCTTTTTCGTGTTGAGGAATGAAATCCTAAAAATCGTCTCCTCGTCTGTTTCTCTTATTTCCTGTAGTGGTCTGTCTTCAGCGAAGTGTTTAAATTACACAGCGTTATTGTGAGATCAAAGTTTTTTTTTTTATTTTATTTTTTAAACATAGATAATATTAATAAAAGTTTGACTATCGTGTGCCAATATAATCGCCTAATACAGAGGACTATTATCATTGGGCACATCATAGACGGCGACCGCGTCTAATACGAGTGATCGAATGATTCGATCGCATTATTCGCTAATACGTTCTGATGCCTTCAAAGGCTCCCAGTGAGGGGGTGAAAAAACGATGAATGGGTGGATAGAGCTTATGGAATCTAATAAAGTGGGACATTCTTCGCTGAGCTCACGATGTCACGGCTAATTTTGCTATATGTGTGTTGTACTTATATCTACGTACCTTTGAACGTATTGCCTTTGAATGTTGGCAGTGAAATGAAGTGGAATAAACTGCACGATCGGTTCTTGACAGCCTCTATAGTGCATATACATGTATTTGTGGAAACTTTGTGTGGAGGAACGTGTGTCATGTCACGTCCCTCCAACACGAAGGGAGGATCCTCCGACCATGTGAGGTGATCATGCCTGGCGGGCCACTGCCCAACGGTTGATGTTGGGATGTCGTATATGTTAATTGGCGCGAGAACTTCTATTGCGCGATTCAGGATTGGTAGTTTCTTCGTATTGTACGTTACTCCGTAGTTCAGTGTAACTTCGGTAGATGGTGCTGTAGTATATTTCTTTTGCGCTGTATGTGGAAGTCGCCACAGTTTGTATACAAAAATAATTGGCTGAAATGTATTATTTACAAAGTCAAGACATCAGCCTAACTAGGAGTGATTATTATGCTCATATTTCTTTACACGTTAAATGTAATAGCTAATAATGGGTATATAATACTAGCTGATTGACAATAATGATAAAAAATAAACAACCGCATTGTTTAAAACAAAAAAAAAATTGTCGGTTATTTTTGAACAAAATTTGAATGAAACATTTTTATGTTACGGGTCAAATCACAAAAAAGACAACCTACTGTATTACATCAAAGTTCACCTTATAAAAGAGTAAAATTTACTCATGTACCTAAAAGCATTTGAACAATCTCAGTGAATTAAATAACCACAATATACAAATTGAGAGTCCACTACAGCGTCTGGTGACTAGCGCTTTAACAAACAAGCAACAAAGGGAGTGCCATCATTTAGTGGTTCCCCAATCCGCTTACCGGCGTGCAGCATTAGAGCATGCATTAAATATGCATACTCCACTCTCGCACTCCGCTGCCGAACAGCTCCGCCTGCCAAAAACCAGGTTTACAGATAATGTTCACTAAGTTTCTGGTGACAATAGTATGGGCAATGCTTTTTTTATTAATTTAGTGAATTTTAATGCTTAATTTATATTATTTTATTAATACGTAAAGCAAAAACTTTGTACCCCTTCAACTTTGTACCGACTTCAGAAAAGGAGGAGGTTTCTCAATTCAACCAAAGAATAAGGAATCGTACCTTCTGATTAACTAATGCGTATATCGCATGGATTTGGATATTTCCAACCAAATAATGTTATGTATGACTCAATATGCCTTGAAACTATGCCGGATTGTTTATAACAATTTTATTTATTTGACCAGTTAAAAATCGTATAACCGTTATCGATGACTTGACATGTACATATATTGCATGGATTTCGATGCATTCGACAATTAAATGTAATTTATGCCTAATAATGAGAAATTCGTCGTCTTAGGACCGTTCGAGTGTGCTCAGACACATTTTTACTCGCACACCAATGGTATCTTTCTCTTCACCTGTCAAGGAATTATGCTAGCCAGAACCGCCTGTCATTGTATCTACTTTCCTTAAATCACTCAGACAAACACATATATATATAAATTACAATTTTACAGTACAAAGTTTGTCTTCATTGATGATATCATTACACCTTTCGGTTCGCCTGTCAGGTGTTTGTGCTCATCGGAAACGCCTGTCAATGTTTATTTAACTTCATAATTGTTGTAAAAAATTACAACATACGTACATAATTTACATAAATAAAAAAAAAATACAAATACATTTTTTACATAATTACAACATAATTACGTAATTGTAAAAAAATTACAACATTAATGAAAGAACTAAATTGTATTAAAAATTCTAACTTACAAGAACAATTTCTTTTTTACACTTTCAAAAATATATTGGTTGATGATATGCAGGGCTGAGGCCTGCCAGGCGATGATTACCGTACCTACTTAGCATGTTATGATTATGACTCATCAGCATCACTACCAGAATTTCTAGTTATTAGCTCACAGACACACCGTTACTTGGAGGGTTCAGTAGCTCTCTTACTAGAAGTTGTTAATAGGCATGAAATATACAAAGTTTAAAGTAGTATTGTAGTCGCCTATGTATGTTACCTACTTACATTTCAAAATAATTACCATTAATTTATCTTACCATATCTACTTAAGTAAAATATTACTAAAAACTCTCTACAGACTTTAATGTCATTATAAAATTTAACATGTTTCAATTCGATACCTTTAAACTAATAAATTTTATTCAATTTCTTGGCAGTTAGTAATGTTAGTATGACTCGATAATAAACTTTTTTTTGATTTTCAATGTATTTAAAATCATGTTCTGAAATAATCACACTAAAACATTTAGATTTACATAATAGATGGGGAATTAATTTCCGCGTTTATGGGACTTTGGTAGGTATGATGATGAAGGAGCTTAAGCGGTAGAGTAAGCGGCTTGTGGTAATGGGCGGGGCGGATAGGCACGATCCTCCACTCAGATGGTGTGGGCGGTTTGTGCATACTTTATCAACTGGTGTCCTTTGTCCCTCGCAGAGTAGAGCTGGAATATTTAATTTGTTACTCGTTGGGGCTTGGGAAATGTAAACAATGTTGAGACTCTATGTGCAGTTTGATATATGAGTTCAATACATCGTAAATAAGTTACATAGCACTCAGGATAAATAACTTAATACCGTGGTTATTATGGTTAAAATATTTTAAGCCTTTGCAAATTAACTACCTACCTATTGATATTTGGATCTTAATATAATTATGTATGTATATTATATAAATATTTATTTTTTCCCATAAGAAAATTATCGGATCTATAGGAACATTCTACATGCACATTTTCTAACTGATTACTTTTTTACGAATTTTTCTTATCCTCCGGATTCCCTTTCAAATATATAGTTTTACAGAACTCAAATCAAAGCTGCTCACTAATTATAATCTAAATTTAGTTAAATGGTAGGTATAATAATAATCACCACAGAGCATAGATAAATTATATGTACCTACAACATTTTTTATTTATATACCCAACCATAACGCATGCCAACTCAACTGTATAAGAATAAAATTACAAAGTTTGAAAGTTAATCGTCTAATAAAACTGTGAGCAAACATTCTAGTTAGATGGAAACATCGAAGTAGGCCTCAACCCTCACTTCATTTGCATAATAAGCGCGCGTCAGAAAAAGCTTTAAAATAAAAACGCGCGCATAATGGCTTTATAAATAGATTTCGGAAAATATTTTCTATTAAATAAACTTCCAGTTGTGACGTGGTGCACAACGAACACCGTGTTCGTATGAATAAATCATATCAAATAACTATCAGGGGAGATCCACAGAACATTCTTTCCCCGTTTACATCAAAACATTTCGTTTAGGGTTGAGATAGCTTATTTGTTTGATGCGAACAGATTTTTTATTCATGATTTTTTAATGGACGTCCTTACTGTACATTTCACATTCTGTCGCTGATTTATTCGTTCGTTCGATGTCACATCTTGTGGCTTCCTTTAGACGCTGCTATGTAAAACCTATTTCATTTCCATGTATTCGATTGCGTAATGAGCTTTTTGTCGACATTATATCAGACCCTTTCGCTTTATATTAGGCTTTTCATTTCAAAGGAGATGTTCGTAGCACATTGAATTTTTCAAGAAAACGAATGGAATCCCAAAGGATGTGTTGGAGCGCTCGAACACCTACAGAGGACGGAGGGTTAAGCCTCTCAGCTCGCATCGTGCCCCGGTCACACTGATTGAATCGAGCCAACACGAATGGAAAGGAACCGAGAGCAAGTGCAATTTTACAACGAATTTGAAATAGCTGTATAATAGGTCTTTACCTATGAAATTGCCGTTTTGCATGCATTAAGTGAAAGTACTTATTTTTTCAAACTTTTTTATTTCTGTTATTCGTAGTAATCACCCATGCAATCGAAGCATCTTTGCCAACGCATTGGCAGTTTATTGATGCCCTTCTTGTAAAAATCAGCTGGACAGGAGGCAACAAACTCTTCAAAGGCATTTTGTACTGCCTCTCGGGAATTGAATTTTTTACTCAGTAAAAAGTTGTCTAAATTTTGGAAAAAGTAATAGTCGGTAGGTGCAAGGTCTGGTGAGTATGGCGGATGAGGGAGAGCTTCCAACCCCAGCTCTTGCAGCTTGGAGACCGATGTTGCGAACTGTACCAAATGATGTTGTCAGTCCAAAATTTAGACAACTTTTTACTGGGTAAAAAATTCAATTCCCGAGAGGCAGTACATAATGCCTTTGAAGAGTTTGTTGCCTCCTGTCCAGCTGATTTTTACAAGAAGGGCATCAATAAACTGCCAATGCGTTGGCAAAGATGCGTCGATTGCATGGGTGATTACTTCGAATAACAGAAATAAAAAAGTTTGAAAAAATAAGTAGTTTCACTTATTGCATACAAAACGGCAATTTCATAGGTAAAGACCTATTATTTATCTTCGGAAATCATCATTGGATACCATCTCAGTTCTTCTTTTTTGCGATAAGCATGATGTATAACGCAGTAGTGACACTAGATAGAAAGACAACCAACGATGATATTATTGTATGCACAAAAAACATTCAGTTATATACTTTTTTGACTGCCTCTTGCCGTATGAAGTCTCGGGTTCTATTCCCAGGTCGGACCAAAGCAAATATTTGTTTGAAACTTGCGTGTTTTCTCTAAAACGTAGCCGAATCTACATCCAGCATAAGATTGAGTATCACAAGGTTTGTTCTCAGTAATGATCGGCAGTGATATTTCTCAGTAAAGTAGATAATATTTTTGGCACACAAGCGATCGCCGTTTTATCTTTTTTTATAATCCGAGTTTCATATGTGCTCGAGAGTTGGTTTTTGATGAAAAAACATGTAGCATTGCCTGGACCAAGGACTGGGAAATTATAGCTTCTAATTATGTCCAGTATCCGTTGAAGTTGAACAAAATTCATAAAAACAGTTAAAATTGTTTATGAACACGACCTCTACACTTTTTAACTTCTTAACGAGTACGATCATTAGATTGGCGAGTGGCGGTGACACAGCGCTGCATCGAACTGAACCATTGTCGTGTACGTCAGCGCGCCCTGTAATTATCGCCTTGCTGCTGACATCTTAAATATCACGCTCAATATTATATTTTGCTTTGTACTTTAAATATTTACAATATTTTGAAATTTTTTGACGATTATAAATGATGTTGAACGTTGAGTAAAAATTTTTTGAAGCACACTATTGAAACCTTCTTATTGGCGGTGTTTGTTACATCAGCTCTTTTTTATGTTTGGTCCTGCCAATATGACTCTACTCTGCCTGATGGAAAGCATAAGCAGAATCCAAGAGTGGTGATCACCATACTCATTGCTTGTGCAGACAATGCAACAATGCAGCATGGTGACCCACGCCATGGCGGGCTAGTGATGCTTCTGAATCATTGGGCCTCCGGTCTCGCACTCACCAACGGAACACGACAGCACGAACGCTGCCATTTTACCTTCTTTTCGTTGGTTGCTAGTCATCACATAGAAAATGGACCTCCACAGATCCACATCTTTTTAAATTAAATGGTGATTCCTGCTCCAGTTGATAAATAACCTAACCTAACTTCTGTCCAGTTGTAAAATAAGTAACCATGCTCTTACAGGAGTGGATAAAGTCAATGAACAAAATAAAATAAATACACAAAGGCGATGGTTCAAAAGTCCTTTAGCCTTTGATGTATATCTACTTCGATTTTTAAATATTTAAAATGGCCGTGATGCAATTTTTCCACAGGTATGGTCCAACAAATAACTGGGACCACGCGATACAGTCCTTAGCTGTATTATTATTTAAAGTTGATAATAAGCTCGAATTAGGTTCACTTAATTTGTGCATGTAGTTTGCAAAACGCAACGTTAATTAACGTAAAATGACCTACAAGCTCTTAGGTCTTAGCTCATACTATTACACGGTTATTGTTTATAATGTAAATTTATCTCAGTTAAGGTGATATTACGCATCTTGTTAGAAAAAATCTACATAGTTAAAGCGGTAAAAAACTAAACTGTAGTATCTTATTGTTTTAATACAATGCTCAGGTAGTATATAAGGCCTTAATAGCACGGCAATTGAGCATTAGACTGAAAAAGCAGTTTGATTGCATTTCCTGCAGGATTTGTATGTTTTACTTAAAACTTAGACCTAAAAGTCAAATTTATCAACTCCTCATGGCAAAAGTACCGGATGGTCGGAGATCACTGTTTATTTCGAACTTGACTTCCAACCGACTAAAAACAAAAATATTTTTTTCGGTTTTGCCCGGAGGCACGATAAACGTCGATAAATAAACATTATTAGTTTGTAATTGTAAATACCACGCTATCGTTTGCTTGCAGAATGGACTAACTGTTATGATAACAAAAATATATTGTTTATTTTTCCGATTCAGTTTCCGATTTGTTTTAATATATAACAATAACAAAGTGCTGTTTACTTAGTTTATCAAATAATCGCGTGTTGCTTGTTAAATGTTGTTTCGATTTATATTTTTTAGTAAGAATCATATTGTTTTTTATATTTAATGCCTATCATACATATGCACCTGCCTTGTCCCTCACAGAGCCAACTCAAGGTTGACTGGTAGAAAATGCCATGTGGCATTAAGTCCGCCTCGTGCAACTGTAATGCAGGAAGTATAAATAAATAAAATATTGACAAATATAATTTAAAAATGTGAATTTTTTTAGAGAAGTTGACTGCACGTTTGGCCTAGTGGTTTAACGGTCACCACGCCGTTTCCTACTTCGCCAAGTATCATGGGTTCAAATCCCACGTAAGACAACACTTTGTGTGATCCACAAATTGTTGTTCTGAGTCTGGGTGTTCTTTGTGTCCGTTTCATGTATGTTTATAAAGTCCCCCGCGACACAGGATTTATTCCTAGTGCGGGAGTTTTCTTAAAAAAAAACAAAGAAGTTACTGAAAAGTCGTGTTTACTTCGAACTACGAGCCTGTTTTCTGCTTCAACAAGAACAAGGCGGTGCGTTATCTACCTTTTTTATTTGATCTGAGTTTAAACCATTACCTATTAGGAAAATTTACCAAACTATAATGAGAGTAGGCAAAAATCACCTTTCTAAAGAGAGGCCTTAATCCAACAGTGGAGTGTTAAAGGTTGTTGTTGAATATTATAAAAAAAAAATTGACTAACTTTGTAGGTAGTAGAGCCACGCTGATTTCAGCACGAACGGGCCGGCTCGACCGGGGCGGTACTACCCTCGCACAGAAAATCAACGTAAAATGACAGCGATCGTGCTGTCGTGTTTCGTTGGTGAGTGCGAGACCGGAGGCCCAAATAGTCTAGTCAACAAGTTCCATACTTAACTAAGTATACTTAGACTAAAATATGCAGAAGCATCACTAGGCCGCCATGGTGTGGGTCGACATGCTGCATTGTCTGCATTCGCAGTGAGTATGCAAGAGTGGTGCTCTTGGATTCTGCTTATGCTTTCCATCAGGCAGAGTATTCATTTTGGCAGGCCATAAATAACAATAAAAATTATTAAAACAATAAAATAAAAGCAAAAAAAAATGAATTGAACCTTCCCACTTATGTTGTTATATTTTACGATTCCTTAGATAGTAAAAAGTTTCCAATAAGAACGATATGAAACTTTGCATATTTCCATTCATAGAGCGATATACAAAGTTTATGATTACTTACCTATAGGTTATTCAGAAGCTAGTTATAAGATTTCATGTTATTGTGAAAACTAAATGAGTAATTTGTATTAATTTATTCAATTGCTATTGTGTTCCACGTTGTTTTGCAATCGTGGTGATAATCAACATTATTATTGCGTTGTAACGCAATGCAAATGACATATAAATCAAATTATTAATGATTAATTTATGTAAATTTTAGTAAACATTTTATTTCACTAGATGTTTTATAATTTAAAAGAAATTTGTGCCATTCTTTCAATACATTTTCATCATATTAAATCATGCAAAAGTGAGCAGAAGAAGATTGTTTGTAGCGGAGATGATTGAAACACTTGTGTACTGACATTGAAGTAGAGATATCAAGTATGTAAGAGAAGTAGTTGGTTTGATTGGTTGATTAATAGGTTTTAATAATGACAAGACGAAGGGATGCAACTACTGCAATGATTTAGAAGTGATGAGGTCTGCGTTTAGGTAGTACAATATCATGTCACCGCAAGTGACAATGAAAATATTGAAGGTTCTTAATATCTAATTTTTGCTTTAAATGGAAGAAAATTCATTAGAATAGGGCCCTCAGAATTCCTGTAACCTGCTGTTGCTTTTAATTGCAGTATTGTTGATTCTGAATAATGTTTTAGAGTCGTTGATATTAAAAATAAATAAATAAATAAATATTTCGGACATCTAACACACATCGCCATCTAGTCCCATGCTAAGCAGAGCTTGTGTTATGGGTACTAGACAACTGATACAAATACATATATACTTTTTTTTTGTAAATACATACATATTATACATAGAAAACACCCAAACTCCGATTAACTTAACTTATTAACTCCAATTGTTGCAGATATTTACTTTTATAGAAGGTCAAACAAGCAGATCAGTATCCAGACAGTAAGTGACGAACACAATCCATAGGCACCTGAAACGCAAGAGTATTTTAAGTACATTTTTGGTATTTCTGAGATAATGCATTAACAGACTTAGTCTTGTAATAATGCAAGGAGTGTATAAACCACCATAACAGCTATTTCGGAAATAGATGAGTACCTTTTCGAGGATAATAAAATAAGTACGTAACTAAGTAGAAAATGTCCTATATCGACACACTGTCAGCCATAAGCAAGGGGATCTTCTAGACGTAGGGGAGACATTCATGAATATTTTAAGATCCGATTATGTTTAACAGAGTGGAGTTATTAATATACATATATTAATATCTAGACATATTGTTTGTTTACGTACAGTATTTCTACATATTAATATACCATACCATTTACCAATCCCTTCGGTTATTAAATGATTTTTAATTGACATAATATGTTAAGAAGTAAAGCAGAAACGAATTAGGTACTCGTATCAACGCTGCAACGGTAATACCACGGTGGGAGAGCCACGCTTTGGCATGAATGCGCCAGCTCGGCCGGAGGGATACCACGGCCTCACAGAAAACCGGTGTAAAATAGTGCTTGCGCTGTGTTTCACCGAGTGAGTGAGGGTACCGGAGGCCCATACCCCAATCCCCTACCCCTACCTCCCCCCCCATCCCCAAAAGGCAACGCACTTGTGACGCTTCTGTGTTGCAGGTGTCCATGGGCGGCGGTAATCGCTAACCATAAGGCGATACGTCTGCTCGTTTGCCCGACTATTCCATATATAAAAAAAAAAGAGTATCTATTCCAAAATGCTTAAAGGCATGAGTTGTGCTTTAAACAAATCCACACTGTTATATTATAAATTCAAAAGTAACTCTGTCTGTCGGTTATGCTTTCACAGCTGATTTCAAACCGATTTCAATTAAATTTGGCATGGAGATACTTTGATTCGTGAGGAAGGACATAGGCTACGTTTTACTGCAATAACCAAAATATCGCGGTCTGAGCTGCAGGCAAAAACTAGTCACATATAAAAAGCTAAAACATAATATTTATTCTTGTATTTGCAAGTGACATGGCCAATCTACGATGCATTCATCTGTCCACTGTTAAACAAATTATAAAAATAATCATGTCTGAAAGAACTCACACAAATTTCGACTTTATAGCTTAGAAATAAGGTGTGATGAGATTTAAAGCACTGTAAAGTTGAGTCTATTTGTATAAAAGGGTAGTGTGATTTGTCGAAGTGTCAATTTACTGACGCCTCCAGTGCCTCGGGCCTCTAATGTAGTTGGCGCCCCTGCGACGACGTTAAAATCGCAAGGCTAATAAAATATTTTGACCCTTTTATGAGATGAATACGCCCACTGTTAAGTACAGTCGAAGCTATATTCATTTGTTCTGTGGCCGAGGACAGGTATTAAAAATATCTAGGTATGAATAAAAAAGGGCAGTTTTAAATAACCATATAACTGAAATTAATTAGAGTGCTTTTCCTTCCCTCCTTTCATAAAACAGGTTATTTGGTTGTTTAATTATTATTTCGTAAGCAAATAAAATTTACAAAAATTTTGTTTGTCGGTATAATATATTTATGCATTACAAGGAATATCCATGAATGTGTCTTTTTACACGTAGCTAGATGAACATTTTTAATATGATTATGATAACACCAATACTTAGAAAACGGACATAGTTTAAAGTTAACAGTGGTACTTAGAACAGGTAAATGATGATTTGTTGCCAAGAGGTTAAGTTTGCATTTTCAAGAAAATCTCCGATATAGCTGAACCGATTTAAAAAAAAACACTGGTAAAAAAATATATACCATAAATAGACTACTTTTTTGGTAAATAAATATTTTTAATAATTTACACAGTAAATTGATTGAAGGTGTCACTGTGATTCTGAAGGTGGCAGAAATTCTAAATATGGCATGTAGAATTGAATTAAAGTGTTAAAAATAAATATAAAGCAAGAATATTAATCACATTTATTTTTGCGTTAAAAAGTCTGCAATACTATATGTTTAACGCTATAGATACTTTTTTGGTGAATAAATATTTTATGATTATTTTATTATGTCAATAATAATAGAAAATATATATACGTATATTATAGCCAAACCCTTTTTGAAATGACTTTGATTGCACTACATTAATGAAATCGACTAACATTTAAGAATACGGGTTACTGTTTTAGGATGCTCGTATGTTTAGAAGTTTGTAACATATTTCTATAACAGAATCGCTTGATGCATATGGTGGTGAGTGTACCAGAAGGCACGTCAGCCCCTACGAAACTATTCGGATGTGACAATAATTGAAATTTGTGCCCGGAGGCATTCATGACAAATAACTTTATTCAGCATTTAGCTTCCAATTTTACTTGAATGTTTTGCACACGGAACGACGTTTCGTTCCCCTATCTAACATGACTACTCAGCTACGTAAAAACAAACGGTAATACTAATTACTTTTAGGCAATTTAAATATTTAAATTAAAATAAAATTGTAAGCAGTTAATTTTACAATTTAAAAATTAATCTTCTATGTAAAAATCAATCGAGAATGGCTGGGCCGATTTAGCTGGTTTTGGAAAAGTAGTAGGTAAGTAAAGTATCTTAAAGGCCGCCGTACACGTTTCAGTATACTTGCGCAAGTCCACAGTGTGTTGGAAGAGACGTTTGACGAGACAAATTTTTGACTTGCACAAGTTTAAATTCCCGACTTGTGGAAGTATACTTCAGCACAAGTTTACTTGAAGGTGTGTTTCAGTACTGTTCTAGCCACTGCTGCACCGACACGAATGCACGTCCATTTCGAGTTCGCGATATTATAGAACAATCTATTCAATTCAATTTATTTAATAAAACATAAGCATTACAGTTTACACCAAATCACTTATATCTATATTTATTACCATACAAAAAATAAAACTACAAACATACTACAAGGCGCTATTCAGTGCGACCAAATGACCTACGCGGATGTCCGACAGCGCGTCTGAACTGACAACATCATTTGGTACAGTTCGCAACAGACAGTCTCCAAGCTGCAAGAGCTGGGGTTGGAAGATCTCCCTCATCCGCCATACTCACCAGACCTTGCACCTACCGACTATTACTTTTTCCTAAATTTAGACAACTTTTTAGTGGGTAAAAAATTCAATTCCCGAGAGGCAGTACAAAATGCTTTTGAAGAGTTTGTTGCCTCCCGTCCAGCTGATTTTTACAAGAAGGGCATCAATAAACTGCCAATGCGTTAGCAAAGATGCGTCGATTGCATGGGTGATTACTTCGAATAACAGAAATAAAAAAGTTTGAAAAAATAAGTACTTTCACTTATTGCATACAAAACGGCAATTTCATAGGTAAAGACCTATTATGTCTTATAATTACGCTATGGGAGTCAAAAAATATATCTGCATCTGGACTACACTGAAGGAACTCATTTATTTACTATATGCATTTGTATTATATATATACACGGTACATATACCAAAATAGCATTTTTTTCAATTTTGGCTTGGCAAATAAAAAGTAAAGACTACCACAGGAACAAAAAAATGCGGCCATAATAAATTAATAGAACAATACCGAAAATTAGAACAAACGTCAAAATTATATTTAAGTTAGTAGCTGCATGTAAAGCTGCAAAAACACGCTCAAAGGTAGTAGAGCCACACTGATTTCAGCACGAACCGGCCGGCTCGACCGGGGTGGTACTACCTTCGCACAGAAAATCAACGTAAAATGACAGCGATCGTACTGTCGTGTTTCGTTGGTGCTTGAATATTAGAGACAAGTACTTCTAGGCTCCTTGTTAAGGTTTTGGGTATAGATTAAAAGACTAAATTTCAAAACCAGTTATAATTGTTCATCTATTTTGTGGCATACTTACCCAGCTTTTTTGATTTAATATAATTAAATTTTATTTGTTTTTTATTTAAAATTCTATTAATATTATAAATTAAAAAAAAACTCCGTCTATCTGTCACGATTTCACGCTTAAAACACTGCGCCGATTTCAATAAAACTTGGCATGGAGATACTTTGATTTTTAAGGAAGGGCACTCTTTACCGCGTCGACCTACATACAAGCGCAGCTAACAAAATTATCAATAAAAATATAACTATATATTTCAAAATAATAACACACTAGTAATGGTTCTTATTTACCGCAGAACCATACGCAATATATCCCTATAAAAAATTGCATAAATCCACTCAATACCTACTCAGGTAGTAGACCTGATAATACTACTTCTGCTGCTAGGATAATAGAAGAACTGCACCTCAGTATTAGTTCTAAGTAAGCCACTAAATTATTCAGAGGTTTCAGATCTTTATTTACATATGTAGGCATATTACCAAATTGTTTAATTGTTTAACTTTTGATAATTCAGCTGCCGCTATCGCGCTATATATAATAGGTCTTTACCTATGAAATTGCCGTTTTGTATGCAATAAGTGAAAGTACTTATTTTTTCAAACTTTTTTATTTCTGTTATTCGAAGTAATCACCCATACAATCGACGCATCTTTGCCAACGCATTGACAGTTTATTGATGCCCTTCTTGTAAAAATCAGCTGGACAGGAGGCAACAAACTCTTCAAAGGCATTTTATACTGCCTCTCGGGAATTGAATTTTTTACCCACTAAAAATTATCTAAATTTTGGAAAAAGTAATAGTCGGTAGGTGCAAGGTCTGGTGAGTATGGCGGATGAGGGAGAACTTCCAACCCCAGCTCTTGCAGCTGCTTCACGACAACGCGCGACCCTATACTGCGCAACAGACAGTCTCCAAGCTGCAAGAGCTGGGGTTGGAAGCTCTCCCTAAAGACCTAATATATTATCGTACCATAAGTGACCATAACTAAGTTAAAGTTATTATTGTAGCTATAATGACCCTAAGAAGTGCTTATTACCTGCGATATATCTTTGAATTGTTTTGATGGTTGTTTTCCATTGAATGTAGTTGCCCTTGTATCATGCACACGCGATGAATCAATGAACGTCGTGTGAACTAGGCTGTGAATGGATCGCGGTATAATTTTCCATATATTTTACATAGACCATGTTTGTTTACATTTACCAACTATTTAATCATTTTCCTAGCCTTTATTATTCAAAATATTGTTTGGTTTCAGCTACTAGTTCACCGGTTTAACCTGAATATCAGTTTTTGCACGGAGCGACTGGCGACCCTGAGGGTGAACTGAATTTGAAGGTTGAACTAGTTGTCAGGGTATTTGAGGGCTTTGACTTCTCAATAATCATTGCCATAGATGTTCAGGACAACGGGGACCGACTGCTGAAGAAGTACGGGCGGGCGAAAACACACTTCCATACTCTCGGCTGTTATTTCTTTTTTATGGAATAAGCTGGCAAACGAGCGTAGCGCCCGATGATAAGCGATTACCGCCTCTCATGGACACCTGCAACACCAGAGGCGTCACAAGTGCGTTGACGGCCTTTGAGGGATGGGGGGGGGGGGGGAAGATAGGGGGAGGGTAACGCAACGGTATGGGCCTCCGGTATCCTCACTCACTCGGTGAAACACAGCACCAGCACTATTTCAGACCGGTTTTCTGTGAGGCCGTGGTATCACTCCGGTTCAGCCAGCCCATTTATGCCGAAGCGTGGCTCTCCCACGATAGAGAAGAATTAGTAATCTTTATTATTTTCTCTTTATTATTAAGGATTTCTTGTAATTAAAACCCAAAAACACTTTTGGTCCGACCTGGGAATCGAACCCGATACCTCTAAACGCTAACGCAACGCGTTATAAAAAGCAACTACAGAATTTACGGACTATAAAGTTAGGTAGAAAGGTCCACACGTGAACATCATTGCGAAACTAAAATTGAAAGTTTGTCACATAATATTTTTTTTTATCAAAACGCAAGTTTCATTTCATAATATAGGTTCAATCTAGTGCGAGCAATTGTTGTCTGCGATATTCCAGGCACAATACCGCCTTAAAACCTTCAAGAAACGATCTTTTATTACACAGACATGTTATCATAATACCGGCTCTGCTTAGTAAAAGGATAGGGATCAGAGATATACTTATCAGACTCTTCTCATATCTTAAATAATTATTATCTCTATATATATAAAAATGAATCGCCGAAATGTATGTTCGCGCATAACTTCTGATCGACTGTACTAAATTAAATAATTATTTTCTTATGTGTTCGCTATTGTTAGGACAAGGTTTTTGCACAAGAAAAATTAAAAGATAACGGGAAAAGTCAATTTTTTTTTGCTTGCGACTATCCACTGCCCGTGGGAAGCTGAGACAGATATGTTAAAATGGCGGTACGAAGTTCGCCGGGTCAGCTTGTTTTCTATATAAAGTAATATTTCCGGTTGAATATGTAAGATAGTATAGATATCTTTATAAATTAAAATGAATCACAAAATATATGTACGCGCATAACTTTCGATCGACTGCATTAAATGGAATAAGTCGTTTTTTATGTATTTGTTATTGTCAGGACAAGGTTTGTACAGAAGAAAATAAAAAAGAGGTAGAATATAAACCAGTCCCGGTAGCTCTGTGAACATCTTTGGCGATTGTTACTGGTAACTGGAGCTCTAGAAAACAAGTCCGACTTTAATAAAAAGTAATATTTTTAGAGAATTTCGATATCGCGTAGTGATTTGATTGCTTTTTTTATGAGCAAATGAGCAGACGGAACGGCTCATTGTAAGTGATCACCGCCGCCCATGGACACCCGCAACACCAGAGGTGTCACAAGTGCGTTGTTGCGTTGCGTTGCTCCACGTAAAATCGAAGTTCAGCCGTATCGTAGTAGAATTAAAGCCGACTCCATCCTAATTAATGAAACAAACTTGGAGGATTCTTTCATCCCATTGACAATAACAAAATTTATCTTAACGGAAATATTTATGTTCAAAATAGACACTTTATTCTAAACGGAAAAAATAAACTATTAGCTTTGCTTAATTACTTTATTTAAATACTATTAATGATAAACTGTCTTGTACCCTTAATACATATCTGCACAGGTCACCTACCATGCTTTATCGTTTAATTAAACTTTTCAATTTGCGAAATTAACTTACAATCACAAACAAAAGATGTACGCAAAGTATTTCATTATATTATGGACATCATCAAGTATAATTTACAAGAATCGCTTAAATGTGAACAATTTCCAACAAACGGGGCATGAAAGATTTCTAAGTAACTAATTGTTATTTGCCTGTAGAGGTACAGTTTATTAAAAGGTGAAGATAATTAAATTAAGCGAGACGTCTTTGACGCCAGCCCGGCTAATATTTTTATTAAGGGTACCGGGTACTGGTGAATATGAGCACTAGGGATGTGACGCTTCCTTGTGTTATCGATATAATAATAGCATTTTACTAAAATTGGAGTCTTTCTAGCTTTTGCTTGCTTTTCTAATATTTAACATTAACACTGCATACTCTGACTCCGTGCCCCGGCGCGACGCTCCCTCATTGTAGGCGCTTAAGGCGCTTCTTCTTTTCTTCTTCAATTCAATCTTATCGTGAAAACTTTTAAACTATTCGTCCAAATTATTTAGTGTAAAAGACAAAGTGCATTTACATTAAATTCTGAAAGCGCAAAAATATATAAATTTTGATTAGAATTTGATAAATAGGTAGTTTAAAATTTGCATGGTTAAAAAGCATTATTTATGATATACAGCATTAGTAGGTAGTAGAGCCACGCTGATTTCAGCACGAACGGGCCGGCTCGACCGGGGCGGTACTACCCTCGCACAGAAAATCAACGTAAAATGACAGCGATCGTGCTGTCGTGTTTCGTTGGTTAGTGCGAGACCGGAGGCCCAATTAGTCTAGTCAACAAGTTCCAAACTTGTTGACTAGACTAAAAGATGCAGCAGCATCACTAGGCCGCCATGGTGTGGGTCGCCATGCTGCATTGTCTGCATTCGCAGTGAGCATGGTGACCACCACTCTTGGATTCTGCTTATGCTTTCCATCAGGCAGAGTAGAGTCATTTTGGCGGGCCAAACATAAAAAAAAAATTAAAAAAAAAAATAAAAAAAAAAATACTGACTTCCATAGACTGATAAATCCTGTCACGGACTTTTATATATTTAGAACTATTTAAGGCAAACAATCCCACAGTACATTATTATCATGTACCTCAAACGTATTAGGCAGCGTACGTCAAGAAAGTGCCAAAACAGCAGATTTTTTAAAATTTCTTTGATACTCAGCGTTATAGCATGACTAAATGATACAAAACCCTATTAAATTGTAGCTTATGTGTGATTCTGATGTATATTCTACAATACTGTAAAGTTTCATCTAAATCCGTTCAGTAGTTTTTACGTGAAAAACAGTAACAATCATCTAAACATCCTAACTTCCTCACAAACTTTCGCAATTATAATATTAGTAGTTGCAAGGTTTCAGGGTTTAGCTATAAAAAATTATGTAAAAAGTCGTGGTATCGATGATACAAAAGAAGACGAGTAAAAAATGACAAAATTAAACACAGCATTTATCCACTGAGTGCTATACGACGAGAGTAACAGAAATCTACACACGTCAAACCTATACAATTAAGTAAATTTCACCAGGGTTCCTCATAAGCCACCTAGGTTTGTTGAAAATAAGCATGTATCATGATTGTGCTTTATATATTAAATACTAATAAAAAAATAGACAATATATTGGGAGTTTGTGAGGTTGTAGTGGGAAAGCCCTGGATCTACAAAACCGATATAGAAAATTCTTTTATAAATAGAAAGACACATTATTTGTGTCGTCATTTTTAAAGTTAGAAATACGAACAATCACGCGAGCGAATCTGCGAGCAATAGTTGGTAATTAGACATAAAAATTGTCACACGATTATAAAACCATAGGTATTTACATTATCGATATCGACATCTTAACTGCCACTTCCCCATAAAACTTTTTTCTTAGACGTGATAATGCCCGGGGTTTGAACTCGGCCGTAATTACAAACTCTACTCCACGGTCGGTTCCTATCGCAGTAAGGCCGCACGGCTCACAATCGAACCAATTGTGCAGAATCAATAAACAACATACAATTTAACAATTAGGGTTGCTTCTGTCGAAAAGAATTATATTTTATCAGTTGTCCTAAGTAAGCTATACAACAATGCGCTGAGCTGGATAATGAAAACTCACAGTCTGGGAAATTGGGAGTCTGGAAGACTGGGAATCTGGGCAACTCGCAAGCAGAGAGGCACAGTCGGTATTTAAAAAAAACTCATGAGGCTACTCCTTAAGAAATGATTTTTATATGCCAGGGATGACTTGTCATAAACTAAATAAATTAAATTAAAGAGCTTTTTAATAAAGTGATGCTATGGTACTAATTTCTGTTGTTGCTTCACTAAGCAAAGCAAAAATCAATATTACCTTTTTAGTCAATCTTTAGAACGTCGTTTGACTTGACGAAAAGTTGTTATTTTTTCTTAGTTTGATTTCTAGTGTTGTGTGGAAAGATTTAGAACAGCAGAATTAGCACCAATGAATAATGTAAAATCTGGTCTTGGTTGTCGCGATACAAGCCTATAGCTTAGTGCGGTCATCCATCAACCGTCGATAAGTTTAAACCTGTAATTTGTTTATGTACAGATAAATAAATAATTAATAATTAAATAAATAATCACAAATTTTTACAAAAAAAAACCGAAATCAATCAAGACCAGCGGGGCCCATACAAAAAAAAAATACACGTTTTTAACCCCCGAGGCAAAAAGATGGGTGTTATAAGTTTGACGTTGATATCTGTCTAACTTTCTCTGTGTGTGTGTGTCTGTTTGTCGCATCTTAGCTCTCAAACGGATGAACCAATTTTGATGCGGTTTTTTCCATTTAAAAGCCAGTTTCCTTGCGATGGTTCTTAGCTATGTTTGGTTAATATCGGTCCAGCAGTGTAAGAGTTGGGTTAGGGTATGGGCTTCCGGTATCCTCACTCACTCGGTTAAACACAGCGCAAGCACTATTTTACACCGGTTTTCTGTGAGTCCGTGGTATCACTTCGGTCGAGCCGGCCCATTCATGCGAAGTATGGCTCTCCCACGGTACCACTCTATAACCCAAAGTGTTGAATACTGACAATTTAATTAATTTATTGAATCCTACTCTACTGTTATTATATATATCATGTGATTAGAAGCTTTTTTTATCTTCCTGTACCCAACCATTCAATGCACCATACTTGATGAAGTTTGCCAGTGTGATTTAATTGCAGTTTTAGTTTACATTATTCTATTTATTGACTGTAATAAAGATTGTTAAACAGTGGTTAACAATTAATTTCTCCATAAGGATCTAACCTGCTTCTAGCCACCTTAATATTCATAAATCACATTACAAGAGTATATGTCAATAACTTGGGTTAAGGTATACATAGTATCGACTCAAAATCATAAAGGTTTTTTTTTCCCATACATTAGAATCAGCTATATGCAATTTAACCACCGGTTGGTGTATTTACCCTTATGTAATACTAATAATGCAAGTGGAAATAATGCAACAAGGGACATTAATTTTCCACCTGATGACTCTCACGCTAACATAAACAAACGATCAACTTTACTATACTTTATTCGTATTCAAGAAATGCTATAGAGTACGCAACATCATAATTTAATATCCTGTAGTCTACTCACATATTACAAAGACTAGAATGAAATTGTGTCATTGACTAAATGATCCTCTTAAGGCGCGTCTCCACCAAAATTGTTGGCAATTTCAGTGTTTCCAACTGTTTGCAACACTTAAAAAAATCGCCAACTTGTTTCCATTGTGTCTACACCGAGTCGCCAACAATTTGAAAGCGTCACCATACACCTAATAAATATTTGTTACAAACGTTTTCTTTGGACGTTTACCGCCAAAAACGGAAACACTGTTCTCACTGTTGACAATTTTTGTTGCCAACGCAAAGAAATTACAGAATCTTTTGTCACCAACACGTGTTGACAACACAAAAATTTACAAATTTTGTTCGATGGAGACCCGGTTTTACACAGTGTTAATTAACATCATTTAAAAGTCCACTATTGGACATCGGCATGTCCTTACAAAGGAGTCACGCTGGTCAGTCGGATTTTCATAGGATGTGTGTTAAGCTTTCTCTCTCTTTGCAATCTCAGATCAAATAAAAAAGATAGATAACGCACCGCCTTGTTCTTGCTGAAGCAAAAAAAACTACGCTACTTTTCGTCAGTATCGTATAAGTATCGACAACTTGTACGATACTGACGAAAAGTAGCGTAGTTTATAGCATAGTTAGTGCGTAACGTGTGTGTTTACTTGGAACTACGCTACTTTTTTTGCTTCAACAAGACAACACAAGCCTTTTTTATTTGATCTGAGTTTGCAATGCTGTTGACCGAATTGCAATGGTCGCATTCGGAATCCTGAGTAGCTGAGGTATTTTTTTGTTTGGTAAATTCTCTAAAAATGAATCCTAGCTACATCTATTTATCGTCCATGAAACCCCCTGCATAGTAAATTTCATGAAAATCGTATGAGCCGTTTTTGAGATTCAGATTATTATATACAATAATAATAATAAATAAATATTTCGGACATCTAACACACAACGCCATCTAGTCCCAAGCTAAGTTAAGCTTGTGTTATGGGTACTAGACAACTGATAAAAATACATATATAGTATTTTTTGTAAATACATATATATTATAAATAGAAACCACCCAAACTCCGAAACAAATATTTGCAGATCATACAAACATTTGGGCGACCCGGGAATCGAACCCGAGACCTCAAGCACAGCAGTCGCATACGCTACCACTTACGCCACCGAGGCAGTCTTGCTGTCTCAGCATATATGTTTTTTTTTATGGAATAGGGGGTAAACGAGCAGACGTATCGCCTGATGGTAAGCGATTTACGCCGCCCATGGACACCCGCAACACCAGAGGCGTCACAAGTCGGCCTTTGGGAATGGGGAGGGGGATTGGTGTATGGGCCTCCGGTATCCTCACTCACTCGGTGAAACACAGCGCAAGCGCTGTTTCACACCGGTTTTCTGTGATTCTTGTATACACATACAAGAGTTGCTAGTGAAAAGGTATTAGATAAGTACGTATACAAGTCGGCAAGTTCATAGCATATATTAAGAAAAGAAAAATCCTTCAGTATTATGGTATTTTAAATTGTATTTGGCTTAAAGATGTATTAAATCTGAACCGTATCATTTTACGAATAATGTTTGTCTATTGAGTTTTATGACATCAAAACAAGAATAATTCTTACTCCTAAATCCACCCCTGTCTGCCATAAAATATGTAGCATATGTAACATAGACAGGTATGTACTTACTAAAATAATAACTAAGTGAATTACGATGTAAAACCAAGAAGTAGGTACTTAATTTTGTTTGTTCAAAGAATTGCATCATACTCACGACATTTCATAACTAATAGGGGAGCTTTCCGCATGAACGAGTTCTTCATATTATATGAAATTGTACTGACTAACAAAGGCGAATTATTTCATGATGTTCGTTTTTCCATTGTCTTGTTATTAACTGATATTACCTTCACAAGATTATGTTTTTTGTCATACAACTGCATAAATGGGATCATTAATAAAATTATATTTATATTACTTTGCAATATTAGGCTATACAATATGCATGTCAGATTAAACATTAATTAATTAACCAAATACACCGTACAAAACAAAAGATTACTTTTTTATTTAAATGTCATTAACAATAACGAATATTTTGTTGGAACAATCCATGTTCTAATGAAAGCAGTAAGTAAGACTAAAGAAATTGTTTAGTTTTACCGAAAAGATTGCTCCCGCATTATAAATAAATTATACATCGCGGAGGACTTTACAAACATACAAAGACAACAAGATTTGAACCCATACCACTCAGCGCAGTTAAAAACGACGTGGCGACCTCTTTAACCACTACGCCACCCGTGAAGTTTTTCGTTTTTTAACCGACTTCAAAAAAAGGAGGAGGTTTCTCAATTCGACCGTATATATATATTTGTTTTTTATGTGTGTTCGGGGATAACTTCGTCGTTTATGAACTGATTTAGATGATTCTTTTTTTAATGGAAAGGAGATATCCCAACGGTGGTACCATGATAAGGACACTAAGATCTGATGACGGCGTCCAAGATAAATCGAGACGAACCTTGAAGTCGGTTTTTATTTTGTTATTTTTTTTTATTATAATGAGACAAATCCACGACCAGCCGTTCTACCTACATGCCCGGAAAAATAAACGGAAGATCATAATATTGCTTCTACCTTATCTTCATGTTGTATTGTTAAATTACATTTTAAAAAACGTAGTATCGTATGGAATACGCTGCAGGCCGTAACAGCGTATATTGTACTAATAATGTAACCCAACACTATAATGCTTGCCCCGAGCAACTTGCACCTGCTGTGGTATACATGTATCTATTTTATACATATATTTATTTTTATAGAAGGAATATTTGTACAGTGATTTATCTATACATGAATACATAAGTGAAGCAAAAACTCTTTGCCCCCTTTCACGAAAATTATGCGAGTATGAAATTTCGCTCAGTTATAGTTTATGCGAAGGAGAAGTGCAGAAAGCTAGAAAAACTAATTCAATGAATCATGATCGAATTTCGACCGCAGAACTACCACTATAAATATTAAAATAATTTTAGCCATTTCCAACAGTGACGTACATACAAAACGATTTTTCATAGTTCACTCGGCTGGCAAAATTTTTCTCGTCCAGAAGTTTAATTATTTGTTTGTTGTTGTCCACATGATATTATTTAAACGAAGCATAGAATAAAGTCATGAATTTAAGTGTTGCCAGTTTATATAGAGGTTGGATAAATCTTTATAGATTTTTGTGTTGCTCTCCTGATTAAAAACAGATATTATTTGTATTTAATATTTAATGCTAAAGTTCAAGTTTCATTGACGAATTTACTGATTTACTAACATAAATTGCCTCTCAGTTTTTAAGCTATTGCATAGCTTTTATCGCGGGCTTTGAGGCCCTTGAGCGCGGCGACCGAATCAAGAAATTCCGTAACGTAACGAAAATAAAACCTGACACCCGAAGCTCGCACGGATCGAGACGACCTGCTCCGAACGACGAATCAACGAATCTGTCTGTCTCTATGACGCACAAAGTGCGTGACAGAGAAAATAGATTCGTTGACGAGCTGCTCCGAAAGCTGTCTGTCTCTGTCAGAGAGACAGACAAAACAGTCTGGGTTTGCGCAAGTATACTTAAACGTGTATGTCGCCGCGTTCAAAGGTCTCAAAGCCCGCGATAAAAGCTATGCAAAAGCTTAAAACATCTCAATTTTCTTTTGTGGTGTGGAATATGTCATCAGTTATATTAACTTCCTTGGGGTGTAAGCGAAATATTTACCAACATCACCGTTCGACAGCTTTCAGGAAGCAATCATATATGCAAACCACCTTGACTACACATACTTTGTAACCAAACGCTAACGGAACTTTACTCAATTTGCTGACGTCATAGTCCACAATATCTAATACATATAGAGATATCTCCCTCTTTATGACTTACAACATAAAGTCGATATTAAGACAATACATGAACATGGGTATACTTTCCAATAGGAGGGCGCATTGCAGCTTGCTATTTCCGGAGTGTGTGAACATTGTCACCTTGCTCAGTTACTATGGTGATCAACGAACTTCATGGTAGATTTTTAACGATTTCACGCAATTACTTTGTACATCTGCCAGTGGGTAACGTTTAAATTTATAGACAATTGTTTGGGAATTACGAGTATATTTGCGTATTTTATAAATATATAATATTTTATATTTATTATATGTTTGGTATACGCAAATATAAAAATAATAACAGTTGAACATTATGACATAATATGATAATTGAGTACATATCTTCTTCTTTACATAAATAAAAATAAATCGCTGAAATGTATGTAGGTACGCGCATAAATTCCGATCGACTGCACCAAATTGGAAAATTCTTTTTTTATGTGTTCGTTATTGTTAGGACAAGGTTTGTATAAAAGAAAATAACCCGAACTGTATATTTTTTGTCCGCGATTATGCACTACATTGGAAAGCGGAGGCGGGTATAATATTACTAAAACAAGTTTTTCGGTTATTTGGAAAATATTTATGAAAATAAAATATGGCGGTATGAAGTTCTTCGGGACAGCTAATTTTAAATAAGTCTCCAAATCTATCTGAGCTAGAGACTATTATTCAAATGATATACAAGTATAATGGATCGATATTCGAGGAGGAATCTACTATAATCTCCGATAAATTACAATTCAAACTTCAGTGATTTTAAATAGTAAAAACGCTGTTACCAGAAAGTAAATAGGTTTATAGTTGTACATAATTGTATATAATCTTTTTTCGTTCACTAAAAATAGCTTTTTAAACCTAGAAAAAAACATCAAAAAACCGCTACGCGCTGCTACGGATTACGGTATCAAAATTATATTTTTTTGCCTTTAGGGGTGAATTTTCTAACGTTCCGTTGATAAATCAGTAGGTTGAAGTATAATTAAGCATTATATTGAACTGCCGCAGATCTATCTGATTTGTGTTGGAAAAAATATATAATTAAGACTTTTAACAAAAGTTATTAATAAGGCAGCGAACAATAAATATTGTCGTAAGACTATAAATAATAAATGTAATTTATTCCATGTTCAATGTACAAGATTTGGGTGTTTTTCTTAAGAGTAGACTTAACTTAACTTCTAAAGTACTTATACGATCAGAGCTAAGTATATATTATTTCTTACTATCAAATTACAAATCTTAAATTCATTATTAAGTAAGATCAACAATTTAATTTAAGGATCTGCCTGATCTAGGTAAGACCTGTGTTTCAGGCAATTTCTGGTATTACAAATACTTTTTTACTATAAATAATATTTTCTTTCTTAAAACATAGGTTATGACCAAAGCCGCATTCACATTTATCTGTCGTGTTGTGTTGTGACGCATCAGAATGATATCGGTGAACGCATGTGAACGCAACCATATTAAATGTATGAACATTTAATATGGTTGCGTTCACATTTCCGTTGGATGAATCCAGTATCTCCTTTTCTTTCTTTGTTTAAGAAACATTGCCAGCGCCAAGAATTGCATATCTTCTTCAAAATCAGAATCTGAATCGGATGATAGACAAATGTGAACCAAGCTTTAGTGTACATGTTATACAATACTATATTCTACTTTAAAGTTGCTAAGATGTTTTCAGTGTCTGCATAGTTTAATGTACCTAAATATTCTGTTACCCTTTTTATACATACTGTATTATTAACACTATATATTTTTAATAATTTGTTTAGTTTATTATATATAAACGGTCCTAAAAATAAGTAAAATCTGTCTACGTAAGCATGCCTCGTCTGCGGGGTTCCGCAGACTAAGTCTTTTCGTCTTTTGTCTGTTGTTGTTGGGTTGTATTGAAGTTCTCTGTGCTGTTTTAGAATGGTATTTAAGATAAACAGTTGTCGAACTGCTAGTACTTTGCATTCGGAATAAAGCTGGTGTGTAGGAAACCTAAAAGGGTGAAATGTGGATACTTTTAATATATCCTCTGAGCACGTTCTAACGGCATTAAAATTGTTTTAGCAGCACCACCCCTCGAAAATATGCAATATGTAAGGACAGACTGACACATAGCCAAATAAACTAGTTTTACAACCCCATAGTCGGCGATATTTCTCACGTTCTAAAATATAAACATTAATTTACGAATTCTAGTACGTAATAATAGTATATATGTACATATATAGTAATAGTATATACATATAATATAGTATTTCATATCATCAGTTTTTGTCAAAGCAGGGCAGTTGCATGCGTTGTTAGCACTAGAATCACTGGTATGTGCGTAAATGTCAAGGTCAGGTGTCGGGGCGGTAATGTTACTCATCTTAAATAAAATGTATTTTGTTTAAGACAAGACAATATTTCTGTCAACCTTCCATATCAATAGAAAATTATAGAAACCATCGCTTGTATTATTAAAAGTAAGTATGCCAGTGATTGGATAGTAAGACATTTGAAAAAATGGGGCTATTAAATAAATAACTTAGATTCCTTGAATATAGGTAGTAATCGTTGACGTTTCACCGATCGGTCAAGTCAAAGAGTCACCGAGTGAGCGACTGGCCAGGCGGGGTAAATGTCACGAGCACAAAGCCAATAAAGAGTAATCATATCATGTTGCATTCATCGGAAACAAAAGGTCTTGTCCAGGTACGCACTTTGGTTCAGAAGAACTAAAGTACAAAATCAAAAGTTAACTTTATTATTCTAGTAAGAGATTCGTTTCGGTAATCCTGTTAAATAAATATAAACGCTTGTTGTATATTTAAGTTCAATAAAATCTATACTTAATATTATAAAGCTGCAGAGTTTGTTTGTTTGAACGCGCTAATCTCATGAACTACTGGTCCGATTTGAAAAAATATTTCAGTGTTGGATATTCCATTTATCGAGGAAGGCTATAGGCTATATTTTTTTTAAAAAAATTAGAGATCCTTAAGAAAATTGCCAACCCAAGGTGTGAAATCGAAAACCTATTTTTGCGTGCGCTGCAAAAAGTATTGACAACAGAACAAAATAATGTATTACGGGTTTGTAGGTCTCATTAATATCTAAAAAAAAGTCCGCAAGAGCAAATATCTATCATGGTTTAGTCACAATAACCGCTTTTGTGTTCAAAAAAGTTATTAAATCGTCTGAATCGACTACGTTACATGTGTATCGTTATATATTAATCCTTATCCAAATAAAGCATTATGTTATCAAGGGTATTTATGTAGAAGTAAAATACTTTTTGTTTCATCCCATTCGGACATTTCGTTTAGAAGTTATCACGAGTATAAGACGCTAAGAGTTGGTACCTAATAAGGAGTTATTTGCCAAAGAGTTTTTATCATCATAATACCTATTATTAATCTTTATCCAAATAAATGTGTTGTTGATTATGAGTATTAGACCTTAGAAGAGTATAATAAATACATCTATACTAATATATAAAGCTGAAGAGTTTGTTTGAAAGCGCTAATTTAACTACTGGTCCAATTTGAAAAATTCTTTCAGTATTAGATGGCCCGTTTATCGAGGCAGGCTATATATCATCACGCTAAGACCAATAGGAGCGGAGCACCAATGAAGAATATTTTAAAAACGGGAGAAAATTATCACGCTACGGGCAATAGGAGACGCAAACGACGTTGCGTGGGTCAGCTATTAATATTATAAAGCAGAAGAGTTTGTTTGTTTGTTTGAACGCGCTAATCTCAGGAACCGCTGGTCCGATTTGAAAAATTATTTCAAATCAAATCAAAATCCTGTAGGTAGTAGAGCCATGCTGATTTCAGCACGAACGGGCCGGCTCGACCGGGGTGGTACTACCCTCGCACAGAAAATCAACGTAAAATGACAGCGTTTGTGCTGTCGTGTTTCGTTGGTGAGTGCGAGATCGGAGGCCCAATTAGTCTAGTCAACAAGTTCCATACTTGTTGACTAGACTAAAGGATGCACAAGCATCACTAGGCCGCCATAGTGTGGGTCGCCATACTGCATTGTTGTATTCGCAATGAGTATGGTGGCCACCACTCGTGGATTCTGCTTATGCTTTCCATCAGGCAGAGTAGAGTCATTTTGGCAGGCCAAACAAAAAAAAAAAAAATACATTTATTCATCTAAGACAAGTGACACTCACGAACGTCAAATTGAAGCTATAGTTAAAACTCATAGATTGACACAAACAGACGCCACAGCATGTGCTGTATTGTCGAGGTAAATTAGGCGAAAACATCAAAAATCTACTGCCTGCCTGTGTCGATCCATAACTTCCAGTTTCCAAAATGCGTAGAGCTCATGAAGAATACTGCCAAAGAAAGTCATGGCTACTTTTTTTCAAAATCTGATTTTCAGGTACAATAGTGTTAGTATTACATGTAAGGTAAACAGTATGCAAGATGTTGCCACCTGAAATTCCTTTTATTAAAATGCTTTCAGTGTTGGATAGTACATTTATCGAGGAAGGCCATAGGCTATATATCATCAAGCTAAGACCAATAGGAGCGGAGCACCATTGAAGAATGTTACAAAAACGGGGGTAAATTTTTACGCCAAGAGCAATAGGAGACGCAAACGACGTTGCGTGGGTCAGCTAGTTAATAATATAAAGAAAAGATAATTTGTATGACATAACATGCAAGTTAGAAATTGGAATTTAAAATTAGTTGATTTCATTCCAAAATTTTACTATACTACACTTCACAAGCTCAATATAATAAAAAGTATTAATAGTTATAAAATGTAAAATGTATAGAAATATTAATTATAACAATTTGAGATGTAATTCAAGACCACCACCACTAATCTAACAGTAAATTTAACTACTTTATTACGGCACCCCTCTGAACGTGGACCTGTGTTTCTTATATGTAATTTTTCATTATTAAGCTTTTTACAAAGAATTTATTCAAGACAGATGGGACAAAATCTGCTTTTTTACTTTTCATCGTACCTATGTAATTGTTAATTCTGTAATCGTTTTTAACGAATTTAGTTAAGACCTTAATCCATATCTGGTTTTTGTAGGACGCTCATCGCGGTAGGAAGCAGGCAAGTGAGTGCATAAAGCAAGGTATACATTGGCGGGTGCTCGGACGAGACGCGGACACAGCTTCCGTCCCCTCGTCTGTGGTGTGTACACAATCTTACTTTATCTGACCGTTTTGTACTATGGCTACACTTACCTATAACAAAAGAAGGACAAAATGACATTCTACCAATTTAATTTTATAATTATGATATAATATACATATATATAAGTGTAGACAAATATTTTTATATATCATAATCAACAGCTTTTATTTATGAATATTGGCCTCTCCTAAGAATGTAGGCTTTCGTTTCGTTCACAAACCATATACCAACCTGCCCAATCAGCTATGAACGCACACCATACCTACCTACTACATATTCTTACATAACATAGTCCATCTAAGAGATCGCGCATAACTATCGATCGACTGCACCAAATAGGATAATATTTTTTTATGTGTTGATTATAGTCAGGACAAGGTTGGTATGAAAAAAATAAAAGAACACCGGGAGTATTAATATTTTGATTTCGCAATTGTACATTACATACCTACACAATAATAAAACATTATTTTCGGAAATTTAGAATATGCACGAAAAAGAAATATGTCTGTATAAAAGTGCGAACTTTGCCGGGTCAGTACATAATAAGACACATCGTCTTGTTTATTTCCCAGATTCTAAACAATACATATTTCATCATTATTTATGTATGTTACGTACCAGATTTGTTCTCCTAGAAAATATTGTATGGCTATCCTAACACGAAGTCACAGGGGATTTGCGACTTATAGCTACCGTGGCCAGTACTCAACAGATTTATAAGATCATTTTTTCAATGTTCTCAACTTTATTGTGAAGATAAAATGTCCTTTTTTCCATTTGTTGTTTTTGACATGGCGTTTCATCTTTGATGGCTTTTAGTTATTTATTTAATATGAACTTGAACAGTCTTTGATCAAGTCTACGGATTTATTTAATACTACATTTTGGCCATGACTCTGCTCATGTCGATTCGTCGTAAAAATTAGCCTACATTGTATCCTCTCTCGGGATTGAAGGTATCTCCATTTCAAATTTCTTTTTTTTTATCTGTGGGCCTGCCAAAACGACTCCACTCTGCCTGATAGAAAGCATAAGCAGAATCCAAGAGTGGTGGTCAGACAATGCAGCAGTGTGACCCACACCATGGCGGCCTAGTGATGCGTCTGCATCATTGGGCCTCCGGTCTCGCTCTCACCAACGAAACACGGCAGCACTTCTGCAGGTCATTTTACGTTGATTTTCTGTGCGAGGGTAATACCGCCCCGGTCGAGCCGACCCTACCGTGCTGAAATCAGAGTGGCTCTACTAAATTGGGATTATTTTTTGTAATTATTATAGATAGGTTCAGCGGTTTAGCTGTGAAAGCGCGTCCGACAGACAGATAGACAGAGTTACTTTCACATTTATAATTTTAAGTAGGGATTTATATATAAATATTAATAGATTTATGGGTGTATTCACCTAGTGCGTGTAGGCTATATGCATAAATTTAGAGCACCGATGTTTTCTGTAATAATCTGTAACTAAAGTTTACCTACAGAAGGCTAACAGCACAATTGACGAAGTATAATAGGTCGCTATTGCATTGTCAGAGTTGCATAGAGAAGAGGATTTTGGTTTTTATGTTATCTAATAAATAAACCGTACGTATAACAAAAACTATCGAAAAGGACGATTCAGAATAAGCACCCCACTGATTACAATCGGATCGTTTTGATAGTTCCATTAAAAACAGATGTTAGGTAGCCATTAATCGCTAAATTAATCTGTATAACATTTATTTTGGTGTAAAAAAATTTTAATGTCATTTTTTCTTTCACTCCAATCAATTCACGTAACTTTTTATACTATAATTCTTTAAAAAAACAGAAACATGTAAAACAGGACAATTTATAGTTGCAATCAACATAATTATCACTAGACGTGAACTTTTTAAAAATATGCAACGAATACTATCTCTATTGTAACCTCAGACAGAATTGTGATAGGTGAAATCCCAACTTCAGATATGTCATGTGATTTCATCGTCATCAACATGCTTTGTCCACTGCTGGACATTCGAATCTCCTTAGACTGACCTACTAAACCACGACTGGTCAGACGGGTTGATGGATAGGGTTTGTTTAAATTTTACATATCTTACGTAGACTCTAAATTCATAGATCAACACACACAACAGAAATCTGTTTAGCCAAATATTTAACAACATAAATAATAAATTATAATAAAAAAAAATTACGATTTGATAGCAATCGAATTAAAAAGTAGAAAAAAAATTAATGTTAAAAGCTTGGGGCGACATTATTTTCAGAAAGCACCCCACGCTTTTTACTTTGAAATTATTTTCTACTTTTTAGTTCGATTAGTTTTGTTCTTTTTTCAAATTATTGTATTGTCATCGGCCCTTGACCCCTGTGCAAATTTTCAAGTAAATCAGACTACTAGAAGTAGGTGAAAATGAAGTTAAAAGATTCCGTTACATACATACAGGTCATGCCAATAAAAGCGTGTTATAAATCTATTTATTACAAGCCTGTTACACCAGAAATGGTAGAGTATAAGGATCGTTTTAAAATAAGATAACATCTATTAAACTATTTTCTAACAAAAAAAGCGATCTTTACCTTAATGACTGTCTGTTCTCAAGAATTGCTCCAATCAATCCAATCCAAATTGGATCCAAGGCGCTTTAAGAGAACAAAGGTTAAACAAACTCACAAGTCAAGACCACTTTAAAAAAATGCAGTAAAGTGCAATCATTAAACCCACTATAACATCCTTTTGATGTAATTATGTCATGCTGACACTGGAGTATAATTTTCACGATAACTTCAATATTTTAAAATGACACCAGTAACAATTTCGTTATAATAATAATAAATATTTCGGACATCTAACACACAACGCTATCTAGTCCCAAGCTAAGCAGAGCTTGTGTTATAGGTACTAAACAACTGATATAAATACTTTTTTTTGTAAATACATACGAACATATTGTGGAGGACAGGGTGATATGTCCCTCCAACACAAAGGGAGGATCCTCCGACCAGGCGAGGTGATCATGCCTGGCGGGCCAACTGCCCAACGGTTGATGTTGGGCTGTTGTATATATGTTAAAGTGCGCGAGAACTTTCACTGCGCGATTCAGGATTAGTAGTTTCTTTGTTTCCTTCGTTACTTCGTAGTTTGACGTATCTTCAGTAGATGGCGCTGTAGTATATTTCGGTTGCGCTGTATGTGGAAGTCGCCACAATATTATACATAGAAAACTCCCAAACTCCGAAACAAATATTTGTAGATCATACAAACATTTGGTCCCCGGGAATCGCACCCGAGACCTCATGATCAGGAGTCGCACACGCCAACCGCGAGACCAACGAGGCAGTAACAAAACTTATTAGCCAAACTTTAGTTAATTATTTCCCGATAGGGAGAAAATCACGCCAATGCATGTTCATGTTCGGTAACAATGCGGGGTAATAATAAGTGGAATGTCGCAGGTTATTAGCACACGTGTGTTCCGGACAAAATGGCGACCCTTCAAATACCAGGGCCTATTAGCTCAGCAACAATTATATAGACAATTTTACTCGCTGACAAACTAAATTATGTAGTAATTATTTTGCGGAAAAGGGATCACAGACAAGTGCTTTTTTAAAAAAAAAGTTAGTGTGTTTCACTGTCGAGAAATAAACAAAAAAATCTGTGTGATCTTAGATACATAGGTGTTTGTTAAGAGTAGGTGAGATATGAATGTAATAATAGAGCCCTTTAGATAATGTTCGCTGTCTACAATAGTCCACTTTTTAATCGACTTCCAAAAAGGAGGCGGTTCTATGTTCCACTGTATGTATTTTTTTATGTGTGTTCACCGATTACTCGGTCAATTGTGGACCGATTTTGAAAATTATTTTTGTATTCGAAAGGGTATGCTCCCGAGGTGGTCCCATTGACATCACATCAGGATCTAATGATGGGATCCCAGGGAAATCGAGGGAAACCTTTTTAGGCACATACTATGTTTTTTAGACATAGACCTTTCCTAAGACCATTTTAGACATTGGGCTGTACCGCGCTGGCCAGTCGGATCGGTATTGGGTTTCTTTCAAGATATTCTTGTCTTTGCATTGCTGTTGTCCTTCGTAGTTTGCTCCCTTATTCGACTCTTACGATGCCTACAAATAAAAAATAAGGATGGAGACATCACGTATTCTCAATACGTCACCACAAGAAATCAGTAAATGTCTACTAAAACGATTACTTGTCACAAGATTTAGGTACTTAAAAACTGACGTGAGTCATAAAATACAATTTTAAATCTTGTAAATCTATATAATATTAAAATTTAATTGGACGTTAATATTCATCTGAAAATATAATTTATCATAAAAAAATCTGCAGCATAAAGTATACAAATTGATTAGACTTAAACAAATCTCTGCCTTTGGGTGATGAAATATTTACTTAATCTAACTTTGACTTGTAAATGAACTTGTATTGTAGCTATATCAACCGTAAATTTATTTTTAATTCCTATTCCATAAAAATATAAAATAAATAAATACAATCCCTTTAGGAATATACCTCACCTAAATCCTGTATCGCGGGGTTTACAAACATACATGAAACGGCAAAAAGAAGAACACCCAGACAGAAGACAGAAACAGCATTATTCAGCAACAGTTTTCCACATTTTCTCGCGTAGAATTTTGGACGACTAGGTATATTTCACATGAACGCATCCATCCCGCAATGATTCTCCAGTAACTATTTTATACAAGCTGCAATATTTGATACCAAAATGAATGTCATTAGTCAATTAAGTATATTCGTTTTTAATATCGATTATCAATTCCTCCGAAATGTATTTTCTTGGAACAAACAAAATATCTCTAATAAAACAAATAGCGCTGCCTGTAAGTAACATGTAAGAATATCTGTGCAATGCATATAATCTAAAAAAGTGTATCCTGTCTTCAGACTTTTCTAAAAGTTAAAGTAAAGCTAAAGTAAAGGTTAAATAAACAAAATTAGGTTATTCATTTTCTGACTTGTTCAGCTAAAACACCACAAAATACGTACCTTTTATCTTACACTGTAGGGCTAAATTCAAAAAAGTTAGGGCGAGTGGACATGATTAGTATTATTACAGCATAAGGCAGCGCATACGCGAGCGACAGTGCGATACGGCACGCGTACGCGCAGATTTATCAGCGTCGTAATTAAAAGGCGGCGCATTATCGTATGAATGTAGCGGGTGCGTGGCGCGCGCCGCAGCTGTCGTATCATGTGTAGTACGACCATACGTTTTTGATCATTGATAGGTAGATGCTTTAGTAGAAACTAGTTATTTAAATAAATTGATAAGACGTATTTATATTTGCAGTGTTCTGTATAATCATGATGAGAAACATCTTTGCACTCACTGTCCCGTGAGATCATAATTAGGGACGAGAATATATATTATTACAGAGAGCCGAGAAAGCAGGCGCTTTTTCGTTTGGTCTATGATGTGGCATATAAACGGTTATGCAACATCATATGCCTTCCAACTGTTAATCTGCCTTTTCTGCGTTTTTAAAGTTCAAAGATAGATTCGCTAAGTAAAGTTATTTAAAACAATGGAAAGTACTCTATAATAACCGTAAAATATTTGACTTTAATTTTACTGTAAAAATATTTATTTCATAGCAAGAACAATAAACACTAACATAAGTGTGTTGTTCTTGCAAAACAATTGTTTTAAAAACAACGTAGGCACAAGTATCAAAACTATCATAGGTTATCAAAATCGCGTGATGTATCGTGATTGTCTAAACGCCGACAGATGTGTGCCGGAATGTAATTGTTTGTTCGTAACTTTACAAGCGGTCTACATTTTATATCATTCGGCCACCACCCTAATGTACAAGGATTCATTCACCTCGTCAGATGTTCAATGGGGTGAACTAAGGGTCGGAAGTGCTAGTTTTTTGCGAAGAAATACTGATTTTAAATCGTAACTTTTGATACGGTGTGTAACGGTTGTCATTGTATTCGGTTTGTTGATAGAGATGTACTTATTGATACCTACTCTCACTTTTGAAGTTTCTGTTGAAGGTCTGTTACAATATGGTGTTGTATAGGTACCTATTTATTACATCTTGAAGACTGAACAAGTAATTAATATTCTAAGTACCTAATGTGTTGATTTTTAACATTAACAAATAGTATTACGTAATAAACGACTTGAAATGAAAGTTATAATTTCGCTGTATTTTTCTACGGTTGTACTTCCAAACTTCGAAATTTATTTATTGTTTTGGGTAATTCTTTTTTGGAATAGTTTTTTCTTACTGCTAATTTCACTTTAAAAATATGACATTCAAGAATACAAACTGTATTAAATTCTTCACAAACGTCAGTGTAGTCTTTAAAAGTTAGTTATTTTACTTTTAACCTTACCAAGACACAACAAAGCATTAAGAATACTAGACGTTTTCTTAATATGTAATTTCTCAATTTATTTACACTCATTTGAGTATAATACCAACGAATTTTCATTACAATGTTGCTGCACGAAGTTTATCGACCGACACAAGTACTCTGGTTCAAGAGGAAGTCCTTTAAACTTCCGAACAGCTTCCGTTGTTAGTAAACCCGATACTACCACCAACATCGCTGTATTAATGGCCAAGCTATAACGTTAATTTATTTCTTAAAGGATTAACTTATAAGAAATAAAATACGAGTATCCATGCTAATATTATAAATTCGAAAGGAACTCTTCTGTCTGGTACCTTTTACCTTTACCTATTCTTGAAGAAGGACATAGGCTTTATGGCGATAACTGACATAGGTACATGTGAGCGGAGCCGTGGGCTAAGGCTAGTCTATTATAAATATAGTCGTCAACGCATTGGGAATAATGTTAACAGTTTTGTACTTGTAACTTTTGTATTATTAAATTAATTACCTACTTGGATCTACAATCATAAACAGCACAGGAAAAAATAACTTATTTATAAAAATATTGTATCAATTATTGTATGTACATTGTATGTACATGTATTTAGGAACTAATTAAGGTTATTACAACCTATAGATAGTTTTTTTTAGTATTGTCTTATATTTTACATAAGATTTCAATAGAAACAACAAATTCTAAAAATCTACATTCAGAATTATTTAATTAAATAAGCATTTTTTTGATTTCACTACTAGTTGTTGCCCGCGGCTCTACCCGCGTATATGTCGGTTACAAACATACTCACAAACTTTCGCTTTTATATATTAGTGTGATGATAGATTTACATTGGGTTCAGTAATTTCTTCGAAAGTGTGATGTTAGTAGCCGTGTGTGGTATATGGCACAAGGTGGTTAGTCAGCTGTGTGTCTAATTATGTTAATGGAATAATTCCAAATGCTTCCACCTACCAGGACTTTAAATATTTATCCAAATTATTATGTATCCGTAATTGATCTAAATGTTACGTGTTACATGCGCCGATATGATAATCAACAAACTAATTACGATGTTAATATAGAGATGTACATCATGCTTAATTAAGAATTTCTTTTAATTCAATGTAGCAACATTAATAGTGAACAAGCAGCTAGAGAAGTTATTGATTGTAATATTAAATTACTGTATTCTGATCATCTTGGCAATGTAAAAAAATGTGTTATGATAATAATAATAATTATTTTTACGGGAATTAACGCGATCACTTATTCAAAGGTATTACATACCTCTGATTTGCCTGACGTTTCGACCAGGTTGCATCGGCCGTGGTCACAGGTAAAAATAATTATTATTAAATTATGGAACGCGAAAGTTTAAAAGTTAGTGTTATGATAATTTTAAAGAATATTTTGATGAAAGAAGTAGAGAAAAGGGTATGTTGTTTAAAACAATTCAGCATCAGCCTTCTCGCGTACCCTGGTTCATTAATAGCAAAGTGAACAAAAATATTATTGTTGTGGCACAAAGACTTCTCTCAGGACACTATCCGTCTAGGAAGTTTGGAAATTTTATATAGAAAGTAGATACACCGAACTGTGAGATATGTGGGACTCTTGATGATGTACAACACTTGCTGACGGAGTGTGCCAAGTATCGAAGACAAAAAGTTGGTGCGTAAATATGATTTAAATAGCTATGATATTGGTATGTTTATTAACATTTTAGGAAACCCAACCTCAAATGCTGCACTTGACTTATTTGAAATATTTACGAATCAAAAGCTTTGACCTGATATTAAATAGAATATAACATAGGATAAGGCACGACGGGACTAACATATTACCATGTGACAAAAGTGTATAAATTATTTTAAAAAAATCAATAGTGAAGGTAACACTACTACTGTACAGTTCACATAACAGTAATAGATGTCACACGACAAAAGAATATTAAAAAAACCATGATCAACATTTTTTTTAAGACAACTCCCGCACTAGGAATAAATCCTGTGTCGCGGGTGACTTTACAAACTTACATGAAATGGACACAAATGACACCCAGACTCAAAACAATAATTTGTGGATCACACAAAGTGTTGTCCTACGTGGGATTTGAACCCACGACACTTGGCGAAGTAAGAAACGGTGTGGTGACCGTTAAACCACTAGGCCAAACGTGCAGTCAAACGACAAAAAACAACATAGTCACGGATGATAAAACCTGTAGGTATGTAGCGTTTGCAATATATTAATATACATCTTTTGGTAACAATTACATTGTTAAAAACTTAAAAAAAGTTTTTTGACGGGATATCGCGTGTCATAATATGAAACAAAGGTCTGTAATGCTGTGAATGAAACCTTATAGATAGTTCCATAACATTGAATCGAGATATTCTAGATGTGCTACAAAATATGTTTACGTAATAAATACTGGCACTGTACAAAGGCACTGTAGGAGAAATAAAATGAAGCTTGTGGAAGCATTTTGGCTGTCAGATTTTATTTTTAAAGTTCAAGTTATTTGCATAGAACGTAACAATAATTGTTACTATTGAGCAATTTAAATATTCATATCATTTTTTACTCAAACATAATAATATGTATATAGTGTGTTTACAGCAGTTAGATTAATGAGAAGGAATTAAAGAAGAATGATTACCAAGAAAAGTTAGCGTCATGAGGCGGCCGGCCATAAGCCATAACAGAAACAGTCAAAATCGTTTTAGCGATGAATATTAAGTGATCAAGAATAATAGAGAAAGAAAACTCATTGTACTGAGTCTAATTAAATTTGGGACATGTGTAAATAGATAATGACGATGACATGTAGTTTATATTAATTGCATCAATCAGTTACTTCGGGAACAAATTCTATTCACGCCTAACAGTGATCCTAAATATGGGCTTACTTTTGTTTTTTTTTTATCCTAGCAGTATGCAAGCTAACGCTGACCATCCCCCAGCTGAACGATTGGGGGTTATCAATTTTATTCAAAAAGGATATGGTTACGATACTGTGATTTTTTTCGTTACATATGAGCCTGCCAACGAGACTATACGCTGCCTGATGAAAAACATGAGCAGAATCCAGGAGTAGTGATCACCAGGCATTGTCTGCAGCATGGTAATCCACACTATGGTGACCTATTGAGATGCTTCTGCATCATTAGGCGTCCGGTCTCGCACTCACCAATGAAACATGACGAATGCTGTAATTTAGGTTGGTTTTTTATGAGAGGGTAGTATCGCCCCAGCCTCTTATAGCCCGTGCCGACCCGTTCGTGCTGAAATCATCGTGGCTAATCTTCTTCTACCTTCTAATTACAGTAGCCATATATAGTCGATTTCAACTAGAGCAGACGAAATGCAAGAGGTCAATGATGATGGTGTTGATGATCACCATGATCATCACAATAATTCAAATTTCATCAAAATCCTTAAAACCAATTGTAATTCCAAAAAAAAATTTTTGATGACTTGCGCCATCCAGTTTTTTTTATCCATATAGCGACATTCCCAAGCAAGTGTCGACACATAGAGTCACCCCTCAAGAACCAGGTCAAGGCGGTGCAACCTGTTGCACCCTCACGCTATTAACACAAATTAGGGGAGCACGCGCCTCCTTGCAAGGTGATTTATGAGCTCTTGAATGTCTTGATAATGTATACGGTGTTTAAATTTTAGGCACTTGTCAAAAGGGTAGTTTCTTTGATTTTATTGTTTGTGGGGTAGATAAGATTGACAAAATTTATAATATTATTGTTTAAGATCGAATTCGAATCGTGACAAGTTTGTGTTTAATAATACCTAATGGATAAGATAAAATTAAGAAAAGTTTTGGTAATTAAGAAAGTTAAAGTGAAAATAGTTTTAAAATTTTCGAATCGATTTCGCTGTTTATATAATCATCATAAACAGCCTTTAGTAGTCTACTGGCTGGACTCAGGTCTCTTTTTAAGAAATGGATTTTTGGTATACTGCAAGTCAATATTTTTAAGAACTTAAATATTAATGAATCAGTCTAACAGCAGTCGACAGATGTACATTATACAATAAAAATCATTTAATTCAAAAAGATGGAAGGCTATTGTGTCGCGAATGACGTCCTTTAAAAGAACAGCAAAGTAATTTAACATGGAAGTGTTGTAAAATTCGTCATATCGCATATTTGAATAGCAAAAAACTAAAAATGTGTATGTGGAGAGCCCGCATTTCATTCGGTCTGTTGCCCACAGATAAGTATAGTGGCTGAACAATACGCGATAGCACTCCTTGTATGGTTCATTCATTCTGCGGTATGTGAGATTATATGCTCTACTTAATAATAATAATTTGATTAAGTTGAAATTTCTTTGAAAAGTTTCAAGATACAAATGGCAGTCAAAAAGTTAAATTTTACTCGATTCTAGTTTCATTCCTGACCTCGAAAATTAGTAACAAATGTTATTGACAGGTCAATTTCAATTCCACGCATAAAATCTTTAAATTTCAAATGACGGTTGACTTATTAATGGTGTCTGTCTATACTATATGGAATGAACAATATAGCTACTAAAAAGTAATTTCAAAAACCCATATTATCAGTTGCACATTCTATCTATATAATATTAGTGTCCTCATAAAAAGGGAACTTCCAATTTCATAATTAATACTTTGTAGAATAAGCATAGAATATTCATTATAAAGAAACTTGATTGAGAGGTCTAGTGTGGTAAGGGATCAGTAGGCTGATGATGCCAAAATTAATCTATTTACATGCTGTTACATTTGAAACTTTTCCAACATGGAACAAGTTGAGCATATGTCGAAGCATCTTACCGGTTGAAGTACACCTGCCCTTATCACGGCGCACGCGCACTCGTTACACGGACCTCGGTCGCAGCTGCTCAAACATGAGCAGGCGACCTTTTTACTCAAGCTTATATATCAAACTTAACCAGTTCGTTTTGATTCACCTTTTGTTTACACATGTATAAATCGGGGTTATTATTATTAAATGTATTGTTATGCAAGGTTAGTAGTTGATCAAGATACCGCCATAAGAATACGGGTATGTATTGGGGAAGTAACCTTTTCAAAGTAACAAATAAAAAAATCTAAATTTAATAGATGTATACCAGAATCACTTCATGGATTCTACCCAAATCAATGTGATAATTTCAATTTATTTGCAGGAACGTATTGTGCAATACGATAAGTAGTATGTACCTCTCTTGGTTCTCTCTTACTTTATCTATCTACTAATTGACCTAAGCTCACTTCTGACAAAATTGTAAAATGAGTTTAAAGTCACCAATTACATCGTGTGTATCTATACTCAGACGTTATCCATGCCATTATGTCCTATCGTTGTAGATAGGTACACGCCGCACACCCTTAACATAATATTGACCTGGTCAAAAAATAATTTGTGAGCAAGAAAATCACACTAATCACACTAATATATAAAGGCGAAAGTTTGTGTGTATGTTTGTTACTTCTTCACGCGAAAACCACTGAACGGATTTGGATGAAACTTTACAGTAATAAAGCTTATACACCAGAATAACACATAGGCTACTATTTGCCGCGATAATCGACATACACGGGGGCGGAGCCGCGGGCAACAGCTAGTCTTCAATAAAAGGAATGTGGAGGTGAATATCGTCATTTACGACAGTGATCAATATCTCTATTCGTTTCTTACTTAAAACTTGAACTTTTCTCCACGGGATTTCTGTGTAAGAGTTTTTAAAAGTGTTTACATCGAAACGAAATTTGATTTCAGCCATATTTATTCTCAGTACGCACAATGCGAGTTATATTATCTATTTTGTTTTTAATATTTTTCACCAGTTAATTTTATTGCACAATTCCTGTCTATTCAGCCTATCCTTTTAGGGAAGAATATCACATTTATAACATTAAAATTGTTCTGTATGTGACAAGTTTGGTTTTTACTGCCAGAAACGATTTTTATTGAATATTAAACTAAACCTATATTTTTGCATTAATATCTCTGTTTATCTTAGCTAAGCCGTTGTTCGCACTGAAATGTAAAAAAATGGCTTGACAAAAAATCTTTGCGTACAACAAAGCAGATATAAAGGTGTTCTGCACTCCCCTTTTGAAAGAAACCGTTCATCGAAAAATACAATGAAATAATCCGGTGCTTGGTACAAAGGTCGATGTACGGTCAGAAATATCATTACTTTTTCTTTTATTTAATATTTTTTAACACTTCAAATCTGATTTTCAGGCATATACATATATCACATAAGAAAAATGCACAGTGTATTATATGAACTAAGATTAAATAAACACTATTGATATACCTAAAGGATGAATGCTATGAAATCTACATAGTCCACCCCTTTTTGTGTATAATTAATGAGCTGAATTCGCATTTTAACTATAAATTGTACATGACAAATTCGATATTTCTTTAAAAATATATTATTAAAAGTAAAAGCAATGTATTTACGTGCTTTTTCTGCAGACCATAGCAAGGTGCATATCAGACGGCGCACGCGCACGTGTCAGGCACGCGTCGCACGCGCCTCGCTCCCAACTCCACGGTTCTGCACTGTCATGGCGGACGTTCACGCAGCTTTTTTTAATTCTTTTTCCTTTAAATCGACTATGAGTTCGTAAATTACTTCACTATTATGTCGAATTATTGGCGAGGGGACGGAAGAAAGCGCCCATTCATGTTTACATGAAATATTTTTATGACCATAACAGACAGGATTTTCGTTAATGGGCCTTATTTTTATGGAAATCCCTTAACATAGTGTGGGACAAAAAGTTCTTTTTATTTTTACCCGACTACGGCAACGCCAAAAGGAAGGGTAGGTAATAGTTTTGGCAGTATACTTATAAAACGATTTTAATCAATGTATGAGAGTCAATAGCTATTAGTTATTCTGTGTCACTAGGTTCGTAATATATAGGCATAAAAATGACATAGGCTATCAAGATTTTATGAAAAGTTTTTACAGAGTCGGTTTATAGTTTTCAAACGTTTTCGTGTTATACTTAAGGTTTATGCTGGATATAGTTTTAAAAGGCTTCTAAAAAAGGAACTACTAAACAAGAAACATGTAATATTCACTACCTAACACCAAACAGGATCAAAGAAGAAATTCTACGTCAATAGGAGAGCTACAGAGATAGTAGAGCCACGCTGATTGCAGCACGAACGGGCCGGCTCGACCGGGGCGGTACTACCCTCGCACAGAAGATCAACGTTAAATGACAGCGTTCGTACTGTCGTGTTTCGTTGGAGAGTACAAGACCGGAGGTCTAATAATGCAGAAGCATCACTAGGCCGCCATGGTGTGGGTCACCATGCTGCATTGTCTGCATTCACAATAAGTATGGTAACCACCACTCGTGGATGCTGCTTATGCTTTCCATTAGGCAGAGCAGAGTCACTTTGGCAGGCACATACATAAAAAATAAAAATTAAATAGTGTTTGGCAAACCTCTTTTAAAGAAAAAAATACTGATAGACATCGGAGATCACCAAACTCAATTAATTTTAGTTATAGTTAATGTAATAATACCTTTAAGGTTTTTTATGGAATTCATTGAATTTTGTAATATTCAAACTAATTACGATAAAAATATCAACCCAATTCTAACATCAAACTTCGGTAAAACTGCACGCGGCAATCAATTGTTCTACCCCTAAATATTTTTAGGGCTTTTACTTTTCTCTCGTAACGGTAAGTTCCCTTACCCTGTATATAAGTACGCATAGGTGTGTGGGTGTAGTGTATGTCAGTAACAATCAGTTGATTAAATCCTGAGCACACCTGCAGGATGGCACGGCACGGGTCGACCTGGGGTGCGTTACCCCGACAACCATCTATTCGATAAACAACTTTTTGAACGTAACGAACACAGGGGTTAATTTTTAACTCTGTTTATTGAACTTGTAGGAGTTCAGGATAAACATTTTAATTACTCGACTAGAGTATAGACAGTAACTAATATTTGTTGAGATGCTCCTCATAATTAATAAACAATGTTTGGAGATTATTCCTCTTTAAGGGTGTATTTTGAAGTACGCTGGGGTTAATAATTACAAATTTTAACAAAAAAAACCGACTTCAATCTGGACCAAATTTAAATGGAACCATACGGGAATATTGAGTTATTCGTTAATTAGTCGCGCACATACTTAAATGGAACAATGCAATACTTGCAAATTGAAGACTTATATGGTTTTCTCATGGATGACATGTCAGAACTGGACCAAATTTAAATGGGACCACATGGGAAGCACCAGCTTTCAAATAAAAAATAACCATCAAAATCAGTTCACCCAGTCGAAAGTTATGAGGTAACAAACAGTCGAATTGAGAACCTCCTCCTTTGTTTGAAGTCTGTTAAAAAGCACTAAGCACTCTGTAAAACAGACTTTCAAACAAAACAGGTAAGTTTTTCTATCCTAAGATTATAAGATATATTTAAGAATAAGATTAGCCTAAGAATTTTTCAGTATGTTCTCGAAAGTTAACCTCCATACCGCATACTCCGAATTTACTAAGCGGTTGCATATGGCCTCCTTACATATGACCTCTTAGAACTGAAAAATATTTGACCGGTTAGTAGTGTCACAGTGTGATTCACCTATTGCTAGATAATAATTTAATCAATAATGTCCCTACCCATATATTACAATAAATTACAGGAGAGTACATTTAAACAATAATCACAAATTGTAACAAGAAAAAAAAACGAATTCAAGAACTGGACCAAATTGAAATGGGACCACACGGGAAGCACCAGCTTTCAAATAAAAATAATTATCAAAATCGGTTCACCAAGTCGAAAGTTATGAGGTAACAAACATAAGAAAAATAGTTGAATTGATAACCTCCTCCTTTTTTGAAGTCGGTTAAAAAAACTTTTAAAGTTTGTGGCTATACACAATAATCGTAGTTTTTAAAATTTGTTAAGCAGGATTGAAGGCCTGATAATGTGTTTGTGTATATGATGTAGTTATTTACAAATATACATATCTAGAGTATAGCGGATTTTTATTTTTATATAGAAGGCGAGATTCTAAGATATTATGTATTAAGGAAAGCCTTTTCTGTGCGTGATTTAATGCTGTGTGCGATCTAATTTGTCTTTAAAGGTATGTATTAGTGTGAGAAACAATATTTTAGCGTCATTGTCTCACATTCTTTATAAGGTTGCATATCCATTATACTAAATCTATGTTTGCAAATTATTATAATTAGAAACATAATCCAGACTACTATAATCATTAATATATAGAACTAACTTGACACGATTGTTTGTATCTCTTGACTTATATAATACCGAAGTCTTTTATGTCTATGGCAGTAAACGAGATATGAAATTTATCCTCATTGGATATCAATGTACGGTACTCAATTTCGTTGGCAAACAGTGCGTTCCATCATTTCACCGTTATTTTATTACAGTGAAGTAATGTTTGGTTCATATGTTTGCTCTCACACGCATGCCACCCCAGCTTTTATCCCGTCACACAATAGTTTAGACAACAATAGTGCTGCGCGCGCATCTGTCGCTTTCCCGTTTCTGATTGGTCGCCATGGACAGCGTGTGCGCACCCTACACCCTGATTTCCAAAGTACTACCCGGATCAATACTGAATTTTGATAACGTATGCATAACTTTATCGCAATATTCTATGATAATAATTCGGGTTATCCCATAATGTACAACCAGTTTGGTTCATTTAAATGTTCGGTCTGTCAGTACGGTCCATTGCAAACAAACCACTCGAAATGGATAATGTAACACAAGTTTTATAAACTGTTGTATGTTTTATTTTAGAAGCGGTTTATGTTCGATATATTGTATCATTTGATTAAATTTTAAATAATGAAATTATTGATTTAGAAAAAAAAATTACTCATTGCCTTCAGAAACTGGTTTTTCTGATGTGTACACATTTTTAATCAACATTTTATAATTGTTGATTTCACTTTTAATCTTTTTTAATTTACATTTTTTTTCTAAATAATCTATAATGTGCATCAACATCCTTGAAATGAAATACATATCGTTTAATTTATGTCTCAATGGAAATATGTATGAACTTCAACTTTTCAGTTTCCAAACAAAGACACTATTTTGACAAACATTTAAAATCATTAACTCATAGCTAAGTTTGCTCTATGGCCCTAAAGAATGACCAACCTGTTTAATAAAAATAACATCATGTATAAAGCATTTCGCAACCTAGCAGTTTTTATTATATTCTCTTTCAAAAAAGGTCTCATGAATACCTACTTCAGCTTCACAGCTCCTCGACTGAGGTGTAAACAAAGCCCACGTGAGAACAAATCAGCCGTGTTACTAGCCATCGGAAGGATGTGAACACGTTGAGGCAACACTCCACACCACACGGTTTTAATTGTTTCCCTTTTTTTCCTATTTAATAGGGATGTAATGATATTGTGGTGGGAACATGTCACAACTTGTTGAACAAGACTCTAGGTGTAGTGGTTGTGAATGTTTTACTCTTTTATGTTAGGAGTCGTTCTACACCAAAGGTTGACCATTATATTAAAGTAAATTCAAAGTTCTTATTGTAGATGTTGATCTGAATATTGTATGATCTTCAATTTAATTGAAATAAGAAAAAAATAAATATTATTTGCAAATTTAAGTCACGTATTTAAGTGAACCAGATTTCATGTATATCTGTCAATATCATAACAAAGAAATATTATATTTTTTTGCAGTGAGTCGATCGCTCAGTAAGATAGTGTTTAAAGTATGACTATTATTTTCACTGATGTACCCGTTTCCTAAATAACACGATTAATCTACGATTTCCTCTCTCCGCTGAGAGGGTGTTGATAACCAATTGGCGTGACGCCTTCTCTGAGTTTTCCCACAGCTCTCGTTAATTGAACAGTTGTTTTTGATAGTTCCCATACTGTACATTCTCACTGTTTTGATGGGCATGTCATCACATTCATCACATACAAATTGGTCCTGTATCCAAACAATAACAGATAAAATTTATTTTGATGAGTTTTTTTACTCTTTTATTTAAAAAATGTTACGAATTATCACAACATAGATCTTCGAAATTTAAAAGAAAAACTTAAATCTATAAATATAAACGCGAAATACCACTAACTTATTAATCACAAAATCTCAGAAACTATAACACCTACAAACTTGAAATTTAGCAGGTAGGTTCCAGGGTGTAAACATCCGCTAAGAACGGATTTTACGAAACTCTACCCCTAAGGGGTAAAACGGGGGTTGGAAGTTTGTATGAAAGTCTTATGTTTTTGAAGTAAGAGACTTGAAATTTAAAATGTATGCTTTATAGATGGTGTGGAGGTGTACTAATAATGTACCTTTAGAAATCAACCCCCTTTTGGGGTTAAACGGGGGACGGTAGTTTGGACGCAAACGAGGTTGCGTAGGTCAGATGGTATAATAAATAAATACCGCGTGGGACTTTATAGACACACATGTAACGGACACGAAGAACACCCTTTAGAACAATAATTTGTGGAAAACACAAAGTATTGTATCATGGTGTCACCAAACCCATAGCCCACAGTGAATAAGAAGCAGCGAGATAAAGGTTTAAAGCACTACGCTATCCGTGCAGTCAGTAATTAATTAGTTTCTTCAAGGTATCGAGGGCTACTTACAAGTTAAAGAACATATTGTGGGAGAGCCACGTTTCGTCATGAATGGGCCGCTTAACCGGAGTGATACCACGGCCTCACAGAAAACCGGAGTGAAATAGCGCTTGCGCTGTGTTTCACCGAGTGAGTGAGGATATCAGAGGCCCATATCCCAACCCCTCCCCCCAACCCCCAAAGGCCGGAAACGCACTTGTGACGCCACTAGTGTTGTGGGTGTCCATGGGCGGCGGTAATCGCTTACCATCACGCGATACGTCTGCTCGTTTGCCCCCTATACCATAAAAAAAAACAAAAAAGGATTAATCTTTCGAAAATGAACTGCAGAGAAACCAGAAGAGGCGCCTTTACCTTTAGTGCAGAGTGTGCGGTGCACACGCGCGCAGCAGTATTAATGAATCTGCGCACATACTGAAGGGCGCTATGCTTACTAAAGGGCGCTAAAGGGATAATTGCACACGGGCGGTTCACGGACTAGAGATATCTCTGGTAACCAGTGCCATTTAGTGACAAATCTTTAACAGGAAAATAGAATGTTGCAAGTACATTATAATGTCATTGACACAATAAGTGCACTTATTCAATTACAGGTCCAGCCGGCGGTAAGCGACACCGGTAGTATAGCTGCGCCCGCGCATCGCTTCCGGCACGTGCGTGAGTACGGCTTCCCAGTTCCGTCCACTTCACCCTACCACGACGAAAACATACGTAAATATAGCTCTTATTGTTCTTAACTTAAAGTTCCTGAAACTACCAAATATTTTAATTGTCACTGTAAAGGTAATAGCTATTAGAAAATAAACCTTAACTTGTTAAAAATAAAGGTTATGGGAAATTTTATAAATAATTTGGTAAAATATCCTAATGAGGTTTGTGCGCAGGCGCTAAGCCGGACACTCAACGGATAATGTATTATCTAGTACTTTGAAAGGGTAGTTAAGTCCAATGACGTGTCGCTAGGGTCTGTATTAATATAAAACATATTTGTTCCTAATTGATTAAAGAGCGATGTAAAGTTGAAGAAAACTTTATTAAACTGTTGTAAATTATATATTGTGTGTTATTTCCTTAGGCACTAAGTCCTTCCCCATATCTTCTCAAAGAGTCCACCCAAAGACCGACAACGCACTTATAACTCTTGGAGTATTAATAATAATAAATATTTTGGACATCTATCACACAACGCCATCTAGTCCCAAGCTAAGCAGAGCTTGTGTTATGGGTACTAGACAACTGATATATGTATATGTCGGAGACACAAGAATAAACGAGAACATGAATGACAGATACAGCCAATCTGGACCAAAGCCAAACACTAATCACTACTAAACGGAAACGAATTAACTTAAACACCATCAGCAACCCCCCATGAGGGGATTGGGGCAACGCTCACCCCTCCGCGATGCCCTGTGGAATTCGCCACCTAGGCTAGTAATTCCCCCACTGATAAATATCGCCTCATACACACAATATAAAACACAGAGATACAATAAATCACAAATCAAATAATAGATATGGTCGTCGCGAGATTTGAAGAGAACTGTGTCCTGTTGCCGATCGCGCCGCTTTATATAGAGTGTTCCGTAGTGTTCGATAGTGGCAAATGTTTGTATCACTTTTATTATTTGGATACCCTCACTCCGACACGGCCGTCCTGACGTATTACACGTCCTCGTGTGATGTTGAAGGCATCATCATCATTATCCGCAGAAAAGAAAGAGATTTTTGTGTTGTTCGGCCACTCCTGACCAAGGACATTGGGTACATTATTACATTTTACCTTCTGTGGAACAACTTCATTTAGGACATTCTCATAAAATAGGCTTTTCGTTATCAAATCTGAATGCTAATAGACTTCTCGCTACATACTAAATTAATAACACCAGTAAGTAGTATCGCAACAGTCACCTCACCGTTTATCGCGTTACATTTTTGGATTATTATTATTAACAATATCTACATGGCCTCTTATTCTAACAATTTCACTTTTCAATGGCCACCTCGCCTTTCAGTGGCCACCTCGCCTTTCAGTGGCCACCTCGCCTTTCAGTGGCCACCTCGCCTTTCAGTGGCCACCTCGCCTTTCAGTGGCCACCTCGCCTTTCAGTGGCCACCTCGCCTTTCGCAAAACTTAACTAAACTTTAACAACCACCACGCTGATAGGATATCTCATATCTCATTATAGAGACTACTCGCCACACAATTACAACTCAATTTCATTCCATTGCATCAGCATTAATTAACCCTTGATTATCATCATCAACATCAATAGGGACTTGATCTACAGGGATTTTCCTCACTATTATCAATTCCAGACAAATCTACCTCCTCGGGTATATCACTTAAAGGAAACTCTCGTATACGAACGCAAGCGCATTTGTAGATTCTGTTACTAGTTAAAGATTTCAAAGTATAACGATCGCCATCGAGCAACTCTACAATTTTAAACGGTCCTTTATACTTAGGATTTAACTTTGTCTAATTTCTTTCTTAACTTTGAATCAAAACTAAGTTACTGAGATCAAACTTTACTAATTTACACTTTCCCTATCAAATGTCACATACGTGTACACACAGTATCTCTCTCACTCTGCCATATCTGACCTCACTGTCTATTCTGTCTCAATAAAACAGTACACTACTGAACAGCAAAAGAAAACAGTAACATCATTATTAAAATCAAAACAACATAAAATAAGAACTTTAGTAATTGACTACTGCTGCAAATTCTCAAAGCAATCAAAATAAATAGTATCGTAGGTCATCCCTGTGACCACCACAAATGTTACAGTTAGTCATCCCTTGTGACTACCACACGTATATCTGCCAACTACATAGACATGCCAGCTACAATCACCCGCTGCTGGTGAGATAGCTGACACCAAATAGAAGTCCGACCAGTTTTTTTGTCTTTACTGAAAATATCGACATTTCATCACAAAATAAAAAAACGGTAATTATAATTCGAGTCACAACTATCACAAAGTGGTAAAAATAATAATCTAAATAATGTTAACAGCCACTATCAAAGATGAACCCGCCTCATATTAAAACGCAATGGCGGCTTTCAATAGACTAATTTATTTATAAGAATCACTACTACCATAGTCTAACATTCTGTCAACCAGGTGGCGCTAGTAGTACAATATTTTGTTATAGTAATGTACATACACAATTACAACACCCTCTCTTAACAAAATAATCCAGCAATTTACAGCACACAAATACAATGTGAATCTTGTTTAAAATACTGTAATTAAATTACACTTCCTATGCCTAACAAATTAACAAATTTATAGTGTTTAATAATAGAAAGACTTTTAGTAAAAATATCTGCAGGCATAGAAGAAGTTTGCAAATATTGAAATTCAATTTCTTTATTAATAACACATTCTCTAGAAAAATGATGACGTACATCAATGTGCTTTGTACGCTTGTGGTACACTGGATTAGAAGTTAATTTCAAAGAACTTTGGCTGTCACTATATATATATAATGGTTTATTATTATCAAAAGCATCTAGTTCTAACATTTTTTTTTTTAAATAAATAGCTTCTTTACATGCCTCTGCAAGAGCCATGTATTCAGCTTCTGTGCTAGACAGAGCCACTGTCCTTTGTTTTCGGGATTCATAACTTATTACACAACCTGATAATATAAAGCAATATCCCGTGTAAGACCTTCTATCAATACTACAAGATGCCCAGTCTGCATCTACAAAGCCATGTAAATCTCTACTGTCTTTCTTAAAAATTAAACCAACATTTTTTGTTTTCTGTAAATATTTTAACAATCTTTTTAAATGCTTCCAGTGTGTTTCATTGTAGCAACTGTTGATAGGGATAAATTTCACTACAATTACTATTTAAAACTTTTTCTAATTTCAAATTAACTTCCATTGGAGTTTCAATAGTTTTGCAATCAATCATATTAAATTTCTTCAAAATACTGTCAACAAATTGCTCTTGATCTAAAGTTATACAATCCTTTTTAACATTTACATTCATGCCAAGACAATTTTTTATCTGTCCTAAATCTTTTATTTTGAAGTCTGACTCCAAGACATTTTTCAAACTTTTATATATATTTTCACAATTATGAAATACAAAAAAATCATCTACAAATAATGCTACAAACACTTTAATGTTTTTGTCACATTTCATAAATAAACAAGGTTCATAGTTGGACTTTTTGAAACCTAACTTTAACAAAGTTGATTCCACTTTTGTGTACCAAGCTCTAGCTGATTGTTTTAATCCATACATGGCCTTTTTTAATTTGAAAACTTTATTATCTGAATTTTTAAAAGTTGTACATTCTGGTATTTCCATAAACACACATTCATTAATATCACCATTTAAGAAAGCTGTAGGTACATCCAAGTGGTTCATTTTTAGATTTAATTGTACACCCAAAGCAAATAACATTCTTAAGGTTGAATATCGCAAAACAGGTGAAAATGTTTCATTAAAATCGATAACTTTGATCTGTGTAAATCCCTTCGCCACGAGCCGAGCTCTGTAGCAGATATTACCACTATTATCACACTTCTTCTTGAACACCCACTTGCTTTTGACTACTGTGCCCTCACTAGGTCTGTCCACTAACTCCCATGAATTATTGTCACTGAACGATTTCAATTCTTTATTCATAGCACCACACCACTGATCCTTCTCAGGTCCTGAGATAGCATCCTGTAGGCTAATTTGTTCACTAGTGAAGTCTTCAACACACATATTCAACCAACCATACCTATCAGGTGCGCGCCGAACACGTTTTTCTCCTTGAATGTTAGCATTGCTTGAAGAGATCAGAGAATCCTCGGATGTCAAACACTCACTGTAATCTTCATCCTGATCACTTGACAAATCACTGACAACAAACGTTGGATCGTCCATTTCTTTTGTTTTCTCATTCTCTTCTGTGCTGATTTCACTGTCCTCTTCAAGTTCCTTATCTTTTTCTGGCTCCCTCTCTTCAACCATAATTTCTGTTGTGCCATTCTTGGGGTCTTCCGTGACAACAACATCCCTAGCTACAGTTATTTTATGAGATTTTGGATTGTATAATCGGTAGCCTTTGACATTTTCAGAGTAGCCGATAAGTTTCAACATTTCAGCCTTTTTATCCCACTTGTTGCGTCTCATTTTAGGAATATGGACCATAACTGGGCTCCCAAACACTCTAATGTGGCTGAGATTGGGTTTTCTGCCCGTCCAAACTTCATACGGAGTTGTATTGTTCTCCAAACTAGCTGCAGGCAACCTGTTTTTTAAATATACAGCTGTATTCACAGCCTCTGCCCATAGATGTTTGTCAAATGAAGCTTCAAATAATAGACAGCGTGCTTTTTCTACAATAGATCTATTAAACCTTTCACACAATCCGGTTTGTTCGGGTGTGTAGGCGACTGTCTTTTGGTGAATTATACCATTTCTCTTTAAATACTTCTCCATTTCAACTGAGCAAAATTCTCCACCATTATCAGACCTCAGTATATTAATTTTACTTGATTGCTGATTTTCAACTTGCTCTTTGAATTCTCTAAAATATTTAAAGGCTTCATTCTTTTCCTTTAGGAAATAAACAAAACACATCCGGCTGTAGTCATCAACAAACAACAGGTAATATCTAGCCCCGCCAAGAGACTTCTTCTCCATCGGCCCACAAAGGTCTGTGTGAACCAGTTCGAGGACTCTGTGGCTTTTTGTTGTGCTAAGTGGAAAGGGCAACCTAGATTGTTTTCCTTCACAACATACAACACAACTTGCTTTACTGATATCATCTTTTTCTTCATAAGTCACGCCTTCAACTGCTCCTTTCTTCATCTTCTCTAGGTCTCGCATATTAATATGACCTAATCGTATGTGCCAAATAGTACTTGAAGTCCCTACAGCAGCTGCTAATAGTTTCTCAGACTTCACAATGTTTAACCTGTAAACGTTGTTTACCAAATTAGCTTTACCGATACATACATTTTGAGCATTGCAAATGTAAAATCCATTTCTTGTAAAGGATACTCTGTTCCCATTTGCAATCATTCTGCTCACTGAGAGTAAATTCGTGGTGAGTGTTGGTATGCACAAAACATTGTTTATTGTGACATCATGCTCTGCATTCTTGACACGCGTCTTCATGCGAATATCACCAGAGCATAGAACTTGTACACTTTGCTGGTTTGCCACAATGATCTCTTTAGTTTTCGGTTGATGTGAGATATTAGTCAACATGTTTTTATTATTCACCATATGAGTGCTTGCGCCGGAGTCGATGTACCAATCATCAGAATTAAACTTTTGTGTAAAAAATACAGCACTCAAAGCATTCGATTTTGATTTCTGGCTGCCTTTCTCTGCTAATAAACGGCATTGGCTTTTGTAATGGCCGATCCTTTTACAGTGATAACAACGAATTATTTTCTTTAGTGAGTTTGACTTGTTGTTGACATTTGTACCACTGACAGATAGCTGCGTTCCGTTATTGCTAATTTTGCTATTAATCGCGCGGTTATGCACATTTGTGTGTGTGTGGCGTCCATGTTCCTGTGCAATAAGCGCGCCTTCTGACATAACCTCAAAATCCATGCTCATGTCCAATAACTTGGTCTTGATAGCATCTGCGCTGATCTTCAGTCCAGAGTGCTCTATTGCCATTATCATGGGACTGAATTTATCAGGGAGTCCTGCCAGTAAATGCGATCCAATCCATTCATCGTTTATCTCGAAGCCAGTACCTTTTAGCTTTTGAGCTGTATCCACAAGCTGGTTTACGTAACTAGTCATTCCATCACAGTTTTCCATGCGGATCGATATGAGGCTTCTCAGGAGACTGATTCTGCGCGTGAAACCGGAGTCATCAAACAATGATTTCAGTTTCGTCCACAAAGCTTGAACTGTTTCTTCACTTTTGATGTGCACAAAGATAGACGGATCGATGGTCATTATCATCTTCGCTCTGGCTTTCCTATTATCTACTGCAGACAACGTGGTCGCGTGGTTGACATCCACTCCCTCCAAAATCATGAAATTTTCAACAGCAAATGCCCAATCATCATAATTTTCGCGGCCTTTCAGTTTTGGGACGTTGATTGCGTAATTCCCCGACATTATAAGCACTGATTACTAGTTTCTAACACCGAAAAAACTAAAGTTATATAGGCTGGGCGCATAACCTATTAAAACGCAATGGCGGCTTTCAACAGACTAATTTATTTATAAGAATTACTACTACCATAGTCTAACATTCTGTCAACCAGGTGGCGCTAGTAGTACAATATTTTGTTATAGTAATGTACATACACAATTACAACACCTTAAACTAAAAATCACATCACAATCATAAATTTAAAATTGAATAAATAAAAAACCCCTTATGCAGCATCAGGTCGAAGTTATCAATTACACAATTGTCATTTAACGATTATACTGGCACGTTTTGCAGACATTCGGTTATTCTTCCCCACTTTTACCCCCATAACTTTTTAAACGACTCAACCGATTTTCATGAAACATGTCTAAGAACACTCGCACGTAACTCACCTTTCATACAAAAAAAACTAAATTGAAATCGCTTCATCCGTTCGCGAGCTACGGTGCCACAGACAGACAGAGACGTCAAACTTATAACACCCCTCTTTTTGCGTCGGGGGTTAAAAATAAGAAATAAATTTAAACAATAAACAAACAGCATGTGCAGAACGGGTAATTCAATCCACCTCCATCACAGATATTCTGCTATGATATAATACTACACTATACTTCCGAAATCGTCTACCTTTGTACCGATGTCACCAATAGAAACGATCTTATTATTTTAAGAACAAGATTATTTTAGAAAACTGCAACTGAAAACCTTAATGCAAACAGATTCTCATTCTTCTCTTTAAATAATTATGTCGTTTGAAATACAGTAATCGTGTACTACATGAAACAATAACCGCAATGAAAAAAATCTGAATTAAAACTGTACATAGAATTTCGACGTTACAATAAGTGCGGGCATTACCTACCCTCAATAATGTTACTGCACAATATTGTCCATTTTCGAATCATAATCACTTTTACTTATTCCACTATTTTATTTTTGTTTACACAAAAATCAACAATCAATCAAACAATCGAGAGTATAAATTACACAATATTGTCGTTTGCCTAGAAACTCATCTGACAGAACTTATCTTATTAAAGAGCACTCAGCACAAAATAAAAATAGTACGACTCACCGGATTGTTGGAGTTGTCCGTACATACCGATTACTTCCCAGTTACCGATGCGTTGCTTTTACTACCGCACGCTGCCGCTGTTGTAGGCCGCACGTCTCACAAACCCTTCGTACGCGAATGGCTATACCGACACTTTGACACTATGTGAGCGTTCTCGCTTACAAAAATTTAACAAATGACACCTCGTACGATTTTCAAGCGGAGGGTAGTTAGACAGCTCGCCGCGACTGACGATCCGTTACACTCTCAAACGTTGTGGGCAAATGAGATTCAGATCGCACTTCTGATGTCGGAGACACAAGAATAAACGAGAACATGAATGACAGATACAGCCAATCTGGACCAAAGCCAAACACTAATCACTACTAAACGGAAACGAATTAACTTAAACACCATCAGCAACCCCCCATGAGGGGATTGGGGCAACGCTCACCCCTCCGCGATGCCCTGTGGAATTCGCCACCTAGGCTAGTAATTCCCCCACTGATAAATATCGCCTCATACACACAATATAAAACACAGAGATACAATAAATCACAAATCAAATAATAGATATGGTCGTCGCGAGATCTGAAGAGAACTGTGTCCTGTTGCCGATCGCGCCGCTTTATATAGAGTGTTCCGTAGTGTTCGATAGTGGCTAATGTTTGTATCACTTTTATTATTTGGATACCCTCACTCCGACATATATATACATACATACTTTTTTTGTAAATATATGACAGATCATAAAAACATTTGGTCCGACCCAGGATTCGAACCCGAGACCTCAAGGACAGCAGTCGCATACGCTACCACTACGCCACCTAGGCAGTTTTTTTTTTGGTTTTTTTTTTTTATAGTTAGCTGCCAAAATGACTCTGCCCTGCCTGATGGTAAGCATGAACAGAATCCAGGAGTGGCGGTCACCATCCTCATTGCGAATAAGGACAATGCAGCATGGTGACCGACACTATGGCGGCTTACTAGTTGTATAGTTACTTGTATGTTTGTTATATTAGGTATGTATGTTTATTTCATGCATGAAAAATAATACAATACTTTTTTCGAAATATCTTCTCGAGGGATTAGGCACTCAAAGGAAAGGACTGTATATTCGTTGCAATAAAAGTACCTGGATGACCTGTTTTCTTTGGTAAATTTTCTAAAAATGATCCTATCTAGAAAGAAATCCTAGCTAGATCGATTTATCGCCCCCGAATACCCCGGCATACTAAAATACACAGACCGTTAGAGCCACGCTGATTTCAGCACAAACGGGCCGGCTCAACCGGGGCGGTACTACCCTCGCATAGAACATCTACGTAGAAATACATGAAAAAAAATACCGGTGAAATTGAGAACCTCCTCCTTTTGGAAGTCGGTTAATGACAGCGATCGTGCTGTCGTGTTTCGTTGGTGAGTGCGAGACCGGAGGCCCAATGATGCAAAAAATCACTAGGCCGCCATAGTGTGGGTCACCATGCTGCATTATCTGCATTCACAATGAGTATGGTGCCCACTCTTGGATTCTGCTTATGCTTTCCATCAGGCAAAGTAGAGTCATTTTGGCAGGCGCAAATATTTAAAAAAAAAACACGAAAATCGTTGGAGCTGTTTCCGAGATTCAGATTATATATATGCATATACAAGTAAGCAAATTACTAGATTAGTTACGTCACATCTATTTCGCTTCACAATACCAGAACTGCATGAAACGAAATCTCCGAGTGTTTGTTTTCATCAAAATTAAATTCCATCTACTAGAAGCAGACCCTCAAAATTCTAAATCCAGATTTTCACTTCGCATTAAATAAAATGAAAAAAGTCATATGTACTTTACGAAGCTTCATTAGTTTACACGAAATGACATTTGCTCTTACAAAAGACGTGCATTAAAAGTTGAGGCTTGCGCCGCTCTGTCGGTGGCAAGGCACATTCAAAGCATCGTAACAATTGCGCTAATTACATAACACAGCTACTGTACCGTATTAATTGAATACTCCAGCTCCATGATTCAATTACATTCAATTATTTCCTCTCAACCCTGGGCGGTTCGATGGGCGGGGCGACCAAGTTGGGCGGGCGGCTGGGCGGGCGCCTCACAGAACCGCCCAACCAAAGAGATCTTTGCATCTCCTTTCATAGAACATTGTTGGGATGTGTTTATTCATTTCATAATTCAGTTAAAACTCTCTGTTATGCTATCAATTATATGAATTTTTTTTTTTTTTTCATATCTTGGGTTTTTTACTTTTCTTTTGTAAGCTGAGTAGTAATGGTAAAATATTACCATTGTATTATCAAAAAATACACTCCTTTTACTACTGCAGTTAAATATATTAAAGAAAAGTTCTGAAAAAATAGTTAGATATTATTTATGAAACAAATAGTTTTTATAAATTAGGTTATAGTCCAATTGAGTTTAAAAATAATGTTCTAATATATTCATTCAGTTCCAATGAGTTCTTATCTATTAGGAATTTAAATGGTTACTTAACAAACATGTAACAAAATGCTAAAATTACCTTGAATATTGTCAAGTTCATGGCAAAAGCGATATACTACTAAAGGAACTCGAATTATCGTTTCACGAGACTGCTTTGTTTTATCATAATAATCATTTACTAATTCAACTGCTAGTTAGGGTTATATTGCACTTTTATTGTACACTATTCTTTAAACACGTAAGTTAACAAAACATTATTTACCTACAAAATAATAACAATTACTTAGAATTTTTTAATTAACGAATCTTAAGCAATATAAGAACTAGAAAATACTACATTTTACTATATCTAGTTATGGCTTCACTACAGCGAGACAATTAGATTTTAACCGACTTCAAAAAAAGGAGGAGGTTCTCAATTATATTATATATCTATATATCTCAATATTATTATTTTTTTATATTTGTTACCTCATAAATTTCGACTGGGTGAACCGATTTTGATGATTCTTTTTTTATTTGAAAGCTAGTGCTTCCCGTGTGGTTCCATTTAAATTTCGTCCAGATTGAAGTCGGTTTTTTTTTTACAATTTGTAATTATAGTTCATATTTAACGTATAAAATATACACATATGAACAAAAGGAATTATGTCTAAACTTGACATTTACACAAAAATACTAAGACGTATTCTAGCTATAGTCAAAATTACATACACCCCTATTTCCAAGAAAAGAACGATAATTTTACGTTCGTTTGGTAGTCAAAAGGGCCAATGGTAATGTTTAAACGAAATAACAATTAAGCTTTACAGTTTAGCTAATACCGAAAGAAATTAAGGGCTGAAAGGCTCTGCATCGGCGTTCAATTTATCACTTCACTTTACTATATACTACTGCCGTCCACTGCGAACGAAGGCTTCCCTCATAGAAGACCAAACATCCCGGTCTTGGGCAGTCCTGACCATCCATTGCCAGCATTTTTTCAAAATATAATACCAGTTGTTCGTATTCGGTTCTAAATTTAGTATTAAAGTAAGTAAAACCAAAGAAAATCAGTGGGCAATTAGGGATCCTTTTTTAATGTACGACTTAGACTATTGTAATTATTTTCTCGATGTTTTCGTAAAATTTAAGATATAGGTACAGGATAGTTAATTGTTGGTTGTAAAAATGGTGAACAAAGAAATAAAATGTAAGCGAAACAAACTCGAAATGAGAATACATCGAGTTGTACACAGTACTGTAGAAGATGGGGGCGTTATCTGGTATCTACGGCATGTGTTGTGGCAAAGGTTTAAAAATGCCAAGTAGACACTTGTAGCGTGTGTATAGGGGCTCGTGGTGCGTTATTGAATAAGTGTTGGTACGGCTTGCGTACGCCAGGTGTTCTGTTCATAAGATTGTTTAAATAAATACGTAAGACTTTTATATTCACTTGATGTGATTTTTAATGTTAACAGAAAGTTACAACACTAATGAAGATCAATAAATATATGATACTAGCTTTTGCCAGTGAATCTGCTCATCTGTGTTTTTGGTTATCAAGGCGAAAAGTAGCCTACGTCCTATCTTAGTATTCAAAATAGCTCATCGCAAAATTTTATAACAATCGCATTTTTACCTAACATTATTAGCTCAGAGATTACGAGGTCGTAAGTTAACTCAAGTAAAATAAACTCTACCTCGATGAAATTTACAAATAAGATACTCAAATATAATTTTATAAATCATTTCTAAAACACTTGTTATTATTGTGTCTTTGTATTCGAACTAAAATCCTAGAATTCAGTAACACTGTAAAAACAAAGTTGTAATGATACGCACCCTCCACCCGGACACCTAACTAGTATTATTACTCCGATTAAAATCAGGTATAAAGTTTTCAAATAAAATGTATTGTATGTCAGTAGCACCCTGTACAGGGGCTAGGTACCACACGCGCCAGGGTGCGCACCCTTCAACCACCAGTCCAGTCCCGACCGCCCTGCCGAGCGGACCACCGCGCACCCCTAAACAATTTCACCGCAATTTCACACACGAAATTTTAATTATTTAAACTCCAGTAAACAGTTTCTATATTTAAAAAATACTGGCAGTTATAATTTTAGTTGTTTTTTTTTTATTATTTCGAATTTTAAATAGTTCTAAAAGTTTCTTCAAGTTCTCGTGTGCAGGGGTGTCGGCTGAGTCAGCAGGACCAACTCAAGGTGAGTCACAAAGTTTTTGCCATAGTAACACCCTCGTCACGCACCTACCTTACAATACGAGTACCAGATTGACATCGCTGTGAATTTAGACACAATGTCTCATTAAGATAGTTTTGTTACTCAATCTGTGAAGTCTAATAACAATAGTTTAAAAGTTTTTCATACCACAGGTAGTAATATTTTTTACGTTCATAGTATTTTCATCTTCTTTTTTTAAGTCAAATTTTAATTGTGTTCTTCTTAAAAAGCAATAAATTAAATACAATACAGTTTTCAAAATATTTGCACTGCAATTTTAACTTCAGATAAAAACAAAACAAAAATAATGTACCGGTTTTAGAACAATTACAAACATTGACACAATTATCAAACTTTTTCGCACAAAACGTAGATTATAACGTAACACACACCGATATAAATATGCTCAAAAGTTCTAAAGAGTATAGAAATAAATAGATACACACAGACACTTTTCTTCGAATTATATCATAAGGATCGACAACACATTTTAGCTATACTCTTTGCGCTGTAGCATGGTGCGTTGTGGTTTAATTAAATTTGACTTTAATTTACTACAGTTTATGGTTTAATTTATTTTCTACAGTTATTAATGATTAAATATATTGCGAATGTGGTACAGCTGAAATACTAAGTCATAATTTGTAAATCGCGGCAACTTTCAAGAGTGAAACGAAATGTTACTGAACCATGCCAAGCACCATGCTACAGCGCAAAGAGTATAGGAAAGAATGATATTTTATAGAGATACGGAATACACAGATTTTCACGAAGTGCGATCCAACCACTAAAAACAAATTTTAACAACTTTTTTTTTGTATGTATGGCCCGCCAAAATGACTCTACTCTGCCTGATGGAAAGCATAAGCAGAATCCAAGAGTGGTGGTCACCATACTCATTGCGAATGCAACAATGCAGCATGGCGACCCACACCATGGGGGCCTAGTGATGCTTCTGCATCATTTAGTCTACTCAACAAATATGGAACTTATTGACTAGACTATTTGGGCCTCCGGTCTATGATAAATAATAAATGAACTACCATAGATTAATAATAGGTACCTAATATAAAATCTTTAAAACTTATGCGTTTCGTGTTATGTTTAACGTTCTTTTATTATTAATTGCAAGTATGTGCACCAATACAAGTACTTAATAACTTTGGGATAAATTTACATTTAACGAGAGTACATTGGCAGTGGTCAAGCTGATGAGTCAGCAAGTTTTTTCTTTCAAAAGCGCGACACATTCTTATGACTAAGTGTACGACTTTACTAGGCATATGACTGCACGTATGGCCTAGTGGTTAAGGCGGTCGCCATGCCGCTTCCTACTTCGCCAAGTGTTGTGGGTTCAAATCCTACATGGGATAACACTTTGTGTGATCCACAAATTGTTGTTCTGAGTATGGATGTCCTTTGTGTCCGTTTCATGTATGTTTGTTAAGTCCCCCGCGGCACAGGATTTATTCCTAGTGCGGGAGTTGTCTTTTAAAAAAAAAAAAGAAAGAAAGAATATATTATTATATTGTCTACTTGTAATATTCAGACTCGGAACAACAATTTCTGGATCGCATAAAGTGCAGTCCCAAGATCGAACCCACAAAACTCAGCGCAGTAGATAGAGACGAGGCAACCGTTGAAACCACTGCGCTGTCAATGCAAGCTACAAATTAGTGTTTAATAATGTTTGTTTGAACTAGACGTTAAACAGCTATGTATATAGTACAGTGATTATGTAAATCTAAACTTCACTGGTCTGCGAGATAATATTAATGAAGTTTGAGAAGCCGGACACAAGCGGATTGATGTCCAAACTTTAGGAAACAGAATGAAATATGTAATATCTATATTGAACTAGAACGTTATTGAAAATAAAATGTGACTATATTACTTGAGAAATAGTCAGTAGCTCGGTATATGAAGGTATACATAATACCCACATACCTATATGTATAAGTACATTTATTACATAATATAGAAACCTATGTATATAATCATCGTTTATAAAAAAAAACAATATTAACATACAAGCGTCAAAAAACTCCAAATCTTCGCCTACTGGTAGCGTTCCCAAAAGACTGGCAGTATTACCACGTTGGATGGCAATGCTGATTCTCTGTGCTAGAAACAGGCCGGCCTTCTGGTCGCGAGAAGCGTCAATCAGTTGCTTAGCTAGTTGTTTAAACATAGCGCGGCACTTGGACCCCATGAACCTAGCGTCTCTACCCCATAGGGTTCAAAAATGTAATGTATAAGTTGAAAACTATAAAATGTCTAATAAATTGAGAGGATGTGTGGTAGGTATAATTAGTACCTATATAAACATGTATTCTTCTCTCTTTATTTTTATTTATTAAAACAACATCAATTAACAAATGTCAATAAATGAAATACTCGCCAAACTGTTAAGCTTGTGAGCTCTATTTGATTGGTGATGGAATGGAATGAAGTGTAAGCTGTGTGTAGTATTTGAGTTTTTAATAATAGCGGGCAGAACGCGCTGTTAGCGGTCCAAAGCAACTGGCAAAGTAAGGTGCCCATTTTTTTAGTCGCAAGCGATCGAGCGGTTAAGGTCCTTTGAATTTAGATATGTAGTTAAAATTACTTAAAAATTAATTTTACAATTTATAATTCTGTATCAATATAAAAGTATTTTCGATATCTGTACTTTGTCTATAGAAATTTGTACCACTTGAAGGAGTGTACACATTATTAGAGTCGTTATCGCGTGTTACTATAAATGAATATTTTCCTTACATCAGTATGTGGATAGGTTTTAAACTCTCTCTTTGCATAAAAAAGAGGGAGGTGAATAGTGTCGAGTAAGTCAGCTACCAGTTACTAGTCGTATGCTCATATGATTTGTATCTTCCATTATGCATGGTCACATCAACATTCTTTGAACATCTAGGTACTGCTTGCCATAATCCTCTCGTTAGAAAGGAAATTTGAGGCCTACTTCACCTCACTGGCTAGATGGATTGGTATAGGGTTTGTTTTAAGTTTATCTTCTTCTTTTAGTGAAGTTGTTCTGCATAGTTTGCTACCTTAGTCGTTTTTTACGACACGCATGGATTGAATGGGGGTGGTGACACTCCATATCCTTAATCGGTAACCACACGGCGCGGCATAAGGCGCTCATAGCCCAGTTGCACTAGGTGATTAGAAACAATCACCGCGTAAGCAACGACGGTGCGGTCCGAACCTGGATGGGTGACCGCTGGTGGCATGATACCGTGAGCGTCTCCGTGCTTCGGAGGTCACGTTACGCAGTCGATCCCGGTTGTTATCGTAGGATAACAGTCGTGAAGCTTAGTTGGAGGCCTTTGGGCGGCTTAAAAAAACATCCAACGGCTAGATTACGTAGCCACAACGTTGTCTTGCGCAACCCCAACCCGCACTTGGCACGCGTGAGGACCTATGGCCTTAACCCTCTCCTGAGAGGAGACCCGAGCCCAGCAGTGGGACGTTATGGGTTGTTGATAATGAAAACAAAGGGAAATAAAAAAAAATTGGCAGTCATAAGGACTGTCTAAGGAAGTGAAAACTTATAACGTAGAACGTTATTTGTAAGACTATATGTGTAAAATTTGAAATTTCATAATGTTTATTAATTAAAATTATCAACATCAAACATTAGCATGTCAGTGACGCAAACCCATAATATTTTACCCTACCAAAAAGTGGTCAACGCGGTTAAAGAAGTTTTCACTTCAAAAACAAATAGTACACAGTTCAAAAACAAGTAGTAGCCATTTTTTTTTTCTGAATATGTAATTTGTTATCTTTTGGAAAACAGTGATTTACAGTTGATAGAGTAATAATAATTAGTTGAATTGTCCAAAAAATCACAGGTTATTGTACCATTAATAATTTTCACACTCATGAAGGCATAATTAACTAGCTATCGGGTGTAGACGACGCTTATTAAGTTTCAGTAATTGTACACTTTGCTTAAAACGAGCGAAGGCTTGTAGGTGTGTACCCCGCCTTTATGACCGGCCGGGACGATCGCCATCAACAATTCAGTGGCCAATGTAACCAAGGTGTTATTAAATGAACATAATTAAATTTAAGTGGTATTAGCTATCTGAATTAATTAATTGTAGTATTTCAATAATTATTTTATTTGGAATTGGATTGGTTAAGTTTAACCATACTATCTTACTTACTAGAAATGTGATTGAAATACGTTATAGTTACTAAATTACTAATAACAATCATTTTTATGTATGAGGAAACTTTCGTCGTGATAGTTAAATTAATTTATACATAACATTTTATACTTCAGAATCCTAATATCTATAATTATAAATGTAAATGTGAGTTTGTTTGTTACGCTTTCACGCGAAAACTTCTTAACCGTTCATCATGACACTTATTAGACAGACAGAAAACATATTAGAAGTAATATATGATACTTATTTATTATTAATTTATTTAATATGTCGTACATTACACTCAAAGTGATGTATTTAGTGTCATCTTACCTTTGTTTCGAAGTTTCAATTTGATATTCAATCATTTTGTAGTTATTTTTCACAACACGATAAATGCCTATATTCATAGTTATACATAAAAACTACAACTAGGCATATGACTTAACTACACGGATGGCATAGTGACTTCAGAGGACATCTCGTCAATTTCTACTGCTCTGAGCATTATGGGCCACCATTCGGTTCATTATCATGGTCGGATGTGCGCCGAGATCGGTAGCTAATCGCCAACAAGTCATGCGCAATCTTTAACTCGACTCGAAGTACCATTGTTGTTATCAAATTAACTTGTTAACATAATTTCTACAAGAAAGATCATTCTTCTTTATTTCCATTTTTCTTTTTTATTTACGACTGTTTATAAAATACTTACCCAACCCAACGCCGTGAACCAATTACCACAGAAGTCAGCGTACATTATTTACTTTTCTGAATATCTTCTCGACTTTTCGAAGATTACAATGGTTTTCGCTGTCGTTGAATAATCCTTGTTGAGTTGGCTCGGCTAGTTTGGCGTGGGGTTGTCACCTCGTTGCCTAATTACTCGACTGCTCCCACGCTTGGGGGACAAACCCTCGGCTTTATGGGTTTTGTTTCGTTTACAATAAATGTCAGGAATTTGTTGTGGTAAACGGCGTTGTTTATATTACCAATAAATTTTTAAATGGTTCAAGACTTAAATATAGTAAAATTTTATGACGTTTGTAGTTTATAGATAGTGATCAACAACTGTCTCCTTAAAAATACGGATTGGCTTTACAGAATTATTATTATTATATTATTATAACGCAGCCCCGTCAGATTACCATTGAATTTTAAATAAAACTAGTTGTCATCCAGTGGTCGAAATTGTACCATAATTTATTTTATTTTTTATTTTTCTGCGTGGAGTGCATCATTTAAACTTTAACTGTGCCAAATTTCAACTCCTCCGTTCGCATAATTTTTGTAAAAAGGGGTAAAACGTGCTAGAGCACCTCAAGTAAATCGTTCTCAACGCTATATATATCGCTGGTAAACAATTGATCAAAATTATATTATTTACGAGCTGACCCGGCGAACTTCGTACCGCCATATTTACGTATCTGTCTCAGCTTCCCACAGGCAGTGTACAATCGCGGACAGAAAAAAAGACTTTTCCCGTTAGCTTTTATTATTTTTCTTTCTAGCAAAAAAAGAATGAAATAAATCGGACTATGTGTTATTGAATTACAACTAAGTACATATTTTGACTTTCATCCCCTCTCTCCAAGAAACCGTGCTCAATTTCGGGATAGAAAGTATCCCATGTCCTACCTCGTAGTATAAACTCAAATCATGCCAAGTTTCATTTGAATCCATTCAGTAGTTTCAGCGTGATGCGCGGCCAAGATACAGACAGACAGACAAAAATGAAAAAAAAATACAGTTTTGGCTTCACTATCGATTATAGAGAGCCCTCCTCAGAAAAAAAGTAAATCAGTTGGATTGTTTGCCTAAATTTATTCATTAAACATTAATTTTTTTTATGAAATAGAAAATACACATTCTTCAGTTAGTAGTAAGTAAAATTGTTTTAATAGGACGAATGATATTTACCTACCACTCCATTTAGAATTAAATAACAAGAAAAACTTTATAAAATTATAATATATAACGTAAAACTTATTCTAAATTTTCCATACATAAAATACTCTGTAGTCGGGTGTATACCTTTCGGCTTACTCTGTAGTCGGGTAAAAATAAATATGCATGACAGTACTGTTCAGTAGTCAAAATATTGAAGGACCTATCTGTCACGCATATTATTTTATCTACCCCTAACTTCTTTGTTATTGTTAGGGTCATAAATGTATTCTATGTACTTGTAATATATAAATAAAAATATTCATTGGCTTTATCCTTTTTTTAATTAGAATAATTTATTAGCATATAATAACAATTTATTGTTTTTCACACATCGTTTACAAATAATAACAAATTCATAAAACAAACCACACATAAATATATTATGTGTAGGAGACTGGCAGCTGCACTAAGATGACCTGTTTGAAAGATTATCAACCAAATCAGCCAATCAGAGCAAGATAAGTTATGTCATCAACTTCTTGTAATCTTCTTAGTTTCGAACGCCCAAGAATAAATTCAATATTGCGAAATACCATTTCTTAAAAGAAAGCACAAAAAATAGTTTCTGAATTAAACATTTAAATATTAAATCAAGCCTGCATGAGACGGAACAGTAAAAATTATAGCAAATAAACATTCCAGTCTGCGTGTTAGGGCCTGACGGAACTTACATGTTGTTCCGTAATGTGCACTTGCAAATCCTGCTGGAAATGGTTCAACTTCGCGTTTTAGATATTTAAAAGAAAAGAATGCGGCATAGTTAAATTTCCTTCTGTATTTATTAATTTAATCTTTATTATATGACGTTAATTAAACTTTGAATTGGCTTTTGAAATTCAAATAACTGCACAGATAATTCGTTTACTTCTGAACTTTAGGTCAGACTCTCAGACACGAGTGTCTGTCTTTGTCTCTAATTTAATAATTGATGTGAAACAATGTACACAAAGCAACATGACGAGGTTGCATGTTTACTTTATTTCACCTTTCGTGCATTTGTATGTTGCAGTGAAACACACTGACACTTGAGACTCATACAAAAAAAATGACAGGATCAATATTTCTAACTGTAGAAAGAATTGTTTAGTTCCTTGGAAGTCTTTGTGGCCACAACGTCTTTACAATCAACAAATGGACCACTCGAACGCAATCGAATCAACGCCTTATTTTCGTCTTTTTATATTGTGACTCCTGAACAATCGTATACTTTATTTTATTAACGTCCTTTTTATTTCAAAAGTATTTGCTTGTTATAGGTTTAACAAATATATGGGCGATGGCTGACGAAAAAAATGATTTTCAAGATAAATATCAAAATCATTGAACAGGCGATTGTCTAACTGTAATTATGGAAGCAGCTCTGCCGCACTTTCATCGATTGACGTCCTCAAGATTCTACCAACAGTATGCTGCCCCACCGGTTCGGATTTCCACAAACTATCTTCACGATCTCCTTCCACCACAGCATCCTAATCTCCTTCAGCAATATTTGGCATACTATAATGAACCCCTAGTACCTCTTGACCTTTCGCTGAAATCTACTGCCCCGATAACCCCTCCATGCACTCCACCACCTTTACAGAAACGAAAAATAATCGATGATTCCAAACCAGAACACTCACCAAAAATATTTCGACATTTTGAAGACAAAGATACAAAAATAGTTGACGATAAATCGGAAAAAAGGAAACTAGATGATGACAGTTCAAATGATGGTGAAAGTCCAGAAGCGAAGAAACTAAAATTCACAAAACAATTTTTTGAAGAATTAAGAACATGTCTGCCTACACAAGAAGAAGAAACGCCATCAAAAAGTGGTAGAAGTTCGCCAGAAGTTGTTGAAATAAAAGATGTAGAGGAACGACCGAAGAAATCTCCGAAACCTCCGACACAGCCAAATAAAAAGAGTAAAGCTGTACGGAGATTAGTGTTCGATGAAGATAAAACATCGCCAGTTTCTGGTACAATTATCAGAGATCTAGCTGAAGATGAAACATTGGTTGTACGCAAGGTAATTAATTTGAACTTCTTTATTACACCTATTAATATGTGTAGAGTAAAATGATCACAACAAACTGCACACAATGCTGAATTACACACGTATCTAATATAAAACACAAAGCTGCACAGGAACTATTAATTAGACGTTCTTACCATAACATTACAACTGGTTGCACGACGACTTTCCTTATCGCTTTAACAATTAAATAGGTACGAAATCGGCTTTTGTGTTGTGTTTTGCGCTAATAACAGTTCTAAGGGCGAGTCGCAACGCTAGCCAGGGGTGTGTCATACGAACATTAAATACGGAATAAATCACCTATTCAATACTGTCTTAAGGTTTTTCGAATTAAGATAGCCACCTGCAACATTTCTTATAGAAGCAATAAAAATGTTAATAATATGGAATTATTTCATAAACGTTATTGTTGGTGTGATAAGGAATAGTTTTTGTTCCTTGCATGGACATAATTATGGTTTTTGTAGGGAGACATTGATCCGGCATTCAACGTGGTGGAAGTGACGGAAGAGGCGAAAGCTTTGATTGCGGCGATAGAAAACAGGCTCGGCCGGTACATATGCAGGTTGTGTCGAAGACTCTACGGTGATGCCTTTGCATTGGCACAACACCGATGCTCGAGGATAGTGCACATTGAATACCGATGCCCTGAATGTGATAAGGTACCATTTTCAGTCAAATAAATAACAACTTTTTTGACCTCTGAATTCAAAGTAGATCTCACACTCCTCATTTAGTCTGATAAATATTGCAGAAAATAACAGAACTAGACACGGACCCTCCCATGCTTGGACTCATCACACAAGTATTTGTAATACATAATAGACAAATAGAAACAATAGTATATTATTATAATCCGGCTCCGCCCGCGTGTACGTGTATCGTACGATTATCGCGATAGAAAGTAGCTTATGTCCTTCCTCAGGAATCAGAGTATCTCCGTGCCAAATTTCATTGAAATCGATGTAGTGGTTTAGCTGTGAAAGCGTGACAAACAAACAGACAGAGTTACTTTCAAATTTATAATATAAGTATGGTCTATGGATAATAATAGATATCCTGAAAAATACTAACCTTTTTGTTATGGGTCTTATTCATTTTAAAAACTTATATGTTTAATTTAACAAACGCTTAATATTAACTTAATCGTCAAATGAAGCTTAAGGTTTACGTTTGAATTTCTATATCTATACTAATATTATAAATGCGAAAGTTTGTAAGTATGGATGGAAGTATGTTTTTTACTCTTTCACGCAAAAACTACTGAACGGATTTGGATGAAACTTTACAGTAATATGGCTTATACATCAGAATAACACATAGGCTACTATTTGCCGCGATAACCGACATATACGTGGGCGGAGCCGCGGGCAATCACTAGTTAGGTTATATAGCCAGCGCTGCTTAAGAAAGTATGAAGCCCTTTTTATTAAAAAAAACGACAACTTTTAATTCAGCCTTATCGGTTCCCCCATGAAGTACTATTAAATGTTTGCTGATAACGAATTTCCCCTTTTTATGACATGGGAATACATTTGTCATCATCGAATTAATATTAAACTGATCAAACTGTTAACAGTTACATTTGAGATAGGTGCGTGGTCCATAACTTTTCGTGCGTGGGAATTAACGCGAGGGTGGTTGGAACACTTGGCTCTTTTCCATGGGAAGCCGTAATGGTTCCAACAGTGTTTGTACAAGGGTTTCCACTAATTGATACGTTTGATGGTGCGTGTCGGAAGAATATTAGCACTTATTATGTTTATGATGAGTATAGTGTAGTTAAAAATAATTGATACTTGATGTTTATATATTTTTTTATTTAAAAGGAAAAAATAACTCTGACTTAAAACATTTTTGTATGGTTTTTAAAAAGTTATACGTTGGGTTAATCAACGTCACTTAGCATGTATTGATAATTTTGTTAGAATCTTATGCTGAGTATACTATCGAAAGTTTCTCTATTAAAGCTATAGGCAAAATGATTATGTAAGAAGCTTACATAAAAACAAATAAAAAAATACTCAGTCTACATTTTAAGAAATATTAAATTCATATTCTATTATTTATAGGCGATTTATGTTTAAATTTTAGTTTTACTTATTATTTGCTTCACTTTAAAAACCTGATTTGATAACTGACATAAAATATTTATAGAGATGACTAGTTTTGCCTGTGGTTTTTTGCGTCAACGTAGATATTTTCAGTTTAATTAGGTATTCTTCGGAAGCATATTTTTTCTCTAGGGTATGTCCTTGTTTGTACCAGTGATAACATGCAAGCAATGATTATCACTGAGAAGATTATAACGCAATATACTTTGAATTTAAACGTACTTTTAAACCTTACTTTTACACGACTGTGTTTAAATATAAACATATTTAAAGTATAAGGCAAGAAAATAAGACTTAGAAAATAGTGATTTACATTTTAAATCATTGAACGCTCAAAACTGCGACGCAATAAACTGAAATACCACTGGTAAATAATAAATAATGCTGTCAACGCTACAACATAAAGTTCTCATACATAGGTACTAATTTAGAAAGTTTTATAATTAGGTGTCCGCACTATTCTAGTTAGAAGAAAATTTAAATTTGTCTAGTACCCATAACACAAGCTCTGCTTAGCTTGGGACTAGATGGCGTTGTGTATTAAATCTATATATCTATACTTATAATAAAAATGTAACAGGTCGAATTCTGTACATTAAAGATATTTTGAAATTTTTTTTGGAGGGCGCTCTATAATCGATACTGAACCCAAAACTGTATTTTTTTTCATTTTTGTCTGTCTGTCTGTATCTTGGCTGCGCATCACGTCGAAACTACTGAACGAATTGAAATGAAACTTGGCATGATTTGAGTTCATACTACGAGGTAGGACATAGGATACTTTTTATCCCGAAATTCAGCACGGTTTCCTGGAGAGAGGGGATGAAAGTCAAAATATGTACTTGGTTGTAATTCAATAACACATAGTCCGATTTCATTCGTTCTTTTTTTGCTAGAAAGAAAAAAAATGAAAGATATCGGGAAAAGTGTTTTTTGGCCGCGACTGTACACTGCCTCTGGGAAGCTGAGACAAATATGTAAATATGGCGGTACGAAGTTCGCCGGGTCAGCTAGTGTCCTAAATATTTATTTATTTTTAACCAACTTCCAAAAGAAGGAGGTTCTCAATTTCATCGGTATTTTTTTTATGTATGTACACCGATACATTGGTACACGAAATTGCCTAGTACTTAAGTTACGTTGTAGAAGTGTAATACCCGTAGTCGTCGTTCGAAGTTCTTCGTAATGTAGTAGTCTTAAAGTCGACTCAAACCTAGTTTTAGAACAAGGCCCGGAGTAAGGGTACAATAAAATAATAACAACTCTTCATTGTACTAGGTCTTCAATTGTCCCGCGAACTTGGCGTCTCATCGACGATGGCATAAGCCTCGTGTCCCTGGCACTGCCAAACGTCGTGAAGCCCCTGCTAGTGAGTCTGGACGCTTTCCGTGTCAGCGATGTGGCAAATTGTTCCGAAGGCAGGCGTACCTAAGGAAACATATGCTGGCACACGAGCAGCCTGAGAATGAACCTGAGAAGGAACTCTCGGCGTTCCGTCAGGTACACGCGGACTACAATAGCTTTCAACCAGTAAGTAAACTAATTAAGTACAATATTTCCCAGCTTATTTTAATCCGTATTTAGTGCAATTCACATTTTTAACCAGACTCTTGTGCAATGAATTCATCGTCCTATAGATATATAACATATTCTTTGTCTTAAAATATGCAGTAATATATCTAGGCATTTTTCTTGAATTAGACAATTTTTTGTACAGCTATGTAGTTATGGATCTACTTCACTATATTTTGTAATATATTCTGTACTTCTATTATACTCAAAGAAACCTATTTATCAGGAAATAATTCGAGACAACAACTTCAATACATTTTGGAACAAGATTCCACCTCCTCAACAAGAGCTGAGCTGGGAGGGAGTCCGCCAGCGTTGTGGTTCATCGTGTTCTTCAGAAGACTCTCGGAGTCTTGACGTCACGGGTTCGGAAGACGAAGGAGGTGGGTTGGGGGACGGGTGACGGCATATTTTGCGGCCCGTGCCGCGACTGCCCCCGTACGCTCCCGTCCCCACCACACTGTACCCGTACTCGTCAATGTACGGATCGGAGTCACACATGTACTTCTCTTAAAATGATACTTGCTGTAAACTTACGTAAAACTGTTCTAAATATAGAAATGTTCATATCGTAGTATTGTTCTTAATCAATACTTAATACATAGACGATCACTTTACAAATTTGCATTTAATTACACAAAGAAAACCACAGATTTCCATCTTCAAAGCTATGGATTGAAAACGTAGATTACGTTATTTGTTGTTCAAGCTATTAAGAACAAAATCAAGCAAGAAAGAAAATTTAATGCAAGTAAGCACATAATTAAATACTTAAATGTTTTTACTAACGTTTACATTAATACGACCCTGTTGTTAAGTCTCAGTTATAATACTGTTGTAACTTGTAGTCTAGTAGAATTATTTAAAGAATCGTAAATCTAAATCATAGTTGTAATAATAAAATAGTGCTGTACATACAGAGTAGATTGCAATTTAAAATTTAATTATTTATTATAATGTATAGTTATATAACTTTAGTTAATTATTGTAAATATTTATGATCTCCTACAGCACATTCCAAATCATCAACACACGAAGTGTCAAACATTTACGTGAGCTCGTAGTGTATTAAAGCTATTTATTACTATTAAATAATGTTTAATCCTCTTGGTATAGAAGTCGTCATTGAAATATATGTTTTATTAGTTATATTTAGACATATAGTTAGTGCTTATTAGGAATAATATATTAATATTTAACTTATAATTTACATAAAGCACCATATCTTTTTTAAGTTAAGGATGTTCTTTTCATCGAAATTCAATTTGAAAACTAAACGCTTTTTATAAATTTTATAAGATTATTTAAAGTACCTACATAAATTTATTTTTATTTATTCATTGATGTACAATTATTCCAAAACCAAATAATTCATTAATGCATAATAATACACTTTATGAGTTCATAAAAGTTGAGTGTTTGGAGCCTCCCTTTAAGCAAGCAATACCTGTATTGACAAGCTCCGCTTTCCCATAACAAAGCAATAAAGAAAATCATACAATATAACATAATATAATATAAAATATCACAATTTAATAATTTTAACACATTTCAATAAATTCCCCCTAATCTTTAATTTAAAGCTTTCGATCTAATCAAAGGCAGTATTGACACACATTTCGATTGGCGAGTCAAAAGCGCGAAGGGTCACCGCAATCGATCGACTCACAAGCATATTTTTAGATGCACCAGTACCGGCAGACAAAGACACCTAGCCACTACCTTATCTCATTACTATTTCAACACCCACCGTTCACAGGAATTGGCCATTTCAACTAGGCCGTCTTTAAATATCCCTGCACTTTCCTCGCGTACAATAAAACATACTAAGAGTCTGATATATTTAAAATAAAATCTATTGCTTATAATCCAAATTATTTTAAAATAAATATTATGTAATAATTAAATATAAACCAATGCGAAATCATTTTCTAGTCATTTTTGTTTTTTAAAACATTTTAGGTTAGGTATTTTGATCTCAGTTTAAGAAATAAACTCATTTATTTTAAAACAAAAATTACTTTATAATTTAAAGCAAACCAAAACCAAAAAAATCTAGTCGTTTTATAATTTTAATATTTTTATTAGGTATTATTTGATCTCAGTTTCATTAATAATGGTACTAGTCCGTTCTATTCTAGTCTTTGGGTTCAGCAGGTGTCATTTGAATCTAGTCGCAGAATAAGATTATATTGTAGTCATTTATATTCTAGTTAAATTTTAACTCATTGGTCTCACTTTATTCTAGTCTTATGAATATTTATATTTTCTAGTCAAAACAACTTTATTGATTAAGTGATAATTAATAATTTTATAAATCTGTCTCATGTTTAGAATAAATCGTCTAGTCAAAGATATTATTCTAGTCAAGAAAAAAGTCATAAAATATAAAAAATAATTTATAAGAAGATACATATTTATTTACACATACACTAATTATTCTTTTTCTTTTTTCTTAGAAACATACAAAATTAAGAACCTATTGGTGCATAAGTAAATCCTATAATATTTTTTTACAATAAGCTATTAAAAAAGATAACGTAATTACGATAGATTAGTCATGATATTGTTACAGATGCAAATTTTTTTTTGTTTTATTTTTAAATTTAAACATTAAATAAATTTTTAAATATATCAAAAAAAAAACCCAATGACAAGTCTCGGTGGCACTTGCAGACAATACCTAACTAAACAAAATGTGTGTCATTACTTCCCTTTGTAAATATTATTATTTGTTTGTTTAATATACATTTAAAACCAGACAAAACACATTTTAAGGATTCTTCATAAATTTATTTTATAATAATTTATTTATTGCAATTAGACTAAGTTTATTTAAAATAGCGTATTGTTACTCTTTCATCAAATGAATTTGTATAACAGGTACTGCATTTATGTTAAGAAATAGAGTATAATATATAATTATAAATAATAAATATAATTTAAAAATTATATCGAGTGGAAAACTAGTCAGTGTGTTCTTCGAAACGCGTTCCAAAGATATGTAAATAATAAAACGCTGTATAAAGTTTAAGTACATGAGTTTAATAAAATGTAATTTGTATATTTATTTATTAATAGATTATGTCTATGCTTTTATTATTTATAGGATAAATAATTAGTTCGAAAGATTATCATAACTTCAATTATCTTATTAACGTGTATCTTTTAAGTGTGTTTTATTATTAAAATTAATAACTTATTTTGTTTAAGAATGTGTAAAGTTTCATGTTTTAGTTTTATTTTTCACTAGCTTCTGCCTGTAGATCCACCTGCCTGTATATCGGTTATTGTACTAAAAATAGTTTTATGTCCTTCCTCAAGAATCAGAGTATCTCAGTTTTAAATGTCATTGCAATCGGTTCAGTGGTTTAGCGTATTAAACAGACAGTTACATTCGCATTTATCTTAGCAAGGGTTAAAAAAGCCAGGAAAAATTGTTATAACCTTTAATAAATTCATGCAGTCATATTCTTAAGTAGGTATTTGCTTTTGTCCGAGTTGAAAAATTTCTTTATGAATTTAGTTAACATTCATATTATTGAGAGTTAAAATCAATATCCTTTCATGTTAAATGTATGTGATTATTAATTTTTATTAGAGGGGAGTAGCCATAGCATTTCTTTTTCGATACAAAACAATCTGTCACATTTAAGCGTGTTACTCTTTACACATACACAAAAATGTGTATGTGTAAAGATTAACACAACGAAAGTCTAAAAAGACTCACATATAAAAACAATCGATTGTCACTACGAACTTACACGTAACAATAATAACAAAACATTTAAAAAAATTACACACACATAAATACATTCTGTGTCAGAACAGTGTAATGCGTAGGCCCATTTGGGCTCATACTCTGACAGAGGGGAACGCCTGCTCATGGTTACTCCCTACCGCGGTTTAATCTTCGTAGAATCATTTTATTTCAGAAGTTCATTAATAATACTACGTTAATATTTAACATAGTCGTACTTATTAAAAAGGTAATTAAAATATCAAATCTCAATGTTACAATTAAATACATTTAGATTGAAATTGTAAGTTTGTTCTTATAGCACGAATGTACCTTAAAATAGATATAGTTTGCACCGATTGATGTACTTTTAGTTTGATTTTGACATATCGTATAAATAACGTAGATGTGTAGTTGTAGATACCTATAGAAGGAATCAATAAATTGATAAAAATGAATAAAATCTTTTATTTCATCTCAAGTTAATCAATTGTCGTTGCCTACCCCTCTGGAAAATAGACGTGACATTACGTACGAATGTATTTAAAAATGTTAACTTGGTTTGTGTACGCTTCAAGAATGTAAAAATTTCTACACCCATTGGCTGAAATTTAGAGACGATACACAACACGTTTCAAAGACAGTTGTTAACTATTTTCACATTATATATCTGCAATCTCTATCTGCCACATCTGTATATAATATAGTATTTCTGTGTACAGTAACAACAAGAAGTTTTAGAAATCTATAATCTGACTACGTAAAAACTTATGATAAAATTAATAAAGTCATGCCAACCGGGCCATTATTTCGAATCTACGGTTTTTTTTTTAATTTACTTTTATTTACTCCGTGGATGGAACATACAAACATTGACAGACTGCCAAAACTTTTACCCTTCCTTCTAGCTTAGCCGAATCGGATAAAAATATTATTATGAATAAAATTTGCTTCGATACCAGCGATTTTTTAATTACTGTGGTAAACGATAGGATAACAGTCTGCCCCCTAGACAAGTTGACATTCTCAAACGTAAACGTTAGTTTATGTTAGGGAATGATGTCATGTCAACGCTGAGTCACGTGGTCAAAACAAAATATTAGCCAATAGCGTGGTCTAAGAAAACAAGGTCTCGCATTTCGAGAGCGATGCGGTGTGACGTCACTATCCAGTTACCACTTCGAAATGAACCAACCAAAACCAGCGATAGCGATGATGACGTCATGTCGGTCTCTCTGTTTCGTCACTGTGTCTCGGAATGCCATATCTGGCGAAGTATGTTGTTATATTATACCATAGCCAATAGTACAAGAGAATATAGGCTTTAAAGGTTGTAGAAAGAAAATGGACGAGAAACACTTAGCAAAGAGTCTGATAACTATATTATAGTGATTGAGCTGATAGACGGAATCAAGCGCTGGGATAGTCATGCTTCGACACATAGGTACAGGCTGACTTGGCGTGTCTTCATTTGAATTCTTTTACATTTTTTTTCTTTTCACACACTCTACTCTGCCTCATGGAAAGCATAAGCAGAATCCAAGAGTGATGGTCACCATACTCATTGCGAACGCAGACAATGTAACAATGCAACATGGTGACCCACGCTATGGCATGCTAGTGATGCTTCTGTTCTGCATCATTGGGCCTCCGGTCTCGCACTCACCAACGAAACACGACAGCACGTTGTCATTTTACGTTGATTTTCTGTGCGAGGGTAGTACCGCACCGGTCGAACCGGCCCAACCGTGCTGAAATCAGCGTGGCTCTACTACCCTTAAACCTCAACTACCTATGAATTTATCTTTTCACAGTCTGTTTTCTCGTACAAGAAACGGACAAACATTCTAAGAACTGTTGTTTTGAGTAGTATTAGAGTATTAGAGTTACTTTCATAAAAACCCTCTTCATTAGTTTTTCTTCCATATCGTTAATCTGCAAACATTGATCTGTTACAATTTTATTATTTGTATTTTCTATTTAATTTGACAACCTTAACACATTGTGCAAATGTACATAACTCGAACCAGATAACGGCCGCGACATCTAAATTTGAAATAGCTGAATATTTTGCAACCCCCAGACATGTATTAGCTCCCCAGCCTCATAGTAGAAATTGTGCTTACTGGAATGTAGATGGCGCTGTAAAAACACATGAGCAATTTTGTAATGTGAGTGCATCAATTCGCTATGTTAATAAATCTATACTAATAATATTATAAAGCTTATATAATAATATTATAAAGCTAAAGAGTTTGTTTGTTTGTTTGTACGCGCTAATCTCAGGAATATATCATTAGGCTACCTATATACCAAGCACCAAGCAGAGCACCAATTAAGAATGTTTCAAAATCGGGGGAAAATTGTCACGCTGCAGAAAATAGGAGAGGCAAACGAGGTTACCTGGGACAGCTATATAGTGTTCAATAATTAGGATAAAAGTATATGAAAATTATTCAAAATACCTATTGCCTATCCGTTTCAATGGAACTTGAGTACTGCCGGCCGTTATTACAGTTTGGCGGCAAAATATGTACAACAACTAAAATATTTGTTTTTTTGGCGCTGCGTAGAGATGTGGCTTGCTATGCATCTTATACCGCATTTACTATGGGGAGTGCTCCGAGGAATTGTGCGGACTGATTCCTGCCGCCAATTTCCGCCATCGTCCTACGCGACAGCAGTTTCATCCCCATCATTTAGATGGCTGTCAGTCCACAACTGTTCGGTTTTCTAGGAACTTTCTCCCTCACGTCATCATGATGATTTCTACACGTAACGATTGGCTCACACTGAATTTTAGACCAAAAGCAAAGCCGTACATAAAATTCATATTATACTAGGCAGATTGCATTGGCTCATCAATGGTAGGCGCCCTCCATCATGAAGTAAAAGATTTTTCTTCTAGCGGCACATTTTCGAACTACTGATGAACATTACGCCATTCACGGTCGCGTGGCGAAGTGCTTTGTGTTACAGACTGCTGCTACTGTCGCGGATACGATTGCCGCTCAAGTCAAACATTTGTTCTTGATCATTTAATACTTAATTTTGTCTGGGTATTTCTTTGTATAATATTGTGTATTTACATAAATATGAATACGGTAGAGTAATAATAATAATTTCACACAATCAATTCTGCCAATTACTACTTATGAAGTCTTTATGCTTATTTACTAACCCTAGATCAGTGCACGCCATACTTACAATGGAAAATAATTACTAAAACACCAACCATTGCCTGACATTAATTGCGCAAGATTATTGTTTTATAACTAAACTCCATCGTATATTATTTTCAGTTAACATTAGCCAAGCGAACAATGAAGTTACTGTACACGATATGCTATGGCACTATTGCCTTAAGTACAATTAGTTGTCATGTAACTGATCGCCTGAAGCATTCTGATTTAAGTGAGACAACACAAATACCTTTAGAAAATGATTCTCGAAATGTGGATTCCAAAGATTCTGTTGACAAAAAATATGATAGTACCCAAAAAGTGCAAGAAGAACCGAGCAGTGTGTATCTCGATGACGTGTTGTTTACGTTGAAACATCGAAAATGGAGTGACGAGGAGAAGCCCTGTTTGGATAACATATACCGTCTTCTTTACAGTCTACAAAACTTTACGCTTTGGGCGGTTTGGGGTTTGTATTTTATGATTTTTGTTAAAAGTTAAGGAAAATGAGGTGTTAGATATTCACAGTAATACGCAGGAATATTGGGACAAAGATCTTCACGTTTTTATGTTGCGATTAATTTTATATACTTAACTTCAATAAAATGAAAATAAATTGAATAACACTTGTGAAGTATTTTGTGTTTTCTCTGTTGCTTAGTAATCATACCTGTATCGTTCAGTTACTTCTATTTATTTACTAGCTGTGTTTACAACGACTTCTACATTGAATTTTGTATAATCTCGTACTATTTAGCAGTTTCAAAAATATACGATAAATAATAAATTATTAGTGGCAGGGGATCGGGAGAAATGGAAATTGGGAGAGAAGGCCTACTACGAAGACGGACAAACAAGAGGCTGCAATGATGATGATGATGATGAATAAATTATCACCAAAACCATTCAAAATACAATTTTAATTAAGCATAAACTAAAATATTTAGTACGCCTCATAAATATTATTGTCAGAAACTGTCTGAAAATCTCTTCATAGATTCGAAGATGGACATCTTGGCTAACGAGAAAAAGAGAAAAACGAACTGTTTGAAAATAGTTCTAAAAGTAACTTGTTACTTTATGATATACTAGCTTCGCTCACGCAGACTTTCATCTCCTGATTTACCCCCTTACGGGTGGAATTTCAAAAATTCCTTTAGTAGTGCTCATTTACGTTACATAAAGAACCTACATGTAAAATTTCAGGATTCTAGCTACAGCGGTTTGGGCTGTGCGTTGATCTCTGGGTATGTCAGTCAGTCAGTCACCTTTTTTTATATATATACATTATTTGCTTTAGTCACCTCCTTTCATTTTTATTACTTTTCTTTCTATTAGCCAGGATTCCGGGAATATTTTGGTATTTGATCAGTTGTTGCACAGTTAATTATATAATACTAATTTCCTGGTACGTTATCCCAGTCCTACATCCAGATATTGTTAATACCCTAAGACCATTTTTCTTATAATTAACTGCAGGACGTACATGTCACAAGATAGGTCAATATATGTACAGACATGACATGACATGACTTATTGTATATCATAAGAACTTTAATTAATTAATTTTACGTTTTAGGTAACTAAATTATAATATATACCGGTATTTATTGTTTGTGATTGTATGTGTATAATACCTAACATACTTCGCTTTTAAGCTACACTTTAACTGGAATGCTATACCTCAATATTTCTTAAAAAAAAATAGTTATCTGTAAAGTCGGTTTACGGACCTGGACGACATAATTTTACGTGACAACATCATAAGAAAACATTCCTGAAAAATTGCATCTAGTGCTTTCGCTAGATGCAATTTTTCAGGAATGTTTTCTGGAGGAATGAATGAGATAGATGCGTCACAAGCCGAACGCTTAGGCCAATCGTGGCTCTCTATCGCTTGTTCCGTCACGTCATACAATCTAATTCCATGGTACACATGTTCGTGATTGTGTTAGCCAAAATTGTTTATTAGAAATAAAAATGAATTAATCATACAGATTGGGACTCATTATCATCAGAACCTCAAGGCCTTCTATTCGGCAATAGATATCAACTGGGCAATTTCGACCAATGTATTAAAGCACCCTGGTCTAAAACTCACCCAAGTCTGAAGACCAAGTACTGCTTGGCTGAGGTTGTCCTAGAAAGAACTGACAGCCCTGTGCGACGACGGATTGAAAGATTTTACCCGTACCAGTCTGCCTTGGATTTTCTGCAGGTAAACAGGTGTTTTGTTAAAACTATTTTATTAACCTTCCGTATTAAACTTCTACAAGTAGTAAAGTAATGAAAGCTCGAATAGTGTCACAACTTCACTGTATACACATTTTGCTTCACGGCGTCAAATACACAGTAAATACATACCTCACACACATACACTCACACTATACCCAAACATATACAACTAAAAAAAATTGGTATATCCACCATAGCATTGTAACTATTAATTTATTCTTCTTGTCTTTGAAAAGGAACTGAATCCCAACACAAAGCTAGCGCCATTTTGGGAGTAAGCGTTGTACAGTGTTTTGTAATCCAGCTTTGTTACAATTAAGAATTATTATTAAAATAATTACTATTATAATTTTTATTAGTTTCTTGCAAAAATAATTGTTTGGAAGTTTTTGAAATATCTGTACTTACGTAATCTATAATATTATCGTGTCACGTTGTTGCTTACACTGAACTCCGAAAATCTCTTATTGATATTCATTTTTTTATGAATGTTTTGCGAGCGTGCCCAAGATAGGAAAGATAACATCACACTTAGACCAATAGGAGCATGACTGAAAACAGACACATACGAAGTAGCGTGGGACAGCTAGTAATATATTATTCCATTAACAACCTCGAACGCCAGTTAACAAAACCTCTAACTCATAGTCCGGTCAATTTAAACATTCGAAGTTACCTAAATTCCCACCAAGCTGAAAATCGGTAAGATTGTTTAAAATATCATTAAAAACAAAATTTGAAAGTTCCCCATCTTTCTCCTGTAAGGAAAAAAAATATTCAAGGTCAAAGGTCAAAAAAATGAGTTCGATTTTCAGCAAAACGGTAAGTTTTATCATAAAAATACCTCAGACAAAAATTGTAGATCATAAATTATCTACAAAAAAATTTTAATACTTTTTTTTCTACGAGCCACTGTTCTTAACCGACTTCCAAAAGGAGGAGGTTCTCAATTTCATCGGTATTTTTTTTTTGTTTTTTTTTTTTATGTATGTACATTGATTACTCCGTCAATTGAGGACCGACTTTGAAAATTATTTTTGTATTCGAAAGGGTATGCCCCCCATGTGGTCCCATGGCCACCATATCAGGATCTGATGATGGGATCCCAAGGAAATTGAAGGAAACCCTCAAATTTACGTGAGCGCCTGCAATAAAGTTAAGGCAATTGTCTGCATGCTTTCATATTCTGTAAACATCATGTCCGAAATATTTATTTATTATTCTATACAGTATGTTGTATGTTACCTTTAGTCGTATTCTTTCAAGTTATTTAGGTGAAATGATGATGAGAGACTTGAGAAAGACTAAATAGCGAAATATAAAAAAAAAACTTCGTTTAAAAAAACCGACTTCAAAAACTGAAAAGTATAAAATAACTTAATTTGTATGTGCTACCTATTCATAGGTTTGAAGTCGGTGCCGATCCAAAATGTAATAGTAGGACTCGCCGCACGTGACCTTGAGCGGGATAGCTGCTCTTCGCGTAGGACAAAACAACCGAAGCGTCGGTGACGTCGTTGACGTTCGTCTCAAAATATAGCGAGTGTGGTACCTACTATTACATTTGGCTTGGCGCCGAATTCAAACCTATGAATAGGTAGCACATACAAATGAAGTAATTTTATACTTTTCAGTTTTTGAAGTCGGTTTTTTTAAACGAAGTTTTTTTTTTATTGAGATATAACGATTCAAAAAGTTGTAAAAGTTGTAATCGTCACAATATGCACACGTTTCCTCGCCACCTATGAGGTAGGTACTTAGCACGTTTTTTTTAAGTTATAAAAGTAGTGAAATTTAATCGTCCGAGTCGTAACTTTCGAAATCTTCTTCTTGTTCTTCTTCTTGATCTTCTTGTTCTTGGTCGTCTTGTTCTTGTTCTTCTTCATCTTCATCCTGAGTGCATGTAAACTGCGTTAATAGCGATGTATCGCATGTTGCCTCGTTGGAATCAAACGGATCCTCTACTGTTGGTGATTCAATATTAGAGCACAACCGGCCTTGACAAAAGCTTGACAATGTATACATGCCGGAGAACAGAACAGTCCGACTTTTTTGCAACCACATTTAGCACTGCATCCCTTTTTGCAGTTGCAAAAAATCGAGTTCAGCAGTTTTTCCGGCGCAGGTGGAAGGAAGTAAAGTGTGCACTGGTTCTAATCAATTGTTGACCAACTTCCAACCCCAGTCTGTAGGGTCTAGCTGATAACCAAGCCACACTTGAACTTGGTAATATACCCTAAAAAGATGTTGATGAGCAGCAACTGAGGTTGGAGGAAGACAAGCTCATTGTACTTGTTTTTTACTTTTGGTGTTTTTAACGAAACATGCATATCGATACTTATCTAAGCAGGTAGTTTTTTAGGAGCTCCGTACATAGAAAGAAGAAAGCGAATGCCGTTAGTAATAATTTCTTGTCGAGTAGAATTAAGTACCATTTTTAAAAACTTCAGCACATTCAATTAAATTTTGTTTCTCAAATAGTTTGAAAACTGTTATTTTACCCCTCCTGTAAAATGCAGATGTCGCATCACAGCCAGTTATTGCGTGTCAAAATAGTACATGATTTTGACACTTTGCAAAAGTAGATAAACTTTTTGATGATTACATTTCCGATTGATGTTGAGCTTTTCCTGGTTTTAAGAAGAAAATAGTTTTTTCAGTTGAAGTTCGAGCAGTCAGTAATACGAGTAAGTCTATATCTTCCTATATCTTCACCAACAACAATAGTTGTATTTGTCAAATTGAATTGCTCAATTGCTGTTTTAATTATCAATACATCAGCATCATTATTAGCTTGTCTTACCAATATATTTTCCGTAGTAAATCTTTCTCTCAACATTGAAATGAACCGAGACTTGTTGTGAGTATTAGAAATAATTTTTTGTTGGCTGGTTGGAACTATCATATTTTCATCAAATAAAATATCAATTGATGAAGATGTTGCTAAAGTTCGACGACGCTGTTCTTTTTTCTTTCTGTTTTCTTTTCTCGTACTCTTCATTCAATTCCTGGCCACAAAATAGACATTGTTTTTTAGAACAAAAAGCTGATTCACTCGAACGTAATCTAGTACGAGGAGGACTTTCTGTGGATGTACTGGCTTCTTGTTCTTCACGTTGTCTTTTATTAGCTGCAGCAATAGAAGACTTTCGAGGATAATTTTTACGACAATTTTCATGTATTGTCACAGATTTTTGATTTTTTAGATACTCCGAAAATTCATCTGCTCTTTCGATACTTGCATTAATTAATGTCTTCATACCACGTTCAACAGTAACAATTTCACTTTCAGTTAAAAGTTTAGCGCAAATAAAACAATACTCTGACATTTTTGTTATAAAACTCAAAACAGCACGATATAGGTTAGGATAAACACGTGTTTTCACTACCAACTGGCGTTCAAGACTAACAGTATTTCAGTTATTATAGCAGGTATAAGACCCTATCCACGCACACAATTGAACAGGGGACAGATGTTTTCTCAAGGTTACAATTAAAATAAATTAAGGGACTGAGTTTCATTTTACCTGATATTCTTATAGTTATAACTTATGTATATTTTATATTAGTAGTGTAAGTTACAAAGACCGATAGAAAAATATTTAAATATATATTACAACTATAGATATGTATATATACGTGGCGTACTCATGCATATTATGACGACTACAACTTTTTGAATCGTTTTATCTCAAAAACGGTGGCTCGTAGAGAAAAAAGTATTAATAATTTTTTTGTAGATAATTTTATGATCTACAATTTTTGTCTGAGTTATTTTTATGATAAAACTTACCGTTTTGCTGAAAATCGCGAAAAACTCATTTTTTAGACCTTTGACCTATTTTTTTTTCTTTACAGGGGAAAGATGGGGAACTTTCAAATTTTGGTTTTAATGATATTTTAAACAATCTTATCTTACTCTTATTTTTTGGTCTAATTTGACCGGACTATCAAGTGAAAAGTTGAACTTTAACGCTGTAGTCGTTGAACGTTGTGAGTGAAAGTGCTATTTGGATTTTATTTTCCATAAGTGGTCTTCACAATATAAAAATCTTGCAGCTTTCAGTAAGAACGGCGCATGATTGGTTAGCTCATGGCTGTGCAGCAATGACTCCAAACCTTTTATCTAGTTTTCTTTGGTCGACTTCGTTCTCATTCAAGTCTCTTAGTAAAAAAAAATTGTAAACCGTATTATTATTTTTTAAAAGGAGCAACAATGGAGTTTTTTTGCCAGATTCTTCTCCATGAAGGGTAGGCTGCACTTGGAACTGGCGACTAGAATCACTCGATTTTTTAATATTGACTATTCATAAGTGCATGTAAAATAAGTGCCTATGTGAATAAAATCTTTTAGAGTTTGAGTCATATTCTGGAATTAGTTCATGAGTTTATTCTGACCGTGTGTTTACATCCTTTTTTTTTTAATGTAACTTTGCTAATATTGCTTTTGTGTAATAAACTAAAAATCTTTTATAATATTACAATGAAAGCAAAAACCAGCAACAGCAAAACATAAATAGCTATGCCATCTTATGTAACACGACATCTATAAAAATGATTTTTTTTAATTATTTCCGTAGCAACTTGCTACGAAGACGCTACGAGTATGCATTTGGGCAACTTCTAAATATCAGTAGTGAAATAAACAACTATAAAGAGTACAAAATGAAAGTACTTATAATGTGAACTATAATGTTGTATAATTGTATCATTAAAAATAGCTCACAATATTTGCCGTCTCAACTTCTGGCAATTCTATACAAGAACAAGAAATCTAGATATTACTGAATTTAGAAATTTTGCCCTTTATAATAACTGAATGTCAATGGATTTATTTATAAGGGATTCCTTTCATTAGGTCAAGATATTTGCACATTTAAGCAAAACCCCTCAGTCTTGCCCGAATATGAATGCCTTATAAGTACAAAATAAGTCTGTTATAGCGTATTAACACAATTTCCTAACCATTTAAAACATTATTTTCAGTACCATCCACCTCACACTCGAGCTCTGAACGAATTGACATGGGGCGTATGCGTGCCGTCTGCGTGTGCTCCTCGCACTGTTGAAAGGCTCCTTGGCGTGGTGCTCGCGCGCAGCCACCTGGGTGCGGCCCGCATTAAAAACAATATCACTATCGATGAAGAATGTCAAAGCGGTGAAGATCACAGGGATTATGAATGGCAGTTTTATGCTTTTTTGTTAGTATATACATGTAAATTAAATAAAAAAGCTTTTTAAAAACAAGCTTTTACTGGAATGCCTCGAGACGATTCAAACGAGTCCAAACTCGATAACGTTGGGACGTTTCTTTATAGAGTTCCTATGGCCACCTTCCAGCTCCAGCATCAGATCAGTTCTATGTCATTAAAATATTGTATTTTCATGATGTATACATATGCTTGCAAAATTTCAGCAAAATCGGTTGAAGATATCTGCTTCAAAACTGAGTTGCAAGATTCCACTCGAACATACAAGCATGCATACATACATACATACATTGCAAGTTAATGAAAAGCTTGTAATTATACATTCGTTTATATTATTAGCATATTTATTGAAAACTTTGATTATGAATCTTTTTAATAACTACTTATATACACTTAACTTAAAACTGTAACAAGCGTTAAAAACTATTTTATTATAAAAATTGAGCATTTGTCTGTAAACCCAAGTCACACAACCTGAAATTTAAAACTAGGTATACTCTTTTTGTAATTTTAAAATGTGTTACGATAAATCCCTGTTTAATATAATTTTAATTGCAGCATCATAATGGGATCATTAATTTCAATTTGCCTCATCTGCACGTACTTGAACAATGGACGAAAGGAGTTAAACCCCGAAACAAATAGTAAGTAGCAACTCTTGCAAATTAAAAAATTATATAGCATACTTTATTATCTTTAAACGTAATCAGATATGGAAAATGGCAACTATTGAGACGGTATTTGAAATTATGTATTATTAATTTCAATCGTCTTCAAGAAGCTTGTAACCATTCTGAAGTGCAGTGAACATTCTTAAGTATGGTCATATAACATTGAGAGACTGAAAATGGTAATTGTCAAGGGTTCAGGCGAATGATAAAAATGCAGTGGACTGTATTGCTGGTATTTACTCGCTAAGTACTTTCTAGGCCTATCAAGAACAAATTAGTTATTAAACTAATGAAGGCTAGGCTCTTCTTTGGGTCCCACGGTGAAAACCCAAAGAAGAAAGAAGAGCCTGGCCGTTCCGTGTGCGGTCGAAACGCTTCGGGTCGGTCCCCCGCTTGCTGCACTTCTCTCGTTAGTTCGTCCACACGACAGTGTGCCTTGTAGATGTCGCAACATTATTGACCAATATTGACTAATTCCGCCAACCAACCAATACGCGGCTCCGTCAGCATATACATTGGTTATCGCAGTAAAGAGTTGCCTATGTCGAAGGACATAGAATCAAAATATCTTCCTGCTAAATTGCATTGAAATCGGTGCAGCGATTTTAGCTGGGAAAGCGTAATAGACAGACGTAGTATGGAGTATGAATTTTGCTCATTCCTTAAATTGTAATGGATCATAATTAATTTTATAGTTTATTTTTCCAGGAGACCGCATCATTGAAGCATTTGATCTTAAAGAAAATGCTTCACAGCTACTTGACATGAAGAAAGAAGGTTTGGAAGCGTTCTATGGCATACGGTACTTGACGATATGTCTTATTGTATTGGACCACCAGATAGGAATATACAACGCTGGACCAATTAGTGACGGACTTACAACTGATAAGGTACCATACATTTTTAGACTTCTTCCTACATACAACATAATGATGTTCACACCCAGCAGAAGATTTTAGATTTATGTACAATTCTTGAGTTAAAGTCACGTGAAAACTTTGTACCAAAATGACTTGTGTACGGTAAATGTAAATCATGTAATAGTAGTGTAAGTATTTACATACTCTCGAACTGAATGGTACGGCACTTCCTTTTTTTGTACAGGCCTGCCAAAGTGACTCTATTGTGCCTGATGGAAAGCATAAGCAGCATCCAAGAGTGATGGTCACCATGCTCATTGCGAATGCAGACAATCTAACAATGCAGCATGGTGACCCACGCTATGGCATGCTAGTGATGCTTCTGCATCATTCTTCTTAGATACATCTTCTGTGCGAGAGTAGTACCGCCCCGGTCGAGCTGGCCAGTTCGTGCTGAAATTAGCGTAGGTCTACTACCTTACAGATCGTGCCTCAATCGGTAAAAACCGGAAATTCACTGCGACACTCGTGTTTCCCCCAACTATGATGCCGAATCCTTTAAGCGGGTCGTGAAAAAGCATCTCACTAGACCGCTGTAGCGTGGATCACCAGGCTGCCTTCGCAATGAGGATGGTATCCATCACTCTTGGATTCTACTTCTGCTTTTCGTCAGGCAAAGTAGGGTCATTTTGGCAGGTTCATACAAAATTAAAAAATAAATATAAATTTTAATGAAAAACTCTGATTTTCAAACAATAACTCTAATTAGTTATTTTTCTTTCACACTTACTACTGATTCTTTGCGGAGACAACGGTATCATACTGGTGGTTTTTATACTTAGCAAGAAAACTGTTGCTGTATGTGCTAATGATAGTACGACTGTGTCTTTATGGTCCGTGTAATTTCACGCCTTAACTGCGGCACCGATTAACCGTGTTCTCAAAATATAAACTCGAATGAAACCATGGTTAAAAACTAATATATTATTATTATTAATATACATTATTATTCATTAATCGGTACATGTGCAATGCAGATACTCTTTGATAAAAAATTTAAACTAACCCTTCACTTTTGATACACACATTGTATTATTCAAAGTTTTTTTTCATTTACAGGAGTTTCAGTCACCAGTTGGTATGTTGCTGATACATAACGATCTCTTCGTAGACACCTTTTTCTTGCTTTCTGGATTTCTTACTATGACAAATTTAGCTAAATTTAAGGAAGTGAAATATATTATGATCTTAAAGCGATATGTCAGGTATGTCTTTAAATTTACATTAAAAATGGTTTTTTACTCTTTTAGTAACAGTCTTACTGCCTAATTTATAAATTTTAAGACAAAAAAATGAGCCATATGAGAACTTCCTTTGTTGGAGTTTACAAAAAAATCATACTACGGATCTGCAGAAGACTGCTGTTTACCTTTCGTTGGTGACTTCAATTTAATTTATACAATTTACTCGCTGACCCAGCTAACTTCGTAATTTGTATGAATACACTGCCAGCAGTGCCACTTACTCATACCAATTTTGTTTTCGAACCATCCAGCCATCCATTGAAATACACATAAAATTTCATCCAAATTGGTCCAGCCCTTTAGGAGGATTTACGTGTCAAACACAAGCACAGAAGAAATTAAATATGTATATTATGATTAACATTATTTTATAGGGAATCCCATACAGACAATGATAATATGGCTTTTTTTTTCAGGTTGATAGTTGCCTATGTCGTAGTAATCTTTTACATAAGCGCTGTGTATCCTTACACGGGAAGTGGTCCGCTATGGAACAGGGCAATATCACAGGATACTGAACAGTGTCGAAAGAACTGGTGGCTCAATTTGCTCATGGTCAGCAACTACGTTGACACAGAAAACATTGTGAGTATAACAATAATATAAAGACAAAAAATGATAAAAAACTTGATGAAAAAAATGAAAAAATTAAAAAAAACACGGAAACTATCTTTGGACGTTTGTTCCTAACGGTTTTACAAGTTTTAAGCCTCGCCTTTGAGCAATGTAGAAAACATTTTGAAGAATGTGAAAATCGATAGATTAATGAGAAATATTTATTTAGTCATGTGGTTTTTAAAGGGCCATACTGAATTTATTGAACCAAAATTTAGCTACTACGCTATTTACAAGCTAGTTTGACCGAAATTAGGAATTATGTTTTTGTTTCACTACATACATGGAAGCCACCACAGTAAATACTATTTGCAAACTCGAAATCGACTTGACTTCTGCTATGAGATCAAAATGCTTTCCATCCCAGTCTGATATATCCTTTTTACATAATGACAGACCAGATCTGTTAATTATATCCAACCATTTCTAGCAACGTCATCTTCGCGTATACCATAATTTTAATAGATTTTATATACATATGACTGTGTTAACATTGGGCGGTTTACAGTGCATGGTGACGTCCTGGTACATACCGTGTGACTTCCACTTCTTCGTAGTGACAGTACTGGCATATGGGTTATATAAACAGTGGCCCAAACTTGGATTGTCGATATTAGCAGTCCTTACAACTGGAGCTATCGTAGTGCCAGCAGTCATCACCTACGTTTATCAGCTCGCTGCTGTCCAACTATTTACTATTGAGTAAGTATCAAATTAAAATACATTTATAATGATCCAATTGCACGAGTCTAAGGTGCATGATTAACATGTAATAGTAGTATAAGTATTTATATGCTCTCAAACAAAATACACACATCAAAAGTGTCTAGGGATCAACATATGTGTCTAGGGATCAACATATATTTTTGCAATAACTTTTCTCCTGATTGATATTAATTAAAATTTTCTTTAAGGATTACTCAAATAAAGTGTTTTCGTTTGTCACAGTAACGATAAACCAAGTCACCTTTGCATTAATAAAGAAATTTGCCATTTTCCTAATAAAAGGATTTTTGACATTTGAACCACTAACATTAAAGTTCGAAAAAAAGACTGAAATAACAGTTTTCTTTAAAATTTTAACTGTAACTTAAACAATTAATAATCCGTGTTTCTACCGCGAACACTAACACAAGAACATCGGTTTGGCATACTCAAAGTGAGTTCATCCAAATCACGCTGTGGAATGGCCGCCCATGTTCGTTGCAACAACAAAAAAAGGTCTTCTTGCGACTGGATACCCTCCATATTCGGCAGAGCTCTTCTCTGTAGCATATCCCATGCATGCTCAATCGGGTTCAAGTCTGGCGACTGAGCAGGCCAGGGCCAAAGCCACATCTCAATCTCAAGAAATCCGCATAAAAATGCTTGATCCCTAGACACTTTTGATGTGTGTAGTTCGGCTCTTTCTTCCTGTGCTAATCGGTTAAAATCTGGAATTCACTACTCTAAATTAACGAGTAGTGACGCCTTTGTGCTTTTCGCATCAATTGTAGCCCTCCAAATCAGTTGACCGAGTCTTCAACTTACACTTGTCTATCGAATTTGCACGTCAATGATTCCTCTTCAAATGTAATTACTTTTTTTTATTGCTGAATAGGTGGGCAAACGAGCAGACGTATCGCCTGATGGTAATCGATTACCGCCGCCCATGGACACCTGCAACACCAGAGGCGTCACAAGTGCGTTGCCGGCCTTTGGAGGATGAGGGGGGGTGGAGGTGATTGATGGGGGAGATAGGGGAAGGGGTTGGGCCTCCGGTATCTTCACTCACTCGGTGAAACATAGCGCAAGCACTATTTCACACCGGTTTTCTGTGAGGTCGTGGTATCACTCCGGTCGAGCTGGCCCATTCATGCCGAAGCGTGGCTCTCCCACGGTAATTACTTTTAGTAATTAGTACGGTAATTAGTAGTGCGTTATTTCAAATATGTAAAACCCAGTCTTTGAACCCCAACAATAAAGAAAGTATAACCGTGGGAGAGCCACGCTTCGGCATGAATGGGCCGGCTCGACCGGAGTGATACCACGGCCTCACAGAAAACCGGTGTGAAATAGTGCTTGCACTGTGTTTCACCGAGTGAGTGAGGATACCGGAGGCCCATACCCCAATCCCCTCCCACTATCTCCCCCCTTCCCCTATCTCCCCCCCTTTCCCTATCCCCCCTTCCCCTATCTCTCCCCCCCTTCCCCTATTTCCCCCCCTTCCCCCTAAAGGCCGGCAACGCACTTGTGACGCCTTTGGTGTTGCAGGTGTCCATGGGCGGCGGTAATTGCTTACCATCAGGCGATACGTCTGCTCGTTCGCCCACCTATTCCATAAAAAAAAAAAAAAAATACTTGTGTATGACAAAACTTTTTATTTTTAATACGTTTTTATTAGCTTCACCTGTATGTTTGTTTGAATAAAACCGACTTTTCTAAGCGTGTTTTTCAGTTTTTGGAAACTATATAAATTTATATAATATCCTTTTGTTGATGATCTTTTAAACAGTAACTGCTCTTTATAGCAACGTCTACATTTATTTCTACATTAATAGCTCTGCTTAGCTTGGGACTAGATGGTGTTGTGTGTTAGATGTCCGAAATATTTATTAATTAATTTATTTTATTATTTACTAGTTTAAGTATAGTTTTAAACTTCAAGAGGTGAGACTATAGTTATCTATGGGTGTCCATTCATTTCTCAAGTTAACAATTACAGGAACCGGTGCATAATCTTAAAGAATGAGTGTTTAACTTTCAAAAATAGGCTAATAGAATGTAGACGTTGTCAAATTTAGCTGAAAACCAAACACGAAATCTGGTGTTGCGGGTGTACATGGGCGGCGGTAATCGCTTACCATCAGGCGATACATCGCATCGGCTTATTTGCCGCCTATTACCTAAAAAAACGAAATACATATTCGACTTGTGTGAAATGTGTCTGAAGGAAGTAAAATCTAGAATTTAACTGAGGGAGTTCGGTTTCTTTCATGTCTGACGCATGTAATTTCAACATACCATACATACTATATCAACGTACCGCCGTCCTGAATGAAGGTCTTCCCCATGGTGCGCCAACTATCAACTTGTCTATCTATAGCAATCATAGAGCATCACGATAACTGGGAGAAGTAGGTATAGCATGGCTCACTTCCAGTCCTCACGCCTGTTTTACGCCAGGCAATAGATAGGATTAATTTCAATATCTTTTTTTTTATGGAATAGGCGGGCAAACGAGCAGACGTGTCGCCTGATGGTAAGCGATTACCGCCGCCCATGGATACTTGCAACACCAGAATCGTCACAAGTGCGTTGCCGGCCTTTGGGGGATGGGGCGGGGGATGGAGGCGGGGGATGGGGGAGATAGGGGAAGGGGTTGGGGTATGGGGCTCCGGTATCCTCACGCACTCGGTGAAACACAGAGCAAGCACTATAAAATAAATATCTATTAAGTTTCCTCAAATGACAATTAAGTAATAGATTTTACCCATGTAATGACTATTTCACTTGTTATTGTTACCAGTTTTTTGAGGGACCCTCGTGCTAAAGAAGACTACCACATAGCCTACATAAAGAGCCACACACGATACGCAGCCTACCTAGTGGGATTCTATAGTGGCTGGCTGTTTGTGAAACACAGCACTAACACGCGTCTTAATAAATTGAAACAGGTAGTTAAAAGATTCAGTATTTTTGATTACGGACCCAGTTACTAAAAAAACCTCAAAAGGCCTAAACTTTGTAGTTTTCAAATTTGTTAAGAATACTTTAGATTGCTTTAAATTGCCCGTTACTAAATTCTAATTCCTTCAAATCGTTAAACTTTACATTGTGTGTCTGCTGAATCCTACTAATATTATAAACGCGAAAGTTTGTAAGTATGGATGGATGGATGAATGTTTGTTACTCTTTCACGCAAAAACTACTGAACGGATTTGGATGAAAATTTACAGTATATAGCTTAAAACATCAGAATAACATAGGCTATTATTTGCTGCGATAATCGACATACACGCGGGCGGAGCCGCGAGCAAAAACTAGTAATTTATACTACTTAATATCATCATCATCATCATTAGCCTACCGCAGTCCACTGCTGGACATAGGCCTCTCCAATTGCATCTCTCTACTTAATATAATAAAGTTAAAAAGTTTGATTGTGTCGGTAAACGCACTAGTCTCAGGAAGTATTGGTCCGATTTGACAAAAACTTTCAGTATTAGATAGCCCAGTTATCGAAAAAAGCTATAAATCACCACGATACAATGAAAAGGAGTGGAGTATCCTTAAAAATATTGCATAAACTGAAAATATTGCGAGAGAATTTTAATATCATCAGAATTGACTTCTAATGTGAGGGGCCTGAAACTGTTATTTCTCCGTTTGATTTTATTTATAAACGTATTTAAAATTACATTCATTTGTTGCCTGCAGAAATGGGCGATTCTAGGCACATTAGCTGCCTTAAGTCTGATGCTGGTCGTAATGCTTTACGGTAGTACATTCATTTGGAGGAATTATAGTCCGCTAGAGGGAGCTCTGTACGCCACACTTAACAGGCCCCTCTGGGCGTGCGGTGTGGTGTTATTGGTCTTTTGCTGTTCTTTTGGGCATGTCCGTAAGTATACTAAATTCAAACGTAATTTATAAATCAGTAGTCAATTAAAAACTTAATCCTAGTAATTGAATTAGCATGAGAACTAATAATACTACATTTGTTTGTTATTTTTATGGCATACGGGGCAAACGAGCAGACGCATCGCCTGATTGTAAGCGAATACCGCCGCTCATGGGCACCAGGAACACCAGACGTGCAATGCCTACGTCTCATTCATTCCTAATTCTACATAATTATAGAAATGAGAAAAGTTATAACTATTGTTCATATGTGTACAAGGTAGCGCAAAACTAATCACTGTATTGGAAGATGTTATAATTATTGCAAATCGCATCATACTTCAAACATATTTGTCATATATACTGCAAACAAAAATACAAACTGACAAGCAATGGAGTCGTTTCGTGATTGCATAATCTCCATTTATGGCGATTTGACATGGCCAATAAGATCGCCCGATTTAACCGCCCCAGAATTATTTCTTGGTGGCTTTCTTTGAAGTCGCGCCAATGCCAAGAAACCACAGATAATCACAGCCCTTAAAGAGAATATTCGACAGGAATGTGAACAGTTATCACAGGAAATTTTGCGGAAAGTCATGGAAAATGCGATAAAACGGGCACGTGTGTTTCACCTCTGGAGCAGCCACTTATAGGATATTATTATCATCTTTTTCACATAACAGAAAAAATTGTAAAGCTCCTAATAAAGATTTCTATCACTATAAATTTTTATTTTTCAAGTAAAAACTTTTTTAGTCGTGTTGAGCACTTTTTGGTAGGAGAAAATCTTATGAGTTCACGTCACCTACAATGACCTACATGCTAACATCACATTATCGAAGTGAAAACTTCTTTGGCCGCGTTGAGCACTTTTTGGTAGAAAAAAATCTTATGGGTCCGCGTCACCGACATGCTAATGTTTGATGTTGATAGTTTTAATTTAAACATTATGAAATTTCTAATTTTACACATTCGTTTTACAAACAACATTGTAAGTTATAAATTTCCGCTTCTATCGGCAGTCCTTATGACTACCAATTTTCTTTTTATGGAATAGGGGACTAACGAGCGGGCGTATCACCTGATGGTAAGTAATTACCGCCGCCCATGGACACCCGCAACACCAGAGGCGTCACGGGTGCGTTGCCGGCCTTTGGGGGATGGGTTATGGGCCTCCGGTATCCTCACTCACTCGGTGAAACACCGCACAAGCGCTATTTCACACCGGTTTTCTGTGAGGCCGTGGTATCCCTCCGGTCGAGCCGGCCCATTCATGCCGAAGCAAGGCACGGTAACATTTTTTATTTAGTAAAAAAGTTATACAAAATTAAATGATTAACTTTGCGCTACCTTGTATATAATGCATTCCAAATATTAATATGGTTTATGAATTCGTAAAAGTTTATAGGAACCTACTTTTTACTAAAGTAGACAAGCCGTACATGGGGAACTTAGATACTTTATTCCTACAATAGTAATCTGTTTGTTCCAGCTATCGTGAAATCATTCCTGAGATGGTACCCGTGGGTGCCCTTAAGCCGGCTCGCTTACGGCCTCTACCTAACACATGCTGTAATCATCACACGCAATGTCTTTACTACCAGAAACCCACAACATAATGATTATTTTGATATCGTAAGTAAAAAAAAACAGACTAACACTCCGTCTATAACTAAGTAAGATTTAACGTAACCGTAATGTTAACTAACAAACATAACGATAATCCCTGCGTAGAGTACCTCACTTACTATTGAACTCGTAACAACAGTTCCTTTCCTACAGTCAAAGAATCCAATTCAGATCAGCTTCTCTAGGTTCTGGAGTATTAACTGAAACGGTTTAATTTAAAACCCAGTTTTACATTCTAAAAGCCAGTTTTATTTGTAGGTTCTCAACAGATGCTTTAACAATTTAATTTTTATTTGATAACCTTAAAGGTTTCCTTTAAGGTTATCAAATAAAAAGTGTAGGAAATGATCGTAATTTTAAAAAGTGTTTATAACTTAAAAAAAAAACATCCATGAAATGAAATTAATATGTTTTATTAGACAGTACACAAAATGATATTTTCAGGTTACACAACAACCTTGGCCGTATTCTTATAATTTATTGGGTGCAATATAAAAACGTTATCTTTTAATATTTTTTTAGTTGAATTCAGCTGCTGGTGTCATATTTTGGGGAACCTTAGCTGCGCTGTTACTGTTTCTGTTCGTGGAGGCACCCGCGAACAACTTATTAAGCATATGTTTACATTATAAGTAAGTTATTTACTACAGATTTTTTTTATAAAAATGTATGATATATAAGAGGTCTTTGACCTTTATGATATATATATATATATATATTTATGATATACACATAATGGTCAAAGACCTCAGAATATCAAGAAAGATAACTTTTGGACATAATTGCAGTCGACTCAAGCAAGAACAAAATAAGATCCCATGACTTGTCAACGCTGCAGCGCTGTAATAAAGCACCTCTTCTATTTTTAAAGTACCTTATTAAGCTATTGCCTAGCTTTTATCGCGGGCTTTGAGTCCTTTGAGCGCGGCGACCGAATCAAGAAATTCCGTAACGAAAATAAAACCTGACACGCGAAGCTCGCACAGATCGAGACAAGCTGCTCCGAACCACGTATCAACGAATCTGCCGACCTGCTCGGAAATCTGTCTGTCTCTAAGGCTTTCCGAGATACAGTGACGAGAAGACAGAGAGATTGAGATGACGTCATCATCACTATCGCTGGTTATGGTTGGTCAATGATATTATATAATATCATTGTGGTTGGTTCATTTCGTGTTATGTTGCTATAAAGTGGTAACTGAATAGTGACGTCAAATCGTCAATAAATAAATATAATTGCATAAGTTGATAAAAAATGCTACGCAATAGCTTTACCGCGGCAGTCCCCGAGTGCCACACGTCGTTTTTTATAAATATTTATATGCATGTACCTACACATACAGCAAAGAATCAAATTAACTTTTCCAATTTCCATAAACATACGCTTATCTTTGTTGCAGAGCCACAGACAGAAGAACAACATCAAATGAGGAATGGAACTCCGACAATGTAAATCCTTCTACAAGTACAAACTCCATGCCAACAAGCAGCACCAGTTACTTACAGAAAAATTTACCCTTAAATATAGAGTATTTATCTAAACTATAAGCATACAATGAATTAAAAAAAAAATTGTGTCTCATAGGCATTTATCATATATTAAGTCACAATTAAATATTATGACATGTAAATCATCTTCCCAGCATCTATTGTTCCCAAGATCATTTGAGGTTGGTTACTACTTCAACCGGTTTTACCTGAATTTCATTTTTTCCACGGAGCGGTTGGCATGAACTGGCATCGGATCTCCGCAAGCCTGAGGTCGAACTGGATTCGAAGGTTGTACTAGTTGTCAGTATATTTGAGGGTACTGACTACCAATAACGATTGCCATAGATGTTCAAGACAACCAGGGCCGATGGTTGAAAACACCGCCAAAACACTTTTGGCTCGACCTGGGATACGAACCTGAGACCTCTTGATTGACAGTCGTATACGCAATACCAACGAGGCTGTATAAAATGTAAATAGGTATATTGTATAGGTAAATAATTTTATAAGAAAAAAAAAATTAAAAACTAAACTAAACACGTAATTAATAGCAATCGAACTAAAAAGTAGAAATTAATTTTAATGTAAAAAGCGTGGGGCGACATTATTGAAATATTTTCAGAAAGACCCCACGCTTATTAAATTACGCTATATTAAAATTATTTACTAAATTTATTTTCTACTTTTTAGTTTGGTATATTTATAAAAGCGAGTTTATTAATTTTTAAAACTATAATTTATTTTTCTTAAATTTTTTGTTAATTTTTTTTTTGTTTTTTTTTTTTTAATTAATGTATTGTCACCGGCCCTTGACCCCTGTGCAGATTTTCAAGTTAATCAGACTCCTAGGAGTAGGTGAAAATGAAGTTAAAAGGTTCCGTTACATACATACAGGTCAATACACACATACAGCTAATATTTGCTGTTTCAGACTAAAAAGCAAATCTGAGTTAGATGTCTTTCCTAAAAGCGACATCTATGATTTATTACTGTTACTAAGAAGTTTAAAGTCACAATACGATTCTATTAGTTTAGTACAAATCTACATTGGTGGCGGTACTATACATTTAAGTTAAAAATGCTTTACATTAAATCAAATTTACAAAACATATAATCATCAGACCATTTATTAACCTCACATGCCGAGCAATTATGATAATAATTCAAAATAAAAAAAAAACTTTGTTTTTATATTTTATAAGATTTACATTTAGGTAGGTACCTATTTCGTTTCCGTAGGTAGGTAGTTGAAATCTACACAAACTTTGTTAATCATGATCAGTCAAAATTATGAGTCAAATATAGATATCCTCGTAGGGAAAGTTTTCTTATGCATCACTAAAAATGGTAATAAAACATAGCTTAAAAATGTTTTATTCGTAACAGTATTAAAGTATGATACGAAAGTAAAAAGTTGTTAGTATTTTTTTTTATATGAATATTAAATAGATCGATTCATCGCTCCCTAATCCCCTGCATACTAAATTTCATGAAAACCGTTGGAGACGTTTCCGAGATTCAGGTATAAATAAGATATACACATATTTATCTATACAAATAAATAAAATTGGAGTGTCTGCTTGTAGTATTAAAATAACCGCTTTTTAATAAATGCATAATATATGTATGTATAAAACTTTTGTCTATCGGTCTGTCTGTCTGTTTGTTCCGGGTAATCTCTGTAACGGCTGTAACTATACTTAAATGACTCTGCTCTGCCTGATGGAAAGCATAAAAATAATCTAACAGTCGTGGTCACTATACTTAAATGACTCTACTCTGCCTGATGGAAAGCTTAAACATAATCTAACAGTCGTGGTCACTGTATTTAAATGACTCTGCACTGCCTGATGGAAAGCATAAAAATAATTTAACAGTCGTGGTCACTATACTTAAATGACTCTACTCTGCCTGATGGAAAGCTTAAACATAATCTCACAGTCGTGGTCACTATACTTAAATGACTCTGCTCTGCCTGATGGAAAGCATAAACATAATCTTACAGTCTTGGTCACTATACTTATTGCAAATGCAGACAATGCAACAATGCAGCATGGTGACCCACACCATGGCAGTCTAGTGATGTTTCTGCATCATTGGTCCACAGACTTTTATTTCTTGTGTATGTATGTATGTGGGTACGTATGTATATTTAATGTTGTGCATTACTCTATGTCTTTGCATATTTAAGACCCAAATAGTCTAAATGTGATATAACCTCTATCATTTAGTGCACCTACCTCATATTTTCTCTTCATCGCCTAATCCGTAGTCTGGTAGAAAATGCCTGAGGCATTAAGTCCACCGATGCATGTATAAAATTTGCATAAAGTTATAAAATAAATAAACATTTATTAGTAAACCAGTGTCTACTTGAACTTCAACAGTATCACAAGTAACTAGCCAAGCTTTTCTATTTCGTACATTTTATTAATAAATTATTATTACATTAATATAATGTTATAAAAAGAAAAGCTTGTGTTAGTGTATATGTTTTTTTAATTGAAGAGTATTTTTTGTATGTTTACGATAAAGATATTAATAAATAAATAATTAGATTATTATCATTGTAATGTACAAAGAAATAGTATTAAGTTTCCTTCACTTTTTTTTTAAATTATTACTTAACTCCTGAGACTGTATTGTTAGGTTTTATATCATTGTGAATATTGTGTAATATTGTTAAGAGTTTATTGTATGTGTGCTGTTGATATACAATTCAATATGTATGTATGTATGTACAATATATAAATATGATATACATAAAAAAAAAAACACAACTTTTTGGTTGTTTTTAAATTTTACCTGGATGATGGATTGATGACACATCGGCACTAACCTGCTGAATTTCGAGAGTGCGGTGCCAAGATCCCTCAGTAAAATCTGCAAAATTAGACCATTATTATAATTGTCGATTTCTACTAGGTATAAGGTCGCAGGAAGGTGTTTGATGCAGTTAACACTAAACCGATTGTTGCAGAGAGCCCTATGTCCAGTAATGTACCTTTCGTCTGAGATAATGATGATGGTTTTAATATGATAACATATTTGTAGCAGATAAAATGTAATCATGACGAGCACCGAGTTCAACGTCCGCGGGACAGATCTTATGTCGAAGTTGTCATACATCCGTCACGCTTGGTTGGTCCATTAAAACTTGTTCAGGCGGCATTGCCCGTCCTGTCCTGCAGATGACTTTTTTATCATAACAAGCTTTTATTTAGCTTCACCTGTCCCGATGTTTGTCTGTTCCCAAATCTTGCAAGTTAAATTTGAAGCAGATATCTTCAACCGATTGTTCTGAAATTTTGCAGGCCTAAGTAAACAGCGTGACAATGCAATATTATGGCAACATGGAGCTGATCTGATGCTGGAGCTTGAAGGTGGCCATAGGAACTTTGTAATGAAACTATGAAACCCATTGAGTGTGGAATCGTTTGATTCGTCTTGACGAGTATTTTATGTTGTGATAGTATCCAGGGTCTGATGATGAAGCCGGAAGGTGGCCATGGGAACTTTGTAATGAAACGACAAAACCCATTGAGTGTGGAATCGTTTGATTCGTCTTGACGAGTATGTTATGTTGTGATAGTATCTAGGGTCTGATGATGGAGCCGGAAGGTGGCCATAGGAACTGTTCATTCTTCTCGCCAATGTAGCGATCACCTTGTGACGTTTGAAATACCTATAGGCACATGTTATAAGCATACAATCACTAAACAAGAAACCACTGGCAAGAGAAATGAACCACGGCTGTGTCACCGTGTTCTTAATCTAAACTAAAATCATCAAGCACTTACTGGAGTTGTGTGGCTTCAGTGTTCTCGGCGTTCCAAGAGATCTCTTGGGTAGTTTCTTCTCTGCGTCGTCACACAAACTTGCTCCAAGTGCTGTATATCTTTCAAGGTATTCGAATTACAATAAACTCGTATCAGCTATCACGGATATTCGAATTACAACTCACTCGCTTCAGCTATCGCGGAACGCGCCTACAAAACTCGCGAGTCCAACCAGACCTATCAAAAACGGTAAATCACTAAAGAGACCGGGTCGATGTACAATTAGCTTAATATCAATTAATTACGGTTCTCAAACAACAATCGTCGACCGTTCACAACACGCGTCTTTCTAGTACCATATATTTTAACCTCAAACGTCAAAACGTCAAACACGAAAAATGACAATCGAAAATGTTGCCATTACAATGACGTACGAAATCTAACAGTCACCCGCCCGAACAGGTCCGTACCTGTTCCCTAATCTACAGGCAGGTGAGATAACGTTGCTACCGCTGGTTTGATAACTGAGTCCCCAACAAGAACCTCTGCGGACCGGGGGGTCCCATCCTTACCATGGAACAAGTTAACAATGCGCCCCCGGCGCCAACGCAGTGGCGGTAGGTTAGCATCCTTAACCAGCACGAGGTCACCAACATTAGGGGGACTAGTTTTGTCAGTCCACTTAAGGCGCTGTTGCAGAATGTGCAGATACTCTAGAGACCATCGTTTCCAAAAATTCTGGGAAAACTGCTGCAACATCTGATACCGAGACAACCGAAACAATTTCACATCTTCGAACGGGTGTTCGGGCAGCGCGTTAAGTGGCTGACCAATTAAGAAATGGCCTGGAGTCAACGCCTCCAGGTCATTTGGATCCGAACTGAGCGGACACAACGGTCGCGAGTTGAGAACGGCTTCGATCTTACAAAACATCGTCGCGAGTTCCCCAAATGTCAGCGCGGTCTGACCTACAATACGCCCTAAATGCGTCTTAGCTGACTTAACTACGGCTTCAAAAATCCCGCCCCAGTGGGGGCAACCTGGTGGACTGAAGGTCCATTGTATACCCCGACGGGAGAGGGCTGTTCCAATATCCACTTTGTTTTCATTTAAAAACTGAACTACATCTCGTAAGTATCGTTCTGCACCTACGAAGTTGGTTCCGTTATCGGAACGAATCAGTGCTGGCAGTCCCCTTCGGGAAACGAATCTGTTCAAGCACGCTATAAAAGCTTCCGTCGTGAGGTCAGCAACGAGCTCGAGATGCACCGCCTTGGTGGATAAACAGACGAACACACAAAGGTACGCCTTGTACTGTTTCGCGTTCCGCAGCCGCGAGCTTTTTACTAAGAATGGGCCCGCAAAGTCTGTACCAACACCCGCCCATGGCCTAGCCTCATTCTCCCGATCAGGGGGAAGATCCCCCATGTGAGGCTGCATCGTGGTAGCCTTGCTCCTATAACAAGGCATGCACCGAAACACGATGTTCCGTATGGTACGACGCCCAGACAAAATCCAAATCTCCCTCTGGAGTGTAGCCAACAAGGCGTTACAACCTGCATGAGTGTTTTTAACATGCCGATCAGTCACCAACAACTCAACCAACTGCCCTCCCTTGGAGAGCAGTAGGGGGTGACGAGCCGAATACGGCAGATTCGCATTGCGCAATCTTCCTCCTACCCGAAGCAACCCGGCCGAATTTATAAACGGGTTGAGACGCGCGACAGCACCCTTCAATTTAGAATGCCCAGTTCGTAGACTCTCCAATTCTGCTCCAAAGCTCGACGACTGTACCAACCGGATCAAATTCAGAAGCGACTCATTTTGCTCTGCCGGTGACAGAATTGGGCTAAGCGTTCGCTGTTCGCGGGAAGTGCGACAATTCCGAACGAATCTTCTGATCCAACAATTGACATTGATCAATTTATCAAGAGAGCTATACCGCCCAATCAAGAAACTCGCGTGACCCAGGAGGTCCAGGAGACTGGACCTCCTGGGTCACATAAACGGCTGCCATTATACCACAGTCCATAGGCAATTTCGCGTTGTTAAGGGGCCAATCCGATTCCTTCCTTGCCAGCCAAGGGGGGCCCCACCATAACTGATGGTTAACTAACTCAGGAGCCCGGCATCCCCTGGATGCACAATCCGACGGGTTCAATTCTCCTGATACATGTCTCCACAGCCATGAGTCGATCATGCTGCAAGACTCGCCGATCCGACTGGAAAACTTACCCAGAACGTCTACTCCCAGTAGCACGTCAACGGTACCTGGGGTGTCGAAATCAAACCCCAAACACACACGGAGGCAGTGGGCAAGACTATAGCCTCCGGTTGGGGACCAAAGTTTGATTGGGCTGCAATTTCCTAGCGGGGGCCCCCGGGGCCCCACGCATTATAGCCCGAGCAACCGGGCATATCAGTGCCGTGGTAGGGATCCCATGGTCCCTCGTAAGTGCCCCTCCAGTCGCGGCACTCTACTTGGTGCCGTCCACGGATAGGGGGGGTGCGGTGATCCAACCGAGGGCGTTCCATGATGGGCGGCGATAATCGACGAAATGTAGTCGTCGGCGGCGAGCGCGATGACACCCGAGGCGGCGTTCTAGTGGTCGGCGGCGAGCGCGATGACACCCAAGGCGGCGTTCTAACGAACCGCTCTGTACTCGAGGGTGCATCCGCGCACCCGCCTGTGCCAGCTCCAGCTGAGCCACTGGCCTGCCAGTAGGTCGAGGAACCGCGCGCGATGTTGGCCTGAACATCGCCCCCAACATCTTCCCTATGAGGGCCCTGGTCCCGTGGACCCAAGTTCCAAGTCCAGCCCTGTGTACGTGACCCCATCTGTCCCTGAGTCCGGCCCTGTCCATCTGCATGATGCTGGCCGGGCCTATTCAGGCAGAGCAACTCATGATGGCGGCCTCCACAAAACCTACACATTGCGGACCGAGCGCAATCCCTTGCTAAATGGGGACCCAGACACAAAAAACACCAGCCACGTTGCTTGGTGATCTGGCGTCGCCCTTGGACTCTCTGGTCCCTAAATCTTAGGCAGCAGGGCCGGATCTACCATATGGCTTTTTGGGCTTAAGCCCAGGGCCCCGGGGATTCCAGGGGCCCCCAGCTAAGTCAAGTTAAAGTAAAAAAAAAGACGATAATGCGTGTCAAATGGAACGGGGATTTCACCATCGATAATTTACGGACGACAGTATGTTTTCTTAATTTTCTAGAGTTGTAGATACTGCTTAAACAATTTTACACGTTACGATTTAATATTTTAATAACGACTTTACTCACATATTAAATAATGTAACATAGTTTTTATTCCTCTTATGTGATTAACGTTAATACTTAAAGTATTTCTAAATACCATGTGATAATAACTATGTTCTACTAATCGTTCGAGAGTGAGTAAGCATATTTGGCTCATATATTTTGCTACCACAAAACGATCTCCGTCCTCCATAAGCGCAAGCCTGGGGCTGACAGATGAGGCCACCTGTCAACCTAGCAGAAGCAGGCTGGGGTGGAGGCGCAAGCGCTTTTATGTAGCAAGAGAACATCGGGGTTCGTGTTCAGGAGGGAGCCATCTACAAAACCTAGGTGGCCCGTGGTACTTTATTTTATTTTCTTTATTTGGCTCACCAACAATTGATTACACTGATACAATAAAAAAAACACATTCAATGAACTTATAGCCTAGTGTAACAATTTCATATAGGTAAGCACATCATGCACTACTTATTTGTTAACATAATTCAAAATTGTCACAAGGAATTGAAGATCCCTATCAGACCCCGAACGTAAAAAAAAGAAACATTCAGAGTTACGGTGACGATGCCGCAACCAGCGATGGTTAAAAACACGGACGCTTTTACAAGGTCTTATAAATAGCACTTGTGAACCTACTAAGTGAGTCAGAGTGCACATCAACGAGATCACTGGAGCTGTTTAACAGTTTGGAGAGGCGGGGGATGGGAGAATTGGCACCAAGGACGGTTCTGCGAAGAGGAGGATGTAAAGGAGTTATAGGGGTTCTTGGGTATTTTGTAGGTACACGGATTTTTATTCTGCTCAGTAGCTGGGGACAGTCAATTTTGTATCTTAGAATTTTGAAAAGAAAAACGGAATCCACTATATCTCTCCTCTTTTGTAGGGATATCATATTGAAATGTGAGAGTCTATCCTTGTACGATGGCTTCTTTTTAGCTATCCCAGAAGAATATGCCAAATGCCACATAAATCGCTTCTGTACCCTCTCCAATTTTAGTGTGTGGGTGGCGTAGTGAGGTCTCCATACAGTGCTACAATATTCGAGTGAGCTACGGACCAAACGTACGTCGAGGTTCCAGGGATTTCTTTTCGAGGGTGCACCTGGTTCCCTGCTCCTGCTACCCGAGGCGGCGTGCGGTTTTAGTCGGTTCGAGTCCGACATGCCTCCAGTCGGTTGTATTAGGGGGGATTTCCGCACAAAAAAGGGAGACAGTCAAACAACAACGCTGCTAATATGGCGGGTCGTTACAATTGTGTAGAAATAATTTTAGAACAAAAAAATAAATCTGCGGATTACGTGCCATGTGCTGCGCATTCTCTTAACCAAGTTGGTGAAGAAGCTGTGAAGTTTGGAACCGAAATCGTAAAGAATCGGACCGACTAAAACCACACTGTGTGCCACTCTGCGCCTGTGATCGGAGGGCCGGGAAACTATCGGGTACTTCTCTTAAAATGGTACTTGCTGAAAACATATGTTAAACTTTTCTAAATATAGAATCGTTCGCGTTATTGTACTTAAACAATTGTTATACATAGACGATCACTTTAGAGTTTCTACAGTGTTACATCTTCAAATATATAGACACAAAATGTAGATTACGTTACTAGTTATTCTAACTTTACAGACCCAAAAAACAAGCAAGAAATAAATATTATGCAAGTAAAAACATAATTAAATACTTAAATGTTTTTATTTTTACTAACGTAAACATTAATACGACCCTGTAGTTAAGACTGCGTCATAATGATGTTGTAATCAAGTAGAATTAATTATAGAATCGTATAATTATCATATTTGTAATAAAGTAATATGGTATAGAGGAGATTGCAATTTAAACTTTAATTATCCTACTAATATTACAAACGCGAAAGTTTGTAAGTATGGATGGATGTTTGTTACTTTTTCACTAACTACTAAACTCAACTCAAAAACTACTGAACGGATTTGGATGAAACTTTACATCAGAATAATACATAGGCAACTATATGCACCGATAACCGACATACACGCGGGCGCAGCATAGGGCAACAGCTAGTTTATTTTAATGCATAAAGTAAATAAATGTAAATAATTATGATTTCCTTCAACACAATTCAAATTATCAACACAGGTAGATGTCAAACATTTACGTGAGCTCGTAGTGTATTAAAGCTATTATTTTATTATAATTATTTTAAAAAAATGTTTTAACAAAAACCGACTTAAACGTTCGACTCGATTTCTCTTGGATGCACTCATCAGATCTTAGTGTCCTTCTCATGGTACCGCCTTTGGGATATATCCTTACTATTAAAAAAAGAATTATCAAAATCGAACACACATAAAAAAAACATATTTACGGTCGAATTGAGAACCTCCTCCTTTTTTGAAGTCGGTTAATAAATATTACTTAATAAATAACAACAAATATTTTCTAAACATTATTGTTTTTATTTTTCTAGTTAGGTATTCTGACCTCAGTTTAATAAATACAGTTTTTTTTAAATAAGCATTACTAGCTAATTAAAAAAATATAGAACCTAGTCGTTGCATTATTTCAGTATATAAAACCAGATAAAACCCAGGATTTTATAATTTAGCGACCCGCGCCGGCTACGCACGTGTGGATTACAGATGCACACGATTCGTGCATTTTAAATCTGTAATGTCTTCGAATATGTTAATTTAAATTACATACTGTTATGGGGCCATTTTGATCTATATTAAATGTACCATGTGTTTAAGGTACTTAATTGAATAAGGATTAATACTGCATTGCTTAAAATCGCTTCGTAAAAAGGCCGCTATTTCTCGTAAAAAGAAAGGAATAAACATAGTTATTGTAGGTTATCCCTAAAAGATAGACATACTTTATCATTGTGGACTTTTTTGTAGACCGTTTGAAGATGTTCAATACTGTAGGACATTTTTTAAATCTATCTCGTAGGTTTTAAAAAAAATGTGTTTATTTACGATATCACATTAGAAACCTCTAAAATTATCAGTGTTTCTCTACTATATTATACATGTTTTATGAACATAAACCTTCCTCTATCTATCAAATAAAACCGCATTAAACTCCGTTGCGTAGTTTTAAAGATCTAATAGAAGCATTATAAGCGGAAGCGACTTTGTTTATACACTATGGAGTGATTTTTTGCATTTAGTCTGATTTCGTTTCCTTATTTAAAATAGGCTTTCACTAATCTTTCATATAAGGATTTTGAAAAACAAATGTTGCATTTATTTTAAGAAAATAGAATATAATGTGTGATTTTAAATATATCTTATATATAAAATTCTCGTGTCACAATGTTAGTTATCATACTCCTCTGAAACGGCTGGACCGATTATTATGAAATTTGGTGTGCATATCGGGTAGGTCTGACAATCGACCAACATCCATTTTTTATACCCTAATTTTTTTTTATGGCAAAACAACGTTTGCCGGGTCAGCTAGGACCTATACGTATAATATAAATGAATCGCCGAAATGTATGTACACGCATAACTTCCGATCGGCTGCACTAAATTAAATGTTTTATGTGTTCTTTATTTTTAGGACAAGGTTTTTGTACAAGAAAAATTAAAAGATCCCACCAAAAACATTTTCATGTAAAATGTTGCCAAGACGACTGCATATGGCTTACCCTGTGAAAAAGATATCAGATCTCATGTAGAGCCAAGGTTCTGTATCTACACGCCCTAACTCCACCAACCCTAACTTTACAAACTCTACATCTCACTAAAAATGTATGGCTTCGCCGTTTCGCTACCATACCGTCACGAAGGGGAAACGAACGCTTTTTGTGTTTGCAAATATCTAGTTTCTGAAGTAATGTGTTATACAAATATTTAGTTTCTGAAGTAACGAAACAGCCAAGCCATACATTTTTACTGAGACGTAGAGTTTATGAAGTTAGGGTTGCTAGAGTTAGAGCGTGTAGATACAGAACCTTGGCTCTACATGAGATCTGACATCTTTTTCACAGGGTAAGCCATATGCAGTCGTCTTGGCAACATTTTACATGAAAATGTTTTTGGTGGGATTTCATTTCTTTTTGGTATTTCCTTTTTTTTTTTGGGCTGTATTTCTTGTACATCTTCTTTCTTCTTTCGAAAAAGTCTGTGTTAAAAAAAAAACCTCTAGCATAAACATTTGTGAAAGTTTCATACAGACTTTCACCCCCCAAATTTGGGGGTTGGGGAGCAAAAGTAATAGGTTTATGAATTTTTTTTTTGTTTGTGTACTAAACTTAGTTTACATACCAAATTTCAGCTTTCTAGCACTTCAGGAAGTACCCTAACAGTTTTGATGATCATCAGTGTGTCAGTGACGAAATCGGTGTATTTTTGGTATCAATAAAATCTAAACTATCAGAGCTATGCAATTGAAACTCTGTGCGTTTCATTAGTCTATTGGTAACATTATATTCTGAAATTTTTAACGATCTGGTATATCGGGAACCATAGTTATGGGGGTTCAAAAAAACGACGAAACGCTTCGAGAAAAGGTAGGTAGTGCCCTTGCGCTACGCTTGGCTCGTCTTGGCGGGGGCACGACCGTGCCCCCAGATAACGGGAAAATTCTTTTTTTTCGTCCGGGACTGTACACTGATATGTAAATATGGCGGTACGAAGTTTGCCGGGTCAGTTAGTAATAAATATAATTTAAAAATATGATGATGTCCTCCTAGCCGATTACGGTCACAACGGCCAGTCTCAACAGAAACCAGCCAACCACGCTGGAGATATTATAGTGCACAAGTGTGTGCGCAAACAGGGGTGCACTCTCTGTTCCCTTTATCTCTTAATCCGATGGGACGGTTAACCGACACGATTGGGAAGAGTTCAGCCGCAGGACCGACTTTACGTGCTCTCCAAAGCACGGGGGTTCAGACCCCAACTCAAAAACTCCGAGCTGTTATTAAGTATTTCCATAATCAATAAAACTTGATAACACTTTTGGCCGACCCGGGATCCGAACCAGACACCTCTTGATCGGCAGGTGCATACGTCAACCGGTAGACCAACGAGGCAGTTTATATTTAAAGATATAACGAGTGGAAAACTAGTCAGAAAACAGAAAACGCGTTCCAAAGATTTGTAAGTACTCGTAATAAAAAGCTGTATGAAGTTTAACTACATAATTTGAATAAAATGTAATTTTGATATATATTTATTAATAGATTATGTCAACATTTTTATTATTTATTAGCTGACCCACGCAATCTTGTAGGGGTCTCCTATTGTCCGTAGCGTGATAATTTTCCCCCGGTTTTTCAAACATTCTTCATCACGCCAAGACCAATAGGAGCGGAGCACCAGCTCCCCTCCTATTGGTCTTGATGATATATAGCCTATAGCCTTCCTCGATAAATCGGCTATCTAACACTTAAAGATTTTTTCAAATCGGACCGGTAGTTCCTGAGATTAACGCGTTCAAGCAAACAAACTCTTCAGCTTTATATATTAGTATAGTTTATGATAGGATAAAAACATAAGTTAGAAAAAAAAATATAATTTCAATTTTCTTTTTACGTACATATTTTTACGTGTGGTTTTATATCGTAATTAATATCTTATTTTGTTTAAGAATGTATAATGTTTCGTATTTTAGTTTTATATTTCACTAGATTTTGCCCGTGGCTCCGCTTAAGTGTATGTCGGTTATTGTGTTAAAAAGTACTCTAGGTATATTCTTTCTCAAGAATCAGAGTATCTCAATACTAATTAAATATAATAAAAACAAAAAAAAATGTAAAAATAAAACGAAAAACATTTTTAGTTGTTGCCCGCAACAACTTGAGTTACTTTCGCATTTATTTAAGTAAAAATCATCAACTTCGGGAAAAAACGATGTTGCTTTTGTACAGTGATGCAATCACATGCATATTTGCTTTATCCATGTTGCAAAAAAATAATATAACTAGTTAAAATTTAAATTATTGAGATTCCTTTCATGCTAAATATTTATGATAATTTTTTGATGATGATGATGATGGTAATTTATATGGAATTACGGGATACGTTCCAAGGTGACAAAATATTATAAATTACTTAAAAAAGTAATATTTACAAAAAATCAGTTAAATAGATTTTTTTTTTATGGAATAGGCGGGCAAACGAGCATACGTATCGCCTGATGGGAAGCGATTACCGCCGCTATGGCCACCTGCAACAGCAGAGGCGTCACAAGTGCGGTGCCGGCCTTTGGGGGGATGGGGGGTGGAGGAGATGGGGGAGGAATTTTCGACCATATTATCGTCAGGCTTAGGCAATGGTTTAAAGAATTGTGACTTACTTGGTAATTCTTAAAACCACCTTTAGTTCAGACTGATCTTCAGAAGTACTCTTATTTTATCTTCGATTTTTTTTATCGATCGTACACTTTTTTTTTTGTCGACATTATAAAGTACGAATAGAGTGTTTAACATGTGGCAGCATTGAACAATATACTTTATTCATTGAGTAACCGACAAAAACGTCTTGGATTTTTTTTGGATTCTAGAAATAATAAATTGAAAGATAAAAAAAATATTCAAGTTGCCTAAAATATATTTAATAGTTTTTTTTTGCAAATGTTATATACTGCGCAGTAGCGAAATAACCGCTAACTCACTAAAAGGCTCCCAGGACTGGATTCGCCAATTGACGAAATTGTAATTTTTCGCAATTTCAGCTTGCCTAAAGAACCTTCTCAAAATTCGGCATCAGCTCTCCGACTATTATTATTAGTTAGTAGTTATCAAAGCACTGATGAACTATTTCCGACCCATATATAATATGCTAACAATAGTAAATATAATGTGTTTTTAAAACACAAATGTGAGTGTTTAAAATATTACGAAATATATTCTAACTTTTAAATTTTCGTTGGCCATGAAATGTTACCATGAAGGTTATCGGAAATAAATGCGATCAGGTAATAGATATTTTATTTAGGTACTTATTTAACCAGGGCCCTCGTGTGATCATCGCCGTCACGGTGATCGCTTTAGGCGTTGCGTTTGGCCCACACTGAACTATGCAGAGTGTACATTAAATTCACACTATACTAGGCTCTCATATTGCATTGGCTCATCGGTGGTAGCCGCCCTTCATCATGAAATAAAAGGTTTTTCTTCTAATTGCACAGTTTCACACAATTTAAAACATTACGCTATTCACGGTCGCGTGGTATAGTTGTCTGTGTAACTAACTGTCGTAACGTGATATATTTAAACATTTGAATAAAACATTGATTTTGGATTTAGTGTGGGTTTTTCTATGTATAACATGTATCAACAGTAAAAAAGTATGTGTGTATTTACATCCGTTGTGTATAATAAAGTGTGAACTCTACTTAGTTTTGATCTAGAGGCGTACTACGAATGTAGTAGAATATTTCTTTTACACAATCGATTCTGCCAATTGTAACCTAAGATCTTTCTTATTTACTTACTCTAGATCAGTGCACGCCATACAATCAAAAATAATACTAACAGATCAACCATTGCCAGATTTTAAAACTAAACTCCGTCGTATAACTTTTTCAGTTAACATTAGCCAAGCGAACGATGAAGTTACTGTACGCGATATTCTATGGCATTATTGCCTTAAGTACAATTAGTTGTCACGTAACCGATCGCCTGAAGTATTCCGATCAAAGTGAGACAACACAAATACCTATAAAAAATGATTCTCGAAATGTGGTTTCCAAAGATTCTGTTGACGAAAATAATGACAGTACCCAAAAAGTGCAAGAAGAACCGAGTAGTGTTTATCTCGATGACGTGTTATTTACGTTGAAACGTCAAAAATGGAGTGACGAGGAGAAGCCCTGTTTGGATAACGTATACCGTCTCATTCACAGTCTGCAAAACTTTACGCTTTGGGCGGTTTGGGGTTTGTACTTTTTGATATTTGTTATGAGTTTGATAATATGAGGCTGCCAATTGTAAACAGTAACATTAGAATAAAGTTTCAGGTGGTTGGTTAAATTAATCATTGTTGTTACACTTCACTATAAGTAATAAAATTAATGAAATAAAAACAATTTAAGTAACGCTCATTAAATTACCCGTATCGTATACTTCTATTTATTTACTACCTGTGTTTACAATGACTTCTGCATAGCGCCATGGACACCTGCAAGTCCTGCAATAACAGAGGTGGCACAAGTGCGTTACCGGCCTTTGGGGGGATGGGGGAATAGGGTTGGGGGTAGTAAGTAAGTAACCTATGCTATTCCTGATATCGTCAGCTATTTGACTATCCCGTCCGAAGTCCCGAAAATAGGTCCGGGAATTCCTTAGATTAGCCGGAACAAACAGACAGAGAGACAGATAAAAATAATAAAAACTTTTGCTTTTTTGTTGAATTAGTAGGTAAATACTTTTATATACACTTATACTAGGAGTACGCTATGATGGCCGGTTTGACGTTTGTCAAATCATTAAGTTTCGTATTAATTACATTTGAAGGAGCAAATTGCTGTTCTATGTTGTCAATAGTGACGTGCAGTTAGTCATAAAACTAAACCTTATAATAAACCTTTTTAATTGACATTTCACATCACTTTTGTAATATGTCAAAACGGCCATTGTAGCGTGCCAGTAGAGTAGTGAACAGCTGTTAATTTGAAATTAATTACAGACACTTCAATTTCATTTGTTTCTGTAGTATACTGCCTCGTTGGTCTAGTGGTTAGCGTATGCGGCTGCTGATCAAGAGGTTCTGCTTCTTAGTCGTTTACTCTTGACAGAGCAGTCGTGGTTGACGATGTTGCATTTTCGTCGGGCAATGAGGCTACCGCGATGTGTCTCCACCTATCACGGTCCATTGCGTCTCGGGAATGATGGAGGTTTGTGTTGCAGCTCTGATGAGGTCTGTCCAATGCGTAGATGAGCGTCCACGTGACCGCTTTCCCTCCACTTGTCCATAGACAACGAGTCGCTCTATCGAGTGTTCGTTGCAAACAACGTGACCGAAAAATTTGAGGATTCATATTTACACAGTCGACGATATCTCTGTTTGATATTAAGCTCCTCTAGAATCGATACGTTGGTCCTATGTGCTGTCCAGGGGATCCGCGGTAGTCGACGCCAGCACCACATTTCGAGGGCATCGATTTTGCAGCGGTCTTTAAGGTGAACCGTCCACGTTTCTGCGCCATTAAGAAATATTGGAAAGACGAAGCTTCTCATGAGGTGGACTTTCGTGGCTTTGGTGACGTTACGGTTGCACCAGACCCTTTTTAGCCTGTCAACGGCAGATCGTGTGATAGCACATCTCCTTCGAATCTCATCTTCACACCCTCCAGTGTTTGTGACGGTGGAACCAAGGTACACATAAGATTGCTCAAGAGGTTACGGGTTCAATTACCGGGTCGGGCGAAAAGTGTTATCGAGATTTTCTGATTATAGAACTACTCATTTCTATAATTGCGACCGATCTTTCCCCGGTCGTGTCGGATTACCGTCCCATTATATTATGAGAGTGAGGGAACAGAGAATGCACTTGTGTTTTGCGCACACACTTGTGTACTATAATACTTTTTCCAAAATTTAGACAACTTTTTAGTGGGTAAAAAATTCAATTCCCGAGAGGCAGTACAAAAGGCCTTTGAAGAGTTTGTTGCCTCCCGTCCAGCTGATATTTACAAGAAGGGCATCAATAAACTGCCAATGCGTTGGCAAAGATGCGTCGATTGCATGGGTGATTACTTCGAATAACAGAAATAAAAAAGTTTGAAAAAATAAGTACTTTCACTTATTGCATACAAAGCGGCAATTTCATAGGTAAAGACCTATTATCTCCTGCGGAGTTGGCTGGTTTCCGTTGAGACTGACCGCCACCGTGGCCGCAATCGCCTAGGAGTACATCATGTACTCCTAGGCGATTGCGGCCATTTGTATAGATTTAAAACTTTGAACGTATGACATACACCACACAACTCTAATGAAAGTTAGAAAATACGTTTCGAATTAAGGATAATAATCATCTTAAAGCAAAACATGTAAGTCAAGTAAGCTCAATGACAAGTAAAAGAAGAAAAAAATTAATTGGTAAGGCTGTAACACAGGTTGATTAGTGTACATAATATATTGGAGGTGGCGTTAGTGGTTACATTTATTTTGATATTACATCCTAACAAATCTTTTACACCACACAAAACTTGCAGCCGCTGATTTTTGTTCTTATTGTAATCTTTTTCCTTTTATTTATAAATAACATACGCTTTACACATATATTTTGACGGTTATCGCGTTAAAGGTAAAGAATAGGCAATGTCATTCCTCAAGAATCAAAGTAGCTCTATCCTAAATTCCTTTATCATTGAAAGCCCGGTTTAGCCACAGAACAGAGAATAAGGAAATAAGGCCACAATTAAGTGTTAATGGGTATTTTCGCGAAAAGTTACAAATGGGTAAAAGAGTGTCCACTACCTTTAGCAAAGCAATGCTACTATTTTTGAAGCATTTAACGCAAATGCTATATATAAACGCGATAAGCAAAAGAGTTTTTTAATGAAAATGAAATAAAAATATGTTTTATCTCCAGTTTTTTGAGCAAAACATTCATTTTATAATTGCAAACTACCCAAATTTGCTATGTCCCACGCTATCCTAACCAACTTTGAATGCTTCAAACTTGGTATATATAATAATATATCCATGAAGCATTAATGCTTATTCAATTAAATGTTATTGTTTTAACTATAAAATGCCATTGTAAAGTAATTTTTCAGGAAATATATGGAAAAAACGTCGTATCAAACCTGTGTATCGAAAATCCTCCATAGTCACGACAATAAAATGTTTTTTTTAAACAATTTATTTTATTGTAAACTACTAAAACGCGTTTTTATTTGAATTCTATTAACAATATTTGTCCAAAAAAGGAGCCATAGTGTCTGTTAGAACTAATTCTGTGTTGAAATGCATGACGACATGTTTCTGATTCCGTGTGAGTTAAAAATAGTTTCCACGATAGTCACGGGATTTTATCCCAAATATATGTTTTTTTTATTAAATTTATATTAAATTTAAATAATTGCTTAGTAGTATATTTAAATAGGTCAATTGGAAAAGAGTTCTTCCATCATAATAATTGTAAAGCATGATATTGTGACATGAGACATTAAGCGTCACGTCCATTTCGTCACGCTAAAATGTTCCAGTTTTCCAAAATTCCACCTTCGTCACGTTTGGAATTTGTCGCGAAAATATCCTAATACCTCTTATATCTCTGCTGGCATCAACTAAACCTTCGTATTCGCGTATTACTTTCGTCGGGAACTTAGCTGCGTTAAAAAATAATGGCTATGCCGAGTTGCGCGACAATTAACCAAGTGCCAAAAACGAACCATTTTTAGTGGCGTTTAAAATTTGTATTTATTTAATCCCGTGAACGAATTAGGATAGACTCCGCTATGTGTGTATTTGTTAATCTTTTATGTGTGCGTCTAGCCGTCTATGCAACAAAGGATCGCTCTTCTAATGTATACATGTATATTATATTCTGTGGGCTTAGCCGTGAAAACTTAACAAACAAGAGTTACTTTCGAATTTATAATATTATTATGATGATAAATATTGATATGGATTTGTGCATATTACATTTCGTAAAATATGCCGAAACCCCTTTTTAAGTAGAGTCCAGCAGTGGACTGTTAACAGCATATGATGATTATGTTAAAATTACTGTGTTTCACGTATAGATTCTATAAGTCCTTTTAACCGAAATGTTATTTTTAACTTCTTTTAAACGAAAAGACTATTTTTAACTACTTGAAAAATTTATTACACAGATTGGGACTCATTTTCATCAGAACCTCAAGGTCTTCTATTCGGCAATAGATATCAACTGGGTAATTTTGACCAATGTATAAGAGCGCCCTGGTCTAAAACACATCCAAGTTTGAAAACCAAGTACTGCTTGGCTGAGGTTGTTTTAGAAAGACCCGACAATGCTGTACGACGACAAGATGAAGAACGTTTTTACCCGTACCAGTCTGCCTCGGATTATTTACAGGTAAAGTAGGCGTTTTGTAAACACTATTTTATTAGTTTCTTACAAAAATATATATCTTCTAGTATCTTTATACATACATATCTATCTTCTATTCAGAGGCGTCTCTAGCCTGTGAAGCGCCGGTGTTATGCAAACATTAGTCTAGCGCTCTTTAGTAGGCGTAGCGCCCTTTAGTAAGCGTAGCATCCTTTTTTAACCGACTTCAAAAAAGGAGGAGGTTTCTCAATTCGACCGTATATATGTTTTTTTTATGCGTGTTCGCGGATAACTTCGTCGTTTATGAACCGATTTTAATGATTCTTTTTTTAATGGAAAGTAAATATCCCAACGGTGGTACCATGATAAGGTACCACCGATGCTAAGATCTGATGATAGCATCTAAGAGAAATCGAGTCGAACCTTGAAGTCGGTTTTTATTTTATTAAAATTTTACTTTTAGATTCAATTGTAGTGCCACCGCCGGCGCTGCGCCCGTGTGCACGGCACACCCTGCACTATATCTAAAGACCCCCCTGCTTCCAGTCTATTTTTTAATATTGCATGTATTAGTATTAGTAGTAGAGCCACGCTGATTAGTAGTAGTAGAGCCACGCTGATTTCAGCACGAATGGGCCGGCTCGACCGGGGCGGTACTACCCTCGCACAGAAAATCCACGTAAAATGACAGCGATCGTGCTGTCGTGTTTCGTTGGTGAGTGCGAGACCGGAGGCCCAAATAGTCTAGTCAACAAGTTCCATACTTGTTGACTAGACTAAAAGATGCAGCAGCATCACTAGGCCGCCATGGTGTGGGTCGCCATACTGCATTGTCTGCATTCGCAGTGAGTATGGTGACCACCACTCTTGGATTCTGCTTATGCTTTCCATCAGGCAGAGTAGAGTCATTATGGCGGGCCATACATAAAAAAAAAAAAAAAAAAAAAAAAATATTACATTTAATTCTCGTGAAACACTCCAAAACTATCTAACCGATTTTTATCTTCTTTTTAAATGTGTGTTTTGCTGGCGTTCCTAAGATAGGATGATTAATATCAGACTTAGACCAATAGGAGCCGAGAATCGATGCGGCGCGAAGACGACCTCGCGACACTCTGAGTACTACGACTGCGACATCTAAACTGCTCTTCGCCGTCATTCCATCAGTCGCAGTCACCAAGATATTATTGATTCTATTATTTGATACGTATTGTAACCACTTTATAAATATTTAATATCGCAGATATTTTTCACAGTATCATCCACCTCACACTCGAGCTCTGAACGAATTGACGTGGGGCGCATGCGTGCCGTCTGCGTGTGCTCCTCGCACTGTTGAAAGGCTCCTTAGCGTGGTGCTCGCGCGCAGCCACCTGAGTGCTGCCCGCATAAAAAACAATATCACTATCGATGAAGAATGTCAAAGCGGTGAAGATCACAGGGATTACGATTGGCTGTTTTATGCTTTTTTGTTAGTACAAATGTCACCATAAAATTGTCCGACTGACCGACCAATCAGAGAATTCAACAGTAGAGAATTTAACGCGCAACATATTGTCAATTAACAGTTTCACTCCCATAGATTATAATCTACTGAAATATAATGCGTTAAATTGATGTTGTAGTTCACAATCTTTCAACAGTTCACAATCTTGCGAGATAGATTATAATCTAACGGTATTTACAATTTTACAGTGACATATAAAATATCAGTATTTAAATTTTTAAATAAGACTCCGATTGGGCACCGACTTTTCCGTGAAGGTTAGCCACCAATATCTGTTTAATTAAAGAGTTAAGTGGACAACAAAGAAAAGCCATCCTCATTTCTGTTTACGAATTCAGTCGAATCCCATGAGAGTTAGAGTTAATAATAATATTTAAATTTTGCAATATCTACGAGTATTTTATTTTAATTTTCTTTGCAGCATAGTGATGGGATCGTTCATCTTTATTTGTTTCATCTGCACGTACTTGAACTGTGGACGAAAAGAATTAAACCCTGAAAGAAATCGTAAGTACTGTTATAAATTACATCACTAGCACTTATGTCACATTTCAAGGTAGTAGAGTCAAGCTGATTTCAGCACGAACGGGCCGGCTCGACCAGGGCGGTACTACCCTCGCACAGAAGACCAGTCTAACATGACAGCATTCGTGTTGTCGTGTTTCTTTAGGGAGTGCGAGACCGGAGACCTGATTATGCAGAAGCATCTGAACAGGCTGCCATAGCCTCGATCCCCATGCTACATTGTTCCATTGTCTACATTCGCGTTGAGTGGGATGACCACTACTCTTGGGTTCTGCTCATACTTTCCATCAGGCAACGTAAACTCACTTTTGCAGGCTGAAATATAAGAAAATGCATTATTATTAAGTGGGTTTGGATCTCCATCCTGTGGAAAATTCTGCAGGGGAAAATGTTTAGTCGTGGTTTGATTTTATGAACAAAGCTCCAACGAAGTAAAAGTAGTCCTATTTATTATGGATCAAGTAATCTATAGAAATAAATAAAATTGGAGTGTCTGTTTGTAATATTAAAATAACAGCTTTTTCCTAATTGCATATTGTATGTATACATTGTACATATACATTCGAAAACCGCAGGGTTCAGCTAGTTGTAAATAACTTTCCAGGTAACCGTATCATTGAAGCATTTGATCTAAAGGAAAATGCTTTACTGCTACTTGAAATGAAAAAGGAAGGCTTGGAAGCGTTCTATGGCATACGGTACTTAACAATGTGCCTTATTGTGTTGGACCACCAGATAGCATTCCGTAACGCTGGACCAATTAGTGACGGAATTACAATTGATCAGGTATGATGCATTTTCAAACTCCCAGTGTGTTCGCACCTTACTGCTGTTGGTCTTGGTGTACAGGAGTTGTAGTGGGCAGCGTGTGTGAATTAGGAAGATAACTTACGTTTCATGTATTGAGATTAATGCCCAATGCGCTAACGCCCGGTTGAAGTACACCGAACACTTTTTATTTCCAAACCTTTTTAATTGTAAGCAGGGTGTAGGGACTTGAACTATTTCATATTCATAGAGGCAACCTACCTGCTGGCCAGAATTACTGAAGTGATTTGAAGCTGAAGCCGTATTAAAACTGAGCATAGGTTTCAAAACAATTATCCTCCAACTCCTAACCGTTAAGGAATTGTATCTTCTATCATCAGCTCATCATTATGAGATGATGACTACTAGACACAAATATTTGAATAATTTTAGAAAGTAAATAAAACATAAAGACATGACTATAAAATTTAAGGGTTACCCTTGATTTATTTGGGACCCCATCATAAGTGCCCGACATAGTTAAATGAAACCATCTAGGAGCGACACCGAAGTCAATGCCAAAATAAATTTTAAAATCGCTTCATAAACAACGAAAATTTCGCTTAACTTACATTAAAAACAGTATTCTGATTCTGACGAATTGTGAACCTCCTTCATTTTTAGGAGTTGCGTAATGACATTCAATGTTTTTTTCATTTGCAGAAGTTTCAGTCACCAGTTGGTATGTTGCTGATACATAACGATCTCTTCGTGGACACCTTTTTCCTGCTTTCTGGATTCCTTACTATGACAAATTTGGCTAAATTGAAGGATGTGAAATATATTATAATCTTGAAGCGATATGTCAGGTATGTCTACAAATCCTGATACTTCATTATTCATATCAAAAATAGTTTTTTTACTCTTTCAGTGTTACTGCCTTATTTTTGAATTATGGCAAAAAATAACCCTCCCTTTATCTGAGTCTACAAAAAAAGCAATGCTACGGATCTGCAGGAATAGCAGCTTACTTTTCGTTGAAAACTATTAAACTTTGATATATTTTATGCATTTACTGACTGACCCGGTGAACTTAGAACCATCTTAGAAAGAATATTTCGTTAGCAGCGCAACCTACTGAGTTTAATTTTGTATTCATACCATCCAGGAATCCTTTGAAACACACATACAAAATTTCATTCAAATCGGTCCAGCCCTTTAGAAGGAGTTACCTATGTCACGTGATGATGTGATTTTTAGTTCCCAGACAATAATATAATGACTTTTCCTTCAGGTTGATAGTTGCTTATGCTGTAGTGATATTCTACATAAGTGCTGTGTATCCTTACACGGGAAGCGGGCCGCTATGGAACAGGGCAATATCACAAGATACTGAACAGTGTCGAAAGAACTGGTGGCTCAATTTGCTCATGGTCAGCAACTACGTTGACACAGAAAACATTGTGAGTTTATGACAATAATTAAAAGAAAGAAATTCAATAATTATTTTATTAAATACAGAATTACAATTAATTAAATAAAAAACGTAACGAATTAACAAACTAACTATAACTAAATTTAGTTATATATATATATATATATATATATATATATTTTGACTGTAAATCGGGACTTAATCGCGATAATATTAACAAGGTACAATACCTTCTTTGGTTACCCGACGTTTCGATCGAATTGCACCGATCGTGGTTCTTATCTATGCTGGTGAGAGCTTAGCGACGCCTCCGTGAAGTGAGAGTTTCATCAACTACCCGCACTTGGTCTTCTTTATTTTGATTAACTTTCGCACTGTGTGATGAAAACTCGCACTTCACGGAGGCGTGCGTCGCTAAGCTCTCACCAGTCTACCTACCCGTGACCACGATCGGTGCAATTCGATCGAAACCTTGTTAATATTATCGCGATTAAGTCCCGATTTACAGTCAAATAATATAATTGTTTCCCAGTTTCTATATATTTAAAATATAATTGATATGTATATGAATGTGTTAAGGTAAAAGTAATAATAATAATCTTTATTAACATAGCAGTACCTGAATGACAATAATAAAAAAAAAATAGTGGCGCCCTCTCTAGGAATGCCCTGGTACTGTTTATTCTGCACCTAAATCCAGAAGATATAGTTTAATGAAGTTCGCTCGAATTGCGATAGATGGCGCTAGATGTACATTAAGTATATTTGATTGTTGAAAACACGAATAAAACGACATTTTCTAAAAATGAATCCTAGCTAGATCGATTTACCGCCTCCGAAACCCCCTGTATACTAAATTTCATGAAAATCATTGGAGCCGTTTCCGAGATTCAAATTATTTGTATAGATATATATATTTATATATATACATATATACAAGAATTGCTCTATCGGTTTTATCATTATATATTTATAATGATAGCAAATTATAACTTTGGAAGCCTCACCTTTAAAGTTATCACTTTGCAATTTGGCCGATATATAATAAGACCCATCGAAATATGCCACGAGTTTAATCTCTAGAAACTACATAGTATGTGATCGCATTATTCACCCAAAAACATCTGATGTCCGCAGTTTTTACCCATTTTCAAGTCCCGACATATATAATAAGATAAACAAGGTCAATTTACTCAATTAAATGAAACCTTAAAAGTCAGTATCTCAGTGACTCAGCACACTTATATATAATAATACGGAATTTTCACTTTAATTATATCTACACTACACACAAGGGTGTATCGAAGGCGACACTCATTCATTAATTCCACACACCCAAATACACACTTCAAATAGTTGTATTGTATATTTTATGTCAATAAAGATTATTATTATTATGTACATTATATTCACGTCTACCATATTTTAATAGGTTTATATACATTTGACTGTAAAGATTAAACGGTTTACAGTGCATGGTGACATCCTGGTACATACCGTGTGACTTCCACTTTTTCGTCGTGACCGTTCTGGTGCTTGGGTTATATAAGAAGAGGCCCAAACTTGGATTGTCCATATTAGCAGTTCTTACAACAGGAGCTATCCTAGTGCCAGCAGTCATCACCTACGTTTATCAGCTCACTGCAGTCCAACTATTTACTATTGAGTAAGCATCCAATCAAAATAAAATACTTGGGATCCCATTGCACGAATCTCCTCCAATGTGATAACTTTATTAAAGTGAGTTTTAACAAATATGCATATTCCAATTATTATTTTTACGGGAAGTAACGCGATCACTTATTTATAGGTATTACTCTGATTTGCCTCATCGCTGAGACTGCACCGCTGAGCCAGTCAGCCTGTGAAGACGGCCAGTGCAACCTGGTCGCAACGTCTTATGTACCATGTATACATATGTATACATGGTACATTACCAAAAAACATTTTTTTTAATTTTTATCTGTCTGTATGTTCTGAAACGGCTGGAACGACTTTGAAGGGACTCATTGGCCGATAGCTGATAGTATAAGGAGTAACTTAGGATACTTTTTAGACGAGCTTTGCCCCGCGGCTTTGCCCGTGGTTGCGGTACAACAACAAACGCGGGTAGCACCGCGGGGCTCAGCTAGTAGTAACTGAAATAAAAGAACATCCTAAGATTTCCTGGACCCACATAAAAATTCTCCGGGAGATTAATACTTCCTACCCGTCTAAAATGATATTATGCAACTCAATCGCATGGGACAGAACCTCTATTTCAAAGAAGAATGGCAGATCCTGTACCGCTGGCAATATGACTGCCTCGTTGGTCTCGCGGTTGGCGTGTGCTCGCAGCAGTCGCTGATCATGAGGTCTTGGGTTCGATTCCCGAGTCGGACCAAATATTTGTATGATCTACAAATATTTGTCTCGGAGTTTGTGTGTTTTCTATGTATAATATGTATGTATTTACAAGAAAAATTTGTATATATGTATTTGTATCAGTTGTCTCGTACCCATAACACAAGCTCTGCTTAGCTTGGGACTAGATGGCGTTGTGTGTTAGATGTCCAAATATTTATTTATTTTATATTTAAAACATATTTAAATATTTATGTTATGGATGGTTATGAGTCTTTTACCGTTTATTAGGTGATACATCTTTAGTGGAGTGCCGTAAGGCATAAAAATTGTAAAACCTCGGAACCCAGGGCCAGTCAATGAATCTGTATAACGAGAAGAAGAAGCTCTGCTTGGCAAGAAAATACAGTATTTTCTGTGTTTCTCGTAGCATATCTATGAGCCTACTTTTATTTTTGTATTTTCTGTGTTTCTCGTAGCATATCTATGAGCCTACTTTTATTTTTGTATTTTCTGTGTTTCTCGTAGCATATCTATGAGCCTACTTTTATTTTTGTATTTTCTGTGTTTCTCGTAGCATATCTATGAGCCTACTTTTATTTTTGTATTTTCTGTGTTTCTCGTAGCATATCTATGAGCCTACTTTTATTTTTGTATTTTCTGTGTTTCTCGTAGCATATCTATGAGCCTACTTTTATTTTTGGCATTTGCAAAACAAACTCCTGCGCTATTTTGAGAGGCATGCTGCTGTTCTATCCTCTAGTCCCCCTCCCCAACCCTCATCTTTATATCAAGTTCGTAATACAACCTTCTCCTTTTCAAAATATAACTTTAAACTAATATTAATAAAGGAAATCTCCCAAAAATTCATAAATATTTATAATAATAATAAAAAAATTGAGATCGCACAAAATATTTTTTCTTTAAACTATTAAACACACATTTCAATAATTTATATAGAGATTCATTGATTGACCCTAGACTCGTTAATATTAATACTGTTTTAACTTGGTTTAAACTGCATGAACAAAACGCATTCCTACGTTTTCTAAACATGCTACGCTCAAAGTCTACTTAGTTTTAAACCCAGATGGCGTTGTATGTCAGATTGCCGAAAGTATTTTCTACGGTTTTAAAATATATATAACATAAAAAAACGATAAAAATATCGTTATTTATGAATAGGCTACCTGATATTTAGCAGAAAAGCAACATTTTATTGACGGATCACGAAAATCGTAAACGAATGATTTTGATTTCAAAAATATTAAATTAGGCCATCTTGCTGACAACAAGGACAACTTATTTGTGACCCATGAATTTCATTGTCATTTGAAAACTAAAATAACTCTTTATATAAATAAGTGATCGCGTTAATTCCCGTAAAAAATAATTAGTATATCATGACTAATCGTGATCAGAACTGGGAGGATCAAAGACCAACGAGAATTATGTGGCGAATAAAGGACAATGGCAGGTTTGTCTGGGACTTTTGAACCGCCTTGCGTATCTCATGGTAGGGATTGCTTTTGTAGTTATTTGGCTGCTAATAATAGGTCTTTACCTATGAAATTGCCGTTTTGTATGCAATAAGTGAAAGTACATATTTTTTCAAACTTTTTTTATTTATGTTATTTGAAGTCGTCGATTGCATGGGTGATTACCCATGCAATCGACGCATCTTTGCCAACGCATTGGCAGTTTATTGATGCCCTTCTTGGTAAAAATCAGCTGGACGGGAGACAACAAACTCTTCAAAGGCATTTTGTACTGCCTCTCGGGAATTGAATTTTACCCACTAAAAAGTTGTCTAAATTTTGGAAAAAGTAATAGTCGGTAGGTGCAAGGTCTGGTGAGTATGGCGGATGAGGGAGAGCTTCCAACCCCAGCTCTTGCAGCTGCTTCACGACAACGCGCGACCCCATTCTGCGCAACAGACAGTCTCCAAGCTGACTATAGAAAACACCCAAACTCCGAAACAAATATTTGTAGATCATACAAACATTTGGTCCGACCCGGGAATCGAACCCGAGACCTCATGATCAGCAGTCGCACACGCCAACCGCGAGACCTAAATAAGTACTTTCACTTATTGCATACAAAACGGCAATTGCATAGGTAAAGACCTATTATGTATGTATTTACAAAAAAAATGTATATGTATATTTGTATCAGTTGTCTAGTACCCATAACACAAGCTCTGCTTAGCTTGGGACTAGATGGCGTTGTGTGTTAGATGTCCAAAATATTTATATAAAAAAAAAGTAGCTGAAAACCAAACACAAAATGCTACTTTTACTTCTGTAAGACATCATCACGAGTCTGTAGGGAGTAAATTCTAGAAGTGATTTGATCGAGTTCAATTTCTTCCATGTCCAACACACTTAACTTTAGTCTAAACTGTAGTCACAGATTGGATAAATTCAAATATCAGCTTAGTTTTCCCGAATAATTTTTTTAATAGATTTTACCATTGGAATGTCTGTTTCACTTTTATCTGTACCAGTTTTGTGAGGAACCCTCGTGGTACAAGGGACTACAACATAGTCTACATGAAGAGCCACACACGGTACGCAGCCTACCTGGTGGGATTCTACAGTGGCTGGCTATTTGTGAAATATAGCGCTAACACGGCTCTCAATAAATTAAAACAGGTAGTTTAAAGATTCTGTACCTTGTTTTCAGCCCCAGCTACTTTAACAGAAAAAAACGACCTCATAAATTGGGTCACATAGGAAAATTTAATATGATACCTAAACTGTGTAGTTTTACTACTTTTACGTTTTAGAGAAACGTAAAAGGAGATCAAGCCATAGAGCCGGCTCGATGCGAACCATCGAGTTGTGAGTTTTGCGGTCCACACGTAAATTTTTCCTCGTTTTGGAGTGAAACTATCGAGTAATAGCGTATGTGAGTACGGACCATAAGATTACTAAAAGTGTTTTCGCTCATTTAAGTATAACTCTTGAGAGAGATAAAGGTTAAAGAAACCCATTATTATCAAAACCAAATTGGTTCAGTCTATGTATGTTTTAATGGTCCACAGTAGTGCCTAAATTGCTGAACCGATTTTAATGAAAGAGGTGTTAATATATTTATAATAATGACCCAGGAGACACATAGGTAGTAGAGCCACGCTGATTTCAGCACGAACGGGCCGGCTCGACCGGGGCGGTACTACCCTCGCACAGAAAATCAACGTAAAATGACAGCGTTCGTGCTGTCGTGTTTCGTTGGTGAGTGCGAGACCGGAGGCCCAATTAGTCTAGTCAACAAGTTCCATACTTGTTGACTAGACTAAAAGATGCAGCAGCATCACTAGGCCGCCATGGTGTGGGTCGCCATGCTGCATTGTCTGCATTCGCAGTGAGCATGGTGACCACCACTTTTGGATTCTACTTATGCTTTCCATCAGGCAGAGTAGAGTCATTATGGCGGGCCAAACATAAAAAAAAAAAAAAAATTGGCTCTAGAAATTCCATTAAAAGTTTTTACACAGTCGGGTTATGTTTTTTCTTTTTGTTGTTCATTCAAGTACGCACATAAAATTACATTTGTTGCCTACAGAAATGGGCGATTCTAGGCACATTAGCTGCTCTAGGTCTGATGCTGGTCGTAATGCTTTATGGTAGTACATTCATTTTGAGGAACTACAGTCCACTGGAAGGAGCTCTGTACGCCACACTTAACAGGCCACTCTGGGCGTGCGGTGTGGTGCTATTGGTCCTTTGCTGTTCTTTTGGGCATGTCCGTGAGTATATGTATTCTTAACGCCAACATAATTTATCAATGAGTAGTCATTGTAGCGTGTCTAGCACACTAACATTTAAATTCGTTTTTATTAATCCCTGAAAATATTATACAGTCCACCTGCATCCGTTTCGCGTTCATAATTTTGCGAACCGTGGCAAGTGTTCAGTGACGGAGAAACACGAATGTCCTAGACTTTAACGTCCGAAATAAGACATTCCTGCGCCGATGCTACAGCCTTAGCAACTTCGGCTTGGGTGATCCAAGTCCATCACCCGTATATCACCTGTCCTCTACAGACGTGCAATAATAGCGTTCGTGCTAGACAGGACTTCCCAAAGTCATGCTGCCAGTTTGTCCGCCAAAGCGGCGCTGTCTTCTTCGCCCCCGCCGCGCCCCGGTCTATGCTCGGCTTGGTATGGAGCCCACCTGTGCTGCTAAGTGACCTCAGCCTGATTAGCCCTCGCATTCTCCTTCAGCTCGGTGATTGTCGTCACCGAGGCCGAAGGCACGTAGGCCGTCGCTGACGTAGGAGGTCGCGACATTACCCTTTTTATTAGTTTTGGGCGCCAATTAGGCAGGAGCATCCCCCTTTCATTGGACCGCGTCTGTCGTCTTTTTTGCAGTCTTGGCTTTGACCTTTTCATCCAAGGGCCATGACCCATGTCACACTCGCCAACGAGACCGCTGTTTACTGTTGCCTCACTCTTACAGGGGAAGAGATGCTGGTAATTACATTTATGTAGCCTCTTCTCTCCTGCCCTTAATTTTGCGCTTGTGTGGCTCTACTCAATTGGCCACTGCTGTCCCCGGGCTTGGAGCAGTTGGAGGCTACTAGGTATTCCCGCACCGGCACTGATTTCCTAGCATCCTCATTCGAAACTCTTGATATGCGGTATACCATGGCCGCGTATTGGTCCCAGTCCGGTACTGTGCTTGGTTCGAGCTAAGTCGACCGCACCTTAGTTCTATTCGAAGACATGGCCTTAACGTTTCCCTACCGGATGTCGCCGAAGTATTATAATGGGGTTTTGGGTCCCCAAAGCGGAACCTTTCCACCTCCTTCTGTGGGGCAGCCATTTGGGCACAAAGCAGTTCTCTTGCTGTAACTTCTCTACTGCGCCTGTGTGTACCGAAGTTTCGGCTCTCTTATAGAGTTTCGACACTCCGGCCCTAATGTTGGTCATATCTTCGACGGTAGTCTTTTTGCCACCTTTGAGTACCTACACCCCCTAAGAAAGCCTGTTCGACGACGGTAAAGACTCTTGGATTGTGAAGTCCTCATCAGCGGCGGGTTGGCTTTTCATCTCCATTTCCTTGCTGAGCCCCATGGCCGGATGTTAGTGAACCGGATCTCCTCCGCCGGGCCCTTAGGTTTTCGCTTGCGGCATTGTGGCGACCACGAGGAGACAGAGAATAAAGACGAAGCGTCACTCGTTTCTGAATCCCCTCGCTGCCACTCTGAACATTGGCTTTGATATTCTAAGGGCCGGTGTTCGGTCATCGCCGCCCGACAATTCCCTCCATTGTACCCCGCCCAGTGGATGTATCTGGAGACTTAAAATTCCTACGATTCATCAATTTCTAATTATTCGTTTTATAAATTACGTATTTAAAAATCGAAACCTAGAAATGCTTGTGCCAAATCATGTATAAACTTAGGTACTTCATGCGTAAAGTAGTTTTCCATTTGTTCCAGCAATCGTGAAGACATTCCTGAGCTGGTACCCGTGGGTGCCTTTAAGCCGGCTCACTTACGGACTGTACCTGACACACGCTGTAATAATCACACGCAATGTATTAATCACCAGAAATCCACAACATAATGACTATTTTGAAACCGTAAGTAAAAAATAATAATAGACTACCACTTCATCTATAACTAGGAAGATTGAAATTAAATAAATTGCTGAACATAACCTATGAAGGTGACCTAAAAGTAGATGTTTATGATCGGTAAGATGATATTAGTAAATTGCACCCATCTGTTAACCACTTGAATTACAAAATAAGGATGTTCGAAAAAATCGATCATAGGTTATGGTTACCAAGGCTTTTAAATAAATAAATTAGTGTAAGCAACATGTAAAACAGAGGGGCATAGGGCGTTCTATTCCATGCGATACATTAGGACGCTCGCGCTGTACAACAGCTGTGCGCCACGAAGCCAAAAAAACATCCAACGAAAACTCCCTGCCTAGAAACAGTAGAAACAGATGTTAGGTACCTAGCACACATTAAAATACTACTATTTAAATGAATAACTAGATATAGACAAGAATTGTCACATATAGCAAAATTTATGAACTGCCAGTTTATTTTACGTTTTTAGTGTTTCAGACGGAGTTTTTGTTGATGTTTTTTTTGAAGTTGGATTTTTTTTGAGTAACTGAGTCTGACGAAACCAACTTCAGCACTTTACTTTCTGCACAATTTTTTTCTCACTTTCACCTGCATAAATCGTAAGGTATTTCGCTCGCACGCACCGCATTACCATAACCTTAAAGAACAATTGGCGTGGGTCTTTTAGAATTGCGACCTGGCAGCTCGCAACTAAGTTTATTTTACAAATATCCTACATTGTTATACCTGATTGGATAGCTGATGAAACGTAGATATTTTAAGCACATCTAAAAAACAGGCGCCATAATATTTTTTTTAGATATCCATTGAAGAAAAGTAAACTTTCTAAATTTTAACTATTTTGTTTAGTTTTAATCGTCTACAATGACTTATTTATTCATTTTACGTATAATATGGATTATTAAAGTCATAAAGCATCTTATTTTACACGTAAAAATCAAACAATAGTAGGTAATAATAAGACTTACACATTTCAAAATATCGAAGCTGACAGCCGAAAATCGGGTTTTTTTTGTAAAAAACAATTAAATTCAAATATCTCAAAAACGATTAGCAAGTGCAGTAGTGTGTAGCACCGTGCAGTGAAAGAACGGCAATTGTCATTTGCCATCTGAGTCACACCGTCTCATCTAACGCGGCAATAAAATAAAATAAAAAAGCCTTATATTTCTTGCACACATTAGATTAAACACTATATTTATTTATTTATACTTTGCAAGAACCCTTTCTCATGTGAATTCCTCCTCCAAGGAATTTCATTTGCTTCTGTCTTGTGCCTTTTATATTCTAGCAGCATTTATATTTAATATCGTATTTTATGTTGCATAGTGCTTCTGTCAGCTTTAACAAGCGACTATATGATGACAATGACTTACATTGTTTGTTAAAACGTAGAGCTTATTGTTGTTTACAAGGGCCATAATTTTCCACGGTGACCAGCCGGGTTGGAAGACGTGAAGACATTTACTGTTGTTGGTTTTCTGTTGCTTGTCTATAATTCGTGTGAGGGGGGGGGGTTGATTGCTATATCTTGCTGTTCTTGGTATCATTTTTTGTTCTGTAGTTGAGTTGTTGATAGTCTTGTTTACTAGGAATTTTAGCATGCTCGGCTTTATGAATCCTTCAGAAATAATTTGACCTTTGCACCTTTGTGTTTGATTTCTGTGTTCGGTTATTTTTATGGACTTGTGTGTTAATATTTCTTTATTTGAATCTGTGGTTGCGGTGTTTTCTGGTGATGTTGGGAGTGAACTTTTGTTGTTAGTTTACAATACAACCATTTTCATCTGTTCTTGCTGCTCTCTTTGTTTTTCTAAAATTTGTATTGGGTAGTCTTCTTTCACATAATATTGCGTGTCCTTTAATAACACTTAAGTTTCATAATATTAATATTTATGCCGAAAGTTGAGAAAGTTACAGTTATTGAACGAGGTCTGTCTCCTTCAAAGTCAAAAAGATTTTACAGGCACAAATGAATAGTCACTATTTAATATTTAAAAATCGAGTGATTCGAGTCACCAGTTCCAAGTGCAGCCTACCCTTCATGGAGAATAATCTGGCAAGAAAATCCATTGTTGCTCCTTTTAAAAAAAATAGGGCTTACAATGTTTGTTTTTTCACTAAGTTTTACCAGTTCAGCAGAGGTTTAAAACAAAAAAAAAGTATGGAGTCATTGCTGCACAGCCATGAGCTAACCAATCATGCGCCGTTATAACTTAAAACTGCAAAAGATTTTTATAATGTGAGGTTCACTTATGGAAAATAAAATCCAAATAGCACTTTCACTCACAGTCTAATTTAAAAAGATGTAATATGTCCAAATATAAAATAATCAATAAAATGTCACATATGTAAAATAAAGTAAAACGCATGGATCAGCCATCGACCACCAACAAATAGACGAAAATAGTTGAGCCGCATACTCAGGTCGCACAGCAAATCATCAGGTCAATATCAAAGAAAGTCATAATAATTGTGGAGGGATGGGTGTGATGTCCCTCCAACACAAAGGGAGGATCCTCCGACCAGGCGAGGTGATCATGCCTGGCGGGCCAGCTGCCCAACGGTTGATGTTGGGATGTTGTATATATCTTAATTGGCGCACGAACTTTCACTGCGCGATTCAGGATTGGTAATTAGTAGTTTCTTAGTTTCCTTCGTTACTCCGTAGTTCGATGTATCTTCGGTAGATGGCGCTGTCGTATGTTATGTTGTTGTTGCGCTGTATGTGGAGGTCGCCACATCACTCCCCTCCAAGACCGGAGGTCGATACGTTGTTGAGTCAGCTGTCTGTGCTCTGTTGTGGAGCTTGCCAGTGCCAGGAGTGAGCAGTTCCAGTGAGTCGGAACTGAGTGCCGCAAGTTCCAGTGAGTCGGAACTGAATGCCGCTAGTCCCAGTGAGTCGGGGCTGAAGTCCGCTGATCCCAGTGAGTCGGGATGGCGTGCGGTGCGCGGTGCTGCGGTGAGGTCCCCAGTGAGTCGGGGCGGTTGCTGCGTAGTGGCTGGCTGCTGCATAGACGGGAGAGATATGCTCTGCTTACATGAACCGTAGCTGCAGTGTGCTGTGCCTAGACGCTGATGAGGCCGTAGGGGTAAACCAGGCTGGAGCGGTCGCTTCCTGCGTGTGGTGTATCCCTGTTGAGGCCGAGGTTGCTGGCTGGCTGTGAGACTTGCTGTGGGAGTGAATATGGTGGTGGCGTGCTGATGCTGCATCGAAGGCTGCTTCCAATCACGTCGGGGTCACCACTGTGGAGGGATGGGTGTGATGTCCCTCCAACACAAAGGGAGGATCCTCCGACCAGGCGAGGTGATCATGCCTGGCGGGCCAGCTGCCCAACGGTTGATGTTGGGATGTTGTATATATCTTAATTGGCGCACGAACTTTCACTGCGCGATTCAGGATTGGTAATTAGTAGTTTCTTAGTTTCCTTCGTTACTCCGTAGTTCGATGTATCTTCGGTAGATGGCGCTGTCGTATGTTATGTTGTTGTTGCGCTGTATGTGGAGGTCGCCACATAATTATAGTTGACAAGGTGCTCACACAATAACAAGTGCGTATTTAATAAATGGGGAATACAAACATATTGTTAGATAAGTACCAAAGTACCATCATGTAAGTTGTAATAAAAACAATAAAATATCAAAGATAAAGAAAATTAACAATTTGTTAAAAGAGGAATTAGATGTCATTAGGTTATACTGTCATGGGCGTAGCCAGCCATGGGCTCAGGGTGGGGCAGCAGTCTATTTTTTTTTTGGTATAATGGCAAACAAGCTGACGTATCGCCTGATGGTAAGCGATTACCGCCGCCCATAGACACCCTCATTTGGGGGTTGGGGTATGGGACTCCGGTATCCTCACTCACTCGGTGAAATACAACGCAGGCGCTGTTTGACACCGGTTGTCTGTGAGGCCGTGGCATCACTCCGGTCGAGCCGGCCCATGCATGCCGAAGCGTGGCTAGCAACTAGCAAAATACTTAATCTTGCCATAAATATTGTTACAAATAAAAACATCATTTTTTATTACTATTACAGTGTGTTAGTTTAATACATAAATATAAAACCATTAAAATATACTCGTATAAAGCTTATTAGAAGTGGTCTCCATTGGCTGCAATACAGTCCTTTAAACGTTGAGGCCAGTTATCAATGTAGTGTTGCACGCACTCTTTCTATGGGAAAATTCTTTACTATCAATCGTAGGGATTGTTTTAGGGATACCAAATTATCATGGCCTTTAGAGCAAGCCTTACTCTCTAATTTGAGCATAAATCATAATCCAGTGGATTAAGATCAGGACTAGATGACGGCCAGTCTTCAGCTCTGATGTAGTCCGGAACATTCGTTTCTAACCAAGATTGGGTGGATCGAGCTTTACGACCCGGCGTCAAATTTTGCGGAAAGGACCATTCTTGGTTATTGAACATGATGTTGTTAAGGAGCTTAACTACCGTCTCAATAATGGTATCTTGATACACTTGTGAGAATATATTGGCGCGAAAATAAGAAAACACAATGAACAATCGTATTAAAAAAAAGAGATTCCAAATTCAAAAGTAAAATTTTGTTTATTTTTAATTGTAACAGTATTTATGGCCAGACTAAGTATACCCGCAGTCTTACCCGTGTTGCTGGACGAGGCGGGCAAATTGTTTGAGAGAAGACTCTGCCCTATCTTCCGACACCTCTGCGAGGTGGGCCTCGATCTGTCGGACGCTCAATTCGGATTACGAGAGGGGCATCCGGCGTTCGATGCCGTGTTGCGCCCGAGGGCCAAGGTGAAGAGGCAGTGGGCTGTGGCGTCGTGCTGTTGACGGTATTGTTGGAAATCGCCAAGGCATTCAATAGTCTGCCATTTAGCTGCATCAGGGAAGCACTCTACTACCACGGCGTGCCAGAGTAAATGAGGCGGCTAGTGGCAGTACGAGGACCGAGATGGCGTCTTGAGATGGTGATCCATGTCGGGCAACAACGCGGAAAAGGGCTCTGTCCTTGGACCACTCCTGTGGAACGTGGGATACGACTGGGTCCTTCGAAGTTGTCTCTCCCTCGGCTAGGCGTAATTTTTACGCCTATGACACATTGGTACGGCCCCGGGGGCAAACTTCCAAGAGGCGGCGCGCCTGGCCACCAGGACTGTTTCTATGGTGGTTAAGCGCATTAAGGCCCTGGGCTTACGGGTGGCCCTGGATAAGTCGGAGGCCCTATTGTTCCATGGTCTGCCTCCATCATGGACAACACGGTCCACGTACCGGTTCGGGCCCAGCTGAAGCCTGATCCTCGACGGTATGTGGCTCTTTGACGAGCCTTTTAGACAGTCTGCTCCGAAGCTGGTCGACTGGCTGCCTTTGCCCTTGGGTGACTGTTGTCCAATTTTGGTGGGGCCAGCGTCGCGACACGACGGTTCTACACGGGGGTTTTCTGGTCGATGGCGCTGTATGGTGCACCGCTGATCTCCATGAAAAGGATGTGCCTCTTGCATCCCTAGAGGATATCGACCGAGGCTGTGCGCGCTTTTGCCCGGAACTTCCCCGTGGGATTTGGAGGCGGAAGTACTTGCTGAAGTTTATTGGCAGACGACTGACTTACGGGCGGAGAACATGTGGCGTGAAGCCGCTCGTCGAGCCACCATGGCTTGTCCTTGGCAGGTCGTCCCAGCTGGAGACTCCACGTGCTGACTTTGCTGCCTTGGAGGCTCGCCAGTCATCCTTGAGTAGGCAGAGCGCCAGCACGGGACACTTTATTTCCGACTGACGCAGGTCTTTTTCCGGGCACGGTTGCTGCACTCGGTCACTAGGAGGGAACTGAGCCTCATTGCAGACATCGAAGGAGATGTACCGCTACCGGCCGTTATACACTCCATAGCCGATGGCGACAGCTGTTTTACCGCGGTGGACACCTTCTGCGAAGACGTAATCTCGCAGAAGGAGGCGGCGGAGGAGGCCCGAAAGGACGACCCCCACTTGGACCCTATTAGATGGTTCGATTCCGACGTAAAAAAAGGTACCTTACAGGTCAGAGCCTGCCCCACCGTGGCTACGCCCATGCTCGTAGTACTAGGCATGCCTTTTAAGTTCTGTCGTTTCAATATTTCCCGGCATTTTTAAATTTGGAACTGTTCTATATTCGAATGTGTTTAAATTTTAAATCTCAAAACAGTTGAAAGTATTAGGATTAATGCTATTGTTTAGTCACAGCGTCGATTGGAATCTGTCAGGTTACGTACGAAAATGTATCTTTCTAAGGAAAATGTTCGTGCAATAATTTTCTACAACTTTAGAAGGGGCCTGAAACGGCTTCAGTGTTTTGAAGAGCTAACATCTGTGTTCAGTGATGAAGCCCCATGTCTGCGGACTGTCGAACGCTGGTGGTGACGAATTTTGGATCTATGCCTACGATCCTGATTCCAACAGCAATCTACAATCTGGGTCTTTCAAGACGAGCCAAAGCCGACTAAAGTTGTTCGTTCTCCAAGCACTTCAAATAAGATGGTGGCCACGTTCGTTGGAAAAACCGGTCATGTTGCCACTATTGCACTTGAAGATCGTAGAACGGTTAAGGCAGAGTAGTATACCACAGTTTGTTTACCACAAGTCATCGCCAAACTTCGAAATTCTAACTCAAAGCGACGCATCATCCTGCACCACGACAACGCAAGCTCACACAGCGCTCGTCAAACGATTGAGTATTTGAAGCAGGAAAACGTAGAAATTCTTGACCATCCTCCATATAGTCCTGACTCAAGCCCTAACGATTTCTTTACATTTCGTAAAATTAAGAAAAGTCTTCGTGGTCAAAGGTTCCAGTCCGGTGAAGAAGCAGTCGACGCTTTCATGTCAGCCATTTTGAACACCCCTACTTTAAAGTAGAATAAATGTTATAATAACTGGTTTGAGCGAATGGAAAAGTGTATTAAGCTAGGTGGTGAATACTTTAAAGAACAATAATAAGTACTATAAGGTTCTAGTGTTGTTTTTTCTTCAAACAACAAGACTTAATAAGTATATAAACAATTCATACCGGAGTTCCAACATGTCAAATTTTAATACATGATTCAAAATAAAAATAAATTGAGTTCAATTTCAAGACAAAGAAGTTAGTTTCTATAAATGACTGTTTGTCGTTCAAATAATTGCCGATCGTATAGTCAGCTTTCCTAATAAGGTGATTTTTTACAGTACGCTTGAATTTATCTGTAGGAAGGTCAATTACATCTGTAGGAATTTTATTATAAAGACGTATACCAAGACCTTCGAACGACCGATGAACCTTTTATCCCTACTCGTCTTACCTCTTGGATATCTCTGAGTTCTATGTTAGTACTGAAGTATTTTTTATGAAGCTGGCGATATTGTTTTAAAGGTTATCAGGCGATACGAAATTTTAATTGAGTATACCACCAAACTTTGTTATTTTTGCTTGCAATCATCCCTGTAGACCCTCCTGCGTCCCGTAGGAGTATAAAAGCCTGTAAAACAACTGAAAAATTTGATATTTTAACTTGGATTTTTTAATTCTTGAAATTTTGGTATTTGTTTGAGGTTTTTATCGAATTACTCGATAACCCTTTATATTAAAGTTCATAGGTATAGTTACAGATTTAGATAGCGCTCATCTAGCTCTATCTAATTATACCTTATTTATATACATTCAGCACATAATAGTTTAAAAAAAATAATTTTAACTGGTATTTTCTTAGTAATTTTCGACGTTTTTGTTGAATTGTTCAGCAAACCTCCATTCCAAATTTGATATTGTTGCATATTCAGATATTGCTCGTCTAGTCCTATCTAACAACACTCCATTTACATAAGTTCGGCATATAGAAGTTCAAAAGTTTCGATAATTAAATTGAAATTTCGGTAACTCTGAAAATTTCTGACGTTTTTGTTGAATAGTTCAGCAACCCTTAATTTCTAAATTATAAATTATACATATTCGGATAGGACTCGTCTAGTCCTATGTACCGACACCTTATTTACTTAGTTCCGATACTTAGAAGTTACACAAGTAACTGAATGGAACACGTACACAAACAACTAAAAAGGAAACAGCCCAAGAAATAATCATGAAATAAGAAATAGTAGTATGTATTACTGACTAAGAAATAGTAGAAATAACTTGAAAATAGCAAGATACACTGAGCCATGAATGCCATGATCCCACAGATCCCACACAAAATAGACGCTAAGAACTATGTCAAGGTAAAACACGCACACAAATACAGGATATGTACACAAACCAATGAATAGGATAATACATAACATAAACATAATAGAAATAATATAATGAGAAGCAAAAATAAGGAAGAAGTTTAGATTAGTAATAATTTTGACGCATTATACACACATCAAAAGTGTCTAGGGATCAAGCATTTTTATGCGGATTTCTTGAGATTGAGATGTGGCTTTGGCCCTGGCCTGCTCAGTCGCCAGACTTGAACCCGATTGAGCATGCATGGGATATGCTACAGAGAAGAGCTCTGTCGAATATGGAGGGTATCCAGTAGCAAGAAGACCTTTTTTTGTTGTTGCAACGAACATGGGCGGCCATTCCACAGCGTGATTTGGATGAACTCATTTTGAGTATGCCAAACCGATTCTTGTGTTGTTAGTGTTCGCGGTAGAAACACGGATTATTAATTGTTTAAGTTATCTAATAAAATTTTAAAGAAAACTGTTATTTCAGTCTTTTTTTCGAACTTTAATGTTAGTGGTTCAAATGTCAAAAATCCCTTTATTAGGAAAATGGCAAATTTCTTTATTAATGCAAAGGTGACTTGGTTTATCGTTACTGTGACAAACGAAAACACTTTATTTGATGAATCCTTAAAGAAAATTTTAATTAATATCAATCAGGAGAAAAGTTATTGCAAAAATATATGTTGATCCCTAGACACATATGTTGATCCCTAGACACTTTTGATGTGTGTATAATATTGCTAAGTAGAAGAAACATGTAATGACACTAGAAAGATGATGGAGGAGAGGCACTTGGTGCGAGAGATATCCAAGAGATAAAAGACATGAATACAGAAAACTAGAACAACAAGGTCCTGTCGTATTTTTGGACGGGAAAAAGCGACGAGGTCATCAAGACCTCATAAAAAAAAAAAGGTTATCAGGCGAGGCGGCAATACTGCAAGCATAATGAGCACCTTTCCACCGGAACCGATTAGTTGTGGGTCAACTTAGATTGTTTAACGAGATGTACGCAAGCATTTCCAGGTTACACAGTATATATATATTATAGAAGAGGTTAATATATACGTACGTTTAGCAGTCAACTATAATTTAACGCTGTTTATGTGATAGCCGTATTGTAAAAAACGTTATTGATGCAATATAATCGTAATCGACTATGATTTTTTCAGTTGAACTCAGCTACTGGTAACATTTTTTGGGGCTCAGTGACAGCGCTGCTATTGTTTCTGTTCGTGGAGGCACCTGTGAACAACTTGATAAGCTTATGTTTAAATTTAAAGTAAGTTTTTTAATCTAATTGTAATTCATATTACACACATACTAACATGAAAGCTATGTCATGAAGAGAGTGTTAATTTTAATGTTTTCTTAATTACTGATACGCAGGTTAAGTCACGGATATAAATATATTACTATTCAAATATAAAATGGTCCCGTTCAAGGGACCAATTTTAAAGAGGAAGATATCGAGTAGGTACAAACTACTTCTTTTTTTAATAGGATTCTTAAAAGCGCCTCTTTCATTTTTTAAGTCCCTTAATTTATATTTTAACACGGTACAGCTAAGAATCAAACTGACTTTACGAATTCCATATATGCTTCTCTTTGTTGCAGAGCCACAGACAGAATAAAAACATCGAATGAGGAAATTGAACTCTGACAATGTAAATCCTTCTACAAGTGCAAACTCAATTCCAACAAGTAGCATTATAAGCAGATATACCTAAGAGTTCCTTTACATAGAAATATACAAGACAGTGTCTCATATGCTATATTACAAATACTAAATTATAATGAAATATTATAAGATGGAAATCATTTTCCTAGCCTCTATTATTCTCATAATCGGTCGGTTACTACTTTAACCGGTTGTACCTGCATTAGTTGTCAGTATATTTAAGGGCATTCCCAACATGTCAGGACTGGTGAGTCTTTGTAGAGCATATTGCAGAGCTCTCGCCCTCCTTCCCAGTTGAGACAGCTGACGACGTCGAGAAACTTACATCGGAACTTAGCGCGGCCATACAGACCGCGCATCGAGAGTCGAAGCTCGACGTCGCTACCGTAAGGAAACCTTTCCAGCCCTCCGTCCATATCCTCGCAAGGATCGAGAAGAAGAGGAAACTGCGCAGGAAGTGGCAGAACGCCCGATACCGACCATGAAGTCCCAGTTCAATGTTCTCGCTGCAAAGATCTCTGTAGCGTTGGCAAGAAACGCAGCAGAGTCGTGGCAACGTACCATCGAGCTAGCCAGTGAAGACTGGCTGGATATACATCGCCTATGTCAACAACTTTCTGGGAAACATGCTCCGATTAGACCCCTGCTAGCTGGTGACGGAACCTGGAAGTGCGGTTTTATGCGAATCCTGCCCATATCATGCAGCACATAGCGGAGGTTGAAAGGAAGCTCGAGCTATATTTTGACCAGTCGATAGCCCTAACCGTGGATCCCATCACGCATTCACGTGTCTCTTTAACGGCATCCTCCGCATCGGACACTTTCCCACCACATGCCGAATCGGCAGAGTCATCATGTTGCTCAAGCCGAAGAAGAACATCCTTCAACCGGGAAGTTATCGCCCTATCACGCTCCTCTCTACCACTTCGAAGTTATTCGAGAAATTGCTCTGGTGTTGCGGGTGTCCATGGGCCTCGGTAATCACTTTCCATCAGGCGATCCATGTGCTCGTTTGCCCACTATCCCATAAAAAATTGCAACTGCTGCACATGACGACGCACAGTTCGGATTTCGTGCCGAACACTCTACGACACAGTAGCTCGCGAGGGTCTTGAATGACATTGCAGTTGCTCGCAACAAACGCGAGCGGGTCGTTGCAGTCTTTCTCGATATGAATAAGGCGTTCGATCACGTTTTGCACGCCGGTCTGCTGTACAACCTGTCTACATCTACTCCTACTCGTCGAGTAGTGAAGATTGTGGCCACATTATTGCAAGACAGGCGCTTTCAAGTGACGGTCGAAAGCGCCCTGTCCACAGAGAGACCCATATGTGTGCCGGTGTGCCAATGGGAAAGTGCCTGTCTCCAGTGTGCTACTCTTGGTAAACGTACGACATCTCCGTCACCGACAGTCGAGACAGACTGAATTCCCAATAACGATTGCCATAAATGTTCATGACAACCGGGACCGCCGGACCTAACGCTTACCGTTTTTTCCGAGGCACATGCGTAAAAACCGCCAATACTTCCTTACTCATAGCTGTTTTTAAGAATTTATTGTATGAAAAACCTAACAACACTTATGGCCCACCCCGGAATCGAAGCCGAACGTACACGCTAACCACTATATTGTTATAACATAATTAATTAATAATAAAATTATATAATATTTTCTGTACCAGACTAGAAAGCATTAATTTCATTTTTCAAACATAAAACTACTACGTACGACGTACGTCGTACGTAGTAGTTTACGTAGTAGTATTACGAAACTTCCAAAATCTGGGTTTTGAGGTTTTTGATGAAAGTGACATCTATGATTTATTACTCTTACTAAGATAAAAATTTAAGTCACACTACGTTTTTATTAGTTTGTTCAAATCTACATAGGTGGCGCTACTAGAAATTTTATTTCAAAATAATAAAAATGGACACAAGGGAACGTGCAGGAACTATAGGTGGCAGCACTAAATTGACGAAAGCGACACTATGCGGACAGTAAAGGAAACTTATCAGTGCTGTCATCGTGCTTTCAAATAAGTAAACAACATTTTCTCTTAAATTTTATTATTAATTACTCTTATTTTTTATACGATAAAAGTTATAGCATGGGTTTGGGTCTATCAATAATGATGGTCAGCGTGGACAAAATATGTAAATTCTTATCAGTATTTATTTCTAGAGACTTAATTAGCTCGTTGTATTCAACGTTGGTGTCTTTTAAATCTTTGTAATTTTTTTACCAATTTTTATGATTTTTCTTTACCAGTGAAAATTGTAGGAACATATGACTTATGTAAAGGATTTTCTGATTTACTTGTTGCCAATGAAGTGAGCAGTGCTCACTTCATTGGCACAACATTACATTTTTATTATTATCCTTCACAGAGGATATAACGTCACTTAGGAGATCAGAACTGCACCCATAATTATTGTAACATGTTATGTTACTTATTTTACAATGTAGCAACTATTATACCCATGTACTGCAATACATATTTGTAAACTGTCAACAAAGTTTTTATCTATATCAATATTATAAAGCTGCAGAGTCTGTTTGTTTGAAGGCGCTTATCTCAGGAACTACTGGTCCAATTGGAAAAATTCTTCCAGTCTTAGATAGCCCATTTATCGAGGAAGGCTATAGGCTATATATCATCACGCTTAGACCAATAGGAGCGGAACACCAATGAAGAATGGGGGAAAATTATTACGCTACGGGCAATAGAAGACGCAAACGACATTGCGTGGGTCAGCTATCCTTACTTCCTACTAATATTATAAACGCGAAAGTTTGTAAGTATGGATGTGAAGATGGATGGATGGATGTTTGTTACTCTTTCACGCAAAAACTACTGAACGTATTTGGATGAAACTTTACAATAATATAGCCTATACATCAGAATAACACATACGCTACTTTTTAATGCGAAAAAGGGTTGTAACGGGGTTTAAAGGGGGGATGAACGGTTGTATAGAAGTCTGGCGGATCACTCGACACACGCATGCGCGTTAAATACGCCGGGCGTCTTGGCAACGAACAAACAAAGCTGTAACACTCATTAAAAATATTTCACTTTTTCATTGAAGAATTAAATATCCTACTAATATTATAAACGCGAAAGTTTGTAAGTATGGATGGATGGATGTATGGGTGTTTGATACTCTTTCACGTAAAAACTACTGAATGGATTTTAATGAAACTTTACGATAAAATCTATACATATAATAAAACTGTACAAGAGTTCAATTCTGTACATTGAATAAAAATTTTAAAAATACAACAAGGGGTATTCATACAAGCCACACAAGCCAAAAAAAATAATTTTGAATTTTATGTCTGTCTGTCTATTGTCCGGCTTTCACGCAAAAACTACTGAACGGATTGTAATGAAACTTTTTTTATTATATAGCTATCAATCCTTGGCAACATATAGACTATAATTTATTTTGAAGATCGGAATATCAGATATAAATTTTTGTCTGTCTGTCTGTTGTTCGGCTTTCACGCAAATACTACTGGACAGGCGCATGCGTTGTGTTTATCAACGTCTCCTTGCCATAGAATAACTTAAATATCGGGTCTAGAGTTTAAAGCCAGCGCCATCTATTGACTACCTGTCAAAGTGTAATAAAACATATCTATAGAAGCAAATAGTTCATGGCCCATGCTGTAATTAAATACCAACTATCCGTGCATGCAGAACAGTGTGTATGAAACGGTACCCAAAAGCCATGATTCAACAAACTATAACAGGCGAGAATGTCTACCCCAAGTACCGGCGACACGTTCTCAGCAACAAGGAGTATACGCTGCAGAAATTAGATTACGTGGCCAAAGTCCGACGATGGTTGATAACAATAGATGGGTATTACCATACTCTCCTCATCTATCCAAACCATTTAACGCCCACATACATAAATGTCGAAATGTGCATCAGTGTGGAGTCATAAATAAAGGAAGCGATCAAGCCACTATTGCTTTACGAAATGAATGTGACTAAGTAACAAGATTTCAGTCTGGCCGCTACATAAGTTCATCCAAAGCTGTGTGGCGTATACTCAGTTTTCCTATCAACGAAAGACACCCACCTGTGACGCATTTCGCTGAAACCTGGAAGGAGGCCAGCGAATATATTTGAATATGCGATTGAGCGATTAGGAAATCCTCGACAGATCACTTTATTGGCATTCTATGTCTTCTGTGCTATGTTAGACTGATGATTTTACCAACACTTTGCTTTGTGATGAAGCGCCAGCGTACTTTACATACAACAAGGAAAGTTTAACCGTAGAAAAAGAGGGTAGGTAGGTCCAGTAAAGGGTAATCCTGAAGTTTTTAAAAAAACACGTCATTGGAAGAGTACAACAATGCACCCAAGCAATGACGAGTGTTATCGGTATCCAATGGCCTACTTTATTCGAAGCTTTGAAAAAGTCGATGACCCGCAACACCCATCGTTTCAAGCTGCTTGCCGAGCACGACATCTGCTCGATGACAACCAATATTGGGATGACGCTCTCAATGAGGCATACGTCAGTGACTTTCAGATGCTGTCCAATTGTGACAAAAATACCAAAACAACTTAACCGCAGATCACATTCGCGATATGCATCGAAATATTTCTATCAGCGAATTGAACCATCAACAAAGGGCAATTATTTCTAATCGCTGTTTAAATGAAATCCAAGATTTGGTTTTGCCTATTAGTGGAAGTTCTTAATCTTATTAAGGGTTACCCAAAGCCATTTCTAACGAAGAGTGTAGTAATCGGGAGTACTCAGCTGAAAGTAATTACGATTCTAAGAAGCTTTTACATACTCTTCGCGATGGTATTCTGACTCTAAAGGACAAACAAAGGAGTATTTTCCATCGTGTTTGTAACAGTGCCAATAATTCTTTGGGTGAAATGCTTTTTCTAGAGGCCCTGGGAAAAATTTATCACAAAAGTTATTCTCGCACAATTACGACCAGATGGTAAAATAGCACTTGCTGTTGCATCCTCTGACACTGTTGCCTGGTGATAAAACTATACAAACGATATTTTAAAATTGCCTTACAATTAGAATTAACAGAAGAACCTGTTTGTGATGTGTCTCAAAATAGTGACAAAGCGAGAGTTCTACGTGACTGTCATTTAATTACATGGGATGAGTGTATAATGGCACATCGCAAGGCAGTTGAGGATGTAGACAGGATGTTGAGGGACATTCGCCAAAGTGATCGGGCCATCGCGGTGGAATTACAGTTTTGTTTTGTGGTGATTTTAGGCTGACTCCACCCGTAATACCACAGGGGACCCGAACTGACAAAATAAATGCGTGTCTCAAGAGCTCAACCCTTTGGCCTCATATTTCAAAACTAAAACTCACTGTTAATATGAGAGTGCGCAGAGGAAGAAACCAAAACGCCAAATAATTTTCCGATTTGCTTTTCAAATGGGTGACGGTAGATATCAGAAAGAAGAAGGGCTGATCTCACTGCGAGACGATTTATGCGAGGTTGTAACTTCACTTGAATGACTCATATTATCAGTTTATGGAAATCTTACTAATATCACAACTCTGGAAGATTCTTGGTTTTGTGAGCGAGCAATTTTATCACCTCGAAACCAAGAAGTGATAGAAATAAATAATATTATTTTGGAGCAAGTTGAAGGGTCACAAGATGAGTACTGATATTAAGATAAGATTTTTTTTATCATACCATTACGATAGCACTTTTATTTTGACCTATCTGAAATATTCTAAAGCCCTGTGTAAAGTGTGGTGAAACTACAAAGCGCCATTATGTTGGTTTTAGCAGAGTGCAAACTCAAAGTAAAAGCCGACGATGGAAGGGTATGTGTATTGTTTCTGTTTCTGTTTCATGAATCTGTTATATTCAGGTAAGCGAGTGATTAGCCCACTATACCCTAGCCCATCGATGGGGTTGCCACCTTTTAGCCTACGGGCAGGCTCGGTTTTATTCGGGTTTCCTCCCTAGTGAGTAACTTCTGTTTTGAGGCGCAGAAAGTTCGCCTTTCGCCCTGCATCCTCGGCTCATCTGCATCTCTTGGTGGCGGCGCGCATCTGCGCGGATGCAGCAGTTTCCAGGGGGACGAGCGTGGACGTGGATGACTCGGACTGGTCAGGGCTCTGCTTTGTTGGTGTTCCGCCACTTGGCACCGCAGATGGTTTCTTGGCATTTTGTAGGTAATGCTGTTCTCACTACAAGCGATTCCCACCAAGACCATACCCTAACTTCCCACCCCAACGAGTTCTTTCCCGTTGGTCATCGGCACAGAGGCAGTGGAACGCGTCCACAAGTTTACCTACCTCGGCAGCTGCGTGTCAGAAACTGGAGGAACTGAAGAGGACATCGCTTCCCGGATCGCCAAAGCACGAGCAACCTTTGCGCAGCTGCGACCCGTTTGGCAATCACGGAAACTGAACGGAGAGTCAAACTCAAAATATTCCGGTCTAACGTGAAGACCGTATTGCTATTCGGGTGCGAGACGTGGAAGGTCACAAAGGTTATCTCGCATCAACTTCAGGTCTTCGTGAACCGATGCCTTCGCCATATACTCGGTATATTCTGGCCCGAGAGAATATCCAACGCTAACTTGTGGGATCGCTGCGATGAAGTCCCGATTGACCAACAAATCAAACGACGCAAATGGGGCTGGATAGGCCACACCCTCCGAAGAGATTCCAACCACATCCCGAGGCAAGCCCTAGACTGGAATCCCCAAGGAAAACGCAAGCGTGGCCGTCCAAAACAAACCTGGCGGCGGACTGTCATCGATGAAGCGAAGGCAATTAGCAAGACCTGGAGCGAAATCAAGCGAGACGCTCAAGACAGAGCGGGATGGCGATGCACTGTGGACGCCCTCTACCCCATCTAGGGGACATAGGACCTTAAGTCAAGTAAGTCAAACTCAAAGTGGATTAGTGGTTCTCGGACTCTGTAGTAGTACCAATAACGAACCGCATCGCAACCGCGGCGCTGCTTTATCGAACATTGTAAGGGGCGTGTCCATTGCTCAAGGTCGTTGGCTGCAGTCAGCGTCTTAAGTTTGTGGGGTTGCAACCGTTGTCCCCCAACCGCCATCTTCGAAAAAGGGGTGCAAATGGTTTTTATGGTTTATCTGCTAAAGTATAGGTCTGATTATTTTTTTTTTACATTTTTTGTTGCCAATCTTCTAATCTTCTCTATCTTCTGTCTAATAACTTTTAGTCGTAGAACCAAAAATAGTAAATGTAAATACCAACGTTATAAGAGAAAATTTTCATACAATTAAAATTAGCCGCTATAACTTTTTCTGATCATTTTACCAAAAAATGATATCCGATCGTTTTTATAGCAGCGTTTGTAAGGAATAATTTTCACTATTATTTTTTTCAATTTCATTCATTTTTGAAGGTTTTACAGTGCTGCGAAGCAAACATTATTTTCAGTATTTACATAATTATAATAATTTACGATAATTTTCAATCATTTTTTATTTTATTTTTATTATAATATTTTTTTATTATTGAATATGTAATATTATTATTAATTAATTATTGTATCTTTTCCACACCACCTACGAGGTAGAGTCTGGACGCGCCTTTTTTTCCATCCACGGGCATTTTCTAAATGACATAATTACTCTGTCCTCAGTCTTTTTGATGGATTAGGCTGCGGCTCAGGATTTGGTTGACCTTCTATTTCAAATACTTGATGGAGAACCGAAGAAGGAAGTGATGTCAGCAGTTCATCTTCAAAATCATTTTCTTCAATTAATTTTAAGATCTTACGTTACTGCAACTCTCTCCAGAACAATGAAAGCACACTGCAGAACATTTGAGGCCTGCTTTCCGACATAAATTTCTCCACAGCTTCCTTTGCATCTCCATAATATTAACTTTAGAAGTTCAGGGGCTGCTATAGGTTTTGAGCTATGTACATTGACATCAATATCTGTCCATGTTTTTTCTAGCCCCAGTCTTCAGGGTCGTTGTAATAACCAAGCCACGACTGGACCTGATGGTAGACTCGGAAGCTGTGCAAGCGGGCTTAATCTTGTGTTGGAAGAAGTGAATATAAATTAAATGTTCTCTTTGTCACTGACTTGGCGAATTGTTTATATCTTAGGCTGTCAAGTGAATTATTATTTTTATTACCACCATATAAAGAAATGAAAAAACGTTCACCAAGGACAGAGAACAAATTAGGGTCAACTCTGGTTGAGGAACAATGCTGTTCAACAAACAAAGGTTTTTAGAAATTTAAGTTTTCCCATATATTGTAAGCTGCGGAAGCTGTGTCACATCCTGAAAAAGCAAGGAGAAACAACAAATTATATGCAATGACGTCTCCGTACATAAAACCTGACGTACAATTGAATTGTTCTGCTGATGGTTTTAAAAAAATATTTAATTGTTTTCTTCCAAGTGATAATGGAGATTGTAATAATTGATTAATAATCATTGTGACTGACTCTACCTCGTAGGTGGTGGGGAAAAAATGCTTGTTTGTAAGGAAAATTATTCCTTACAAACGCTGCTTTAAAATCGATCTGATATCATTTTTTGTTAAAATGATCAGAAATGTTATAGCGACCAATAGAAATATTTTCCGCTTTTCATAGATTTTCTCTTATAACGTTGGTTTGTTTTTTTTTTTATTTTTTTTTTTTACGTTTGGCCCGCCAAAATGACTCTACTCTGCCTATACTTTGGCAGATAAACCATAAAAACCATTTGCACCCGTTTATTCAAGATGGTGGCCGGAGGACAAGGTTTGCAACCCCATAAACTTGAATTTAACTTTACACTACCATCTCCTTCATATCTAAAAAACAAAATTGCGTCCTCTGAGAAATGCAAAAAAATGTGTGGCGACAGAGCGCCTGCGGTGGCGCCGTCCTGTCGCGCCATGCGTACGTACGTCCATCCGCTGCCCTAGCAAACAAATTATGAACGGAATCTCAGCGCGCGCACGTATTTATATAAACTGTCACTAAGCGATAATCGTTCTCTCTCACTCAATTATATCACTCTCTCACTCACGCGTAAATTCAAGCTCGCTGGTACAGCCACGAGTTGTATGCCAATTTTGTGTATATATTAAAGTGCATTTTAGCAAATAAATAAGAAAAGTCGTAACCTCCTCCGAGTTTCACTACTATCCTATCTACGGATCAAAGGCTAACAGCTGGGCCGGTTAGGATAGTGAACCACCACCTCTCCCTGGTATTTAGGCTACGGATCAAAAGCTAAAACAGCTGGGCCGGCCACATACCTATATCCCAGTACCTACACTCTCAGCCAGCTGGCATAGCGTGTAGGACCAAGTTATAGGCAAACTATACGGGTCAGCAAGCACACAGCTGTCCCGAAAAATGTAACATTTAAATGGACTACATAGTAAACCAACACATTAATACAGCCCGCGGTTTTGTTTAATGTCGTATTGTCATATCCACCCTATATGTGTGCATAGGTGTGTATTACTTTTTATTTTTGCTTATAGTCTAAGTGTGGTACAACCTCCATCACCTACCTCATCTTTTCTTTGTATCGCCTAATCGGTCAACTGGCAGAAACTGCTTTAGGCATTAAGTCCGTCTTTGCATGTATAAAATTTGAATAGTTATAAAATAAATAAATATTTATCAGTAAATCGGTGTCTGCTTGATGGAAAGCATAAGCAGAATCCAAGAGCGGTGGTCACCATACTCATTGCGAATGCAACAATGCGGCATGGTGACCTACACCATAGCGGCTCGTGATGCTTCTGCCTCATTGGGCTTCCGGTCTCCACTCACCAACGAAACACGAAGCACGAACGCTGATTGATGTTCTGTGCGAGGGTAGTAGAAAAGCAAATGGTCCTAGATCGTTCATTGTAATGAATAATAAAGGTAAATTAATTAGAAGAAACGAAAAGCATATTAGAAAAAGTAACAATCGGTTTGTTAGTGGTGAGGATGGTTTGTTGGATTCACCATTGGTAAGTGCAGAAGACAATAGCAGTAGTTACAATACTAGTGGTAGTGATAACAGTTCATCTAGTTCTATTGATAACAGTTCCTCCAGTTCTGGTGATAACAGTTCATATGTTTATGACAGTTTGTCAAGTGATAACAATTTAGAGTTAGATCAGCCGCCGAATAATGTAGTAATCACCAGATCTGGCAGAACAGTGAAAAAACCAAGTTATTTAAATAATTATGATTTACCTTCATTGTTGAGTTTCTTGGGGGTTTCTAATGTAAGGAAAAGGGGGGATGTGTCATATAGTTATGGCAACACCAGTCAAATGTAATAGACTAGTTTAAAATAAAATTGGCACTTCCGTCATAGCATTATTCTTGTGTTTTACTGTCTCACCAGCTTATTATATTTAGCATATAAAACAGGCCTCCCGTATTCTCACTCACTCGGTGAAACTCAGCGCAAGCACTGTTTCACACCGGTTTTCTGTTAGGTGGTATCACTCCGGTCGAGCCGGCCCATTTATTCCAAAGCGTGGCTTTCCCACGTGTATATAAAACAAATATAATTTCCTTTTTAAGCCCCGACGCAAAAAGAGGGGTGTTATAAGTGTGACTTGTCTGTCTGTCTGTCTGTGGCACCGTAGCTCGTGAACGGGTGAAGCGATTTCAACTTAGTTTTTTTTTGTATGAAAGGTGAGTTACGTACGACGAGTGTTCTTAGACATGTTTCATGAAAATCGGTTGAGTTAAAGTTATGGGGGTGAAAGTGGGGAAGAGTAACAGAATGTCTGCAAAAATATCATCGAGTGGGGTCTCAAGTGAACAAAGCTTAGCTTGAACAAAGATTTATTATATTTACCATATAAAACAGGCCTCCCGTATTCTCACTCACTCGGTGAAACTCAGCGCAAGCACTGTTTCACACCTGTTTTCTGTAAGGTGGTATCACTCCGGTCGAGTGAACCTGGGTCTTATAAAGAAGACACAAATGCTCGGGCGCGAAGAACCGTCTCACCCTGTTCAGTACGCCAAGGTTCCGCGAGGCCGCCTTAGTGATGCTTTAGATGTACTTCCACGGTTTGAGGTCCCAGCAAATATCCATGCCCAGGACACCGAGCTTACCCCGAAGTGGCAGTTGAGTGCTCTGAAAAGTGGGGAGGGAAAGAAATGTAGACTTTTTGGTAGAGAACGCGCACACCTGTGTTTTCGTAGCGTTGAACTCGACCAGATTCTCATCACCCCATTGTGAAATGCGGTTCAAAACCCGGTCAAGCTCAGCGACAAGCTTCTGTCGATTTACCTCAACGTCTGCCAGCTTGGCTGAACGGTGTCAAAAATATCGCCCATGAACTGTGCTATCGTCTGCATAGCAATGTATGTTGCCAAGGGCTAACATGTCATTGATATGCAGAAGAAATAGTGTGGGCGACAGGACTGAACCCTGAGGTACGCCAGCGTTTACATCCAGAACATCAGAGGCCGTGCCGTCGCAAAGGCCCATAATGCGGCGCTGATGAAGAAAAGCGTCAATCCAGTGACAGAATCTAGGAGGCAGACCGAATGCCGAGAGCTTGGAGAGAAGCGAGCGGTGCCAGACCCGGTCGAAGGCCTTGGCCATGTCGAATGTGAAATAAGCTCATATAAATACTTTATATTTTATGTACTTATATAAATACTTAAATAAGTTTTTAATAGTAAAACGTGTGTGTCTTATTTGTAAAAAAAAATCGGGTGGTGTCGTGGGACATCAGATGGGAATGAGTTCTATATCAAAAATACAGATGGCGCTATACTAAATTTTTCGTTCACGAAATAAATAAATCATTACAGATGATTATGATTGATAATAATAATAATACCAGGCCTTGGGAATACCAGAATCTGACTTGAAACAAACGTTGCGGGAACGTTTCTTTGGCCGCCTGAAAAAAGTAATTAAAAGTCTTTTATTAGGCGGTAACAAAGTGCGGGCCTACAATAGTCGGGTCATGCCGGTTCTGATGTATTCCTTTGGTATACTTAGATGGACTCAGACTGAATTAGATGCCCTTGACAGGAGAGTCCGTACATTGCTGACTGCATTCCGAATGCATCACCCACGTTCATCGGCTATGAGGTTGTATATCCGCGAAAGTTTGGGGGTCGTGGTCTATTAAATATCAAGACCCTACACAATCGCGAGATATACAACCTTAGAGAATATTTTCTCCATACTGATGTGGGCGTGCATCGCAATGTAGTTGCAATGGATACCGGACTGACTCCGCTCGCTTTGGCTAAAGAGAATTGGCGCAAACCTGTAGTACTTGGTACTGATGATCGCAAGGAGGTATGGAAGGGCAAAGAACTTCATGGTCGATTTTATCGGGCCCTAAATGGGCCTGATATAGATTTTAAAGCATCTACGTCCTGGCTACGGTATGGTGATCTCTTCGGAGAAACCGAAGGTTTTGTCTGTGCGATTATGGATGAAGATATCATGACGAATAACTATCGGAAGTATATCCTGAAGGATGGTACGGTCGACATCTGTCGGGCATGTCACCGTCTTGGAGAATCTATTAGGCATATTATTTCTGGTTGTTCTCGGCTTGCTAACGGCGAATATTTACACAGGCACAACCAAGTAGCCAGGATCGTACATCAGCAACTTGCCCTGAAATACAAACTTGTGAGTTCAGAGGTGCCATATTACAGGTATGTGCCCGACCCAGTTCTCGAGAATGGTCGTGCTACATTATATTGGGATCGATCTGTTATCACAGACAGGACTATTGTTGCCAATAAGCCTGATATTGTGGTGATAGATCGATTAGAGCGCCGCGCAATGATTGTCGATATTGCCGTTCCTCATGACGAGAATCTCGTGAAAGTCGAAAAAGAAAAACAAATAAAATATTTGGATTTATCTCACGAGATTGTCGATATGTGGAATGTGGATTCAGTGATCATTGTTCCGATAGTCGCATCTGCTCACGGATTGATAGCCAAGAGCCTCGACCAACATCTTAGGAGGCTCACGTTAGGGAGCTGGATCAAGGGTCTGATGCAGAAGGCAGTCCTCCTTGACACGGCTCGAATTGTGAGGAGGTTCCTGTCTCTGGAGCCCTAACCACCGGTTTCTTGGTTCCTGTACCCGAAGTCGGTGGTCTACTATTTTTTATATTTTTAAATGTATTTGTTTTTATATGTATATTTAAAAATGTAAATAATATGTTATATAATAAGTTTAATAAAGAGAATAATAATAATAAATATGCCCCCTGAAGCTCCAACCGTACGTCCGAATCGACCACCAGATTCACGTAGGGGGCGGACACGTGATATAAATTTCTGGCACGGCTAACATGGCTCTGGCAACCCATTAAATATGGAGACACGTCTAAGAAGTAAACGTATAAGGCCGCTGCCCGGGGGTGATCGCCGGGGCACACCTGGAGCTGACGCTGGGTGTGACAGCATACGAACCGTCGGCGGAGTGGAGCTGAGTAGGCGGGCTCCCTTCGGGTCACCCGAAAATATTACAGCCAACTTGACTTTCGACAGACAGACTGACAATATGGACAGGATTAGCTCACCATGCCCCTCAACAGAGGAACCATATAGCCCGTCAACCGTGTCATATACACCATCAGAAGTTTCTACAGGAACACCAACACCTACAGAATACCCTTTTACCTGCGTCCACTAAGACTGGTAAACCACGTGTACGCATGCGATGGACAGAAGATGTAAACATATTCATCATGCGTACCTACTACCGCTTCACTAAATTAGAAACAGACATGACAACATACAGAAAATTACTTCATGAATGCTTTTTAAAACAGTACCCTCACGTTATAGTTTCAGAACAACGAGTTTCCGATCAAAGGCGAGTTATCATAAGAAATAAAATGCTTACTAATGAAAAGTTAGAGCAAATTAAAGAACAAGTTAGGGTAGATTTAGAACAGGAAGATATTTCTCTTCAATCACAAGCATCACTTAGTGAGCCACAAACAATCATTACTACAAACCCAACTACACAACAAACAATACTAACAAATACACAATTATCCCATAACTACCTTAATACTACTGAATATGCCATATACAACACACAAACACCACTTAGTACTAATATATCAACACAAACTGAAACTACACTGCTATTGATGGAAACAGAAATGGAAACTGTGCAGTGTAATGACCTCCTAGACTCGTCAGAAAAGAAACTGAAAGAACACTTACACTCAGCCATAATTGAATTTGCAGGCTTAGACCCCACACTCAGGCCACGACTCCCTAAACTTAAATATAGTTTGTATCTTTCCAAATTAACTCATTTTTTTAACAATACCTTACTGCATGAGTTTTTCTCTGATGATTCACAACTAACCGACATTCATACACTCATATATTGTAGTACCCTAGTAATCTCACGAGAGCTTGGATATAACACCGAACCACAAGCCAGACCCCAACGCATTAACAAAAAACCAGCCTGGCAAGATAGACTAGAGAGAGATATAACGCAACTTAGATCTAACATAGGTAGACTAACACAATTTTTGAATAATAACAGGTCAAAAAAGGTAGTTGATACAGTAAACAAAATAATATCTAATAACAGAATACACAGCAGTCATGAAAATAATAATAAAAGACCCGAAGACGTTCTAGACACATTGAAACAGAAATTAGCATTAAAATCACATACGACTATCCAGATATAAAAAAGCACTTCAAAGAAAAACCGATAACAAACTTTTCCATACCAATGAGAAAACATTCTATAGAAATTTAAATACAAATAAAGAAAAACTAACAAACAATAATATAGAAACCCCAGCAGTACACGACTTAGAAGAATTCTGGGCAGGTATCTGGGAAACAGAAGTACATCATAACGGGTAAACACAATGGATAACGGAAGAAGAAAGAAAATGGGCAGACTTAGATGAAATGGAATTCAAAGAGATATCAGAATCTGATATAAAATATGTCACAAGCAGACTACATAACTGGAAATCACCAGGTATAGATAACATACACAATTACTGGTACAAAAAATTTACTACCCTCCATAAAATCATAGCTAAAAATTTTACTAGCAATATTCACGGACATCAAAACACACCACCATTTATAGCTAAGGGTATAACATACATGCTACCTAAAGGCCAATATACACCACAACCATCACAATACAGACCCATAACTTGCTTACCCACTATATAAAAAATTCTCACATCAGCTATAACACAAAAACTCACCACTCATATAGAACAGCACAATATACTTGCCGAGGAACAAAAAGGGTGTAGAAGAGGCCATATGGGATGTAAGGAGCAGCTTATTATCGACTCTCTTATTCATAGACACGCAACCACAAATAAAAGAAATTTACACTGTACATACATAGATTACAAAAAAGCATTTGATAGCATTCCCCACTCCTGGTTATTACACATTTTGAAAATATACAAGATCAGTCCTGTCTTAATAGAGTTCTTAAAAAACATAATGCCCCTTTGGAAAACTACACTTCATCTTAACAATATCACTAGTAGAGAAATAGCAATAAAAAAAGGTATATATCAAGGTGACTCCCTAAGTCCTCTATGGTTTTGTCTCGCCCTAAGCCCTATATCCCAGATACTGCAGAATTGCAAGGCTGGATATCGATTAAAGAATAATAGCACTGAAACTAGTATATCACACTTAATTTACATGGATGACATAAAGCTTTATTCAAAAACAGCAAAAGAAATGAAAGCTCTCATAGACGCTACAGCGAAATTTAGTAAAGATATCAGCATGCAATTTGGATTAGATAAATGCAAAACTATTCACATAATAAAAGGAAAAATCCAGCCAGGCGATTACGCAGTATCTCATGATGAAACAATTACAGCCATGGAACCGAGAGTTATATAAATATTTAGGATACCAGCAATCAAAAGGAATAGACCACAGTAAATTAAAAATGGCCTTAAAAGATGAGTATAAGCATAGGGTAAATGTTTTAAGTAAAAGTAATTTAGCTAGCAAAAACTTAGTAAAGGCAATAAACACTTACGCTATACCCATACTGACCTACTCTTTTGGTATTATAAAATGGACTAAAACAGACATTCAAAACATACAAATAACAACAAGAACTATTCTCACTAAACACAACTGTCTACATCCAAAATCTGCAATAGAAAGAATCACAATCAAAAGACAGGATGCAGGAAGGAGCCTTATCGACATATCTACCTTATAGACCACGCAAATATCTAAATTAAAATCATTTTTCCTCGAAAAAGCTAACAGTAGTGAAATCCATAAAGCAATAGTTAGTAATGATCTGAACCACACACCACTAAACCTAACCCAAGAGACCGAAATAGGTAACGCAGAAAGTAACTCTCAAATCTGTAAAATAGAACAATGGAAAAAGAAAGCACACCATGGTCGACACCCACACGATCTTGAACAACCACATATAGACAAAACAGCATCAAACAAATGGCTTACTCTTGGAACCCTGTTTCCTGAAACTGAAGGCTTCATCATAGCAATCCAAGACCAAATTATAAATACAAAAAACCATAGAAAGCATATTATCAGAGACCCTACAGTAACAGACGATAGATGTAGAAAATGTCACAATCAATCAGAAACTATTCAACATATTACTGGAGCATGCCCCAACCTTGCACAAACCGAGTACACACATAGACACAACCAAATTGCAAACATCATACACCAAAGACTAGCTGTCAAACATAAACTCATCCCAGATACACATACGCCATACTACCAATATACACCTCAAGCAGTTTAAGAAAGCAATACCCACAAAATTTACTATGACCGTGCAATATTGACCGATAGGACCATACACTACAACCGCCCTGATATAACCGTACAAGATAAAATAAATAAAACTACTTACCTGATTCATATAGCTGTTCCAAACACTCACAACCTACAAAAAACTATTGCAGAAAAAGGACATAAGTACACAGGCCTTAAGGATGGATGAATGAACCACTAGTATTATAATATATCTCTTAGAAACTTAGCCAATACTGCTGATCATGATGCTAAATGCAGATTTACCTACTCAAGCGTCATGAGAATCTTTTGCATTTGGTAATTTGGTAGATTGGGTAATATAATGAAAAGTTGTATACTGTTTCCACTTTTAGCAATGAGAAGCGGGAAAGCGTACAGTACAGGTTTTCAAAAATGCTAGGGGAGAAAATAAAAACTAAAACTTTGGACGAATCAGATATTTAGAGAATATAATTATGTTAGTTGGACGCTAATAATGTCTCTATTTAAATGACGATTTAAAAATAGCAGAAGAACGTAGCGACATTTCGAAAAAACGAAAATATCCATTTCAAATTACTCGAGAGTGTCATTATCAGCTTAGCCGAAAAACATCCACCGCTGGACATAGGCCATCCCCAAGGCTCTCCACAACAGCCGGTCCTGTGCTGCCCTCATCCAACGCCATACCGCGACCTTCACCAGGTCGTTAAACCACTTTGTAGGGGGTCTACCAAAATAAATCTAATCAATAATAATAAAAAAACCGGTCAAGTGCGAGTCGAACTCGCGCACCGAGGGTTCCGTACAAACCTGTAGGTATATAAGTAAAAGTTTTCAGAATGTTTCTGTTACCTGTGCTGTTAAGCTTTGCTTCTTACCAAATTTAATTTTTTATTGTCAACAGGAAGCAGCTTTTAGGTTTTGATTCCCTTGCAAGCAGTCGCGAGTTTCAAAATATGCGGTATAAAAGGTTTGCGTTTCTGCGTTAACTTATTTTTTTATTTGTTTCGAAACTTAAAGGCAATTAGACCTAATTTTGATAGAAATTTCAACTTGATACCTCTGCGCGTTCATGAGACATAGGGTAATACATAGTTATATAATTATTTTAAAAAAACATGTGATGTAACAAAAAAAATACGATTTTCGAAATTTTTCCTTTATTTGTGCTATAAAACGTTACTTCATGCCAAATTTCAAGATTCTTGGACGGCTGGAAGTATCCTTTAGGTTTTGATTCCCTTGCGAGTAGTTGCAAGTTTCCAAATATGGGGCTTAAATTGCTGTTTCTTGAGATTGCGTTAATATAGAAATTTGCTTTTGTAACAGCTTAAAGGTATTATAGACCTGAGTATTTGATATGAATTTCAATTGAATACCTCTACGAGTTCATGATGAAAAGGGTAGTAAGTTTAATTCAAAAAAATATTTTTGTTATATGATGTAACTAATTTCAATTTCAATTAACCAGTTAACTAATAGAATAACATCAAAATGTAAAGAGCAGAAGGCAAGATACCTGGAAGAAACTTGTAATTCAGTGGAAAACCTAATGAATCGCGGCAAACTGGATAAAGCGTTTAGTTTAATTAAGCAATTAGATAGCAAACCTAGATCAAAAAGTACAGCAATTTTAGATGAGAAAGGTAATATATTGATTAACAATAAAGACATAGCTGAACGTTGGAAAAGGTACATAGAAGGATTGCATGGAGGGCAAGGAATGAAAGAGGATGATAAAAAAAATATGATGATATCGAAAAAGAAGGAACTGTTATGAAAGACAGTTTGGGCCCAGTAATATTACGGGAAGAATTAAGTTAAAGCTCTGAATTCTATACAAGATGGAAAGGCCACGGGGGATGACTACATCTATATAGAACTTATTAAACATGCGGCGTGTGATCCTCTGTTAGACGAGATCTATTACTTGATTGAGGAAATGTACGAAACAGGCATAGTACCGCGAGATTTCCAGATTGGTAGAACAGTTACCCTTCCGAAAAAACAAAACAACCTTAAATGTGAGGAGCGCCGAACCCTTAGCTTAGTTTCTCAAGCATTAAAAATTCTACTTAAAATAGTCCAAAACAGAATAAGACCACATATGGAGAACTACTTAGGACCTGATCAATATGGTTTCAGACAGAACAAGGGCACAAGAGAAGCTGTACTTGCATTACGTTTAATTGTTGACAGACGCATGGATATAAGCCTGCCTACATTTATAGCTTTCATAGATCTAGAGAAGGCATTCGATAGGGTAAGCTGGTCAAAAATGATGGAGGTCCTGAGGGAAGCGGGCATAGACTATAGAGACAGAAAAATAATATACCAACTTTACAAAAACTAGAAAACAGTAATAGAAATAGGAGAAGAAAAACAATTTGCAGATATTAAACAGGGAGTAAGACTGGGGTGCCCTCTGTCACCCTTAATTTTTAACATTTTTATTGAATATACCATAAGAAAAATAATAGAATCAGGCAAGGGACGGGTTAAATTTAATGGGGAGACTATGCGCTTTATTAGATTTGCAGATGATATTACAGCAATAGCCGATAGCACAGACAGCTTGGAACAGCTACTAACAGTGATGAATGATATTTTTGGGGATGTTGGATTAAGTATAAACTTCAATAAAACCAAGATTTTAATCACCTCCAAATCTCAACCCTTAAACAGCCATATCAAAATTAATTAAGTTTGAATAAAAATGTAACACCATGATAAACCTTTGATCAGCAAATAAATTATATTATTATTATTATTAATGACAGTCACATAGAACAGGTGCAAAGCTTTAAATATCTGGGTAGCCGAATAACACAGGATTCGAGATGTTCACCGGACATAGTAGAGAGACTCGCAATCGCTAAACAAGCCTACAACCGAAAAAAACACCTGTTCAGCGGCAAAAATTAACACCAAAACAAAAAAACAGCTAATCAAAACTTATATTTGGAGCATTGCACTTTATGGCTGCGAAACGTGGACACTAACTCAAAGGGACAGAGACAGGTTGGCGGCGTTTGAGATGTGATGCTGGAGACGGATGATGAACATCAGTTGGACAGAAAAAAGATCCAACGAGGAAGTCCTAATAATGGTTGGTGAAAAGAGGGAATTGTTGGAAACTATTGATAACAGAAAAGGCAAAATGGTTGGCCACTTGATAAGACACGACAATCTGTTTAAAACAATACTAGAAGGAAATATAGAAGGCAAGAGAAAACGAGGAAGGCCTAGAATAAGTTATTTACAGCAAATAAAGGAGAAAGTAGGGGTCGTGGCGTGGCCTATCAAGAGGTCAAACAGGTCGCGGAAGATAGAGAGGAGTGGCGATTGCTCCACCGACAAGGGACCAACCCTTAAATTGAGAGAGAGAGAGAGAGATGTAACTAAAAAAAATGCTTTTCGCAATTTTTCCTTTATCTGTGCTATAAGACATTGCGAATGTCGCATATTTGCAACATAAACGACTGTATCTTTTGATTGCGTTGGCTAAGTAGTTTGATTTTTTCACAGCTCTAAGGGGCAGTGAAACTGAGTATTTCATATGAATTTCAGCTTTATACCTTCACACGTTCCTGAGAAAAAGGGTCTTGAGAGACAGACAGACGGACAACAAAGTGATTTGAGGTACGGAACCCTAAAAATGATCACTTTGCGTTTTATTTTAAATCTGTCGGTCAGAAATATTTTTATAGAAATATTTATTTTTTGAGTTCTTTATTAAATTACAAAGTATCTATACTTAATAAGCTGAAGAGTTTGTTTGCTTCAACGCGCTAATCTCAGGAACTACTTCGAATTGAAAAATACGATCGATGGGGTCAGCTAGTTACAAATTAAATCACAATTAATTATGTAGACGTTTCAAGAAGATGTCGAGTGTTATGTCCTTAAAAACAACTCCAAAACTTTTTTTAACTTTGTGATACTGCCTTTAGTCACGTTCACATCGTCAGATTATTGAAATACACACTTTTTAACCGAAAAAAAAAAGGACCTTGAAGTCGGTTTTTGTTAAAATTTTGACATTTAACTACCTTACTTAGAATTTTTCGGACGAGTGGCAGCCCTAGTGGACACTAACTTCTTACCAGTCCTACTAATATTAAAAACGCGAAAGTTTGTATGGATGGATGTTTGTTACTCTTTCACGCAAAAACTACTGAACGGATTTGAATCAAACTTTACAGTAATATAGCTTATACATCAGAATAACACATAGGCTAATATTTGCCGCGATAACCGACATACACGCGGGCGCAGTGTTCTTGCCTGCTAATATTTGCTCAGAATGTATTTATTTATGTATATTATTTTATATATATATAGTGGAAGTGAATACACACAGTACACATAGATTCTAAGAATTAGATTACAAATATGTACTTATCATTTGACTGTTTTAAAAACCTGGAACCAGGTCCAGCAGGGCGCGACTCGGTGTTTGGCAACACTACAGCAACAAACTCGGCGGCACATAATGACATAATTGACGAGGGAACGCGGGCTGCGCGGCCGGCGCGGGGAGCGTTGCGGGGCGCATGCGCGCATTTGACGGCCAAGGTCGAGGCCGCGCGATTCTGCCGCGCACCGCCGCGTCGCTTGGACGCTCGAATGGTTTTTCTCGCGCGCCCTCTTCTGGAAACGACTTCTGAGGGATAAATGCGCAGTAAACGACGCGAGTGTTCCTGTCTCCCGGACTACAAGCCCGTATAACACTCACCGGTATAGGTAAGTTGGCTAAACTCGATAAATAAATGTTCTCATTCCAACTGTAAACAGGAATCAGCTAGGTAGTTGTGTAATGTTTATAATCACGCTTCACTCAATCCATACATAGGTACATACTTAGTATAAATGCTGCCAACGTTGGCTAGCGTTGTTTTGTTTAAAGATACGAATAGTTGAACGAAGTAAACTGTTCAAGGTCTTTCAAGGGGCCTTAAAAAGGAACTAAGCAACATAGATGTAGCATCTGTACTTGTAGGTAGTGTGAACAAAATGATTTGTGCATTGTGCGAAATTGGTCAGCTAACCTTGCGCAATGTTTGGCGTCACTCACTTGTTATGTTCTGATCAAATAATTTACCATGGTTTTGTAAATGATATTAATATTTTAAATATATAGTTACTATCCCACGGAATACGACGTCTATTTGCACCTTTTCGGTTTTCCAATTGTTTAATAAGTTGTTCTATAGTGTACCTACCTAGAGCTAACATGACATGTTCTGAAGGTGAAGGTTTTATTTAAAATAATATCGATGTACTGATAGCATTAATTATCCATCTGATCGAGTTAAGTATCGATCGCGTTGAGAATCGGACATCGATATTTAACGATTATACTGTCATATGTCATGCGAAACATATACATGTTGTTGTATATATACGCGTGATCACACGAAGAGCTTGCCTACCTATTTAGCTGAATACATAATGGTATAAAAATGTTACATAACTCAAGCTAAGTAAGACAAGGCCTTGTTTGTCTATGGATACGTCATAGAAACTATACCGGTTATAGTTCGTATGGTTTTTTGTGCCTAGTCACAGTGTTAGTGTAGATAATATAAATTCATCAAGAAATAATTATCTTGTTATATACTTAGGTACTACGATGCTATTTTTCTAAACAAGAAAAAGTTTAAAAAACTATAACCTGTCTACGTATAAACTTTTGATGAAATTTATACAGCCTAAATCCCCTAAATCACGCGAGCTATTATTACGAATCTATTGACACAAGTTGACACAACCTATATATAGTATATTGGTTAACTATTACCCTTAGACTGGGCGCGCACTAGTGACTTTTGTCACCGTGACAAAAAATTCTTTGTCACGGTGACTTTGTGACTGCGCGCACTTGAGGTGACAGTGACGAAACTTTTTTGCATTCGATTCGGAAGACGACTAAAGTATGTAGTGCGGGGAAGGGGGAGAGACGAAGTGCCATTTTGTTGCTACAGATTTTGTTGCTGCCAAATGCGCGCACCTTCATTAAGGGTAATGTACGCGGTGACAGTCACGCAACAGTCACGGCAGGGGGTTTCACTTCTCAGTTTAGGTGTATTTCGTCGAGCGCCTCCCGGGAAGAACTATGTGGCGATGGCTGCTACTCTGCGCTCGGCTCGCACGCTAGCTGCGTCGCGCGTAAATAAGTTGAATATTACGTGTAGGTACTTACTGCGAAAAATGACTTCAAAACGAACTAATTGTTCGTACAAAATTGTAGTTAGCAATAAAATTATTTAATTAGTTGTTTGGAAACTAAGTTATGATAGACATGTTTTGTCACTACAGAAATCTGTAACTTATCACGAAGGTACCCAGAACGAGTAGTACGTTGCGTAGACATGATTATCATGTTTGTTAAAAATTTTCTTCTTCATTACTAAAGTTGTTATATTTTTATAATTAATTTTAATATTTACCTAAATGTACAGCAAGCGGCAGCCCCGTGCTCTTGTAGTAAATCGAGCGGTGTCTAACGGAATATGAACGCTCGAGTCACAACACAAGATTCAAATTCGCGTGCAAGGTGACAAAGTTGAAAACTTTTTATGCCTAAACTTGACTTTTGTTCGAAATTGAAACTTCTGTACGACAGTACTATTCATTATTCTGGTCACGGTGTCAAAAATCACTAGTGCGCGCAGGGCCTTACTTTTGGCTTCGCTGTGGTCGGGTAAAAACATGGATGCCGGTGTTGTAAAATAGGTAATAAAAGTCCGAATTATACAATTTGCAAATCCGTTATGTATAACCAAAAAGATATATACCCAGAGTGATAGCCTCAAATATAATTTGTACAAAAATAAAAATTGACTGCACGGTTGGCCTAGTGGTTTAAGCGGTCGCCACGCCGCTTCCTACTGCGCCAAGTGTTGTGGGTTCAAATCCCACATGGGACAGCACTATGTGTGATCCACAAATTGTTGTTCTGAGTCTGGGTGTTCTTTGTGTCCGTTTCATGTATGTTTGTAAAAGTCCCCCGCGACATAGGATGTATATTCCTAATGCGGGAGTTCTTATACTAAAAATAATAATAATAATTTGTTTGTATGATCGTGTGTTTAAAATAACCAAATTTGCAATGCTACATGTTGTAAGTTCATAACACTCTTTTGGACAAAATATGAAGTCATACATAATATTATGTAAAATACCTGCTTAATAATATGTATCTGGGTATGTACTACAAAATACATAATATTTATTTGAACGTACATAGAATTTCACTGTTACTTTAATATTTGAAAAATATTTAAAATAATCTTAGATTATTTATATGTATAACCTAAACAAACGAATAAATGAATTTATACTCAACTATGTATTCCGTGCGAAGTCGGGGCGGGTAGCTATTTATAGAAATGCATAGACAATGCTAGACATAGAAATGCAAAGAAATTACTAACTGTTAAGTGGTATTTTTTTTATTGTGATGTTCCTAAACAAAGAAGAGGAAAACTATTATGATAGTTTATCAGTCATAACAACGAAGATATTTATCTACACACAACTTCACACAAGCATAATAAGTGTTATAGGTACAATAAATAAAATCATTATCATCAAGATTATCATTACCGTTAATTCGCACAAGTGACAATTCCTTATACTAAACCCACGAAATTTCTCTTCAAATTCTCTTTGTCAACTCTTTTCATCTCTTTCTCTCTATACAATCACGAATACTTTACCATAATTATTGTTATAATTGGATTGAGATATAAGAATTAAATAATTTTAATCCCTTAAATCTGAGTTCTGTCATAGAGGATTAAGATTGAAATTGTATTTATGTACTTTGGTTGTGTTAGTGTATACCGAAACGTTTGTGTAGGTATATCTCTGGCTTTGTGTGCGCGCGGACGCGTGTGTGCAACTCATCCCCCTCTATTTAGGTCAGGGGAAGCTGCGGGGAAGCTTGAGTGGGCGGTGGTTCTTCTCCCGTATCGACCCGGCCATACCCGCCCACACACAAAAAATTGTTTATTGATGTTCCTAGCAAAATAGTCGCAAATAGCCCCTCTAACATTCCACGTGTAAATTAATTTGAGTTATAAATTGAGTTTAAGTAACGTTATTGTATTGATTCTTAAATTTTAAATAAATATATTAGTACTATTTACAGTGTTACTTTTATTAATTAATTAGTCTGTGGTTTTAGTATTGTTTACTAAATTGTTTTTATAAAAAAAAATAACACAGAACTTTATAAAAAGTAGGTACAAAAATATAAAAAATTAAACACGTCTGGCAGGAGCTGTCCAACAGTGGACTGCAATAGGCTGATGTTGATGATGTAAGTGTAACAATAGAGCAATGGGATATTCCCATCCCAGTCCCAGTCTTCATGCCATTAATTCAGGCGACACAGATCCTAGTTAACACAAATAATGACAAAAATGTCTTTAAAGAATATATTTATTATATATAATTATTATTATTTTTACGGGAATTAACGCGATCACTATTTCAAGGTACTACATACCTCTGTTTTGCCTGACGTTTATTAATAGAAATAGTGATCGCGTTAATTCCCGTAAAAATAATAATAATTATATCATGGAACGCGAAAGTTTAAAAATTTATTATATAACCCATTAAAAAATTAGTCTATCTCTCTAGACAAGATGATCCCTGTCTCTCGTTGTAAAGGACTTCTTAATTCCTACTCCTACTTGTAGCTCGACATCTTGGGTTTCCGCTTACGTTTGCATACTTCCTATCCATAAAACAAATAATTTCGATTCACATTACTGTTGTCAAAAGCTCCAATTATTTTAGACTATTCATTATTCAAACTCTAGACCTTTTTTTATTAGAAAACCTTACATATCAATATCTAATAAAATACATCGGTGTCGTTATCAAGTAGATATCCGTAATACAAACTATTAAAGAAAATAACATTTCCTTTCCAATGTAATGACTAAGTATGAAGCATAACCTCTTATTTCCTAAACGGATCCTAAGTATTTTACCATAAAGAACAACGTATAGAACAGGGGAAACAAAATATGCTTTCCATTGAGGGTGAACAGTGTTTACTCCGAACCACCCAGCTGGGTGGCTTGGCGCGCGCCGATCGATCGTCTCCGCAAGGACAAGGCCGCCCACACAAGCCTCTGCCGTGACGCGGGCTATAACGTAACACCTCAGTAATACGCAGTAACAGCCTAGGTTTGAATCTAGGGTGTTCTTGGTACAGACGTGTGTAGCCTGAAGTGGTGGATCGAATAGAATACAGAGCAGAAACTATAGAAGACTTCATCTTTAGCTTGGTGACGTTGGTATGTCCTTTAATCATTTTTTGTGTGCTCCCCTCTGTTACTTTTTTGTAAATTGCATGCGTCATTCGTTTGAACAGGAGTTCCTTTTCATAGACGCTATTGTTAAGGGATTTACAAACTGGATGTCAGGTCTAAAATAAGCCTACATTTATATTCTCCATATTTAGGCACATCATTATGTAATAACGTCCGTTATATTCACTGCCGGATTTGTCGAACGGCTTTATTATTTACCTGTATTCAAATTGTGGCTTATAGTTTTCCATTAGATGTCAGTTTATCTACAAACTTTGTTGCTTGACTTAAGTTATTTCAAGCTGGTTCATGTAGGTACTTTTAAGATCTGTCGGTATTAGGAAGTATGTAATGTAAATAGTATGTATGTACTATTGATATCTGATCACAGTTGTGCTTAAGTTACGGAGGTTTTGCACCTTTTTACCCGACTACGACAAAGTTTTGTTAGTCTATGTATGTTCCACTAAACAACTGAATCGATTTTAATGAATGAAGTGTCAATAGATTCGTAATAATGATCCGGGTGTATAGGTATAAATTATATCAACAGTTTTTACGTATTCTGGTTATAGTTTTTTAAACTGTTTTTTTTTATAATGTGTATTTTTTTATTATTTCGCTTAATTTAATTTTACTTGATATTATATCGCTCGCGCGTCTCTGTGTTCAGGGAGCGTTTAGAGTCGAGCTGAGCAATGCATACGCCGCGCCGTCAGCGTGTAGCCGTGTACTGTACAGACATGTCGATTCACGATGTGGACACTAGTCGTGTGATTGAAGAAGTGCGCCTGTGAAAGAATTTGTGGGATACATCCGATGCTCTCTATAGAAATAAAGACGCAAGAAACTAATCCTGGGAGGACATTTTCATCACATTACTCGAAAATTTTTCATTATAAAACGTAACAAATTCTCCCGTGACGGCTCTCTGTTCAATCAATGGATGACAGAAGTCTTCGTCGGTGTTTTTTCTTTCTTTTCGATAGGTAGTACAAAGCAGCAATGATAATTGCTCTCCAGAATCCGCTTCTGTTTACGTCTGTACTCCGCTGGCGATCAGTATGACACTGAAACGTTTCGCGCTCACCCTCAGTGCTGACCTGTCGTCGCCGACGGTCGGCATGACTCTAAAACCAGCCTAAAGCCTAAAAGTTAGGCCTCTAATAATACTCGCAGTTGACTTGGACTCCGCCCAGCATACGCTGGAGGTCTGCCGCGCGTGGGCGTCTGAACGCGAAGTCCTAGTCGGTCAAATCAGACGAGACCTGTCCCCGCCAGCAATCATTGCTGGCATACTGGAGGGGTGAGGAGGGCTGGAACGCAGTGGTCTCTTTCTGTGAGGCTGTAATGCTCCAGAAAGAGACCGCTGAACGGGATCGGGAGAGGACCCATCCCGAACGTAGGCGACGTCGCCGGTGACATCAGCCGCCGACAGGACTACCATCTGCCAGAGAGTAGTACATAATATAATATTACATTTGGTAGCTTATTAATTAATGGGGTCAGCGATAGGGGGGTGTCCTGGTTGCAAAACTGCGGTCAGGCCGCAACATAGAACGGTTAGGCCGACAGGCAGGGGGAAGCCCTTTATTTGGTAAATCTTAACTGCGAATACAATTTTATTATAACTATTAGACGGTATTTCTATAGTACCTGTAGGTACGCCACAGACAGACAGTCCACGGTGTGTAGTCTTCTTTAAATATTTATTTAATAAAGGTAAAGCTCTTCTAAAGGTATTAATTAGCCTTTATTGCCATTGTTCGGGTTCCTTCCTAAAACCATAATGATATAATATCATGGTATTCGGGTTAACTTGACTTCGAAGGTTTTTTTCTTCTTTTTAAAAAGACAACTCCCGGATTAGGAATATACATCCTGTGTCGCGGGGGACTTTACAAACATAAATGAAACGGACACCCAGACTCAGAACAACAATTTGTGGATCACGCAAAGTGCTGTCCCATGTGATTGGTGATTTGAAAGTTAGTCAAAAATAATAAGCTATATGTACAATTATCTTGATGCGAAAAACAGCAGACCGGGTTTAGCGGTGTGCCTTGAGAGAGGCCTATGTCCAGCAGTGGACTGCAACAGGATGATGATGATCATGAAGCAACTAAAATAAGTTGCTTTCTAAGAGTACTTTATCTATATATATAAAAGCGAAATACCACTCACTTATTAATCACGAAATCTCAGAAACTATAACACCTACAAACTTGAAATTTATCAGGTTGGTTCCTTATAGGGTGTAGACATCCGCTAAGAACGGATTTTAGGAAACTCCACCCCTAAGGGGGTAAAACGGGGGTTGGAAGTTTGTATGAAAGTCCTATGTTTTGAAGGAAGAGACTTGAAATTTAAAACGTATGCTCTATAGATGGTGTGGAGGTGTACTGATAATTTATCTTTAGAAATCAACCCCCTTTTGGGGTTAAACGGGGGATGGTAGTTTGGACGCAAACGAGGTTGCGTAGGTCAGCTAGTATTTCAATATGTGTAATCGCCTTCTTGCAAATTTCTGTGTTGGCGCAACGTACCACTGAGTTTTGATAAGATACAACTCTTTTATGACTTCCTTGTCCAGGCCAGACCATCTTGGGAATGTGGTCGTTTGGAATGTAGTTTGACTGGACAGAAAAAAAGATGAATCGGGATAATATAACTGGCAGGCTTCGAAGTTAGACTCAGTTTTACTGCAAGAATGGGGAAATGGGAGCAAGTCTGTATTATCGAAGAGGCCGGTGTTTGCAAAAGGGAACTAGGACAGGGACTTTTGACTACTTTAACAGTTAGTTAACAGATCTGACGTCATATATTAACACAGATTTGACGGGGTCCATTAGTATAATTAGGTGGTCTTAGTAGTGTAATTAGTTGTATAAGTTCCGTTTCACATTATTTCAAGTCGAAATTATTATTAAATATCAATCACTATCAACCAAAGTAAAAACATCTTCTTTAGCATCTGCATGAGCACTTTCGAGAAGTAGTTTCGACTGCCTCGTTGGTCTCGCGGTTGGTGTGTGCGACTGCTGATCATGAGGTCTCGGGTTCGATTCCCGGGTCGGACCAAATGTTTGTATGATCTACAAATATTTGTTTCGGAGTTTGGGTGTTTTCTATGTATAATATGTATGTATTTACAAAAAAAAAAAGTATATGTATTTTTATCAGTTGTCTAGTACCCATAACACAAGCTCTGCTTAGCTTGGGACTAGATGGCGTTGTGTGTTAGATGTCCGAAATATTTATTATTTAGTTAGAAGCACTCTCATATACGCGTACGTTTTTTTTTAAACTTATCTTTATTGTTTATTGTTTCACTTCCTAGTAGATACTTAATGCAATTACTTTCTCTCAAGAAGCGATTATGATTGGGTTCAAATCTTGATATACTTATGTATATTGTATTGCTATGTATTACAGAATATAGGTCTCGAGTGTCAGAAAAATGATGTACGGAAAGTACGTCATATAACTCACACGTACCTTTATTAAAACTGGCGGCGATCGATTGTAATGCGTGCGTACTGCGTGAGCGTGTGACGCAGAAACATGTGTGCCTACGTAGCAATGTAGCATTTAACTACCGCAAAATCTTGCTGACGAGACTGAATTACTGAGTTCAACCACTTATTTTGGATCTGAACAGATGTGTTAGCCGGATTCTTACTAACCTTTTGTTGTGTTGTCTGCGTTAATTGTGTTATTTTGAAAAAGTAATTCGTAAACTCATGTTATCCCTACTCCTTTACATAGTACCTATATAAAACGAAGTCGCTTCCACTGTCCCTGTTTGCATAGATCTTTAAAGTTACTCAACCGATTTTTATGTAGTTTTCAGCAATAGATAGAGTGATTCAAGAAGGAGATTTATATGTGTAATCCTTTTATCACACTAATATTATAAAGGTGAAAGTTTGTGAGTGTGTATGTTTGTTACTCTTTGACGCAAAAACTACTGAACGGATTTGGATGAAACTTTACAGTAATGTAGATTATACATCAGAATAACACCTAGGCTACTACTTGCAGGGATAACCGACATACAGGCGGGCGGAGTCGCGGGCAACAGCTAGTAGGTACATGTAAATTATAGTAGAGGAAATCAACGAATTTCAAAGTCCTCCGTGCGAAGCCGGGCTGGATCGCTAGTAATGGTATAAATACGAAAATAGCTAACTGTCCGTTTATCTATTACACTTTTACAGCTAAACCGATGTTTATGAAATCTACTTGGAGATACCTGAGGAAGGTGATAGGGTTTTAAGTTTTTAACCACGATTTAACCGCTGCCGCCACTGTATACTTTACTACCTCTATAGGTACATCGTATAATTTGTGCCGTTGGTTTTGTTCCATCTATACTTATATGTAATAAAAAATAATTTGATTTAGACTCTCATCTTACTTGTTCAAACATACACCTGCCACAAAAAGCTTCGCAACACACCCAAAGGTTTGTCTGGAAGATAATGCCTGTGGCATTAAGTCCGCCTTGTGCAATATGCTTGCAGGAAGTTTTAATAAATAAATAAAAAATATGTATATACTCGTAATAAAAATGTAACAGGTCCAATTCTGTACATTAAAACTATATAGAAAATTTTTTTTGGAGGGCACTCTATAGTCGATACTAAAGCCAAATCTGTATTTTTTTTTCAATTTTGTCTGTCCGTCTGTCTGTCTGTATCTTGGCCGCGCATCACTTCGAAACTACTGAATGGATTCAAATGAAACTTGGCATGATTTGAGTTCATACTACGAGGTAGAACATGGGATACTTTTTATCCCGAAATTCAGCATGGTTTCCTGGAGAGAAGGGATGAAAGTCAAAATATGTACTTAGTTGTAATTCAATAACACATAGTCCGATTTCATTCATTCTTTTGCTTTTGCTAGAAAGAAAAAATAAAAGATAACGGGAAAAGTCTTTTTTTTTGTCCGCGACTGTACACTGCCTGTGGGAAGCTATATACACAGCTATGACAGATATGCAGATATGGCGGTACGAAGTTCGCCGGGTCAGCTAGTAATTAATATTAGCGTATTATCAACCTTAGATCTAGCTGGTATTATGTAAACGGCTACTACCTTCCACGTTTCCACGTGTTCTTAGGCTATAATATATGCGTAGGCATCCTTACGTTACAGTGTCAAGGTAAAAACCTTGACACTGTAACAACAAAAATTACTACATTAAAGATTAATCAAAAATTGTTTCAACATAATATGTTATAGTAATAATAGCTAGAACACCTGCCTTCTAGAAAACGGTTACAAAAATTACATAAATTAAATATGCTCCACGCAAGCAAGTAAATAAGTTATGTAGCGCTTTGAAGGGCCTCCGAATTCAACCTTCAAATAGCAAACGAAAGGTCAAATGAATATTCTTTGTAAAGCAAGGGAAATAATTTTGCAGGCATAAAACACCTACGTACCTACTGAAACCTTCAGCCATTGAGTGAACTTCTATAACATAATTACGTTAAATGTCAATGATATTGATCAAAATTATTCCCCAGATAATTTAAGTCAAACATGTTACTTAAAGAAGATTTTTGCACTCATTATCGTGTAACCCATCACTTTAGTCAGTGTAAGACAATCTTTACGGAATTATTTAACAAGAGAATGTTTTAAAAGCCATACCCGACTTCGTCAAAACTTTTAGGGCCGTTATTGCAGCGTAGAATGAAACGCATTGTAATGTCAAACCCCGAGACAATCAAGTTTACTTTTCCAATCTGATGTGTGTCCGTGCAACAACTAATAAAACAGGTGCCTCTGAAAAAGTGGTTTATTTTACAAATAGAATACCTTACAGTTATTACGAACTTAACTGCGACTAAAATTAACAAAACAAATTAACAAAACTTGTTAACTAAACATGTTAGCGAAAAGTCGCAGGAGACGGACTTTTAAACTAACACATCAAACACGATTACGCGAAAAGCAAAAATCTTTTATCTACTCGACAAAATGACTTATAGTACACTTACTTACTTACTTTTATAGTATGAATAATATAAGTATTAATGTTAGTTCAGTTCAGTTTCATAATACGAGAAGTATACGCTGGGATGTTCAGTCCGCTTTGGATAACATGTTTGCTTGTAAAAATTAACAAAACAGTTAGGCCACGCCCATATTTTGATAAATATTTGTTGGTAATATTTGGTGTTGAGAAACATTAAACAGTGTCGCAGGAGACCCGGCTTTAGTGACACCTCATTAATTAAAATCGATTCAATTGTTCTCCTAGCCGATTATGGCCACGGCGGCCAGTCTCAACGGAGACCAGCTAACTACGCAGGAGATATTATAGTGCACAAGTGTGTGCGCAAACACAGGTGTACTCTCTGTGCCCTCTCTCTCACAATCCGATGGGACGGTTAACCGACACGACCGGGGAGAGATCAGGCGCAGGACCGACAGCTTTACGTACTCTCCGAGGCACGAGGGTTCATACCCCCACCTCCTAACTCCGAGCTGTTATTAAGTATTTTTATAATCAGAAAAACTCAATTAAACTTTTGACCAGCGACCAGGGATTCGATTCCGAGAGCTCTTGATAGTTAGTCGCATACGTCAACCGCTAGACCAACGAGGCAGCTATAAACATACATAAACTGCCAAAGCCTTTCCTTTTGGCTTCTCCGTAGTCAGGTAAACAGCATTCACTTCTGAACTTGTACTGCACTATCACAAGTGGTTGCGAGAAACCGAGCGAAGTAGACTACGAAACAAACAACCCTTTATGTAATACTGTAGTTTTTAAATATAATAATCTATATATACATATATATAAAAGAGTAAGGTGACTGACTGAGTGACATACCCAGAGATCAACGCACAGCCCATACCGCTGAAGCTAGAATCCTGAAATTTTGCATGTAGGTTCTTTATATAACGTTAGTGAGCACTAAGAAAGGAATTTTTGAAATTCCACCCCTAAGGGGGTAAATCAGGGGATGAAAGTCTGCGTGAGCGAAGTCGCGTGGAAAAGCTAGTTATGTATAAACAGTTATCAGCAATCCCCTCCAAGTGCCTTCTCCGCTGGTATATTAAGGACTAATTGTTGCCCGCGACTCCGCTCGCGTGTATGTCGGTTATCGCGGCAAATAGTAGCCTATGTGTTATTCTGATGTATCACACTAATCACATCACACTAATATATAAAGGCGAGAGGTTGTGTGTATGTTTGTTACTTCTTCACGCTAAAACTACTAAACGGATTTGGATGAAACTTTACAGTAATATAGCTTATACATAAGAATAACACATAGGCTACTATTTTCCGCGATAACCGACATACACGCGGGCGGGGTTCGAGGGCAACAGCTAGTATGCTATATTACTGTAAAGTTTTATCCAAATCCGTTCAGTAGTTTTTGCGTGAAAGAGTAACAAACATCCATCCATCCTTACAAACTTTCGCGTTTATAATATTAGTAGGATATTTCAATTTGCTGATGTTTGAACATTTTCTCTATATAAATTTATATTATATTACGTATATTTATCTAGTCTTTTACCTAATCGATGTACAGGGAAGACTAGAGCAATTATCAACTTAAATTACTCTCAAAATAAACAAAAAGTTTATACAACCTCCGAGATTTCAACTAAACCAAGAAAATTAAATCGCCGAAATTGAGTTTGTTCTGACCTTTTCTTGTAGATTTAATCATTGTTATTGTTGTTCTTATAGGTAACTTTCTAACTTATTGAACAATAGATTAATTGAGCGAAATATAATCTCTTTTAGCTAGTACCGTACATACCGTGGGAGAGCCACGCTTCGGCATGAATGGGCCGGCTCGACCGGAGTGATACCACGGCCTCGCAGAAAACCGGTGTGAAATAGCGCTTGCGCTGTGTTTCACCGAGTGAGTGAGGATACCGGAGGCCCATACCCCAACCCCTCCCCACATCCCTTTTCCCTATCCCCCAACCCCTCCCCACATCCCTTTTCCCCATCCCCCAAAGGTCGGCAACGCACTTGTGATGCCTCTGGTGTTGCGGGTGTCTATGGGCGACGATAATCGCTTACCATCAGGTGATACGTCTGCTCGTTTGCCAACTATATCATAAAAAAAAAAAAGTTATACTTACGTTCAGAAGTCCAGAAGCTTCGAAAAAATCTTCAATCTCTCTAAGGTATCTTCTGCGAACCCGATAGTAAAGGAGAAGATAGGCTAATATTTACCTAGGCTGACGAAGTGTAACCTGAACCTGATCCCGATTCCCTACAATAAAAATTTGAAAATTGATTATTTTTCAAACCTGTAATTATTTTTACCCTTTATTATTTATAGCAAAATACGCATCGTTTTATATCTTCTTACTTAAAAAATCAATTGCATTTCGTTTGTCTTGCTAATTTTGGTTTTAAAATGTTTTGAAAAGTCCAGGGAAGGTTTAAAAAGTAAATAATTAAAAATAACTTGGAAATCCAAATGTCGCTTGTACGAACTGTACGAAGTAGCGGGCACAGCTAGTTCTAAAAAAAGTTTTTACTGTTTATGACTTGATTTGCCATAATCTATTTGCCATTAAAGTAAATATTCCATAATTCTTTACGAACTCATGTCCGTAATAGGTACTTTCTGGACGACGAACGACCATAATAGGCTATTTGACTGATTTTTGGAAATCGTTTTAAATTATTCTTCATTACGTAATAAGCACACTGCGTTAATATTTTGCGGAATTTCTACTGTATTAAGAATTAAAATTTAAGTTAAAGTTCAAGTTTGACAACCGCGTCAAAGAACGACATTTCTTTAATGGCGCTGGTCACATGACACGTGTGACGTCACACGCTAGTAAACAAATTCACAAAACGCGAACAATACTCAGTCGAGGAATCTTTCGTTTACTAGCGTGTGACGTCACCAGAGTTGCAACAAATCACAAGGCGTTCACGTCGCAGAAAATATTTAAAAAAATTGTTACAATTTATTTCGTGCAATCTGCAAAAAAATCACATTATTTTGTTTAATTCATAGTGAAATATGTCTTTTTAGGCTATTATCTGATAGGATGACCACAATCCATAGTTTATTTTCAATATTGTCAAATAGCCTATTGTCTGTTATACCTATCAAGCCATTGTTTCCAAGGTTACATTAAGAGGTTCTAATAGACAAGGTATCGAGACAGGAAACCAAATACTTGCCCTTAGTTATGTTCTAATAATAGTATTTGTATTCACGGATATAGGTTGCGACTTTAGTCTTAGTCATTGCAATTGCACCTGATATCTGTTCTACATCCGGACGTTTCTGTCGATGACTTTAGAGGTATAAAAATATGCTAATAACACCGCTCCATAAACTTAGGTACCTACCAATGTGTAGTTTTACCAATTATATTTATTTCCCATTTACGATTATAATCTGACTTCCGCCACTTAAATAACACAACATATTGTCACCATACCAATATATGGCATACTAGTTTTTACACGCGGCTTCGCTCACCCAGACTTTCATCCCCTGATTTACCCCCTTAGGGGTGGAATTTCAAAAATTCCTTTCTTAGTGCTCACTAAAAAGAACCTACATGCAAAATATCAGAATTCATGATACTGATTACTCTCTATCGAATAATAATTAATGATGATATTACTCATTTGTGCTCCAGATGTCATGCTAAAGCTAGTGGCCAAGCTAAAGGTAGTTTAGACTTATACCTAACTGGCACCGATAGCACGTTAGCAATTGTTACGCAATCAGTCATAAGAGGATTATTCCATACTATCGTGACTCAAAATCTTGTTAGCGGGTTGAGCATTCAATATTATTATTGCTGCTAGTGAAATATTAGTGCAACTTCAAGATATGTATTGGTATGTAGCCTTACAAATTTAGGGTAAAAGCCGGATAGATACTTTTCGAAAAAGCGTTTATATTGAAAATCTTGTATTTTTTTACTAATTTACTATGTATATTAACACAGGTCTTTGATCTTTCACAGTAGCCAATTTTTCCGAACAAAATTAATATAGTTTTTTAGTAAAACCTGGGCGAGCCCTATCGAAAATGGGATAGTTACTAGTGCCTAACGGTACAAATGTGTCGGGGGATACTTACCTGACGTGGGGATAGACGCCTTTCTATATTTTTTTAAAAAGAAATCAGTTTAAAACAATCCAAATCATCACTCTTTATTATTCACTGGAGCCTGTCATTCAGTAGGTAGGTCATATCATGGCAATCAGTTTTTAAAATAGGGTTAGGTATCACCAGAAACCAGGATTTTTCAGCCAGCCCTTTGAGTTTCACTGTTAAAATTGTGGTATAACTAAATTTTTCAGAAAAATTGTGTAAGATTTGGTGAACTAAACCTTTTTCAGGAGGTAATACCGTGTCTACAAGCTTTACTATATGAAATACCCGTTTTCTTCATTTTCAAAGCCAAGAACAGGTTATTATCCTAAAAGTATCAAAAATACAATTAGGTAAGTAGGTCAGTTAACTAAAAAATGTACCTAACTAGATTTATGTGAATAGTTGCTCTAGAGGCACTATCCGCAAAAAGAAATAGGGCGACTATCCTTTTTGATACGGATATTATTTATGAAATAAATATCAGAAAATAAAAAATGAAACGTAATTAATAGTGTAATTTAAACTCTAAGGTATGAAAAGAAACAAAAAGTTAACTGAAACCACGATCTGTAAAAAAGTTATTCAAAAAAAGATACGTATCAATATAATTTCGACGTCTTTCGAATTTTATAGCCACGGATTATTTTCGATCACACGGACAAAACGCGTGCCACTACTGCAACAGCCTATATGTCACTAAGGCCTACTTCGGGGGCGCTTCGAGTTACAATCAAGCTCTAACTTCAAAAACAAACCTAGCATACTTTTTTCAAAGCCGAGGCAAGTGTCCCATCGAGGCAACAATCCTATATTTACCCTCTACATGCATACGTTCATGAATTGTAGCATCTTTTTTATAAAAGAACTGATAAGTGAGCAACGATGGAATGGTAATTAATTGCCACCACCAGTAGATAGCTCCAACTCAAGTAATGCGAGTATATCACTTTCACTACCCTTTGGTTGCCCTACTCCCGTACCAAGGAGGTGTATGGGTTCGGACTTTCAGTGACTTCACTATCTTCTACTTTTATCTTGCGAGTTTAGCTTTAAATAAATATAGTACTTTTGCATGTGTGAACATTTTATACTGTTCCTTGAATAAATTCTTTGACTTCTGAGAATTTGGAGTAATCATGACTCAACGGTTAAAAGTACAGGAAAAATGTGAGGTCAGTGAATTATACAAAAGGAACGATATAAAAAAAAGTGATTCTTTAGAGTTTATTAAATAATAGGTTCTTTAGAGTAAATAGAGTTTCCTTAACTTATCAATTCTTTGGGCAACTTTTAATTTACTTTAAAACCTTATTGGAGTATCTATAATCAAAGTCAACGGTTAGGTCAATGGGAGAGAATTGATCTAACCGTTGTCAAGTAATCCTTACCAATGAACAATGACAATTACTATCATGTGAAGTTAGCTAACACGTGCTAAATTGTTGACAAACATCTCGAATTTATTCCAAGAATATGATCCGAAGACTGCGCCCACATGGTACCAATGACCACTAGTCACTATAAATTCAAATATTTCTCAGAAGCCTACATTTTAAACGTCCGATAAGGTTATTCTTCGTAAATGATAACCTAATAATGTAAATACACACGTATATAACAACAGATTGTAGGTATAGGCCGGAAGAAGTAATAAAAAAATGTAATGATTATAAATTACTTGAATTAGTTTTTTGTCAGCCTATCACCATCCTCTGCTGAACGAAGATAACATAGAGCACCAACTATCTCGGCCAGGGACAGTCCACACTCATCTAAATGAAAAAGACGTGTAGCACTCGGGGACTGCCGCAGCAAAGCTATTGCATAGCATTTTTTATCAACTTATGTAATTATAATTATTTATTTATTTTTTATTTATGCAGTAGTGTATGGCTACCATGAATAATTTTATACATTATATGACATGACAAATCTTCGCATCCAAGGCAACGAATCTTCCTTGACGTATTTCAATACGCCTGTGCGGCCGGCTGCTCGTTGATTCGTCGTTCGGAGCAGCTCGTCTCGATCCGTGCGAGCTTCGGGTGTCAGGTTTTATTTTCATTACGTTACGTTACGGAATTTCTTGATTCGGTCGCCGCGCTCAAAGGCCTCTATATCAAAAGCTTGCTATACAAGCTATGCAATAGCTTAAAAACTATTAGTAATATTTTTCAGTCTAATTCATAGTATAATTTTATGTGTGCCATTCCAAATGTGTATTGAAAGTAGGAAAATTATGTAATGTATATTTTGTTTGTTACAGGTTAATGGAGTTGCGGCCTTTATTATGTAAGTGTCACTGATCCTCTGTACCTACTTCTGTAGTGTAGGTCCTATAATAAAATAACTTACCCAATGACGGGTACAATATTACATAATGATTTGTTCCATAATCTAAAATGTTAACAAAAAAGAACCGACTTCAAGGACTAGATCAAATTGAAATGGGACCACACGGGAAACACCAGCTTTCATATAAAAAATAATCATAAAATTCGGTTTACCGTGTCGAATCTGAGTAACAAACATTAATAAAAATATAATCGAATTGAGTCCTTTTTTGAAGTCGGTTAAAAAGAGAGAAAACATGAGATAATGATCATAAAACTACATTCGACTTTCAGCATTTACCGAAAACTTGCACTTATTACTAAAAAAATATAAAATCTGTTCTAAACTCTTTAACTTGATGAATATATTATCTCGCTTAAGTATCAAATCAAAATATAATTGAAGAGCAACAAAAAATGCAAATTTTATACATTAAAATACATATTTATATTTCTATGTTTAGTCTAGTTTCGTAGTTCAATGCACTTTGAAAGTTCAGAATTTAATTATTATGTTAAGTTACTTGAGACATACTTTTCAGACAAAGGTAGTAAATTTAACTTACTACTTGCTTAACTTAACAAGAGCTACATAATTGTTTGTATTAGGCATAAGTTTTCAACTTAATTATGATGTAAATCTCAATTCTATATCGTGGTGTGATTTTTAATAAACTATCGAAGTAATAGCATTTTGAATGAACCGCTCAAATGATTATTCGATATTTTGTCGGTGCCCTTAACTGAGATTCTTCTCATGAAATTATAGTAGACAAGACATACATTTGAAACAAGCTAAAATAAAAATAAAAAACCCACGCAAGCACTTAATCAAGTAATCATACGTCAAAAATGCTTTACATCATTTTGGAAAAGAGCTGATTTTCTTACACTGCTGGATCGATATTAACCAAATATAGCTAAGAACCACCGCAAGGAAACTGGCTTTGTAAGAAAAAAAGACCATCCAGCTACGATGCCACAGACACACACACACAGTCAGACAGACAGACTTCGACGTCAAACTTATAACACCCCTCTTTTTGCGTCGGGGGTGAAAAATGCTAAACCATTAAATTTATTATACCTTTCTCCTTATGATAGCAGGCTTTGCAATATAATTTAAACAGCATTAAAGTATTTGAAATTACAGCAATAGGTGACTTTGCTTGAAACCTTTATCATCATCATTACTTCATCAGCCTATTGGAGTCGACTGCTGGACATAGGCTTCTCGCATTCCCAAAATCGATCAGATTGGCGTGCAATGGGAGACGCCTGGGCATTTCCGCCTAACTGCACTTTTTGGCGGATTGAGAAAAAGTGTCAGATATTTGTTAAAAACAAGATGTAACGGATTACCACAGTCATCACAAATATCCCATTTTGTGTGTGCACAAATTTCGTCAATTCGTTTCGTTGTTATTCATCATTTAAAAAACGGTAAAGACACAAAATCTCCGGTGAAGACAAAAATAAGTTAAATTAAATTGAATAACTCTAATTTAGTAGAAAATCAAGAAATAAGTAGTTTTCACTCCCTTATTTACTTTTAAGATCTATAATAAAATACGATAATGAACGAACGGTAAGGACATACGTTATACGGTAATGACCGTTAATATTCAGTTCAGTTTCAATTACTATTTCATAGTCTCAGACAATATGACAACACATAAATTCGAATAAAACAAAAGAACATCAATCAACTCCTTTATTGTAAATAATTCGTAATAAAAAACTCCTACATTAGTGATAGGTATCAGTCTTAATTGGTATAAAATCCTTCATTAGTGATAGGTATCAGTCTTAATTGGTATAAAATCCTCTTAATCACAGAATTGGTTTAATTTTTATAATTATGTCGTAGAAAACAGATCAATTTTAACTTTTACATAATAATTAAGATCCTTTTATGTTCACTAACCAAACTCTACATTTAAGTAAAAAAAACGTTAAACAAAAATGATCAATCGTACAAAATAATAAAAAATCTTTACCTATCTAATTTGTATTATGTAATGATATTATTAATCACAATATCTAAAAATTTGGTCGATCAAGGTCACACAGATTTATTAATGTATGAAATCAATATTTTCAAAATGAAAGTTAAGTTTGGCATCAATGCTTGGTTCAGGCAGGACTGCTTTGATACAGTTCATGGAAATCACCTCCCTCTTTCGTAACTTTGGCCAACCAAATCCACCTGGCACTTTTTTAAGAACTGATATTGATACATTATCACCATATATTCCAATTACCCGACCTATCTGATGCTTTTTAGCCCTGTCTATCTTTTTAATTAAAACCCAATCAGCGACATTAATATGCAACAATTCACCACTTGTACTCGATTTATGAAGTTGTTCAACATTTTCTTTAAAAGTTTCTGGACTACCAAGGCTGGTTGCAGGCACTAATTCATCAAAATCAAGAAAGGTAGACAGGCAAGAATTAGATGTTGATGGGGTACTTAGTGTAACAGGATCAATATTAGATAATTCAGTAAAAACAGTATTAAATTGCGATTCATCAGGGGTAGTGGCCACCGTCAGACAAATAGGAATATTAGCGCACAAATTTCTCGCATTGGCTAATGTTGTAACCTCGACCGTATCTGTCACATCAGGTACGGTAAGGAACCCTAGATGTGCACCGTGTTCGCAAGGAACATTCGCCTCGCAGATAAAACAACTGAATTTTCTGAATGTAAGATTTTGACCACTAAATATATCCCATAAAACTTGATGCACATCAAGAGTACCTTTAAAGGTTGGTAAACAAAGGGGTAAGCTGTTTGATTTTGCAATAATGAAGGGATCATCAACAACCTCTATTTTTACATTAGAGATGTTTTGCTTTAAAATATTATAAAAATCGTTGAAGTTACCAATATCTTGACCAAAGTTAACGAGCTTGTCCGCTGTTGTTTTAAGGACGGCACCTACTCCATCTGCTGCTCCTTTTCCATGGCCGGCCTCACTATAATTCCAAGATAACTTATTTAAAAATCCCATATAGTCTTTGTGTATTTGTGTCATTATCCAAAAAATATTTTAGTTTCGATATTGGCTACTTGGAGAGTCTGTAAAAATATGTATTGAGTCGACATTTGTGTTCATCTGGTAAATATAGTCAAGTATAGGTTTAAGATGTGCCCACACTGCAGCAGCATCATGACGCACGTTAGTGCTAATGGAACAAAAAGATTTCGTTATCTTTTGACCACTCAATTCTTCATAGAGATATAATACCGAAGTATGCAGGGCAACTTGACGGCGACTACCGCCAAAATGCATCGACTGGACTTCTTCGTGATATTTTAATTCATAATTTTCTGACCAATCCATGTGGATAATCGCTTCATTACTACGTAGCAAATCTTTTAAGTTTTTCATTTCTTTATACTGTTTCTCAATGTTAAAACAATGTTTCAAAAATCGTTTGGAATTATTTCGTAATTTGTCGATGAGATCTATAGGTTTCGCTTTTTCTTTTTTCTTCGTAGTTATGATTTTAACTTTACAAGTACCGTAAATAGGCTCCTTAACTTTACACCGGTAACTGAATTCTACTACATTTTGATTGTTGAACTCGTTACAAATTATTTCTTTTTCTTGGCATCCTTCACACATTCTTAATAAGCAGTTATCAGTTTTTGGTGAACAGCACAGAGAATTTATAAAATCGTAGTCATTTTTTTCCTTCACAATTTTTGCCTTATGTAGAGCCTCAACTAATAACTTAATATTGACGTGAGTTTGACATGAACATGTTTCCCGGTTATTCATTTTTGGAAAAACTACCCAAAACGGTCTATATTTGCAAAAGGTTGAGTAACTAATTTTTATTTCACTGGTGGTGATAAATTTATTGTAGAGGTTCTTCAAACTCATCATTAAGTATCTTTTTGTCTTCTTAATTCCCTGTCTCGTTATGAATTCTTTTTTTCCAGCTGCTTGTCTGCTATTAGTGTCCTCTTCATAAAAATTGTGAACCTCTTTAATAATAGTTGTAAAATGTATTTTGAACTGCTTATTTGGACTTTGGCTGTTTTTATCTTTTCTTAATCTATGTAACTTCACTCTGTATCTACTGTTAATAATTTTAAGCCTTTGGATTTTCTGTTCTTTAAACCTTAACTTGTTTCTAAGATGCACTATAAATCTTTTTAACCTTGACAATGGGCTATTAATTTGAGGATCTTGATTATCGTTTAAGTCTTCCAGTGGATCTTTTTCTTGAATTCTTGGGTTAACCTCTTCATCTGGCTCCATATTTACTTCTTGTATCGTGGAGTTTTCCTTATTCTTACGCCTATAACTTCTCTTATTAATTTTCTTTCTCTTTCTTTTTTTAAAAATTCTGCATATTTTTCGGGTTCGTTAAGTTTAATAAATTCATAATGGTTTCTTTTACTAACATTCTTCTTTTCTTTACTTAATCCTGAACTTAACTTCGGCATTTTTCCCAATTTACTGAAAAAAAAAAAACAGGCACTAATCTTAAAACTAAAAAGCAACGCCGGTTATAACAGGGAAACGCTAATAAAAAGGAAATTAAAAAAAGTTATTTTTAAAAACAAAAAAAAATCTCTAAAAGAAATATAGTAGTAGTTGAGTATATTTTGGACGAAAACCGATAATTCAAAATAAAAAAATTGGGCTATTTAGTGACATAGTGTAAGCATCTTCTGCATATACTAGGCTATATCGCGGTCCTGTACAAATATACCTTATTTACCAGAAACCGAAAGCAAACTTGGCTGTATGAAGTCATTACCGTAACCTGAATGTCCTTACCGTAGCCTGTAAAGTCACACGGTGAGGACAGTAGGGGTAAGGACATTTTGAACATTTTCCAACATTAGGTGCTTTAATTACAACTGGACAGTTTCCAATTATCATGCAGGGATTAACTGCACCTTTTTACATAATTTCACACAGCAAATAACAAAATAAAGAGCTTACTTACTTGTTTAAATAGCTTATTGATGGTAGGGACACTTTTTATAAGTTCGTGGAAGAACGCGTGCCACACCGGTAATTAGAGACACAGCCAAAATTCACAGTGGTTCTCGGCACACTGACGGCGTACGCGTCGCAACACGTCACTCAAGATGGAGGACGGGTGCGTTCAAAACACACAAACTAACATTTTGTGATGAATTTGGTAAGGACTGATTTTTGACATCCCTTTATATTACAATAAAAAGAACATATATGTACATAATATAATAATATAATTTTTTAACCGTATATAGGCAGGGGTCATACGAATATAGAAATGTCAATTTGAAGACAATTTGACACGAAATATTGGAATAAATTATTAATTAACGCCGAAAATGCAGTTTGTTACATCGCATTTTGGTGTCTACAAATCTGGAAATTAATATTTTTAGGATATGCCGGACCTTTATAAATACTAATAGTTATAGTAATCATTAGAAAGACAGTTATTAATGTAATTAAATGTTTAAAACATCAAAATAGCGAGAAAATTAGGTGCTAGGTAGCTGTTACTGTTTTTTTTGCTATTGGCGGAAATGCCCGCCTATGAAATCTTTATTGATATTTTTAAAATGTATTTTATTTTAGTTTTTTTAAATTAAAATTAAAAATGAAAGGGTAATAAATATAAATCATCACACTAATATTAGGTCTTTACCTATGAAATTGCCGTTTTGTATGCAATAAGTGAAAGTGCTTATTTTTTCAAAATTTTTTATTTCTGTTATTTGAAGTAATCACCCATGCAATCGACGCAGTATGGGGTCGCGCGTTGTCGTGAAGCAGCTGCAAGAGCTGGAGTTGGAAGCTCTCTCTCATCCGCCATACTCACCAGACCTTGCACCTACCGACTATTACTTTTTCCAAAATTTAGACAACTTTTTAGTGGGTAAAAATTTCAATTCCCGAGAGGCAGTACAAAATGCCTTTGAAGAGTTTGTTGCCTCCCGTCCAGCTGATTTTTACAAGAAGGGCATCAATAAACTGCCAATGCGTTGGCAAAGATGCGTCGATTGCATGGGTGATTACTTCGAATAACAGAAATAAAAAAGTTTGAAAAACTTATTGCATACAAAACGGCAATTTCATAGGTAAAGACCTATTATTATAAAGGTGAAAGTTTGTGAGTGTGTATGTTTGTTACTTCTTCACGCGCAAACGACTGAACCAATATTGATAACATTTGGCATGCAGAAAGCTGACACCCTGGATTAACACATAGGTTACTATTTGCCGCGAAAACCGATAAACACGCGGGCGAAGCCGCGGGCAACAGCTAGTAATCTATAAAATCATCGAAATTGCTTTTACCACAGAATCTAGCGATAGACTAATTTACTAACTAAAAGAAACGAGATTATTATTATAGTTCTTAAAGTTCTAGTTCTTCTTTGTATAATAATATGACAAAACAAAAAGTTGGAAGAAGTTTAATAAGTATGTGTAATGTGTAGCGCACGCTACACGCAATACAGTTGAGATACCTATACATGCAGTTTGTTCTAAAATATGTGACATAGTTGCTAACATATAATAATTAAAATGTATATCAGGGATGTATCGAGTTAGTGTCGAGCTCGGTGCCTAGGTACCGGCCCGGGTCTGAACAAAGTGGGTAGCGGGAGGACGCAGACTCGGTCTGCGCGCGCACAAGTATCGATCTTCAACATCCCTCCCAAACCAACACTGCCTCCTGCCTCCCGATATCTCCCTGACACGTGTATAGAGATGCCACATCGCCTACCTCTCATTTATTTTATAATTACAATTTCAATTTGATCAGCGTTAAGTTAAAAAATTAGTATCAGATTACGTTATATAACATACATTGATAATATTACAGAATCAATTGCACTAGTTTTATAAACGTATAATTAATTACATGATATATCGAAGAAATGATTGCGGACTAAATAAATTTTCGGTTGGCAACTAAACTCAAGAGCGACCAGTTTTTGCGCTACGTCGATATTACATCAAATGTGCCTCGAGCAACGACGCGAAGTACCTACCTTCCACCATCACTGCCGAGCTGCCGACGCACTTTTTATGAAAATTATTGATAAAGCAGAATTATACATCTTTAAACATAGACGCTATCTTAAATGCCTTTAATTCGTTGTAGGTAATTTACATCCGTATCCCGGGGACCCGCCTGCTCGTGTGCCGTGCCGTCGTCAGTACGTTTTAACTTCGGGTGTACATACATACATAAAAATACAAAATTTATTTTCCTTGCCATTCAAAACATAGCAGCGGCTGTTGATATTATGATTTTATCGATTACCTACAGGATTGTTTAACCAATTATTTTTAAACTTTTTTACATTTCAAATGCGTATATACTACATTACAGGATTTAAACCATTAGATAATGTATTAGGAACAGAGCTTATGTATAGTTGTATCAAAAACTGTTCCTAAATCTATTAGCGTAGGGCACATCTTTGCTAAATCTCAATACCGTGTAAGTTGGGTACGGGCCGTCGGCGTTGACGGAAGGATGGCGGGAGAGGGGGCGGTGCAGCTGTCGGTGCATCCAGCCCCCGCCGGTACTGGGGCCGGCCCGTCCCCTGCCCCCGCCTGCCGCAACGGCCCAATGCCAAGTTCAATGCCAAGGTCATGCGCGCGCGACTGCGGCTGCGCGCCGCAATGCAGGAGCGGCCGGCGGCAGGCGGCCGGCAAGCCGTCAGTTTCTCACTGACGATCGCGCTACACACTGCATCGCAATTTCCATACTCGACGCGCCCCAACGGATCACCTGACAAAGTAATTACAGTTCCGGAAAAAATATCACTTTCAGGCTCCTTACCTACTGATGCGTCATCTAGCTGGTGAACGCGTTTTGTCACAAGCAAAATGCCACATTACTTGCTGGCATTTTCAGGTGAACCGTTGTGAAATCGAGTGCATAATAGCGATGTGCAGATTGTATAGCGATGCTGTAGTTCCGCGACGGACTGAATTCCTACGGTGGCCTGATGCCACGCTGAATACCATTATGCAACATTTCTGCAACCGTAACATATGCTCCAGTAAGTTTCTTAAAACATTATCGTACATTAATAATACCATAAGTCGAATACAATAGGAATTTTTAATCCTAAAAAATTAAAAATGTCAGCATAGTATTTAAAGCTCAACCTTTGCCATCCTTATATTTATTCATTCGATTCTTAATCTTATTGTAAGCGTATGTTGTTCATATGGTAATTTGATCCTAACAATTCTGTGTTAGTTATATTTATTTTAAAGTAGGTAATTGATTTGGAAGTCGTATTAAGGACAATGCGTCTTCGAGATGTTTACTCAAAAAATTTGAATCTCAATATTAGCTAATAAAGCTAAGTAACGTGTCCTCTAAATGTCTCTATATAAGTTGTTATTTTATTGTAGTGAATTTTCTGAGTAGAAAATGGGAAAATAAATTTCCGAAACGAGTTTTCATGTTGTCATATCTAAAATACTTATACCATTAAAGCATTAATATTTTTCTACCTTTTACCTTAACATTACAAGCAGGATATTTTTAAGCAACGTGCCCATGAAATCCTGGAAACAAAATAGACATAGAAGATTATAAATAAGAGCCAAGGGCATCCACTAAACTACTAAAGGGCCGAGCAGAGCGGACGAGCTATGTATCCTGTTGTAGCGTTAGCTCACAAAAAATGACGAACATGAGTTCAAGGCAATCGAGTGATCCAGCCAACAAGCTGCGTTTGCCGTTTGGTAGGCCGACATGCGCAAAAAAAGCTTAATTATTTAATTACACCTTCGAGATAGGAATGGCTTTAAAATAGATTATCTGGCTCGATTTTTGTAAAACAAACATTGGTTAGTTGTGTCTAAGAACAGCGACAAAGAAAATTGACAAAATTATTTCTTATTATTTTCTACTACTTCCAATTAAAGTGTTCTTAACATCTTCAAAGATGTTAGATGAACATGTAAATAGAACTACAGGAAGACGTCAAAAGAGAAGGACTAATTAGTTTTGAATTATTGATGATAGTGCATGAACTTAATGTAGACTGTAGTCATTAAATAAACCCTATGAAATCACTCAATGCAGTCAATGCACAATAGAAGATATCCGTTTCCGTAGCTAAAATATTTCTCGTCAATATTGCCTAACGTTTAAGTTTAGTGTAGGCCCGTATTCACTTTGATTAGTGCGAGTGCAGGTGATCATGATTGGTTGAAAATACGTGTGGACAGCGAATTCGTGGTCCACACGTACTTTGCACCAATCACCGATCACCTGCACTTCGCACCTGCACTCGCACTGATCAAAGTGAATACGGGCCTTTAGTCATCGCGTTTATGCAAGCAGAGATGGTTTTGTTTTTGCCTGACATGCATGAATGTTGATATGAACATAATTGGTATATATATCATAATATCTAATACTTATGTATACAACATTCCCTATATTAAAGATAATTCATATTAAAATTGATCTATACTACAACACGCTAATTCTTGTGAAAAATATTAACATCTATAAAAATTTGTAGGTAGAATTTTACCCATATGTTCATTAAATACTCCTAGATGTATTGAAATTGACATGTGTAGTTTATTAAAATCAAATGGTCATTGTAATGTTTCTGTAAAGTCTAGACGACGGACGCCGCGACGGCGACGTTGGAAGTCGTAGCGACGGCGACGACTGTAAAATAATAAATAAAACTTTCGTGAGCTTAGATCTGTTTTATTATGGGATAGGGGGCAAACGAGCAGGCGGATCGCCTGATGGTATGTGACTACCGCTGCCCATGGACATCCGCAGCACCAGAGGAGTCACACGTGCGTTGCCGGCCTTTTCAAAATGAAGGTCTATGTTTAATCGAAACTGTAAAAAAGAAAACTATATTTTAACATCGGAGATTTCAAACGACATTAAAGTCTTGAAATAAACAGATTCTGGGAATACGCAATTTTTTCGAAGCACCCTAAACACGCTTTTAAAACAAGTAATTAAGTTTAATATGAGAACAATGTAGGAAGCCAAACTAAGAATGTTCACGTACTCAATAAAAAATGACCAATGTACAAAACAGTAGTCAGTAAAAACTAGATGACGCAATACAATGCTGACTGCTGACGTTGAAGAATTTGTTGCCATTTTATAGAAGAAAATTTTCCAACATCTAGGGAAAAATATTTCTGTAACAATATGCATTTCTGACATAACTTATAATAATATTTATAGACTAGCTTTTGCCAGCGGCTCCGCCCGCGTGAAGGTCGGATATCGCGGTGATCCTTCAAACTGACATAACGTTTTTATTTATGAACCGATTTAGAGGAAACAAACACAAAGTGTTAAGTGAAGCAAAGCACAACAGATTGGTGGAAACTGCATTCAAATCGGTTAAGCCGATCTTAAGATTAGCGCGCACAAACACACAGGCAAATCGACAAAAAATCTAAAAATCATTGTTTTGGGTTCTATTGCTTTCATAAATAAAGCCTATAATAATTTTCCTGATATTTCTTCCATGTACAGACAGCGTCCAGTTACGATTTTGTTATGTATTGATGATGATGATAATTTGTAAACCATACCTAATGTTTAAATAGATCAACTGTAATTTCTCATAACGTTACATTGCTACACTTCATTCACGGAGCTATAATTTTTTAACTGCAGCATTCCAACCTCTTCGGTATGAATGACGTTCTGTTATTACGTGATAAGACAGCTGAATCATCTTTAACTGTTTTTAAAAATGTGATAGGAAGAGAATATTCAAAATACTTAAAAAGGAAGAGTGTAAATACTTATAAAAATGTGACCATAATCAATACACCAATCCCTACAATATTCTGCATTATTTATCCAATAAATTCTAGTAGATTAATTTCTGAAATACCAGATTAATAAACTAATGCAAACATAAAACACACGTGTCTGCTCATTGCACCGGTATGTTCGCCTTGAACCCGCATTTAGGAAGTTTAAATAACAATAACTTCATACAACACATTTTCTTCATTATTTTGTATTGTTTCCATTTTACTATTTAAGAACCCGTTCCATTGAAATTCATTGAAACATAAGTGTGCAAACCTGAATTACTAATCAGCTCTGTTGGAATTATTCAAAGAAACGCTCAAGGCTTTGGAATCTGAATTCCAAAACAACAGTGCTATACAACACAAATCCTATTTTATTCTTTAGCACTGTAGATCTATATCTGGCTGAATCTGAGCTCTTGGCATCAATCATGATGCAACACTCCTAAGTATTCCAGTGATAAAAATGTTACTTTGATATACTCAGATACGTAAGTGATTGAAACGTTTTCTCACTCCGATGACTTTTTTTTTCACTCTTAAAAAATAGCAGATGAAAACACGACTATATATTTTATTGTATTGCATTGCATATGCATTAGTAAAACTTGCGCCGAGTCTACGTATCGCTATCAGCTGACGAATGTGCGCGTCACATTGACGTCTTGTCAACAAAATGGCGGCTAAGATGGTCAATAAATTTGTTTATTTACAACAACAATATCTATTTTATGGTTATACAGATTTATCTTGAGATTAACACAATGTACGTAAAAATATGACGTGTACAATACGTTTATTAATACCTACAATATGTTTATCTTTATTTTGGGTTGATTATTCTTTGTATAATTTTGATAATGTTGTAGTATCTCATCTTTTTTTGGTATGGAAATTAAAACAAGGTCAAACTCACAGAACTTTCAAAACCGAATAGGATAATTATAAAATTTGACATAAAAAAAAAATATTTGGTTAAAATACTTAAAATTGTCTGTTCTTGGATTACGTCGTTAGCATCAACCGAAATTGACTCTTTAGCTTTATGTGTGACTAGTTTACTGAACAACATTAAAGTAAACGGGAAAGAAATTGTCATCTTTAATAATTTTTTTCTAAAATCAACGTTGTCATACCTATATATTTTCATAGACAGTGGATCACTCGGCACGTGCAAAGTGTATGACGCATCGCTGATAAATAAACAATGTAATTTGCCAAATCGTGTTACATACTGATGGATCGACACGTGTCGTGTACATTTATTCCATACTTTACAAGATATATTTGATAATCTCAATATTGATCATAAAGCCAATGAAATGCTCTCTTTCATAAATCTGTCCATCATATAAATAGATCGCGTCAGCGATTGATATTCACCTTTTACTATTTATACCCGAACATTTGTTATTTGGAGCAAACCTCTGAAGGGGACGAAACCTACACGAAATCTCTATACTCATACAATCGTGGCAGTTAGGGTCCCGGTTAAAAATTAAGTCATGATAAGGCAAATAAATGCATACCATAAACAAATCGGAATTCTGAATGGACAACATGATCCGTAATCACTGAATTTTGGCAATACTCCACTGAATAAAGATGAAATGTATTTCATTTCCGCCTGTATACATAGTTGAAACGTTAGAACTTGGCGCATTACTTCCTTAATATATAAAAATCAGTAGCTTTTGCACGCGGCGCCGCCCGCGTGTATGTCGGAATCGCGGAAAAGATTAGCTCATGTTCTTCCTCAAGAATCAAAGTATCTCCATGTCAAATTTTATTGAAACCGGTGCAGCGGTTTAGACGTGGAAGCGTTACAGACAGAGTTACTTTCAAATTTATAATATTAGTATGGATAAATTGCAAATTAAAAAAGTAAAGTCAATATTTGCAACCTTAAATAAATTTAAATAATCTTTAGCTGAGACCGCCTCTAGGCTTCTAATGCCCCTTGTTAAATAGTAAGAAGAGATTTAAAAATCTAATTTAACTGCCGGTTTTTTAGACGCATTATTTTAAATAAGACTTTATTTTTCTTCTGTCATTGAATCCCGTAAAATGTTTTATAAAAATATTCTTGACGTCGTCAGAATTCGTGAGATCCATTAATTTATTGTCCAGTTGGTCACGATACACATATCACAATACACGACAGTTTGTCAATTATCAGTTTCTTGCCAGCTAAATTTTCATTTGCAACAGTTTGAATATAACTCCTAAATAAGGAAGACTAAAAATCGGTCGTCTTAATTCTTGAATTTAGATTGTTCAGAACGTGAACTCTGAGTTATACCTACTCCGATTTTTCGGACCAATGTTGGACAAAATACCGAAGGGTTAAACATTGACTTGGAAGACTTTATGGACTAATTCAACAAACAGCAACTTTAGTCATCGCAAGTCCAGACTTTCCTTAAAAAAAGGAAATAATGAAATTCCGTCAAGAAAAAGGCATGCGTCAGCTTTGGTATGAGACTTAGAGGAAAAAATGTAGTGTAGTGTAAGCTTAAATGGAAGGAAACGAAGAATGCGCTATTACATTTATCAGAAGAAACCGCAAAACTCATCTATTTGATATTAAGAAAATCTTAAATAATATAAAGAACCCAGGATGTGCCCTTGAAAAGTTATTCTGCCATATATGTAGCTTGAAGAAAGATAAATATTATAATTAAGAAATGCTGGTACGCATCTAGCATGGAGAAAAGGCTCTATTTTTGGATTATGAGCATCGTTTAAAAATTTACAGTAAATCTGTAGTCCAAACACGTAAAAATATAAATTTGCCATGGAAGATACATTCCGCGGATGTCACGTAAGCGGCGTTTCCACATTTAGTTCAAATGGAGCGTACATTAGGTACCTATACAACAGAGAAGCGGTCTGTGTGTGTGTTGTGTACAACACTAAGAATATCCGCCATCATTAATCAGAGATCGTATGTAGCCACGCTCACTAACGCGCACCCTTTCTAAGCTTACACGTGGAACGTGTAGATGTATATTACGATTGTACTGGTTCTTATCAGTGTGTGTGTGTGGCTTCGCGTGTGTGTTTGACGAATGCAACTTGCGGAGATGCACATGCGCCCGAGGTAGGGCAGGAGGGTATGAGGGGGGCACGGCCAGGGCCGGGCAGACCTTGAGCGCGCCTAGCAACGGCACTGCCAGCGCAGACTTGCTTATTTATTTCTGTTTTACTCGTCTGCACGTTTGTTTGCAATTTAAAACAGAACGTTTTATGGAGTCGTTATGGCAACTGGCGGGAATGTGACCTTTGTGAGCATTCGACAGATGTTCCTCTAGGTTTCATACATTGCAAATAATAAATTAGAAATGAGTAATTGTTTTATCTATTCTTATTAGTCCACAAAGTCAACTGTAAGATTTTGCGTAGACTTCGCAAGTTTTTGATGTCTGTTTTATGTTCAGCAGTTTTATTATTATCAGAGGTCGTTAGGCAAACAGTACCCTTTGTATTTATAAATATCACAAAATAGCTATTAAGTTCGCTGAGCGACACGACGTTAAACAACTTCATCACATTCATTTGAATTATACAATTAAGATTGTCATCAGTTTCTTGATCACGAAACAAAATCAACGTGTCTCTTTGTACTACTTTTGTGCAAAGTGAAAATGTCTCCAGTAAAGCATTCCTTAACACAATTACCTTACAAAGAAAATATCACATAGGTATACCACATTAAGAAAGTATTGCTACATAAAATATTCGCCTGTGATAAAACTTGCATTGTTCGATAATTCTCGAGTAAGTTCTTGTAATGTAACCTGCCAGCTTGATGGTTGTGCACCTATGTTACATAAACTTCTACCAATTTTGTTAAAAGCTTAACAACAAAATATATTAACGTAAATACTAATAATGAAATAAATTTAAGTTTGCTCACTAAACCTAATCTTTAAATTTTCAATAGGATTGAAAACTAACCCGCTGCTTCAGACGCCGTTGACAAGACCAGTCCCCATCGCTGCTATTTATGCTACTGTAAATTAGAACCTATTCACCCATACGAACATAACGATGGTCCCTCATTAATGTTGAATCTGCAAAACGACTACTTTTCAGTAGAGCAGTTAAAATATTGTTTTAACAATAAAAAAACAATCAAAGAACTGTGGATGTTCAAATTTTTTATTGTTCGTTTGTTATGTTCTTTGACTGCCTCGGTGGCGTAGTGGTAGCGTATGCGACTGATGTGCTTAAGGTCTCAGGTTCGATTCCCGGGTCGGATTAAATGTTTGTATGATCTGCAAATATTTGTTTCGGAGTTTGGGTGTTTTCTATGAATAATATGTATGTATATCTACATTAAAAAAAGTATATAAGTATTTATATCAGTTGTCTAGTACCCCTAACACAAGCTCTGCTTAGCTTGGGACTAGATGGCGTTGTGTGTTAGATGTCCGAAATATTTATTTATTTATTATTGTTTAATAGGTACTATCGAAATATTGCAGATGGATCACGGTACTTATTTATTAACCATTCAATAGGTAATTGATAGTTTTTTTCCAGAATATAGGTACCTAATTTATAACAAGATTTGAAATTGAAATGAAAGTCATCTATTTCAAACTTTTAACCAATTATATACTTAGATCTTGACAAAAAGAGTATAGTTTTTCATCCAAAACTAGGTCATTCTAAGACGTGGACGACGTAAATTCAACGGGTTATTAGAGAAATACTCCAGGATTTCCTACGTATACCAGGGTTTTCACGTATTCCGATTTGGAAATATTATTAATAGAATCATATACGGTAAGAAGATAAATATTGAACGATACAATTGTGTATGGAGAACGCAAGAACACTATATATATACGAAAAAATTATGTGTAACGCATTGTCAAAAAACCCTCCATATAGATACACAGGTACTAAGGCTTGCTGTACTGTTTTGTTGTAGACTTGTTGCCTAAATGTTCTCAGTTAATTAATTCCTTAAAAAACCTGTCTGGCTACAAAATTCAGCCACTCCATACGATTTCCAGATACAATTGAAGGTGCCCTATTTCAGAAGAAATGGCTGAGTTAGTTCTAATATTGACTTTTACCTACTCATGATTACGATCGCTCGGATCGAGAAACTTAGGTCTTAGAAGGAGGATAGGGTTAACTCAACACATATATGTGAGATGTGTCCAATTAAAAAAAAAATAGGCCATTATTGTTGCTATTATTTATAACATTAGTAGCCCGGTTGCGATGCACTAGATTGGATGTGTAAATACCTATTAGTTACCAACTTTATTAAAAAACTTAATTGAGAGAAACTTCTTCATTTGTCATGTAATGCTAATTAATTTGCTGGTAAGGAGGGACATTAAAACATGTGTTTTAAATGAAGCTAATACCAGGAATCTAACAACAGGGTTATTGCCGTACTCAGATTAATAGTATTAATACAAGACCGCAGCTCCAAGAGTATCAGATGTCCATTCAGGGTCGGCAAACGTCTCGTACTATATTATTAATTACCACAATTGACTGCGTCCACAAACATACACTGACTCGCTTTTTCTTTCCGTTACTACGATGTTTTATTAATTATTATAACACAGTATAATAAATTGTATATGTAGTATTGTTAGTAGAAATCTAAAAATAAATAAAAATTGTATCAATAAAGTGAAAAAATTAATGACCATAAACATAGTACATCAAAATATTCAAGGATTATCTAGGAAAGACTTAGAAGTAGAATTATTTTTTGATAAACATAATGTCGATGTGCTCTGCATCACAGAGCACTGGCTTCAGGCTCACCAGTTAATTCTTGATAAAGAACTTTATTCTGCTAGAAGTGTGTATGTAAGAAAGAAGTCAATCCATGGAGGGTCCTTAATATTTATTCGTAATAGTATTAAGTCTAAAGAACGGAAAGATATTGTAAATTTGTCTACTGAGCGCACTGTAGAGCTTTCTTGTGTAGAACTGGAACACCATATTGTAGTTAGTGTGTATCGGCCACCACAGAGTGACTTTAGCATTTTTGAGATAGTTATGGAAGAAGTATTGAAACGTTTATGTGTCAGTAGTAAGATTTTGGTAGTTTGTGGAGATTTGAATATTAATTTATTAGAAAAGTGTCCTATCAGTATACGATTAGTAAGCCTATTTGAATCATTTGACTTGAATCACTTATTTTCTGAGCCCACAAGAATTACTTCTCACTCGGCAACTTGCTTAGATAACATCTTTTGCAATGGGGAATATTTAAATAGGTCAATTTTAAGTGATTTAACATCTGATCACTGTGGGCAATTTGTTACATTGCCTTGTATGAGAGAAAATAAAGTAAACAAAACCATATACATGCCCATTACTAGTAACCGATTATTAAATTTTAGTAATAACATTAAGGATAAGGTTTCCAATTTAGATTGCACTCGAAGGGATCCGGATAAGCTTTACGGCTACCTATTCAACATGATAGAAATCGAATTTACCAGTATATTTAAGACAAAAACAATAATGCAACGGCCCAAAATGACGTTCTGTGATTGGGTGACAACAGGAATATACAAAAGTAGGGAAAGGCTGTATGATTTGTATGCTGTGAAAAAGGGTAATTTTGACCCAAAATTTCATGAATATGTAAAAAATTACTCAAGGATTTTTAGGAGAGCCTGTGGTGTGGCGAAGTCTTTGTATATAAGTGATAAAATTAAGTCTTCAAATAATAAAATAACAGCTACATGGAACATTATTAATAATGAAACGGGACGTTGTAAACCTCGAGATAATGATTTAAAATTAAATATCAATAATAGGTTTATAACAAACAATTTAGACATAGCTGAATCTTTTAATACCTTTTTCACAAGTGTACCGGTTAGTACAACGAGTACCTTGAATTCTTGTGTGTCTTGGTCTGAACTGTTGTTAAGGACCAATGTAAATGAATGTAAGAATCTATTTCAATTTGAATACATAAACCCCACAGATATTATAAAAACGTTTAAGTCTCTTAACTCTAAGAAAACAGGGGACTTATGGGGGATGTGTTGATTCTGGGGTTTTTCCTAACCTGATGAAGTATAGTAAAGTAATACCTTTATTCAAGAAGGGTTGTACAACCGAACCAAGTAACTTTAGGCCAATCTCAATCTTACCGGCTATTAGTAAAATTTTTGAAAAAGTTATTTTGCAACAACTAGAAAGCCATTTTAATCTAAATAATTTATTTCACAAAGAACAATATGGCTTTGCAAAGGGTCGTTCAACAATTGATGCGGGTGCAACTCTTTTGAGACATATATTTAATGCATGGGAGAATTCGCAAGATGCGATAGGTGTATTTTGCGATCTTTCAAAAGCTTTTGACTGTGTAGAACATAACACGCTTTTTCTAAAACTTAGGCATTATGGTGTTAATGGTATTGCTTTGGAACTAATCGTTTCCTACTTGAAAGATAGAATTCAACATGTAGATGTCAATGGTGCGAGGTCATCTGGATTACCTGTTACTATGGGCGTTCCGCAGGGCTCTATACTGGGTCCATTACTTTTTCTCATATATATAAATGACTTACCATATTATATAAAAGATCTCTGTGATATAGTTCTATTTGCTGATGATACGTCACTTATTTTTAAAGTCGATCGTAAGAAAACAGTTTTTGACGATGTGAATAGGGCACTAAATGATGTATTGAATTGGTTTACAACGAATAATCTCCTACTGAATTCAAATAAAACAAAGTGTGTGAGATTTACTATGCCAAATGTAAAACAACTAGGCACTAATCTAACTATAAATAATGAAATCATAAGTATTGTAGACTCAACAGTATTCTTAGGAATTACATTAGATAGTAAACTTCAATGGGGAGCCCAGATAGATAGCCTTGCGGGTAGACTTAGTTCGGCAGCTTATGCAGTGTGGAAGGTACGTCAGCTCACTGATACGGACACAGCTAGGTTAGTTTATTTTAGCTACTTTCATAGCGTCATGTCCTATGGTATACTACTTTGGGGCAAGGCGGCTGATATTGAAACGATTTTTATTCTGCAAAAACGAGCCATCCGCTCAATGTACAATTTAGGTGCTAGAGTCTCTCTCCGAGAGTTGTTTAAAGATATAGGTATTTTAACTGTTGCATCACAGTATATATTTGCTAATATTATGTTTGTTAGACACAACATTAATGACTATAAGAAAAACAGTGATGTACACAATATTAATACCAGAAACAAATCTAAACTCATTGGTACCTATCATCGATTACATAAGGTACACAACTCGTTCGAAGGTCTTGGTGTACGTTTTTATAATAAAATTCCTATACATGTAATCGACCTTCCTGTAAATAAATTCAAGCTAACTGTAAAAAATCACCTTATTAGGAAAGCCTACTATACGATCAACGATTATCTAAACGACAAACAGTCATGGGCTTAAGGTGTCATTAGAATTTAAATAGATACACACAAACTTCTGTGTCTTCTAATAAAGCCAAATATTAACAAACCATTGTTAGTTGAAAGTAATGCGTGGCGATTATCATGGTAATTTAATTAGTAGTGATTTTTATCAGTATCTAGACTATGGTTTGTCATGCTCACTAAAATGTCATTGCTTGCGGTGTCGTCGTGGGGCGGGTCGTTTCCTTCCCTCTGATATGGCGAAGGAGATGATGGCTGGTCCATGCGTCATACTCGTGAACGGGTGCTGCTTGGGGTGACTGGTCGGCCTAGTCAGCGATTCTTTAGACAATACTATTATTCTGGTTCGTTCAACTGCAACCCTAGCCTCTTAATCCAGTCACGAATTATTTTCAACAGTAGATTTTGCAACTGAATGTAAGTGGATGTGCACCTTGTTTCTATTTTGTTCTATGTTTAATAGACTCAAACCTTCAACGTTATCACTGAGTGTTTTTTTTGTTTGCGCGTTAGATTTTGGAGCTTTTTAATAAAAGGAATTTCAGGTGGCAACAGCTTGCATACTGTTTACCTTACATGTAATACTAACACTATTGTACCTGAAAATCAGATTTTGAAAAAGAGTAGCCATGAGTTTCTTTGTCAGTATTCTTTTCATGAGCTCTACGCATTTTGGAAACTGGAAGTTATGGATCGACACAGGCAGGCAGTAGATTTTGGTGTTTTCGCCTAACTTACCTCGACAATACAGCACATGCTGTGGCCTCTGTTTGTGTCGATCTATGATTTTTAACTATAGCTTCAATTTGACGTTCATAAGTGTCACTTGGTGTCTTAGATGAATAAATGATTTTGATTTGATTTGATTTGTAAGAAACTGGTATGTTACGTATGTTTAAGTAGTTTTTATTCATATTTTATGTGTGTGGAACATAATAAAATAATGTACAATTCAATTGTCATATAATAGCTTGACCATGTACTACATCAAATTTTACACACAAAAATGTACGTTCATTTATTTTTATCTACCATATTTATTGAGTATTATAGTAATTATGGTATATTAAAATAAGTAGGTATATTAATAATAAATAATAATAATAAATATTTCGGACATCTAACACACAACGCCATCTAGTCCCAAGCTAAGCAGAGCTTGTGTTATGGGTACTAGACAACTGATACAAATACATATATACTTTTTTTTTTGTAAATACATACATATTATACATAGAAAACACCCAAACTCCGAAACAAATATTTGTAGATCATACAAACATTTGGTCCGACCCGGGAATCGAACCCGAGACCTCATGATCAGCAGTCGTATATATACTCTGACATACAAATATTAATGTGACCTACATTTGTCTGTAAATCAATGTAGCCTTCTGTATCCCTAGGTATCCAGGCCTTTCCAACATTGCCCTTTGACATTATTCCGCGTGGGCGATGTTTCCGCGCATGCGTTAGTCCTTGTTAGAAGCCCAAGCTGAGCTCTCACTCGCCTCGCCACCCCAACCCACGTCAAGCTTCCCTCCAGCGCGAGCGTGGGCTGATGACGCAAAACCTAGCGCCTGAACCGCGCACTGAAGTTATATTTAACTTCAGGAACTGCTAACTTGTGAGCATTATAAATGCAACGTTCTCTAGCCATACCTCTGAGATCACCATCAGACAAATTATACTTTCATGTCGTGATTATGCAGGGATCCTGTTTATTTATAAATTAGGTGGAATACGCGACACGTGTAAGATTATACATATATGGATGAAATTTTAAAAAGGTATAGGCTTAGGCTATATCCGTTACCTGCTTTCGTCATTGCTTTTTCGGTTTTATACTAATTGAAAGTCAAAGGTTCACACGCTTGGTCAATTTTTTAATTAAAATCTATTGATATTCATAAAATAATTTTGTATAAGAACACTTCATACTACACTGAGTAAAGTGGCGGTTACGTAATTTAGTTGCAGACTATCTTATGTATGAACAATATTCTCAAACAGTTGTACTACAAGCAGTGTGTTTATATCTGCTTTGTTGACACAGTGGTTCGCTAAGGTAATGATGTATTGTGTCAATCAATACTCATCTTAGAAGGTGGGAGCTATACCGCAGTTAGATTACGCAACATAATAATATAAAAGGTTTTGAAATCAGCCTTATTCGTAAATGTACCTAGGTTTATTTCTAAAATCTATATATATAAAAGCGAAATACCACTCACTTATTAATCACGAAATCTTAGAAACTATAACACCTACAAACTTGAAATTTGGCAGGTTACGTTCCTTATAGGGTGTACACATCCGCTAAGAAAGGATTTTACGAAACTCCACTTAAGGGGGTAAAACGGGGGTTGGAAGCTTGTATGAAAGTCCTATGTTTTTAAAGTAAGAGACTTGAAATTTAAAATGTATGCTCTATGGATAGTGTGGGGGTGTACTAATAATGTATGTTTAGAAATCAACCCCCTTTTGGGGTTAAAACGGGGGATGGTAGTTTGTATGGAAGTTCAATGTTATTGAAGTAAAAGTAATTATGGCAGGTTTTAAATGGTATTTAAGTATTAATAAAAATCTAAATAACTAACTCCACGCGTACGAAGTCGCGAGCGCCTGCTAGTAACATATATCTATAACAGATTATGAAATATTAAATCTTCGCATTGTTTCAATTCACGTTGAATATCTAAAAGTGTTATAGTGTCACGATTTTTGGTATGAATTATATAACTGAGTAAAAGATCACAAAAGTCTCTTGTTACCGTACATCATAAAATATTTTTTATTAGCATCACCTTCTCCGTCTTTCTCAATAACAGCCATAAATTAGTTTATACCTTATACCTTAATCAGTGGTTTTTGATTGCTGATTAAAATGGAATAAATAAAATATATAATTATTCAGTCATACGTTACTACCTAAATATAAAATATTTACTGAATACTGATACTTCCACTCCCTGCCGGTACTTCTGTAAAATTCGTTTTTATTATTGAACAGGGTTTTGCGTTGTCCTGGTGCCATGGCATGCTTTGTGTGTGATCAGGGCTGAAGGTTGTAAAGGGATTCCGAAGCAGTGCATTCGCCCGTCGTCCCTGTAAATGTATTGTTTTAGCATTGCGATACTGTTTATTTCACTGGTTCTTTTAGTCATAGTTCGGAAATTGTCAGACATTAGGCATTATAAAATATGCCGAACAAAGATAATTAGTTTAGGATTCTCTCGTCTTAATATTGGATTTCTTCCAACAAGTCTTTCATCATTTCTTGTGTGTTGTTGCCCCCAAAATGCTTATTCAAAAATTTGTTTAATGCATTATGTACAGATTGTACAGCCATTGCAATAAGCATTAATTTGAAGAGTTTTAACTTTTTAATATTTCATCACATGTTAATTGCAGATGACAAATAATAACTGGTGACAGCAGAGATTAGAGTTATTTTAAACTAGCATTTCCCCGCGGCTCCGCCCGCGTTTATCTCGGGTCCTTATGTCCTTCCTCAAGAAGCAAAGTATCTCCATGCCAAATTTCGTGAAAGCGTGACAGATAGACCGAGTTACTTTGGAATTTATAATATTAGTATGGATTACAAAGATCAAATTAAAGTACCTACCCGTATGTATCCGCCCTAAATGCTAACAGTGATGAGCGGCACGGTCAGGCACGGTAGAAGTACCGAAGCTGACTACGTCACCCAGCATGACTCAGGCCTTGTTTTCCGCACTACAGATCGCCTCAAGGATTTTTGACATGTTGACGAAGCGCTATTATGTTCACGGTCCGTTTTAAACTATTAGTACCTATAGCAACAACCTCTGATACGGAACGAAACATATGTATTATACCTCATTTGTTGTAATTTGCGTATTAAAGGTTGCAACGACCAGTATACACGTTCACAAAGGCTTAAGGCGCGTCTTCACCGAAATTGTTGGCAATTTCAGTGTTTCGTCTACACCGAGTCGCCAACAATTTGAAAAACATTCCAACTAAACGTTTCCACAGAGCCAATAAATATTTACAACAAGCGTATTCTTTTGATGTTTACCGCCAGAAACAGAAACACGGTTCCCAACATTTGTTGACAATTTTTGTTGCCAACACAAGGAAATTACAAAAACTTTTGTCACCAACACGTGTTGACAACACAAAAGCTGCCAACTTTTGTTCGGTGGAGACTCGGCTTCACAGGGTTGCTTGATACTTTGAAAATATTCATTAGTAACAAGACTAAATACGTAACACGCGTGATTTACGCAAAAGAATAAAGCTCTTTAGCTTTTATTAAATTACAAAATGTTGCATAATGTGGAGGAACGGGTGATCGTGTCCCTCCAACACTAAGGGAGGATCCTCCGACCAGGCGAGGTGATCACGCCTGGCGACCAACTGCAAAACGGTTGATGTTGGGATGTTGTATATATGATTATCGGCGCGAGAACTTCTATTGCGCGATGCAGGATTGGTAGTTTCTTCGTATTGTATGTTACTCCGTAGTTCAGTGAATCTTCGGTAGATGGCGCTGTCATATGTTTTCTTGATGCGCTGTATGTGTCAATCCTGTATAAAAGGTTTTTTCAGTGAAGTTCAATAGTACAATAAATTTATCAAAAACATGAATTTTAAAGGTTAAAATTAATAATTTTCTAAAGTCCTAAATGTGTTGGTTGTAGCACTTTCAAGAGGATTTTAGCTATTTTAAAGCGTAAGCGTAAAATTTTATTGCCTGGTTACATTTTTACAGGCTATATAGATTGTACTACCTGCATAATATAAAACTCTGAATTTCAATGCATGATTTAGAAACCTATATCGCTTGAATAATAAATCGTTTACAATTCTATTTACCATTGATATATATAAATAGGTACATTTATAAAACTCAGAACAATTGGCGTTTGACAACCCTACTTATAAGACTCAAGTATTCCAGCAAGGTGATTTTTATTAACATCTGTTTTTATAAAGTCAAATCATTTGTGAGCAGGATGTTAGTCTTATTTTTAGTGCATGTTCGACTACTCTGATACTAAAATTATACATTCTAGAATAATAATAATCGAGAATAAGAAATAATCGAGAGTGTCTCTTAGTCTATGTAAAATGTTATTATGCTAAATGTTAGGTTACTGTGGGTACACTATTCTATCACATTTCTGTTTTGTATCATATTTGCTGTAAAGTTTTTTCGAATATATATCTAAAAAACATACAATCGAATTGAGAAACTCCTCCTGTTTTGAAGTCAGTTCATGATAGTAAGCACTATGACTGGAACAAATGATAATCAAAATATCATAGGGGTTTTCCCCATATCATCATTAAGTAATTAATAGATATACTTCCTTCAAATTTGTATTGTACAATTAGTACAAGTTTTTGTACGTGTAGGCTTCAAAACTTTTATGTATAGGAATATATTGTTTATTCACTTGGCGAAGGCTTTCAATGAAGGATTGCAAAAACCATTACCCTCTTTCAGACGCAGTCGGGTAAAAAGACAGGTAACATGATTTTTTAAGTCGCTTAAAAGATGCACAAGCTGTGGTCAAAATGTGGTCGGCATGTACCTATTGTAGGTTATCGCGATAAAAAGTAGCCATGTCCTTCCTCATGAATCAACGTATCTCCATACAAATTTCATTGAAATCGTTGCAGCGGTTTAACCATGAAAGCGTAACAGATAGGTAGATAGATATATGTACTTTCTAATTTATCATATTATCATGGATTCGTTTGCATTGGCCTAGATAAAAAAGTATTGAATCGATTTATTACCAGCTTTTTATTAACTTGCAATGAATGTATGTATGTATGCTTGTATTTATTCGAGTGGAATCTTGCAACTCAATTTTGAAGCAGATATCTTCAACCGGTTTTGCTGAAATTTTGCAAGCATATGTATACAGCCAGCGTGACAATACAATATTATAATGACAAGGAGCTGATCTGATGCTGGAGCTGGAAGGTGGCCATAGGAACTCTGTAAATCAACGTCACACACATCATCGAGTTTGGACTCGTTTGATTGGTCTCGAGGCATTCCAATAAAAGCTTGTTTTTAAAAAGCTTTTTAATTTAATTATTTTTTGTTGACTTCTTTTCTAAATACAAAACCAATTTAGAAACAAGATTAAAATTAAGGAGCATAGGCGTAAACGCAGCAAACAAGTAAAATTTTAACAAAATAAAAACCGACTTCAAGGTTCGACTCGATTTCTCTTGGATGCCGTCATCAGATCTTAGTGTCCTTATCATGGTACCACCGTTGGGATATCTCTTTTCCATTAAAAAAAGAATCATCAAAATCGGTTCATAAACGACGAAGTTATCCCCGAACACACATAAAAAAAAATATACGGTCGAATTGAAAACTTCCTCCTTTTTTTGAAGTCGGTTAAAAAGCGCATGCAGCGAAAATATTATACAAGTATCCCTAGGCTGCCATGGTGTGGGTCACCACCATGCTGCATTGTCTGCATTCGCAATGAGTATGGTGACCACCACTTTTGAATTCTGCTTACCTACTTATAATACCTACTAGTCTGTACTGCAGTCTCCCTTCTCTTCTGATTCACAGTCTAATCTTAAACCGGTATGATTCACCATCTTTACAAATACAAATAACACATGAATATGACCTCAATCGGTCAAGTTCAAGACGTTAAGTTAGTAACTGGTAACTGATTGTACGATGCAAATGTAACGTGCAAAATTTCGTTACAGGATATTTGACTGCAAGTGGTTTAAGCGGTCGCCACGCCGCTTTCTACTCAGCTGAGTATTGTGGGTTCAAACTCTACATGGGTCAACACTTTGTGTGATCTACAAATCATTTATGTTTGTAAAGTCCCCCGCGACACAGGATGTATAATTATTCCTAATACGGGAGTTGTCTTTTTAAAACTCTCACACACTCTTAATCGCCTTAGTACCTAAGTAACCTCAGGTATGTTGCTAAGAAGATTTCTATATATAAACTATTTCTACACAAAAACTGACCTCGATCCATGACTCCAAAGAATAAACTTGTTTGAAATATCTGTAGGGATAAAACACATCATTTAATAAGGTTATTTTTTAAAGAGATGCTACGTAGCATACTGTTCATTAAAAATCTATACGATATTACATAAGATAGATAGATAGAAAACTCTTTATTTGCACATCATATTACAGAATTAAATAAGAATACACAACAAATGTCCGATTTGAAGAGTACAAAGGGCGGTCTTATTGCTAAAAGCAATCACTTCCAGGCAACCTTAGGATGGATCAATTGTTTCAGAGAGACAGTAGTAGTTGAATGTGCATTGAGTTTGAAGGAATTTATATCTATACACAAAACTATATAATATACCTATATATATAAAACACATACTTATACATACCAATATATAAACATACATACATAACTAAAATTACTTAATTAAATTACATTACAATACAATGATAATAATGAATGATATAAAGAATACTAATTAAAACAAGAAAATGTTTGAAAACTATTACCGACTACGTAAAAGCTTTTCATATAATTTTAATGCTTAATTTTTTCCGATGTTTTTTTTAACAAATATCGTTATATTTTAGCCAATATACTCAACAATGTAACAAATTATATACAAAAACCTTCCTCAAGAATCACTCTATCTATTGGTAAAAACCGCATCAAAATCCGTGCAGTAGCTTTCGAGTTTATCGCGAACAGACAGACAGACTCGGCGGAGGACTTTTATAATATGTACTGATAGTGATTAGTTGAATCACGTCATAGAATCATTTGGATGTATTAGTAACACATCACCATGCACTAAGAATAGAAATAGTTTAGTGCCACTCACTACAAACTAAAAAAGTTTTTCTTTGTTTTCAGATTATATCCAGCCACTTGTCGAATTCCGCTGAACGCCAGTATCAAAATGCCTTTAGGTGAGTTTTTATTTACTACTTTTGTTTGAGAACCTTGAAGTTTCTTTGATGCTTCTATTTTCTTCTTCTACTGTAAAGAAACATATTACTTACGTGGTTTTTTTAAACAGTCACGTGTCGTACAATTATAATTGACTGCAGGTAGGTAATAATACCAACATCATTTTAGTGTTACTGGGAACATACTACTACTAAACTTATTAGGAAATTATTCATCAGCCTAATGCAGTCAACTGCTGACCATATACCTCTCCCACAGCTCGCCACTTTGATCGATTTTGGGCTATTCGCATCCAGCGACAAGCTATATCCTGCGATCGCCAACCCTCCTGCCCAACGTGGCGATTAAGGGCAAAACCTCCTATGCAGACGCAACTAAGGAAATTATTTCTATTTGCAGAATCTGTACAAAGATATTACATAACATGTATAATGACTGTCAAGGCAAATTACTTCCTCTTTTATTATACGTCATAACGGCTCATTCATACATTTAAACAATCACTGCGCCTGCCATATAATGTTTCCATGATGTAATGACTTGGTCAATAATATCAATGTAAATAAATGTAAATTCATATTGTACAGTCATTCCCGTAACGCGATATCTTGAAGGTTGGCAGACACCGGGCTATGAAAAAACCTTCCTTTAGCTTTTGCAAAGTCAGAACCGTAAATTATGATATTCAGGACTTATATCTTCTTCTTCAGTATTTTACTATAATTTGTTATGTATTAGTCGATATTTGATGTTTTTGACTTACTACATTTGACATAGATCCTTCAAGTCCGAGTCCGACATACCAAAGGGTTTGAATCTAGTTTTCCATCTCTTTGCAGCGCTGTTGTCATGCGTGGTTTTACTCCCCTAATCGCCTTTGACGACACCCACGTATATTTGCGTTTACAACAAGTACCAAGTAGGTAGCTAGTCCATTATGACCGACACATTTATTAGCATCTAGATTCATATTAAATGGTTACAAAGTACGTGTCTACAAAGTATAAACGATTAATACTGTTTGTCTATCGGGCAACTACTTTGTGACAGTTAAGGAAGGACTTCAATCACGTATAATATTTTAGTAAATAATTCTTTCAACTTCACATATTTACATCGATTTATAGATTTACCGACGTGTGTGTGGCGATTATGTCGCTTAATCAAATATGTACCTCATTTGACAGTACATCTTCATATGTACGGCTTAACCAAATCACAGTCGTTACTAAAACTATAACTTGACCTCATAAAAACTTCAGTAATATTGGCACTGCGGTGGAACATACATAAGTAGAGTCTCGCAGTGGTAGCGTATGCGACTGCTGGGCTTGAGGCCTCGGGTTCGATTCCCGGGTCGGACCAAATGTTTGTATGATCTGCAAATATTCGTTTCGGAGTTTATTTTCAGGGATATAATAATTTTATGCTGTAAGTATGTATAGCTTATTTGTCGGATTCATTCACAAATAATTTGAATAGAAATAAGATAGAAATATTTGTCTAGAACCAACCAACTAAGATTGGTTTGGATTGGTGGTTCAAGATTTCATTTTTCTTAATTTATTGTGACATACATAGTACACACATCAAAAGTGTCTAGGGATCAAGCATTTTTATGCGGATTTCTTGAGATTGATATGTGGCTTTGGCCCTGGCCTGCTCAGTCGCCAGACTTGAACCCGATTGAGCATGCATGGGATATGCTACAGAGAAGAGCTCTGCCGAATATGGAGGGTATCCAGTCGCAAGAAAACCTTTTTTTGTTGTTGCAACGAACATGGGCGGCCATTCCACAGCGTGATTTGGATGAACTCATTTTGAGTATGCCAAACCGATGTTCTTGTGTTAGTGTTCGCGGTAGAAACACGGATTATTAATTGTTTAAGTTACCTAATAAAATTTTAAAGAAAACTGTTATTTCAGTCTTATTTTCGAACTTTAATGTTAGTGGTTCAAATGTCAAAAATCCTTTTATTAGGAAAATGGCAAATTTCTTTATTAATGCAAAGGTGACTTGGTTTATCGTTACTGTGACAAACGAAAACACTTTATTTGATGAATCCTTAAAGAAAATTTTAATTAATATCAATCAGGAGAAAAGTTATTGCAAAAATATATGTTGATCCCTAGACACATATGTTGATCCCTAGACACTTTTGATGTGTGTATTTAGTATGTATTGCACATATGTGCAATAAATACTAAATACTACCAAACATTTTTTTTTGTGGTGCATTTATCAGAACTCTAGTGGGAAACATATTGGTTAAACAAGTGGCTGTTAACACATGTTAATATATGTATTTACAAAAAAAAAAGTATATGAGTATTCTATCAGTTAATCTAGCTATCGTAATACAAGCTCTGCTTCGTTTGAAGATAGATGGTGTTGTGTGTGAAATGTCAGAAATATTTTATTCGTGTCAGATTTCAAAAAATATTTATAGATTTCCAAAACTATTACCGTTCCTTAGTCGTTTAAAAACATGTTTTACTAAAAACTATAGCATAATATATATGTAGGTACTTCCTTACAAACAGATAAACATTGCTGTTTTAAAAACATGTGTCAGTATCCATTCAAGGGTTAAACCATTATGTTATCTGAGCGATAATGATGATATCATCGCTTATACGTGTAGATAATAATGTGAGTATATTATATGTACCTACTTATACCCGTATATCAGTCTAGACACAGGTATGCATTTAAAAATAAATTAAATATGAAAGCTAAATTGCTTTACATAAAATTGTGATCAGGTGCAAGCCTGCCTCACCTGCCTCTACCTTCTTCATTGAGGGATTTCATTAATGTGATGAAATTTCGAAAATTCATGTTATTGTAAGACAGTACATGTCGTTTGTGTGTCAAATGTTCGAAAAATACCAAATTATTATAAAAACTAAAAATATCGTTTTATTACAAGCTTTTTATTACCTTGCAATGTATGTATGTATGCTTGTATGTTCGGGTGAAATCTTGCAACTCAATTTCATATCTTCAACCAATTTTGCAAGCATATGTATACAGCGTGACAATATAATATTATAATGACATGGAGCTGATCTGATGCTAGAGCTGAAGGGTGGCCATAGGAATTCTGTAAAGAAACGTCGCAACATCATCGAGTTTGGACTCGTTTGATTCGTCGCGAGGCATTCCAGTAAAAGCTTGTTTTTAAAAAGCTTTTTAATTTAATTTATTTAAAGTAGTGTTAACTGCCCAATGCCTTATAGCATGGAGTATAAAATTATTAGAACATTGTCAATCGTGTTACTTAAGTTTGTATATAGGAGACTATTGTGCAAATGTGCAATATATAGCAATCGTTTAAATCCTTCTATAGCTAGCAAAGAAAAATCATGCATTAACATTAGCAATAATCACAAATTTTAACAAAAAAACGACTTCAATCTGGACCAAATTAAAATGGGACCACACGGGAAGCACCAGCTTTCAAATAAAAAAAGAATCATCAAAATCAATTTACCTGGTCGAAAGTTATGAGTATCAGGTAACAAACGTAAAAAAAATACGTTCGAATTATTAGTCGATCCCTTTATAAAAATAAAAGTTACCTTTGCCTTTCTTTTCATTCATCGTGTAATCGTGAGTACTATATTTATTATCATCGCTTACTTATCTAACTTTTTTGTCATCTGATAACATTGTTACACAAAGGCAAACAACACGCGCACACACAGAAGGGATAACCTTGAAGATTTATTACTATATATTTGCCTGTTTTAACCGACTTTAAACATAGAGATTTATCAATTGATTTCTATTCATGTTTGAAAGGCGAGATGAAAAAAACACAAATCAGTCATGAGGACCGACAGAAGTGAAAACTCAAAACTATAAACAAACAGTTGTTTAAGCTCACCTGAAATGAACCTCTTTGCTCTTTAAATAATATGCGCGATAAAAAGAAGTAAAAACAATGCTTCTTTTCTTTCTTTTTCTTATGAATGGCAAACTGTGCCGGTGTCGACAATTCTGCCAATGTCAAGTAGAATGGAGATACGTGGGTTATAAAAAAAAAAAAAAAATAGAATTTTGCAGCCATCCAGAATTTTCCAAAATTAGCAGTGGAAAAAAAACAATGCTTATTGTTATGTTATAAAAATATATTGGACAATCATATTAGACAGTTTATTAGATATTAGACAGTCGAGCTATCAGTTGTCACCATGCACACTCGCGCAAGCGCCCTGCGCCGCCGTACTCGCGCAAGCGCCTTGCGCCGCCGTCTTACGGTCATGTCACGTGTCCTGTTGAAAAGTTTTCTGTCGCGAGTTTAACATTATTTACCCATCCCAAAATAAATTTTGATAAAGTGCACAACGCCGCTAAAGAAGTTTTCACTTCAAAAACCTGGAAACTTTTAATAATATGCATTACACATGCCCACAATACAACTCACTCTGGGAAAAAACCCTTTTGCTAAAGTGCAATTGATACCACAAATAGCCTGATTTGCACTGTGTTTACTAACTTTATTTGCAGCTAAATATTGTCCGTTGTGTTGGTTGGTCCGTACATCTCCGAAATCTTTCCCAGTGTAGGCCATATTGTATGCAATATAATAGAACTTATATTTTAGAACATCTAATAAACTTTTATTGATCAATTGGCACAATCGTGTATGCATTCGTCAAGATGAAAATGGTCATGGGTGTGAAAAATTACACTGGGAGTCTCCCTATCGGCGTTGTTTACGATTCAGTAAGGAATACTGAGTCACAGATTAAAATACTGAATGTGACTCTGTAGGTAATATATGTTGCATGACCGTGACTGTACGATGTCTTGAATATGACGAATTGATGACCTATTGATAGATATTATAACTTTAATAGCACTTGGATCTGGACAGTGATTATTATGTGTCCATGTATGTTGACATTCAACTTGTGTAGCTTCATCAATTACTAACACAAAGGTATTTACATATTTTAAAACTACTAAAGGTACTACTCAAGGTAGTAAAGCCACGCTGATCTCAGCACGAACGGGTCGACTCGACCGGGGCGGTACTACTACCCTCGCACAGAAAATCATTGTAAAATGACAGCGTGCTGTCGTGTTTCGTTGGTGAGTGCAAGACCGGAGGCCCAATGATGCAGAAGTATCACTAGCCCGCCATGGTGTGGGTCACCATGCTGCATTGTCTGCATTCGCAGTGAGTATGGTGACCACCACTACTGGATTCTGCTTATGCTTTCCATCAGACAGAGTAGAGTCATTTTGGAAGGGCCAACCATTAAAAAAAAACGTTTAACATGTGGAAACTGTTAACCTGATCACGTTGAGAATGGTGCCCACCACTCTTGGATTCTCCTTATGCTTTCCATCAGGAAGAGTAGAGTTATTTTGGCAGCTAATACTTAAAAAAATAGTAAATTTAAATTGGACATTATCACAAAATATAACCAATGTTTTTTAGTTTTCCTGATAACCCATTAAAGCTGATGAAAGAAAGTTATTTTATCTATACATTTCGATTAATCTAATCAAAAAATGTAGAGGACATGTTGGAATAAAATTAATCGCTTAATTTTCTTTAGCGAAATAAAAATTCCTTTTAAAATAGAATCACCGACATTAATGCATCTTCATCATGATGAACTTTAATAACCTGTGTAATATTCTTCGTTGATTAATTACTCCTAGCGGTAATGTTTTACTCTGAATTAGAATGGAACCAAACAGAAGTACCTTTCAAATAAAATATTTAACAAAATAAAAACTGACTTCAAGGTTCCACTCGATTTCTCTTGGATGCCATCATCAGATCTTAGTGTCCTTATCATGGTACCACCGTTGGGATATCTCCTTTCCATTAAAATAATAATCATCAAAATCGGTTCATAAACGACGAAGTTATCCGCGAACACACATAAAAAAAGGTCAAATTGAGAACCTCCTCCTTTTTTGAACTCGGTTTAAAAAGGACTTTTAATTGGTTCATCGAATATTCGTGATATACTTAGGTAACTGGATGAATCTTCTAAAATCAAACGAAAACGGTGTATAAAATTGTTTTCCACAAAAAAACTACATGTAGCGTTGTAAAATAATAATGATAGCCTTGTAAAATATAATGATACCTATGTAATCAAAACTGCGTCGACATACCCTCCTCCTCTTTATTTAATTATTGCAGTTCCTGATACTTTGCGTTCTATTCCTTATAATACTTTTAGAAGTTGGATTAGCAACCATTTTATTAGGGCAAGGCAAGTAGGACGTGGTAGAAATGAGCTTTTTTAATTAGGAACAGTCAAGTTCCAACAACATTATAACGTTTACTTAGGATTAAATATCAATGACTCACTGTTAGTTAAATGGAATATTTAATGAACAGAACCGGTTGACAATCTTGATATAATAGCAAAAACAATCAGATGCAAAAAATGTTCGCAGTGTCTTACATGTTAAATATACGAACTTCAAGTATTTCAATCCGCACAGGTATAAAAAACCACAGGTAAAAAAGAAGTTGATACTAATTTACATCCTGTACAGATATTTTTAAGTCATATACCCAGGTGGTTTTTAACTGTAATGGATTACCCATTATTAATCAGTTATACACATATGTAACTAATACCAGTTTCATAAATCTGTATCACAATCTCAGATCAAATAAAAAAAGGTAGATAACGCACCGCCTTGTTCTTGTTGAAGCAGAAAAATGCTCTTAGTTCCAAGTAAACACACGCAATACGCACTAACTATGCTATAAACTACGCTACTGTTCGTCAGTATCGTATAAGCTTCGTATAAGTTCGATACTTGTACGCTAATCTCTGGAACGGCTGTACCGATCTTGACGGAACTTTCAATGATAGGTAGCTAATGATGTAAGGAGTAACTTAGGCTACTTATATTAGACTAGCTTCGCCCCGCGGCGTTACCCGGTGGCGCATTGATAGCGTACGCAACTGCTGTACTTGAGGTCTGATTTGATTCCCGAGGCGGACCAAATGTTTGTATGATCTGCAAATATTTGTTTCGGAGTTTGGGTGTTTTCTATGTTTAATATGAATATATTTACACAAAAAAGTATATATGTATTTATATCTATGTTGTCTAGTACCTATAGTACAAACTCTGCTTAGTTTGGCCTAGATGGTGTGTGTCAGATGTCCGAAATATTATTATTAGTATTAATTAGCTGCCCCGACAGACTTCATTATGTCAAAAGTTACTGGTTGTGGCAGTCTAATCCTACTAATATTATAAACGCGAAAGTTTGTAAGTATGGATGTGAAGATGGATGGATGTTTGTTACTCTTTCACGCAAAAACCACTGAACGGATTTGGATGAAACTTTACAATAATATAGCCCATAAATCAGAATAACACATAGGCTACTTTTTAATGCGAGAAAGGGTTGTAAGGGGGTTTAAAGGGCGGAAGAACGGTTGTATAGAAGTCTGGCGGTTCACTCGATATACGCATGCGCGTTAAATATGCCGGGCGTCTTGACAACGAATAAAGAATAAACAAAGCTGCCACACTCATTAAAAAGATTTCACTTTTTCATTGAAGACTTAAATATCCTACTAATATTATAAACGCGAAAGTTTGTAAGTATGGATGGATGGATGTTTGTTACTCTTCCACGTAAAAACTACTGAATGGATTTTAATGAAACTTTACAATAATATCTATACATATAATAAAACTGTAGAAGAGTTCAATTCTGTACATTGAATAAATATTAAATAAATACAACTAGGGGTATTCATACAAGCCACACAAGCCAAAAAAATTTTTTTGAATTTTTTGTATGTCTGTCTATTGTCCGGCTTTTACGCAAAAACTACTGAACGGATTGTAATGTTTTTTTTTAATTATATAGCTATCAATCCTCGGCAACATATAGACTATAATTTATTTTGAAGATCGGAATATCAGATATAAATTTTTGTCTGTCTGTCTGTTGTTCGGCTTTCACGCAAATACTACTTACTGGACAGGCGCATGCGTTGTGTTTATCAACGTCTCCTTGAATATCTTATTAGTTAGGATAACTTAAATATCGGGTCTAGAGATACCTGTCAAAGTGTAATAAAAGATATCTGTGGAAGCAAATAGTTCATGGCCCATGCTGTGATTAAATACCAACTCTCCGTGCATGCAGAACAGTCAGTGTATGAAACGGTACCCAAAAGCCATGATTCAACAAACTATAACAGGCGAGAATGTCTACCCCAAGTACCGCCGACGTTCTCAGCAACAAGGAGTATTTGCTGCAGAAATTAGATTACGTGGCCAAAATCCGACGATGGTTGATAATAATAGATGGGTATTACCATACTCTCCTGTTTTATCCAAACCATGGGGGACCCGAACTCACAAAATAAATGCGTGTCTCAAAGTTTAACCCTTTGGCCTCATATTTCAAAACTAAAACTCACTGTTAATATGAGAGTACGTAGAGGAGGAACCAAAACGCCAAATAATTTTCCGATTTGCTTTTCAAATAGGTGACGGTAGATATCAGAAAGAAGAAGGGCTGATCTCACTGCGAGACGATTTATGCGAGGTTGTAACGTCACTTGAATGACTCATATTATCATTTTATGGAAATCTTACTAATATCACAACTCAGGAAGATTCTTGGTTTTGTGAGCGAGCAATTTTATCACCTCGAAATCAAGAAGTGATAGAAATAATTAATATTATTTTTGAGCAAGTTGAAGGGTCACACACAAGTTGAGTACACTGCACTGATATTAACAGTGTTGTCGACCAAGATGAAGCTATGACGTATCCAGTTGAGTTTTTTAAATTATTTGTTCCGCAACTGGTCTTCCCTCACATAATATTATCAAATTAAAAGTTGGAGTGCCGATAATTTTAATGAGAAAATTGAGTCCACCAAAATTGTGTAACGGCACACAATACATTTAAAAGTTATATCGCTCCAACGGAACGTGATAGAGGCACAAATGTTGACTGGATGTGGTGCAGGACAGCGTGTTTGCATTCCACGAATACCGCTCATCCCAAAAAACTATCCGTATAGATTTAAACGTGTGCAGTTCCCATTAAGTGTGAGTTTAGCCCAGGGACAGACTATGAGTCGTGTTGGTGTAGATCGGCGAAAGTCCTATTTCTCTCATGGCCAGCTTTATGTAGCTTTGTCACGTGTAAGCAGTGCGCAAAGCCTGTCTATACTCACTGACACAAATGAAAAAACAAGTAATATTGTTTATGAAGAAATTCTGTAATTAATTTTCTTATATTACAAACTCACACGTACACACTGATTTTCTTAAAATAACTTTGTTTTGTTTCTCTATAAATACAGAAAAATGATTGGAAGATAAAACTGAGAAAAGAGATTTGAATTTGAACCTAAGCACGCGCGAACGAAGTCGCGGGCACAGCTAGTAGAAAACATAAATTAGTTTTGTTTTTAGTATTTTCCTCACAATTTTTTTACGTTTTTTGTTTCCGTAAGAACCTTCCTTGTGACATATCGAAAATATAAAAGAAAAAAATTACCGAATTGATTGAGCGGTTCTCGAGTTTTGCACTTAGCAACACATTTTGGTGATTCATTTTTATTTAAATCGATTTAAAACAAAACCTACTGACCTGATTGCTCATTATCACTTGATAAGTTATTATACATATAAACGAGATGAGTGCCATGTTTTCCATGAACTAGAATACTTATGTACCTAGTGCTGAAATATTGGAATCTTGGTCCCGAAAATAAACATTTTAAATATCCCGTTTAACTTACAAAAGGAAAAGTCTACTGGCCCTTCTAAGATACAATTTATGTTAAGAGCAAATAAAAAACTATTAACACTCCTCTGATTTAAGTCGAGTTAAATACATAATACGAGTATACAACTACAAGTTATTGCAAAGCGTACTCGTACAAACACTATTTATGTGTTCAACATTGTGCACTACTTGATAAAATGTATGTGTGCGTCTCAAGGTCGAGGTCGACACGTGGCGCCTAGCGGGTTTCAGAGGGATGACAAGAGGGGTGCGAAACGATGAGGGGATCCCTTGGTCGCAGTATAAAAAGATTTCCCAGAATTTCTCAGAATAAATTACTTATTAGTCGGATGCAGACTTTTTTTTTCAAGGCCTTGAATTCAATTTTTAGGTTACGAATAAAGAAATCAATGTTTAATGTTGGCATTCAAAGTTACTGAATCAACCTTATTTTATTCTTTTGCTGATGACTTCAAACATTGACCGGTGAATACTATCAAGCTACACGATGAATTGGTGTAACTTCATTATGAGCGATACAAAAATTAAAATATTATAATTACTGCAGATCTGTAAGAAAAATAAATGAAAAAAACCAGAAAGACTAGAAGAAGGTGGTGGCACCAATTTAATTTCATAATAAATAATCCAGGATTCTGGGTCTATTTTTACACTATTTATTTTTTGCTCAAAAACTCAGTAATCAATTTTAGAGAATCGTCGACATATTTTATCTGTGCTAAATCTGTTAGATACCACAATTTTTGTAAGAGTAAAAGTTGGGCGTCTCATCAAAATGAAGCTACTCACGAGAAATTTGCTTAAAAACCTAAAAGTAATAAATGGTTGGTTAAAATAGACACGGGATCCTGGACTACAACTATTGCCAGCGGGGTTTTACGCGTGATTTTTTCTTATTTCGTTGTAATAAAATCCTCAGGGGTGCAATTTTAATGAAAACGTAACAGGTATCAGCTGCCAAAATTTCTATTGTAGGTAGCTCCAGCGGCTGAGACTGAATCTACGTTAATTTCAGTCATTCAGGGCAAGTAATTTTTGCAAACGGTAATATTAGCAAATCCAACTTTGTACCTAGTTATTTTTCTTTTTTCTGTATTTATTTAGGATTCAGTGCCCAAATTCTCTTACTAATGAAAATTAAAGGAAAAAGCAAAGAATAGTTCCAAGATTAAAAACAGAACATTGCACAGCTTTTTCGTTATCTTTCTTTAAATAAATTAGTGAAACATTTTTTTCCAACTTCATATTAATAGCTGCATCTTATCAGTGACTTAAATCGAATTTTCACATGAATTAATACATCTTGGGTGTTTTTTGTGTCCGTTTCATTAAGTAATGTTGGTAAAGTCTTTTTAAAAAAAAACAAATTCAACTATCAAAAATTTGTCTCGCTACTTTCTACTGTTATTGTGCCCATACATATAGCTTTAATAAAACTACCAATTATTATTTTAAAATTTGCCTACATTTTATGAATTTTAAGATACGTAGATAATATTATTATGTAATATGCATATTTGTTACTCACATTGTTAAACATGATTTTAGATAGATAGATAGATAGAAAACTCTTTATTTGTACACCATAATATTACACAGTTACAAGAGTACATAAAATGTGAGATGTAGTGTACAAAGGGCGGCCTTATTGCCAAAAGCAATCTCTTTTGGGCAACCTTAGGATGGATCAAAATGTATAGGAGAGACAGTGGTAGTTGACGGTGCAGTGAGTTTTTAATTAATTATATTATTTGCAAATAAATATAACGTAAAACATATATTTATATATACACATACATACTTATACATACTAATAGATACACATACATATATAGATAACTAAATCACGTACGAATAAATATATAAATCCACAGCATACCCTAATTCGTGCGTGTCTGATTTTAGTAAATAATATATATTTTTTAATACTGTACATAATTTAATTTTTTTTTAACCTATGTATGATATGCTTCGGAATATGCTTTATTTTATTGTTTCGTTAAATTTCGTAGTATTTCTTCATTAATATTAACTTTGTTTGTTAGTACAATGTCATCTATATTCGATCTGTGGAACTTAATGTTACGCGGCTAGCTGGCGCTCACCAGACACTCGGGAGGTTTTAGTTACAGCAAAAACAGTGAGATGGCGCTGTGATATATTTTCATAACAGAGATGGAATGTCTCAGAATTTTCTTTTTGTATTGCAAGAATAAAAGTTAATTAAAAATTATAGCTGATAGATCAAGAATGAAGAAACTGGAGTTTAGAAAATGATGACATCAGTGGGCTATCGAACGACCGGGTGCCACGCTGTGCTCTCTCGGGAATTAGTGCGGAGTGAACACAGCTGGTGGTATCTCAGTTGTTCCCTAGTTCTTCTTCTTCTACGCTCTTTAAGTACCAAGATTATTTATCAGAAAAGAAGCTCAAGAACTGAATGGAGTAAAAGAAAACATAATTGTTGTATGACATATTTTGGTTTCAGCAATATATAAAAATTTAGACGTCTTAGGTACGTAACTGTTTCGGCATTGCTTATTTACATAATATATAATAAATAAATAGGCAAGGACAGAAGAGTTACGAACCTGTTTCTCAAATATTTATATCAACTGATCTTCTTTCATCTGTAATGTACATTTTGGTTAGAAATTCTTCATTTTAATGTAGATGGGCAAAGAAATTGTAGCAGCTGTCTGTTGATAACCTTTTTTTCCTTTCGTTTAATAGTACCATTAATAAAAGTAAATTTTCATATAACAGAAAAAAGAATAGTCCGGGATCCCCGGAAAAAAACTTTACAAGTTATTACTATCAAGCTAATTTTTCATGAGTGGCCTCATTTTGATGAGGGCCCACCTTTCACCTTACAAAAATTTCGATTGTGGTAGCTAACAGGCATAGCAGAAAAAAAAAAAACTTTAGAGCTTAAGACCGGGATAACGAACCACGCAATTTGTAGGACAATGTTACCGTTAAATTATATAAATATTAACTAACATTATTACATAATGGAAACAAATATTTGTCCTAAAAATGTATGGTTTGATCCTTCCAACATATATCGATTACGAGGTCATCAAAATTATACTAACTAGCTGATTTTTTAACAGTTGCTTAGTTAATATTTATATAATTTAACCGCCACATTGTCCTACAAATTGCGTGGTACGTTATCCCGGTCCTACGCTCTAAAGTCTTTTTTTAGGTGAAAGATGGGCCCATCATCAAAATGAAGCCACTCACGAAACATTTGCTAGTATAGTAATAACTTTTAAAATTTGTGCCTGGGATCCCGGACTAGAATATCTTTTAGCAGTTTCGAGTTTAGTCTGTAAGAAGTCGGTTAAAAAGGCAAAGTTTTTATGGTCAGGCAAAGTCGAAACAAGTCAATAACTATTGTCTACTAGATTTATAGGACATTGTTTTACTTTGTTTAATAATACTAATAGTAACAAAAAATACATTTCTACTCCGACATATGTACTAAACAGGTCTTTTTTAATTTTTCAGATTTGTACGAATGCACGAATTTGTAACCGACATGAAATTAGAAATTGTTCTTTATATTCAAGTTTTTATTCTTTGTAATATGTTTAATATTAAAATATTACGTAATTTCGTCTGCTGTGTGATTACTTGTAAGTTGTATTAATATATTAGAAACACTTTTAGTAAGTAGTAATATTACAACAGCTTGCCAGAGACAATTCGAAAAGCTAAAACCTTGTCTGTTTTTAAAATCCTGGTAAAGAAATACTATCTATCATTATGAATAATTTTGGTTCATTATTTATAATATATATTATGGTCTGATATGTATATGTGTAGGTATATGTATGCATTTTTCTATTTTATTTATTGTTTGAATATTCACTTGATGGTGTGTTACTAGTGTAAAGAAATCGCCGTGAGCGATAAGACCGCCAATTGTTACGTTTTCAACTTTGTAAATCATTCTTTGTTATGTATCTATCTTGTGTATACAATAAAGTTTATAAATAAATAAATAATATTACTAACAGAACATTGTATATATTTACACCTTATAGGTACGTTTTATTGTAAATTTAAATAATATAGAAAGTTCTTGTTAGTATGTACCTACAATACACCTATGTTACATATCGTATGTATAACGTCATTTACCAACTATTATTCATTTGAAACATCTGTTAAAAACCCTTGTATTTGTTATACCCCTATTATCCCACCAGATACCACTGGGTATAATATCTATCAAACTAGAACCTACCAAAAACCCAAAGTCGTACTAGAACGCGGAACCAGGTGCACCTTAGAAATGAAATCCCTGGAACCCCGATATCGTTATACCAATATTTGTTAACACGTAATTGTTACAACTCCTTCTAAAGGTTGTAGTAAAAAAAGTAACAGGCTAATATCTAAGGTTGCCTGGAAGAGATTGCTTTTGGCAATAAGGCCGCCCTTTGTACATTACATTATATATTGGTCATCTTATGTACTCTCTTTTAAATATGTAAAACGGTGTACAAATAAAGAGTTTTCTATCTATCGAAAAGGAGAGTTGTTAACACTTTAATGTGTGTCTGAGGCTACTGTTTTAGTATTTCAAATAACAAGTTATGTATATTTCAAATCTAAATGTTTGTATTGATTTGAATTTCAAACTGTCCAAACCAAGTAGATGTGGACTCGTGGTACATTTTATACCTTGCGATATAGGATACATATATAATAGGTTGATCGGCATGTATTTAACCACGACTAGCAAGAATGTTGATCATGTTTAACAGCTGTGCGTGACTTCACGAATATACCTAGGTATGTAATGAAAACAAGCTAAAGAAAATCTTAAAAAAGTATATTTTGTGGTTTGTTAATGTTAAAAGTATTTTAAATTCACATAGGCTATCTAAAACAAAAGAATAAAGAGGTACGTTATTCCTACCTCAGTACAGTACCTCCTCCGTACCTCATTCAACCTAATAGAAAGTACAATACAATACATAGGTAAATTAAAAGTTAAACACTACTGTTCTGCTACTGTTGGTTTTTTTAAAGACAACTCCCAGGAATATTCTTGTCGCAGGGGACTTTACAAAAATATACACGAAACACACAGAACACCCAGCCTCAGAACTACAATAAGTGGATCACAGTGTTGTCCCATCTGGTCAAGTGTAAACATGTGAATGGAGAAAGTTAGCTAGGTATCTGTATAGGTAGGTACGCCATTTTAGCGGAAATCAAATTATAAGTTGGAAATGCGTCTTCTTCGGCTATGTTCAAAATATATGACTTTGACTGCACGTTTGGCCTAGTGGTTTAAGTGGCCGCCACGCGCTTGCTACAGCGCCAAGTGTTGTGGGTTCAAATCCTACATGGGACAACACTTTGTGTGATCCACAAATTGTTGTTCTGAGTCTGGATGTTTGTGTCATGTATGTTTGTAAAGTCCCCCGTGATACGGGATGTGTCCTAATGCGGGAGTTGTCTTTTTAAAAAAAAAACAAAAATATAAAGCTAAAATATGAAATCAGCTATTATGTGTGGCGGCCATTTTTAATTTGGTTTTATAATATGCTGTATTCTACTAGACAAGCCCTTTCATTTGATACATTAAAGGTTGGATAAATTCAATTTTGGCACAGAGGACATCTTAAATTTATAGTTTCTATACAAAAAGCGAACATCTTCTTTGTACACGTCTCAAGGCGGGCTGTTAACAGGACCATAATATCATGGAATAATCATCAGATAAAATTTAATGTTGTTCATATTTGTAGTGTTATTGTGTTAGGTTTACAAATCTATTATATAAAAGCGTAATACCACTCACTTATTAATCACGAAATCTCAGAAACTATAACACCTACAAACTTGAAATTTAGCAGGTAGGTTCCTTATGGGGTGTAGACATCCGCTAAGATTTTAAAGTATTTTTTTTTTTTTAAGGATTTTACGAAACTCCACTCCTAAGGGCGTAAAACGGGGGTTGGACATTTGTATGAAAGTCCTATGTTTTTGAAGTAAGAGACTTAAAATGTATGCTCTATAGATGGTATGGAAGTGTACTAATGATGTATCTTTGGAAATTTGCAAACGAGGTTGCGTGGGTCAGCCAGTACTATTATATATATATACCATTAATATGGATACTAATGTTATAATAGTGGGACAACGGAACCCGGAATGAACCCTACCCCACTGATACTACAATCAGTCCAAGTGTGTGGGTATCGCACGTTCATTCGTACATCAACGCTGCGCAATATGCGTGTCGTTGTTATTAGGCGTGAGAGAAAGTTGAATGATGAAATGTCTATTCCTGTCAGGGTTGCCAACCATGCTTCTTAACAGCCTACTTCATTTCCCAGAAAAGTACACATTTGCATGAAAATTATACTCTGTCCATTACTTTATTTTCTTTTTGACAGCTCACGCCTATAAATTACCATATTTTTTTTCGGAATTATGTACTACAGTAATGTCGTACTTTATTGACGGTGACGGTACTTTAGTGACGTGGTCTGTGCATAACAAACAACCACAGACTATAAAACAGTACTTGAAATACGACAAATCGATCATATGATAAAAATAATTTGACTTCATGTAAGTATTTTTTCTGTAAATTTAATAAAAAAAGGATATAAAAATTGTATCTATGACTCCAATTGAATGATTGAATTTTTGCAAGGAATTAAGTCGAAATCTTGGAATTTAGGATCAAACCAAGAGTAAAGAACAATAACTCTGTTCATTCATCTAATTTACTGATTTATTATTTATATTTTTGTTTATATCTTACATAATATAAAAAACTAATGAAGGCATAATTAATATTTCAACAAAAAATATATAGTTAAAACGATTGAAAGTTCTTCATAAATAAAATCGCTATTCGTTTCAAATCGAATCGGTAATGAGTGAGGGCGTCACTAATTTCAAAATTTCTTGAACTGTCAAAAAGAAAATAAAGTAATGGACAGAGTATAATAAGTTAAAATGTAAGTACACACTATTAAAAAGATTATTTTATATTATTATTACCTACTGGTAGATAGGTAGATAACATATGTATTATTTTATTTGTCGATTTTTTACTAATAAAAGTATGTACTGAAATTTATTTTACCCACAAACATATTTTAATTTGATAAATTCATATACAGGGTTACTGGTTAAGTTGACCTATTCCCGTTAAGGCGTGTAGTTTACATAGTTTTTGACTGATTTCACTATGAAACACTCTATCCTGAATCTATAACATAGGTATAAAAAAAACCTAACCTAACGCGTTTTGCCTAGTAAGAACTAGTTTTAACTGATATTCGATTTGAGCATTAGTTAATTCTAGTATTAACAAAGGCATACATTAAAAACTAGTTCTAACTAGGAAAAACGCGTTCTATCTAAAAACTAGTTTTAGCTGTAACATATAATGTATATCACTACATAGTATAAAACAAAGTCGCTTTCTCTGTCCCTATGTCCCTTTAAATCTTTAAAACTACGCAACGGATTTTGATGCGGGTTTCTTTAATAGATGGAGTGATTCAAGAGGAAGGCTTTTATTTATAATAACTGCATAATATAGTATGGGAACACTGTTAATTTTCGAGATTTCTAATGTGATGTAGCAAATAAACACATTTTTTTGCGCTTACATTGCAAACGCTGGTTGCACCCTACGAGATAGATCAAAATAATGTACTACAGTATTGTACACCTTAAAAAGTACTACAAAAAAGTCCGCGACGGTATATGTCTATCTCTTAGGGATAACCCACAACAACCATTTTTTATTCCTTTCTTTTTACGAGAAATAATGGCTTATTTACGAAGTGATTTTAAGCAATACAGAATGAATCCTTATACAATTAAGTAAATTAAATACATTGTGCATTTAATATAGATCAAAATGGTCCTTTACAGTATCTAATTTAAATGAAAATATTCGAAGATATTACAGATTTAAAATGCATGAATCGTGCCGTCGGCGGGGGCATCTGAAATCCACCCGTGCGAAGCCGGGGCGGGTCGCTAGTATAGGATAAAAATACTTTCTACTTTTCTGTACAAGAAATTGACTTTCTCCTTGTTGGCAACCTTAACTCCTATGTTTAAGTTACATATTTGTGATTGTTTCGCATAATTGTAATTTTATAGTTCCTCGTGTAGAAAAAAATACGCGGAAAGTATAAAATTGCGATGTATTTTTATTAATTTTTATACTTAAAATTGTGAAACTTTAAGTAAGCATGAATTGTACAACTTTTAACGTTACATCACCTTTTACAAAAATAAGTCGTGCATAGTGACGTCTACCACAGAAAATATTTTTGACTCCTTTCTTCCAAGACTGGTACAACCTGAGATTATCATCTATACCTACTAATATTATAAACGCGAAAGTTTGTAAGTATGGATGGATGAATCTTTGTTACTCTTTCACGCAAAAACTACTGAACGGATTTAGATGAAACTTTACACTAATATAGCTTATACATCAGAATAACACATAGGCTACTATTTGCCGCGATAACCGACATATACGCGCGTGGAGCCGCGGCAACAACTAGTGCTTAATAAAATTAGTATCTATAAAAAAATTGTACCTCTATTTACGAAATATACGCGAACGGAGGAGTATGAAAGGCACAAATAAATTTTATATGGGTGCGGTATTTAGTATGTTCGAGTCCGACATAGCCAAAAAAAGGAGTGCAGAAAGCTATAAAAAAAAATGGCCACTGAGCGACCACTAGTAGATTTTATTTATGTTTGGCTCTGCCAAGATGACTCTACTCAGCCTGATGGAAACCATAAGCGGAATCAAAGAGTGGTGGTCACCATACTCATTGCGAATGCAGACAATGCACCATGGTGACCCACACTAAGGCGGCCTAGTGATGCTTCTGCATCACTGGGTCTCCACAATATAGTTGCACAAAATGGATGGCAAGGTTGATTACTATGATTAGTAGGTCCTACAAAGAATACAATTAGTTTTGTGTTCACACCCACAAGATTCTCCTAAAAAGTAGTGTCGTTTAATTTCACATCACCTACATATAAGCCAAACGACTCTTTTCTCGTTATAAACAAGTCTCGCTCGGGTCACTGGCTTTTACAAAAATGGCATCTTTTATTTATGGTCGACTATACAACCTCTTCGGTTTGAAACTATAATATTTTACGAAGTTGCACATATTCAATAAGATTTTACTTTTATGGTAATAATAACCCTTCCGGTGCGGATTCGCCAGCCACTGTTGCCACCTAGTTTTGAAATTGCGCACATTCGCCAGTATATTCAGTATAACTGCATATTAACTATTATTGATTATTATAATCTTTTTGTAGTAGTTATATTATAGAACATTACATTCCCTGTTCATGTAGTTTAAATGCTAATCTGAATAACCAAATAGACAATTTTCCCCACTACAGTAATATATTTTTACCCGACTACGGCAAAGCTAATGATTTTGACAGGCTATGTATGTATGTAAGTATGTATGTATGTTCATCTGTTCCCTCATAGCTCCTTAAGTACTTATTAGAACTGGACAAATGAGGTATCGTTAGAAGCGTCTTTATCGTCCGCTGGTTATAAGCTATATGACGTGTCACTGAATCTAATGTGGCGCCCTGTAGCCGACATAAATTACTGTATTAAAAAATTAATTTGAGATAAATTTGCCGTGTTTGGTATCATTGCAAAGGGCGTTACTTGTACATTTAAAAAAAAAACATATTATTAGCATTTACTCGTGACTTTGTCCGTATTTATTCCATAAGTGTGATATTTCTATGGTATTGTCTGTTCCCTAATTCTTTCTAAACTACTAGTCAGAATAAGACAAATGAGGTATCGTTAGAAGCGTCTTGATCGTCCGCTGGTTATAGGCTATATGACGTGTCTGTCAGTGAATCTAATGTGGCACCCTCTAGCCGACATAAAGGCCTGTATTAAAAAATAAATTTGAGATAAATATGCCGCGTATGGTATCATTTGAAAGGGCGTTCCTAGTACATTTCAAAAATATATATATATATATATATTATTAGCATTTTCCCGTGAATTTGTTCGTATTTATTCGATAATTGTGATATTTCTATGGTACCTATTTAAAATATACTTTGCAAGGAAATTAATATTATAGAGGCACCAAAACATTTTAAATAAAAAAACAGACAAAAAAATAAAATCTTTGGGCGTAGCGTAAACGGGCCCAACGATTTTTTTTGTCTTACCTTACCTTAGATTGATGAGGGAGAGGGATGTGATGACTGGAACGTGGGACCTCCCTTATTTTTTTTAGTTTTTAGTATATTATCTATTCTATATATACTTATAATAAAAACTAGCTGACCCGGCGAACTTTGTACCGCCATATTTACATATCTGCCTCAGCTTCCCACAGGCAGTGTACAGTCGCGGATGAAAAAAAACACTTCGCCCATTATCTTTTATTTTTTTCTTTCTAGTAAAAAAAGAATGAATGAAATCGGACCATGTGTTGTTGAATTACAACTAAGTACATATATTGACTTTCATCCCCTCTCTCCAGGAAACCGTGCTGAATTTCGGGATAAAAAGTATCCTATATCCTACCTCGTAGTATGAACTCAAATCATGCCAAGTTTCATTTGAATCCGTTCAGTAGTTTCGGCGTGATGCGCGGCCAAGATACAGACAGACAGACAGACAAAAATTAATAAAATTACAGTTTTGGCTTCAGTCTCGATAATAGAGAGCCCTCCAAAAAAAAAAAAACATAATGTCTTTAATGTACAGAATTGGACTTGTTACATTTTTATTATAAGTATAGATGTAACAGGTCCAATTCTGTACATTAAAGATATTTTGAAATTTTTTTTGCAGGTCTCTCTTTATTCGATACTGAAGCCAAAACTGTATTTTTTTTTCATTTTTGTCTGTCTGTCTGTCCGTCTATCTGTATCTTGGTATTAGGTTTATTTTAACTTTTTTGACTGTATATAAAAATATAATGACGTCATGTCATGGAGAAACTCATTCAGACTAATTTCGCAACTCTGTACACCAAACTTATGTAATACATATGTAATTCATAGAAATAAATGGAGATGCAGTGACATACATTGAAAAGGGGTTTGCTCAAATAGATTGAGTGACTATCACAGGAAAATTGGTGAAGTTTTGAAGAAAGTTGGATGATTTTTTTTCATAACCGTTAGAGATTGGCATTTCATACATTTAGTTTTTTGAATGATCACTGGACAGATTACGAGTATAGTTTTGGTTTTACACAGGGGCGTCTTTACCTGCACACGGGCGCAGCGGTATTACAGAGTGCTAGCCGCTGCACTTTAATGAATCTGCGCGCTTATTGAAGGGCGCTGTTTCCGTTTTTAACTTATAAAAAAAACATTTTAAAAATAATTGTGAGACGTACTTTGTCTTAATTTATACTACTTTAAAATGAGACTTTCACTATAGTTTTCATTTCACCTATTTTTAAAAAAAAATAAGAACGAAAAAATGATTATTTATTTCTTTACATTTTACAGTTTTTTCTTCACTGTTGCCAAACTGCAGAACAGTTTGTAATTTTCGTACATTATATAAAACATAATTTCTTAAACATGTACATAAAACTTGTTTCCCAATACACACACGTGTATAATCTTCAAAAAATTATATGTACCCACTTATTAGCTTATTCGTATTTCTTTTTAACCGACTTCAAAAAGGAGGAGATTCTCAATTCGACTGTTTTTTTTATATTTTTTACCCATAACTTTCGACTGGGTGAACCGATTTTGATGATTCTTTTTTATTTGAAAGCTGGTGCTTCCCGAATGGTCCCATTTAAATTTGGTCCAGATTGAAGTCGGTTTTTTTTGTTAAAATTTGTAATTATTAGCTAACAGAAAGAAGTTATTTTCATTGTTTTTTATTTTATGTATGAGCCTGCCAAAGTGACTCTTCTCTGTCTGATGGAAAGCATGAGCAGAATCCATGAGTGGATGGTCACCATACTCATTGCGAATGCAGACAATGCAGCATGGTGCCTCATACTATGGCGGCCTATTAAGATGCTTTTCCATCATTGGGCCTCTGGTCCCGTACTCACTTATGAAACACGATAGCACGAATGCTGTCAGGTTGGTCTTTTGTGAGAGGTTAGTACCGCCCAGATCGTCGTTCGTACTGTTTTTTTTTTTCGGACATCTAACCCACAACGCCATCTAGTCCCAAGCTAAGCAGAGATTGTGTTATGGGTACTAGACAACTGATACAAATACATATTTACTAAATTAAGTTAAATCAGCGTGGCTGCTACCGTGAAAATTGATTTGATTGTTAATAAAATCGAAAACGGGGTGAACGGTCGAAATGGTCAATAAATTATTACTTTTACGGGAATTAACGCGATCACTATTTCAAGGTACTACATACCTCTGTTTTGCCTGACGTTTTTGAAATTGACAATTTCAAAAACGTCAGGCAACGATCTATATCTATCAACGTCTAACGATACCTCATTTGTCCAGTTCTAATAAGTACTTAAGGAGCTATGAGAGAACAGATGAACATACATACATACATACATAGCCTGTCAAAATCATTAGCTTTGCCGTAGTCGGGTAAAAATATATTACTGTAGTCGGGAAAATTGTCTATTTAGTTATTCAGATTAGCATTTAAACTACATGAACAGGGAATGTAATGTTCTATAATATAACTACTACAAAAAGATTATAATAATCAATAATAGTTAATATGCAGTTATACTGAATATACTAGCGAATGTGCGCAATTTCAAAACTAGGTGGCAACAGTGGCTGGCACCGGAAGGGTTATTATTACCATAAAAGTAAAATCTTATTGAATATGTGCAACTTCGTAAAATGTTATAGTTTCAAACCGAAGAGGTTGTATAGTCGACCATAAATAAAAGATGCCATTTTTGTAAAGGCCAGTGACCCGAGCGAGACTTGTTTATAACGAGAAAAGAGTCGTTTGGCTTATATGTAGGTGATTTGAAATTAAATGACACTACTTTTTAGGAGAATCTTGTGGGTGTGAACACAAAACGAATTGTATGCTTTGTAGGACCTACTAATCATAGTAATCAACCTTGCCATCCATTTTGTGTAACTATATTGTGGAGACCCAGTGATGCAGAAGCATCACTAGGCCGCCTTAGTGTGGGTCACCATGGTGCATTGTCTGCATTCGCAATGAGTATGGTAACCACCACTCTTTGATTCCGCTTAAGGTTTCCATCAGGCTGAGTAGAGTCATCTTGGCAGAGCCAAACATAAATAAAATCTACTAGTGGTCGCTCAGTGGCCATTTTTTTTATAGCTTTCTGCACTCCTTTTTTTGGCTATGTCGGACTCGAACAGACTAAATACCGCACCCATATAAAATTTATTTGTGCCTTTCATACTCCTCCGTTCGCGTATATTTCGTAAATAGAGGTACATTTTTTTATAGATACTAATTTTATTAAGCACTAGTTGTTGCCGCGGCTCCACGCGCGTATATGTCGTTTATCGCGGCAAATAGTACCCTATGTGTTATTCTGATGTATAAGCTATAATGGTCAATAAATTATTACTTTTACGCGAATTAACGCGATCACTATTTCAAGGTACTACATACCTCTGTTTTGCCTGACGTTTTTGAAATTGTTTCAATTGATGAAACAATTTTATCAATAATATCGAAAATGTGCGGGTGGATGAAGAACCCTCTACTTCACGGATTCGACGACGGAGGGCGTGCGCCGCTGAGCCAGTCAGCCTGTGACCACGGCCAGTGCAACCTGGTCGAAACGTCAGGCAAAACAGAGGTATGTAGTACCTTGAAATAGTGATCGCGTTAATCCCCGTAAAAGTAATAATTATTATATCATGGAACGCGAAAGTTTAAAAGTTAGTATGGTCAATAAAATATTCACGATATCTCCTTAACGGAAAAAGCATAACTTTCATGGCAACATTTAGGTTTCTTTGTGAACTGTTAAAAAGTAACGCGATATGATCTTGTTACAATAAATTCCACCTAATTTAAAAAAGTTTCACAAAACAACCTTTAACACTGTTTTAAATTACCTTAATTTTTGTAATTAGCCTTACGTTTCTTAATTTGAATGTCATGCTTTATATCCATATCTACTAATATTATAAATTCGAAACTAACTTTGTCTGTCTGCCTGTAAAGCATTCACGGCTAAATCGATTTCAATGAAATTTGGCGTGGAGATACTTTGACTCTTAAGGACGGACATAGGACATAGACTACTCTTTATTTATTTTATTTATTTATTTATATCTTTATTGTGTACATAAAAAAAAATATAACAAAAAATTAGTAACAAATTTGTATAATAATATGTAACAATTGGCGGTCTTATCGCTCACGGCGATTTCTTCCAGACAACCTTAGTATGGATATTGGGTGTTTATGATATTAAGGCAGTTAATACACCAGCGACACACCATCACGCGAATATTCAATCAATAAATAAATTTTAAAAAGAAAACGTATACTTACACATATACATACATACACATAAACATACATATATATACAAACTATAATATATATTTTAAGTAAAGAAACCAAAATCATTCATAGTGACAGATAATAATTCTTCACCAGGTTTTTAAAAACTGACAAGGTTTTAGCTTTTCGGATGGTCTCCGGCAAGCTGTTCCACAGTCTTACTGCTTGCACAGTAAAAGATTTGTCGGTAAACCGAGTGGAGTGTTGTGGCATTTTTAATTTTAAATTCTCCGATGACCTCAGGTCCTTGCAATGTGTGTTTCGCAAGAACTGAAAACGTTCTTTGAGATAAGAAGGTGTGAGAGGATGGAACAGAACACTGTATAAAAGAGAAAGTATATGAAGATTCCGGCGAAAGCGTATTGGTAGCCACTTGAGTTTAGAACGATATTCTGAAATATGGTCATATTTGCGCAATCCAAATATGAATCTGACTGATGCAGAGATTTTGAAGTCGCTCAAGTTTATTTAATTGGTCTTCGGTGAGATCGAGATAGCTGACATCACTATAGTCAAGGATAGGAAGAAGAAGAGATTGTGCGAGGGCAATTTTTGTGTTGATGGGAAGGAAGTTCCGTAGCCTTCGCAGAGACCCTGCTGCCGCGAATAGTTTGCGACTAACTTCCCCAATCCGAGGTCTCCAGGATAGATAGCTGTCCATATAGATACCCAAGTTTCTTACTTTATCGCTATATGGTACGACCGCACCATTGCAATTAACAACTGGTATCTGCTGAAAGTTTAATTTACAGTGCAGCCTGGAACTACCCACTATAATGACTTGAGTTTTGATTGGATTTACTGTAAGTCCATACTCCCTACTCCAGTTACATATTTGCATTAAGTCCATGTTTATGTTATTCACTGCCTGTGCTAAATTATCAGGAGTAGCTTGGGAGTAAATTTGAAGATCATCTGCATAAAGATGGTAGGAAGAAAGTAGTTGATTTGTGATAGAGTTTATAAAAACTGCAAAAAGTAACGGGGATAAAACGCCGCCCTGAGGTACGCCCGCAGATGTTGTGCACCAAGAGGAGTAACTCTTTACCACGATAACTAACATACAAACGGGCAAAGCCGCATGCAAAAGCTATCATTTATACATACACGAATAGTTATATACTCGTTAAATGTATATGATATTTAGGGTTGCCAGATTTTTTTTTAGCCTATAAGGGACAAATGCTGAAATGGGCAAAAAAATACGGGATTTCAGGTTTTTACCCGGGACAAAATAAAAACAAAATTATTTAGTAAGACTTTTCGTTTTTAGGGTTCCGTACCCAAAGGGTAAAACGTAACTCTATTACTAATACTTCTCTGTCTGTCACCAGGCTGTATCTCATGAACCGTGATAGTTGAAATTTTCAGAGCTGATGTATTTCTGTTGCCGCTATAACAACAAATACTAAAAAATTGAATAAAATAAATATTTAGGGGGGCTCCCATACAACAAACGTGATTTTTTGCTCGATATTGATAACGGCAACAGGTAGACGCTTGAAATATTTACAGAATATTTAACTGACTTTAAAAATAAATAATTAAATAAAAACAAATATATAAGGGAGGCTCCCATACAAAAAACGTGATTTTTTTGCTCGTTGTTGTTAGTTATGGTACGGAACCCTTCGTGTGCGAGTCTGACACGCACTTGCCCGTTTTTTTTATATTTTTCCGAGGATCGAGTTGCTTTTAACATATTTTTATAATTTATTAACATATTTATAAAAATCGATACAACTGTAATCGTAATTAAAAACGGACATCAAATTCGCTCTTCATCCAGAAACAGTGATTTCGGTATTGCAAAGCCCTTCGATAATTTTCTTCCATTTTTCAATCGCACCCATACTTTTGCAATCAGAAGGTGTTCTAACAATATCCACGCTTTTTTTAATTATTCAGTAGCAATATAGCATTCCATATAATTTACTTCTTCTAACTTAAACAGTTCCGCAGCTTCTTGAAAATTATTGTAAAAATTAAATCGAAGTGACACTCTGACCACAGATCAATTTAACACACAGTAACACACTCTGACCCTGACGTCATAGACGCTCGCGTTGCCTGTGCAAATACATGTGAAACATAGATCGACCGATTTTAGCGATACGACAAAAATACGACAATACAAACGACTTCAATCTGGACCAAATTTAAATGGGACCACACGGGAAGCACCAGCTTTCAAATAAAAATAATCATCAAAATCGGTTCTCAAAATCATCAATCATCAAAACACACAAATGCTCGAATTGAGCGGAAATCCAACCTGGCGATCAAATAAATTGCGTTTATTCATCAATATCATAATTGCATCATCGCTATCTTAAAACATTTTATTATGAAGTTACCCTAGCCCAAACCCTTACCTGATTCTGATGTAGTGTACTCAAAGGGCGGCGATATGATTATTGAGTTCCAGTAGTCCTTAGGGGCAGTCATTATTTCCCTCAATTGATCCCTCCACTCTTGTGCCTTTCTATAACAAACAAAAATTTAACAAAAGAAGAAACGACTTCAATACTGGACCAAATTTAAATGGGACCACTCGGGAAGCACCAGCTTTCAAATAAAAAGAATTATCAAAATCGGTTCACCCAGTCGAAAGTTATGAGATAACTAACTAACTAACTTAAAAATATAAAAAAAACAGTCGAATTGATAACCTCCTCCTTTTTTTGAAGTCGGTTAAAAAAGATTAAAAACCAAAAACCTGACTACGTAAAACTTTCTGATAAAATTATATACTATAACTTTTGCCCGCGGCTTCGCTCACGCAGACTTTCATACCCTGATTTATGGAATTCGTGGAATTTTGTGGAATACCCAAAATTCTTTTCTTAGTGCTCACTTACGTTATATAAAGAACCTACATGCAATATTTCAGGATTCTTGGTTCAGCGGTTTGGGCTGTGCGTTGATCTCTGGGTATGTCAGTCACCTTCCTCTTTTATATACGAGTATATAGATAGATACCTTATGTCACCCAGGCTATAATTCGAAATCAATGATACCTCATTTATTGAAATCGGTTCAGTAGTTTAGACGCTACGGTGGAACATACAAACATCCAGACTGCCGAAACTATTACCCTTCCGTTTGGCTTTGCCGGAGTCGGGTAAAAAGTCTTTAACAATAAAAATACACAGAATAATATAAGCATAACCTTGTAAAACATAAGTCTTTTGTTTTCACAGCTTAAATAAAAAAATATGACCCAGAATAGTGAATTTATTAATATAATATATGTAGTGATTTTATGTATATTATTTATATTTAATGTAGGTTTATCTGTTATTTTCATAATTCAATTTCTTTACACCTTACCAGATCTTATTTCTACACACCTGAAGGTCGACTGGGAGAGAATGCCTCAAAGCATTAAGTCCGCCTTTGTACAACATTTGCAATAAGTAATAAATAAATAGTCATGGTACTTCAATGCTTATAAACATATTTAATTTTTTTTTATTGTATTTATTCTTAGAATTTTAAATTGGTTAATTCCTTTTAGAGATTATCCAGAAAAGGGAGACGTACATAAAGACAAAAAAGAAAGTTGTTTATGTAAGTACCGTATTTATATACTTTCATATGCGTTTAGTGAAAAGCTGTTCCTTAGAAATTACAAATAGACACATCAATTTGATTAATTTGTACAGATTTTAAATTATGAAAATCATTTTATTAATAGTAGGGAGCCCACGATGCTAAATGGAGCTTTACTGGAGCGTCATAGAGACCTATTGGGTTGCAAAGCTTAGATTATAAAAGAAAAAAAAGTCGTGTGGTGTCGTGGGACACCAGATAGGAACGAAGTTCCTTATCAAAAATACAGATGGCGCTGTACAAAATTTTTCGTTCACGAAATAAATAAATATTTACAGATGGCGCTATACTACATTTTTCGTTCACGCTCTTTAGAAACCATAAAATTGTCTTAACACCTTAATTTTATTTAAAATGATTATCAAACTGTTACCGCTAATAGCTTATCTTATTAGTAGCAGGTAAAACAACACATGCCCAAAAACAAGTGTTATTGAAAAATTAAACTTAACGTATTACAATAAAGCACATAATAGTACAAAGAATAACGAGTTACATTCCACTGACATTAAATAGTGTGTTCGCGTCTTATCGCTTCTATTTGGGACATGGACAAAATGGAGTTGCTTTTCGATTTAAAAAAATACGGTAGTTGGATGGACCAACAAATAATTAATTCTTCACACAATTTTTATTTCTTCTTTTGATTCTGATAGCTAAAAGTTTGAATAGAATTTTATTATAAATTATAATAAGTATTAATTTAATATTCCACTCAGATATTAGACCTTCTATACCTACGTGCTTGTATTTATACATATTATATTGCACTGTTCCATAAGTTGGACTATATCTAAACTGTAATCATCAAATATATTTTATATTCCAACTTAAATGTTTTTCAGATATTTACGAATGGACATACATATAATTTTAAATTTTGGTAATCACGTTTAGAATCTGGTATAGACCAACATTTATAAACTGTTTGCAATTTTGACAAAAATACATACATGCAGATCGAAAGAATAACCTACTTTTTTAAAATCGGTTAAATATTCTTAATAGATTATAATACCTACCTGTAAAGTTGGTTATGCTGTCTTTTTTATTCTCCTGATTTCTTTTTCTGTTTTGTACATATCATCTTCACAAAAATGGTTGGAACACACCACACTAGATGCATTTGGTTTATATAAATTTTGGAAAACAAAAACAAATCTTCAATTAACCTAAAAAAATATTTGTAAAGGAGACTCCATCATTATCCTACTGACTTTGTTCGCTAGCACTCGGCTTGTCTTGTTTTCTCTTATGAGCATCGCCCGTGAGTGTGAAAGGGATAGATGCGTACATTAGAAGCCGTACAACGGCTTCTAATGTAATCACACATTTTATCAAAATATTCATAAAATTAGCCTTAAAGCATAACGAAAATACACCAATATGTTAGATTAAAGATGACTTACTGAAAATATGATATTCCATCCTTCTTTTGCACTTTTAAAGTGTAATTTTTACAAGTTTTTACTACGCACTTCGGCATTGCTAATTGTGTAAACAGGAGCGCGGCCACCAAGCGAATGAGAGCAAAACAAGGCATATTGTTGTTTTATGCCTTGTTTTGCCGGTGCCACTTTTTAAGCGGCAACAGTGCATCTATGATATATTTGATCGAAGATATAAGCTGACGGAAATTATTTTGAAAAAAATTTAAGTTCAGGTGCCATTCTCAAAACTTTCCTAGTTACCTGCGTACGCTATACTAAATTTTTCGTTTATGAAATAAATAAATAAATATTTCGGACATCTTTTTTTTGTAAATACATACATATTATACATAGAAAACATCCAAACTCCGTAAAAACATTTGCAGATCATACAAACATTTGATCCGACCCGGGATTCGAACCCGAGACCTCAAGCATTCGCATACGCTACCATTGTACACCAACAATACCCTCTCTGATATAGTTAATTGGCTGAGATCAAATAACCTAGCAATAAATCTCAATAAAACTAATATTATGTTATTTCGGAATAGGGTTAGACCTCAAATTGATATAAAAATAGAACATGAAGGTGTAGAAATAAAGGAAGTCGATACTGTGAAGTTTCTAGGTTTAACAGTAGATAGTAGTTTAAACTGGAAATCGCAAATAGAAAATATTTGCCTTGCACTAAATAAAATTTCATATGCTCTGTACATGTTGGTAAAATCAGTTAGTGTCCCTACTGTGGTGACTGCATATCATGCGTATGCAGAGTCTATTGTACGTTATGGTATCATATTTTGGGGAAATTCCACGGATTGGGAGATGGTATTCAGAGCTCAAAAGCAGTGTATTAGGTCCATATGTAATATTAAGAGCAGAGACAGCTGTAAACAACATTTCTTTAACTTAAAGATATTGACTCTACCAAGTATATACATCTTAGAGGTTGCCATGTTTGTAAAGAGAAACATGCGGTTATTTGACCATCTCCATGGTACCCGCTATGGATATAAGATAAAAACAGTGCACAATACCACTACTCTCATGAATAAAAGCATTCTCTGCATGACATCAAGAATTTTTAATAAACTGCCACCTGATTTATGCCGTACACAAAATTTACATGATTTTAAAGATAAATTAAAAACTTTATTGTTACAAAAAACATACTATAGTGTAAAGGAGTATCTAGAGGATAAATGTGTCGGCACGATCTGAGTACTTGTTGTTTTGGATGTTTTGTTATTGTTGACTGAAGTCGATGTTGACATGAATTGTATCTGTATTTTATTTTCTAATATTGACATTTTTAATTTTGTTGTTTGGATTGTTTATATTTTTAATTTTTTGTTATTTGATTGAAATTGACTTTTGTTTTCCTTATGTGTAATCTTGAATGTAATTTCATATTTAATGTTTGCATGCCTAGAGGTGGAATGTGGCTGCTCCATCATTATAGTGTAACATCTCCTTGTACAACCCACATTCGCAAACAAATAAAGATTGATTGATTGATTGATTGTGATACCGAGGCAGTTAATCTTACGTTACGGACGCTTTTTGCCGGCTAGGGTACCCCTCCGCAACGCCCCATAAGGAACTTCGTTCCAAAAATGTTATAACTGTATCTGTATACCTTTTCATCGGTGGGGGAAGCGGCTATGGATGTTCAAAAATGTAATAAAAAACTGTTGCATGGACATACTCAGCGCGTCTGAGATATTGATAGCATCCATGTCCTACGTATTTTTAATAATGTTAATCTGATCGTTTGCATGATGGGTGTGGTTGTACGTAAGGGTTAAGAATGACAAAAAAAATATCGAGTGCGTCAGAATTTAAGAATGTTATAAGAAATCTTTGGAACTATTTGAAGCGAAATACAATTTTGCTTGTATTCGACAAGTTGTTATTGTAACTGAACTTAAAAATATTGACTACGTTACATACACACTTATATTTGTACTAATTGTTTCCCACAACTTTGTCTGCGGATGATTAGTATTGCATACTTCACATATTTTTTTTCAAATGAATACAACGCTATAGTTGGTTCCTACATGCACTAACTTCGCAATACAACATCGATCAATACAAGGGGGCGCACCCAGCGCTTTCCGGAAACAGGGAGGCTGTGGCCTAGGACTTAAACCAACCACGCTATATAGGTCTCCCGGACCTTCGTTCACGAGTCTGCGCAACTAGTTGCTGTTATTGTGTGCAATGAATATTCAGATTTGTCGACGAAATAGAGATAACTATTTCAAGGTACTTCTCGTTACACGTATAAATGCATAAATCTTGTATGATGTGATAATATTTATATCACTGTCACGAAAACGACACTAGGAAATCGGTATATTTTAGCACAGAAAAACAAAGAAATTTGATTAAAAGTTTACAGATAAAAGTTGCACGGGATAAGGTAAAGAAAACAATAATTTTACATAACTGGTAGTCCAATAATTCTTATAATAGTCGTTCCAGACCTTAAACCGTGTGCGACTTAAAATAGTGTGCTGCAATGTTATAAATTACAATTATGCAGCGCACATGACATTACCTTAAATAAGATAAGGTGTTGGCGTCTTCTAGTCTAAATATTGTTGGCTTGGTAGTAGTAGATCAAAGCCAACACACATGCCAACTGTCTCTGGCACATCCCTCCATTGCATAAACAAGGGTATGACGAGCAAGGGCACACTGGTAGTGTCGTAATTATGTACACGTTTATTAACTATGCAATCTCAAACGCGAGAAAATATATAATCTCGGCGAAGGTCATTAGCTAAAACTAAGTTATTATTCTTGGATTAAGTAAAGTAAAACTAATAAAAATATGGTAAAAAGGCAAATACTAGATATTTTTGGCCTACGGGAATTGATGAAATAATATCGTGCAATGTTTATAGAAACCTACTGGATGTGCTCTGCATTATTAAGTAGGTACACAAATCAGTAGCATTTTAATGGCGTTTGCGTAGAAAGTTAGACACAAATCTTCTTGCACTTGCACACTGATATACCAACATAGACCTTGGCTAGAAGCAAGCACAAAAAACAGCACTACTAACCTGACTTGACTTAACTTGCTTGACAATTTTTTTATTATTTAAAGTACAAAAATGTACATATTTGCAATTTTTATATGCTGAGAAAAATCAATGAATTGTTATAAATTTATTAAAGTTACAAAATTGACAACGTTCCCTCACCCCTGTTTCTCCGAAAGGGTAGGTAGAAGCTTATTACAAACTTAGATTTTATCAACTAGTAAGACTAAATTAAGTCTCACTCATTTAGTGGGCAACCGATTGTCATCAACCGAACCCTTGGGAAACTAACATTTTTAAAATAATGTTAGTTTTCCAATTTTTATCAGTAGAATGTTTACCTAAAAGATAAAACGATTTCGTCGCTTAGTGTTATCTTCGCATTAACATTTCGGATTTTAAAACTGCGTTCTCACTTCAAGTTCACGGCCGTCTGGAACCTGCTGGATCGATCGAGGGTGCAGCTCCGCTCTCACATTGCGACTTGCAACCCTGACCTGGAGGGTGAGGCGGCATCGAAGTGAAGGGTGGGAGGGGAAGTGCGGAGGCTTGCATCGAGCTGCCCGGCTGCACTGAGCAGTTATTTCGGTGCAGCTGATCGGCCGCAGTCGCTCGCCGCGCCTCCGATAGTGCGCGCGCCACGGTACTTGCATCGACTTACGCCTCTATCCGTCATTAAAGAAATTGCCACCATTTACATTGTGCGTTAAATATTTATGTCCAAAACGGTAGTGGTCTGGCTCGTCTCCGCCATCGCACCTGTTGCACAAGCTCTCGCGAGGTGAAACCGCGTGGAAAACTATTTTTCTCGGTAGCGGACGCGTCTACTTTCACCGTTCACATTCCGCAGTAAGGGGCTTTTGCACAAAACCAGTCTCCACAGTAACTTTTGATGACTGTCACGTGCCAAAACTAGGTTTAACTCTAAGAGTTCACTGATAAGATGCACATTAGTTGCTATACCTACTATGCGGTAATGTATATGACATTATATACATTATTATGTAGGTCAGGCTATAATATAACAATAAATGGCTTAAATAGTTGGATAAAGCATCAAATAAAGAAGTCAACCAATTTAACGAAGTAGTTATAATATTTGTAACTTATCGATTTCATGTACTGAGACTATTATCCATCACGATGTATAATAATATCTGTAAATTATCATCCTTTGTTTGAAGCTGAGACCCTGAGACATACGTGCAGTACCTGACGATCCAAATAAACTACAGGTGACAAATCAATTATTGTTTTAATACATCATTAGATGTCGAGAATGTACCGTAAATATGCAGTAGTTGGCATTTAGCCAGGGATGCAGATGCGAAGGTCATTCGGGTGGGATGCGATGTGGGAAAGGGCTAAAAGAGGGTGAGAGTGCGGAGGGGGAAGGGAGCAGGGGTAATGCAATGATTTAACAGCGCAGGTGCATCCGGGACCTCGGAGCTCTACATATATATCTATTACATATCACATCTGAGCTTTGTCCAGTTTTGCGGGATCGTTAGACGCGTAAATACCTCTAGCCGCCAGACGACCTAGTGACTCTAAGTGGCAGTTTTCAGTGATATCCAAGGTGATCTTCATTTACTAACTAAATAATAAACAAAGATTAATTATTATTCATCACAATAAAGCTGCATCTCCTAATAAAGGAACATGCCATAAATATGGCTCTACTTTAGACTCATACAATGATTGCTGATCAGAAATCACTACTTCTGCAGAATCCTTTGCTCGAGGTGTTGGCTCTTCATACATACGAGTACTGTCCTTATATTTTGTTATCCATTTTAAGTAACTACTGCCACGTAGTATCATTGTAGAAAATATTTTTTTGTTTGCACATTACCTATCATTAAAACATCTGCATCTAAAACTCTTTGTTAACTTGCTTGGATAATATAATAGGTATAACAACCAGTTATATTGTTTTTCATCAATATCCGAGATTTCTTCTTACAATAGAAAAAAATAAGAGATTGTGTCCATACTATGACGATATCTTTACTTATCACGAACACTATCAAAATGTAGTGTTTGATTGGCAGTCATAACTATCACTTTCATTTACTTGTGCACGTTGTCCGCTACAGTCGCTAACGTAATAGAAAGGCAGTTTCAACAACATAATTGATGTGAAATGATAACCGGTATCCAAAACTTTTCGTATGGAGAGATTGCGAAACGTACACGGTACGCATGTAAAGGCAGGAGCACACTTGGTAACTTTCGCTCGCGGGACCGTTGACCGTGGCTCGACTTTCTAAACCATGTCGTAACAGCGGTGATCGCCCCGCGGCTGGCCATTGTAATTCACGATACGCCTCGACGCGACACGCGATGTTATTTCTAACTTTGTCGTGAAGTTTTTGCAAATCTATAGAAAGTGAAGGTTTATTATTGCATGTGACAAACAAAAATTATAAAAAAAAAAATTGTGAAGATAGTGTACTGTTGTCTACAAGGGACTACGGCGTAGAATTACCGTAGACCCTATGTCTTTTAAAATTTAAAGTCATAGTAACTTTGGTAAAACTGAACAGCAAATTAAAACATATTTATTTAACAGTTTTGGACAGATTAGAACTGTAAAGAAAAACCTTAAATATGAAATCTTTATTATAGTTTTTTTTCAAATTACTTTGTCACGAAATTGTCAAGGGTCATGTTTGTTTAGTTCATACTTTTAGTACAACATGTTTGTACTCTCAAATTTCTACGAATATTATCTTTAAAATATGCTTAACTAAACTAAATTACCAGTCAAATAAACAAGTTCATATCAAGGGAAGTCTACGTATCATTTAAAATTGATGTTACCGCTTGCCCTTGATATAGTTGGCCATCGATTAATGCGACCTAACCCTGACCGCAGCAGTTCTAGGGAGTCTAGGAAATGTCCTTGGGCTGGTTGCCAAAGCACCTACCCCCTCCCTTCGCCGACCGGGAATTCAGTACATGCGTACAGGAAACGGTCGATATTGCAAGCGTCATTGGTTAATACGTGACTTATTTCGGTCAATTTGAACTGACAATTAACAAGCGTGGTAGTTTCTTTTCCTGTAATTTTCTATGATAGTTACGTGTAGTAATTATAACTAATTATACACTAATAATATTTTTTGAAATCAATTTAAACTACTATTTTTTTTTAAATAGCTGTAATTAACAGTGTTTTTGTAACATTTATGAACATATTTTGATTATAAAGTTAAAATCATACCATCATAAGTTTGTACATATAAATAATTTTAAAATATTAAAATACCTGAAGTTCACTTTCATAAATATATACCTTTATGTTAATTTTAGGTAGTTAATCAAAATATAGCAGAAAACTTTACACTTATATTATTTGTAATCTAAAAATAGTTTTCATTTTGAACGAACCAAACAGAGCTGATCGTAAACTCGACATGAAAATGACACACAGTAATCTCGTCTCAGCCCAGGGAGTCCGAAAATACACCTATGTGTCCTCGCCCGACTCTCAAGAGTTGTGACTCGAGCCCCGAGAGAGTTAGAACTCCATTATAATACCTAAGGTTGGTAGCTCAGTGTATCACAGCCTAATTAATTAAAGCGTCTCATTCTGAAACTCAGCCAAATGCAGTTGCACATTAGTGTTTATCACTTTTAATCCAGTCACTATAGATCTTATTTTGAACTAAAGAAACTTAAAATAGTAATCAAATAAAACGATTACGATTGATAATACTTTTTAATCTCAATAATCAATAGCGTTTAAAACCATGGATGTGGTAATGAAATGATATTGTTTCATTAAATTAATATTTTTAAATTTCACAATTGTCAATGTGAGATAGTTATGTTAGATGTTAGATTGAGATAAGTTATAGTAATGTCTTTCTACGTCAAGAAGTCGAACTATCTAACGTTATATTTGCCTAAAAAGATATTGCCTATAAAATATTATCCCAAGCGGATTACAATTAATTGTACTTTTTGATCAAAATAATCACTAGTGTATTCAAACCATGGATGTTATAATCAAAGTTGATATTTCATGTTTCAATTTATAGAGAAGCGTTAGTGTTGTCAGTTATGAACAATAATTTCAGATCTGAAAGTGAAAATCATTCCCGTTTCTCATCGTCGATATAAGATTTTATAGAAGTTTAGTTTAATATAAGACCATATCTTGTTATTGATTTTATATGATTTATTGTCTCTCTTATAAGTGCATATTGTAGTTGTTTTTTTTTATTATGCACTAGCTGTTTAAATACGCAAACAGGAATAAACCGAAGCATCATTATAAGATACTTAAAGTAAAATAAATTGTTTTAAAGCAATTCCAGACATTCTAAATTACTTATAAAATATTCTACGGCTCTAAGGTATGTTGTAATCATAAAACTGGGTTTCCCCATAATTAAATTGCTATGACTTGAAAAAAGACAGCAAAAAACGAAGTGATGAATATTATTATTTTAGAACGATATATCATTCGCAGCAAATAAATTTAAACTATTTAATCTATTTATGTTGTGCACGCTATACTAAATAAATCTAATTCTATAAGTAGATTGTTATTTTGACTAGGAACCGCGGGTATTCCCCATAAATGTAGAAGGGCATCAGCTGATCATCACAAAGCGCAACGTCGATGAGCACACGTGCAGTGAGTCAGTTTCGTAGCTCGCAGTTTAGACCGGCGCGGCTCGTGAGTCAACCGGCCTTGGGCTCGCATACTAGAAGCGTAAACCCACTAAACACTAAAATATTATTTATTAGTCCACTGGCGTACCGACGAAAAGTGACAGCAGAGCGAGGCCATCGTGATTATTGAACATTACTTACCTACTCTTACACAAATTGTATTAAAATACGGGCTTTTGATCGTGAGATCCCTCGTGTTAAAGTAATTTCTGCATCCTTTGGAAAAAAAAATCTCTACATATTAGGTTCTTTTGGAATTAACTGTAATGCACACATGCATATAAATACAAATAAATATTTCACGATAAATAAGCTGAACCAACACACATACCTACATAATATAAGAAGTTAATAAGCTTGTAATCATGAAAAGGCCAGACGCTTTTCCAAAATATTTTTGTAGAAAATATGCAATAAAATTTAATCAGGTATACATTTAGATTGAGACGAAAATAGGAAATTTATAGTATCCACTATTTATAAGTATCCGTGGGGGGTAAATGAAGAGTTGCTATCGGTTTAGAGACGACTATAAAATAATAAAACGTGTCTGCAATGTTTTAGCGTGTCGCCGTGAGTTGGCCGTCGAAATGGAACGTCTATTTGTGGAGCGCGAGGCCCGCTCGCGACAATATTGTAGCTGATACACGAGCCTTACTTGCGACAGTTAACAACTCTTTACTGTAAGGTTATCTCAGGTGTCAGTTTATTTAAAAGTAATAGATCCCTAAAAAAAGATCGTGTGAAAAATCATATTTGTATTTCCTTCCAATTGCTTATTACTTCAATCTAAATGAATTGCAATCATGCAAACAGATGGCAGAGTGCGTGGTGGCCTAGTTACCGATGCATCTGGCGCGCGCGCTCTTATCTGCACCGCTCGTTTGTTTGCGGTCCGCGTCGCGAACTGTTTCGTGTGCATCCAGATTCCGACCTGATATGTTCTCAGCCCACGACAATGGAGAAGACAAAGTAGAGCGTGGATGCTCTGTAGATGAAAGCGAGTGTGGTACATATAGGCGAAAGTGGTATCTGTGAAACCAGAATGAGAAATTTGGAGGGGCGGGAGTGGCGTGAGGCTGCAGCTGGGTGGGAGCACGGAGCCCGCTGGGTACCGGCGCGGTGTGGTTGCGTCAACTGCGGCTCTCGCGGCCCTGTTGGCAGAGCGGCTGCGTATTTCAAGCCGGGCTGCGCGCTGCACCGACCGCTTTGCGAAACTGTCGGTTATGCAAGGCGTGCCGCTGCCAACTCGCGGTTACTCGTGTACCGCCGCGCCGGAAGGAAAAGTGGAACGCGGCGCAGTGGTGCGGCCGCGCGCGCCGCCTCTGCACGCCCCGCGGACTCCAGTGAAGTGCCTCCTAGTGTCGTGTCAGTGTCGCTTCTAGAACGTTGGAATTGTGTTGCGCAAGTCCTACGCCTACAGCGGGATTATTTTAAACTAGATAATTACAGGGGCCACGACCTCGATCCTCGACTCGGGAGTCGGCTGCAACCCCCACCGATCTGTACAGTACATTTGTGTCTCTAGGCACGTGCAACAGCACGATGCATATCACGTGTTAAACATACATAATCCAATAACTCATATCGCTGTGCATGCTAACCTTATGACCGGAATGTGTACCACCTTCTATATTTTCCAACGTTCATTATTTCAACTCTATGCTTAACAGCGCTTCTCGTTTGCATGATTTCACTTTACTAATACTAAAAATATTTTTTTTACTGTTTGTTTAAAGAAATTCATTAATACACAATTAGTAATGTAAATGCAGTGTATCGCATTATATTACAAACCGCATAAAGTGCTTTAATTTTATGAACCGAATGATGCTTACTGATGTGTCAAACTGCCCGTTTCATATTACTAAAAGTGCCAACCGTAACGGATATTAATTATAAAATGTTTGTGATGGCAATTACCGCCGGATGGCTCGATGTTGCCTCGAGAGGGAAAGTGTTCAGTGGACCGTAACTGCTTCCTCAAACCGCGGCTGCATAGACGCAGCACACAACTCATGCACACTCACTCACTGCGCTCAGTAAAAGTAACTCCTAGTAGTTTATCACATCGTTACCCGTTCGCTAACTTATTAGCATAACATGTACACTATGATTCGCTATTCAAATGCCATAGAATCGATTGCTTGCAACACCGCCTATGCGTTCAAGGACATATTAATAGTGTCTGCCGCTAATGAGCGGACACATTTATCATGTATACCGGGTCCCATGCGCTCAATTGCACAATGCAGCTTATCTAGCGCATGAGAGCCAGCAATTATTTGTCCCACTTTCGTAAAGCGACCGATTTAGTCGATCTTACAATTACATCTCTACACTTTCAAGCCGGTTGATTGTCGTGAGTCGTGACATAACGCCAGGCCCCTGTAAATGAGTTTGTGTTCACGTTACATTCACTTGCCAGAGTTACAATTTCAACTAATGTTTTATTCATTAAATATGTGCATTATGAAAACATGAACAGAACTATGCGGTATCCATTCATCGCTTTCTCACTTACAAAATAAACGTTTTAATACCTACATATATTTTATATGGAATGGTGATATAATGTGTATATATATTATATAATATAATCGTGAATTATGACTGTGCAATAGAACGGTTGCATGTTATTACGTCAAAAGTGCACTGAGCGCCAGCATACCTGGCGTTGGCAGTTGGGGCTCCCACACATAACTGCGAATTCGCAACGCATCGCAAATATCTGCGAGCTCGCACGAATGCACCGCAAGAACTTCACGCCGCATCGCATCGCAGTTATGTGTGGGAGCCCTTAGTACTAAAGCCGTGCCTAGTTAACCTAACCTCGCCGCCCACATACTTTACCACCCATGAGGAATAAATGCATACAATGTCACTCGTAATTGGTTTAGACTTGAGTCTTTATATAAATATTACACTTCGAATTTCTGTAACCGTATGGAAATTTAAAGCATAATAAAAATTACTATACTTATTATATACATAAACTATATATATATATAATTATATATAAACTTATTTTTTTAAATAAATAATTTAAAAAACTGTAAAACGGTTAAAAAACTGTAAAAGTTAGTACGGTGAAAAGAAATGAAAAATAGTGTAAACTTGTTGCATTTCCTGAGGATGAGTAAGCATAAAAGTACCTAAATCTTAAGATAATATTTAATCGAATGTTAACTTCAACATGACATTTGATGAAAAATCATACAGTCAGGGCCACAACCAACAAAACAGCGGCGAATCAATATTTTTTACTGTTTTTATTAAACATGTACCAGCTTCGGTCTCCAGTAAGTAGTATATGGCCTCTTAGTATATGGCCCAACGATGGTCAATCTAATGTATTTAAAGATGTAAAGAAAAATTAAACAACTAAATACAATCATAAATGTTCAAGAACTTAAACACGATTAAACAGCTCGGTTGGATGGTGGGTTAGGTTGGTTTGTGCAAGGCCGCCACTATGAGGCTCTGACCTACTTGCGCGTGCTCACCTTTGTTCCACGCCGTCAAGCAAAACTCAGCCTTATCAACATCATGCTCTTTGCTACTAAGAATCGCTACAAAACATATATTTAATTACATACTTGAGATCATTCTTCGGCATCTATAATCATTTTAGGACTGCGCACTTTTGTAATACCTGTGTTTCGGTTTAACATTCAATTGTTTAAAAAATATTCAATTATTTTCCACCTGCATTCTTACAAACTGCATTAAACCCTTCACCCATTCACATTTTATACTTCACTTTCCAACTACAGTAAATACGCAAAAAAATACCGGTGTGTTGTTTATATAATTATTGAAGTCGAGTAAAGGAAATTCATCGTATAAGTTTTTAAGAGGTTCTAACTAGTATACAGTGTATCTACGTCCTATTTAGAATGTCAAACGGGTGAAATGATAATAATGTTAATGTGTAGTCGAGTTAACATTTATCTATAAGTAATTGCAAAATTGTTCCAACACCGCTATCATAGTACTTAAAACATACGTTCGGAACTGGACGAACTTCGTACTATTCTCGCATATTACATACATACATACATACAAATAAACTTAGTTATAAATAATTATAATAGATGCAACACGTGTCGTTCAATACAAGGTCTCTTCTCCATTGCAATATTACGTCATGGCGGAAAAACTTATCTTGCACTGCACCGATTATATTAGCGAAGATAAGTCCTTCTAGCCACTTGTCTGTTGAATTATTTTATTAGTCCACTGCGGTTGCTTATGACTTTATGCTTTATGATAAGCGGTTAGCATAAGGAATACAATTTTCATTCATCATCATCAAGCAGGCAGTTGCATGCCACTTGGTTTGATCTTCAGCTTTTCGCATGCACCTCCTGTCCGCCAAGTAGCATAAGTCATCCCTCCACCCGCCCTGTGGACTTTCTACACAACGTTTGCCCAGACACGGTCTTCACTCATGAACGCGTTTAAATATTTTCATTCTTTCTACGTAATTCTTTTGGGTAGGAAAACATTTGACTGTTTGTGTTAATCTCTTAGGCTCAGTTAGAACGCAACCATCATCATAATTTCATAGGACGTCCACTGGCTGGACTAAGTCGTTTTTAAAATAGTTTCGTAATGTAAGATAAAATCTTAAGAGACGAAAAATCACGCCGTAGCAGTCCCTATTCGTGATCATAAATATTACGCCTTGAGCAAGACATTTGCAATATTACAAAGAAGAGAAAAACGATTTCCTTGAACTATGCAGAGTATGATGAGGTGATATTTATGTACACTACAATGCACGCAACACGTATACAAGAGCCAATAGCAGCTTTATGGGACTGGTTGTTATTTTTGCAGCATTTGTCATGGCTTAAACGCGTTCTGTAAATATTCGAGTTATTTTTTATTAAAGTGGCTAAACGATTGAGAGGTGTGACGTCACCCGACATACCTACTATTTCATTTACTAAATGTTATTGTCTAAAAGAATCACCATCTTAAACCAAAGAAGGTATTTAACTCAACATCACTCATTGCCCAACTATAGTGCCATCACATACATATACTGTCCAATAATAGAAGATATTAATGTGGATTCCACATTAATATCTTCCTTTTATTAAGTTTTTGGCAGTTTATTGCGTTTACTAACACACTTTACACGTGTTTCCATAAAATTAACAAAATACATCATTTAAAAGCACATACCTACATAAATGTCAGCTTCTATTTTGATAGTTCTCGGTATTTTTTACGTAATATGATTATGTAGAGTAACTTCACAACTGCATCTGTACAAATATAAACAAACTATAATTCTCCACGAAAATATCATTTCATTAAGATATAGGGAATAGTAAATAAAATTAAACTGTAGTTGTTGTGACGAAACCAGTGTTGTGATATAGAAGTAGGTAACAATGAATCATTTTTCTTAAAAAATACTAAATCGCAGATACATAGACTTTTTATGTAGAATATAACATTACAATACTCACTCAAAAGAAATTTCGAAACAAGTATTTGTTATAGTAAGGTTTTTTAACAATCATATTTTCTTCCTCAATTGACAATGTTTTTGAAAATTATTTTGCTTCAAAGAAACCGCCAAGACAAAACCCAACATGCGTAACCAGTGCTAATTACAATACAAATTCAATTACACCAGCTGAGCAGTGGCTCATAACGTAATTAATGAATAAAAAAAACTTTCTCATCTGAACGCGTATGAGACGCATCTGCTTTTATCACGTCTCATTATTTAAATGTCATACTTTCACTACACACTTTCGTATGGAATATTTTAAAAACAGAAAGCTTTCGAAATCTGTGAGATGGGTGTGTTGGAGACTTGTCATTTAAAAGTACTACCGCGACTTCGGCAAGACTTTTATTTAACTAAAATTTCATGAGAAGGACTACATAAATTCCTACAAACATCTATCCAGTCACAAATAGGTCTTAAAATAACAGTAACGCACGTCTAACAAGCAAATAGAAATATCAACAGTCTTAAATTTTTCAAATATCAAATTTTCAGTACGTATCAGAAACCATATTATTATCGGTTTTATTAATCAAATGGGTCATCTAACATGTCATACACATCAGAGATTTCCCTTTATCTAATATGGCCTTCTCGTACATCGCATCCTTAACCGTTAATGTCATTCATATGATGAAACCTCTCCTTAATAGAATAACAATCAACTGGCATGTGCGCAAATCAAGATGCACAATAATAACTAACATTGAATAATAAGATATAATATATATACGCATTACTAATACCTATGTCAACTGAGATGACTCAATATCCAAAGAGGAGACAATGTATGTATTAGAACCTCAGGGTCGCTTTCTAAGAAAAATCTAACATGTTTGCTTGACAATCTTGAAAATATAAATCTAGCTTGTAAATCCAACATGTGTCTTTGCGTCATTGGTATTAAAATAGATTTATAAATTAACACCTGCTTTCTTTTAACTGAAACTCACGCGTAACTGATACGTCACCAAATCACTGCACTAACACCTAACATCATTTTAACAATTTAACATTAATAACATCAATTTATATTTGTTGCACAAATTACTAACTGACGCTGCTTCAGGTCTAACAAGTCTAATATACAAAATATCCTAAGTGACAATACATAGGGGACATTAAGTGAATACGACATAGACGTTCCGTGTAGTGCATAGACTGTTAAGTGATGCGCCGGTGTCGATATCGAAGTATGAAAGTTACGCTCCGGAGTTCGTTCCAGGAGTGCGTTTGCAAAGCACTCGACAAGTTTGCGTTATTGCAAAGTTGACACTGTAAATGCACTATCTGGTACGACACCCCGGAGCGTGTAGCATCAGCTCCTGACCACAACAACCGTCGAACACCAGTTTGTAACGTTACGAACTCTAGTGAATGTTTTGAAACATCCTGCACCTTTTTGTATTTATCCTATTTTTACTGTATTTATGTTTCTATTACCCTATTATTTGTATTTTAACTGCAGTTAAATGGCCTTTAAGTTTGTACGCTTTATTTTTATTGTTAGTTATGACCAAATTACTTTTTATTTTGTGTATTATTTATTATGTATGTAATTTCTTATGTAACTCTCATTGTATTTTACGGTAGTGTTGCAAATTGTTATTTTGTTGTATTTGACTTGTTTTATTACAGCTATAGATGCGTATTTTTTGTTTTATTTCCTAAAATCTATAATTTATCAAACATTCATGAAAGTCAAATCGTTAAATGGTGGATTTGAAGTAGATGCTTTATATAATGTACTGTTATGTAAAAGTATCAGTAGCATTCATTTTGAAATGACAAAGTAAGGTACATTCAATTGACTGCATTGACAAAGACATAATGGTAGGAAGCCATTGTGGCTTGTTCCCTCGTTCAGCCTTCAACGATAATTATCGTCAGCACTCAGCTCAACTGTGCAGTGCATTTGTATCTAGGAAATTACTACTTTTTACCCCTGTCCTGTACTCTATGACTTGTGAGATATCTAACACTACTTATAATACATTTGATAGGTATCAATATTAACTAGTTCCATAAATAATGGAGTAAAAACTGACATCCTTAGTAGTAGTTAGTTCTAGATCAGTTTTATTAGTAAAGTTACACGACCACTTCAATGCATATTTTTAGGTAGTAAAGATTTTATAATTGGAATCGTTCAGATAAAGAGACATGAATAGATATGTTCATTCTAAATAGTACGTGTATCGTATAACCTGTTATACATTTGAAAAGTAATAAATTGCATATATTCCACAAATGACCAATCAAATATGGAATTTAAACTAGCGGTATTACTCAGTAACTGGTATTACTCAGTTGCAATGTAACACGTTAAATTGATTTGTCATAATTTAATTAACAAATGACAAACGCGTCATGCATTTCTCTATTTTGTGTAGAATAACCCCTAAAAAAGACGAATAGCACACTTCGTTCGAAAATTTATCGATAGATATCGAATGATAAGTATTGGTAACAACACTACACCTGTCCGTACCACGTAAATGTCATCCTGTGATTGAGGAAGGGCGACATACCTCAAGCAACTGGCACAGTTAAGAGCGAATGGAGCATTTGAAATCTGTCAGCTGTTGGCCCACTACGTTACATCAAAATATCTATTTATATAAAAGAAAGTCGTGTTAGTTACACTATTTATAACTCAAGAACGGCTGAACCGATTTGGCTGAAAATTGGTGGGGAGGTAGCTAAGAACGGAAGAAAGGAGACGGACATAGGATACTTTTTTTTCTCTTTATTTATTTTTAAGGGACTTTTACCCTATTAGGGTATGCCAGTCCCATAAGGCCTTAGCTTAAACAAGTATCAATTTAAATATTATATGCTAGACTGTACAATTTAATAGCTTTTTTTTTATGTCGGTATAGCCGTATAGGTATAGATACTTTTTACAGTTTTTTTTTACTTTGTCCCGTGGCGTTAACCGCGGTTGTTGTACCGCGGGTAACACCGCGGGGCTCAGCTAGTTAGTAAAATTAGAGGCGCGTTGAAATAGTAGAAAACGATGTAGCCACTCTCATTTTTAAACATCGGCACTATTCTTACGTGGCCTTGGTAAATTTACTAACACAATTGCTAGCACGGTTAGCCGGATGGTTATATTATCTTTATGAGCTAATGGGAAATTTCTAATAGATTCCGATTCTGTTCATGAAAGTGCTGTAATATATTTTTATGGGCTATAAAATCATTTTCCCGGCATATACCGTAATCGTAATTAAGTCAGCATAGTGTTGAGTATTAATCTAAATTAATAATAAAACTTGTTTTTATTAAAATTCTGGTTTTATAGTGATTTAAATGGTACTAAAATATGGATTATAAAACGTCCAAACAATGTTCAGATAATGTATATGGATCCATCATCCCATCACATCATCAGCCTTTTGCAGTCCACTGCAGGATATAAAAGAAAAAAGAAAGACAGTAGGTATATTAAAATAGAAATCTACGGGATTGCTACCATGTACCTTTTTGTTTGTGAGTATCCGATATTTCGGCGCTGTTGCAAGCGCCATGATCACGGAGTAACTGAAGATCTTGCGGGTGGGATGTTATTAGCAGACATATCGGTCTACCCTCTTTCGCAGTCTTTTACTACGATCGCCCCCGGTACCACTGTTCACTAACTCACTATTCACTCGTAATTGTTCTCGACACACAACACTAACAGTATCTGATAGGTATATCAGTCAGATCAGTAGGTATATTGATATAATTAATTCCAACCTTAGACAATTATATAGGTATGTTTAAGAGAATTAAGTCGATCATGTGATAAGTATAACATGCCTTTGAATAACCATTTGATTTGACCAAGTTGCACTGGTCGTGGTCACAGAGTTTCTTAAAAGTTAGTATATATTGCCGTAGAAAATATACATTAACTACCTAAACCCTCAGAAGAACTTCCAGAATTGAAAGGCTCTGGTATTTCTCAGAGTAACCGCTGAATACCCGTTATGTACCTACCTATGAGGAGACAATCTAGGCTAAAAGGGATTCATAGTCAACTTGTTCTATTTATCTAGGACTTCCCCCTTCATAATACCTACAATATACAACAACAATAGCATCATGCACTGTATAAACATAATTAAAAATGTAAAATTAGAACACCAACCTCAATACTAATTGAATAAAATATCAACGAACCGTAAAACAAAGGCTGTTCTAGTCGAATCCTGTCTGATAATGATGTTTGTAGGTCACAGCTGACCTAGAGACATCGTTGTGACCGACAGACTGGTGACCACAGTACGGTGTCCAGGGAAGCCGTATCTACAAGTAGCCTTGCATTGTCTCCTAATCTCATTTGGTTATTGTGTTCACACCTTATTGCTAGCTTTGTATGTTATCGCTAGCAACATTATTTAAATAACAACACAAGGACGCATTTGCAGTTGTTGTGTTGACTTTATATAACGTGGTAGATACCTAAGACGAACTGTTACTCAAAAGTTCTCCATACATTCAATTATTGAACTATCTAGGACTTGAAGTACTGACCTGAGGATTGGTAAAAATCTTCCTTATGTCTTGACATACGTTCTTACAAGCAACAAGCAACAAAAATTTCATAATGCAAATACTTTTTCTTCATAAATTATATTGTTTAAGATTTGTGAAGAAGTCTAAGAAGAATAAAGATAAGCAATTATGTTCATGACTTTAAAAGTTTAAACATGGCCTATTGAGTGATTGAAGTACTAATTGATGTTTTTTAAGTACATTTAATTCAAATTTATTTTCTAAGTTTTCAATAAATTATTTTGTTCCTTTTAGTTGTTTTATTTTTGTTTTTACTTTACCTTTAATATGAGAGGGTATATGAGTTGACTAATGTTTCGTTCGTGTTCTGCAATTGAATGAAATAGAGCATTTAGGTAACAAATTCTTCATACCTTACCATCGAGTTTCATCGAGAGATCAGAGTGCAAATACCATCTTTAATGTCTGCAATAACATAGAAATAGTAGCACTAAATCTATTAATGATTCCATATTCAAGTCATGATGAGCTCACGATCCAAGTTTTCAAATGAGAGGTTAGGTTGAATGAAGTCTATTAGAATACGATATTGTCATCTCAGCTGCTGCTAAAAACTGTCTTTACAAAAATAATAATAATATAATTCATAAATAATTAAGATGTTAACTTAAAACTGCACGGTTGGCCTAGTGGTTTAGGCGGTCGCCACGCCGCTTGCCAATTCGCCAAGTGTTGTGGGTTCAAATCCTACACGGGACAACACTTTGTGTGATTCACAAATTGTTGTTCTGAGTTTGGGTGTTAATTGTGTCTGTGTCATGTATGTCTGTAAAGTCCCCCGCGATACAGGATGTTTATTCCTAATGCGGGAGTTGTCTTTTTAAAAATAAATAAATATAATAGTCAACTGAACATTGGGATCATGCTAGGATGTTAACGAGTCAATCCAGGTGTCGCAACCATCTCCGCAATCATCACCTGTCTATTAGGTATACGTTATTGTCATCTCAGTTACTGCTAAAAACTATCATTACGAAAATAATTTTGACTAGGATTGGATCACTAGGTTTGGTGCTTTCCTTTGAGATTTTGAGTGTCAATTATATCGGTTAAAGAAACGGCAAGCCCATAAAAATTATAAGATCTACATAGCATAGAAAATATCTAGGTACATATATAAAGCCTTAAAATATGTTTTGGAAGGTAGGGTACAAATTTTCTTGTGAGTATTTATATTGTAGCACTCTTTCTCAAGTTCGAAATCCTCGGTTTAAACAAAACATCTACAGGAAAGTAGAGTGTTATTACTAGAAGATTCACAGTTAAATTGCGAAGACTACAACATTTTTAAATACTAGCTGTCCCACGCAACCTCGTTTGCGTATCCTATTGCCCGTAGCGTGATAATTTTCCCCCGTTTTTGAAACATTTTTCATTGGTGCTCCGCTCCTATTAGTCTTAGCGTAGTGATATATAGCCTATAGCCTTCCTCGATTAATGTACTATCCAACACTGAAAGAATTTTTAAATCGGACTAGCGGTTCCTGAGATTAGTGCGTTCAAACAAACAATCAAACAAACTCTTCAGCTTTATATAATAGTAATAGACGAGAAGACTTGTACCTATAGTTTTTAATTTATTTATTATATTCTTGGGTGTTTCTGTCACTATCTACCTATCTTCAGTGCTGATGTCTTAACTTGAAGAACAAAGTTAAGACATCAACATAATCATCTCTATCCTAAGAATTATGTAATTCAAAATGTTATCAAAGTCCAGGAAATCTTCTCATCTTCTTCTTCTTCTTCTTGCCATACATATCAAAAGGTCTAAATTCATATTAAAATGTACGTTATATAACTGAGTTACGATTTCCAGAATGAACTTAACAATAAATTAACTTTTACTTAAACAAGCTTTTACTGGAATGCCTCGAGACGAATCAAACGAGTCCAAACTCGATGATGTTGCGACGTTTCTTTAAAGAGTTCCTATGGCCACCTTGCAGCTCCAGCATCAGATCAGCTCCATGTCATTATAATATTGTATTGTCACGCTGTATACATATGCTTACTAAATTTCAGCAAAATCGGTTGAAGTAATCTGCTTCAAAATTAAGTTGCAAGAGTCCACCCGAACATACAAGCATACATACATACATTGCAAGTTAATAAAAATCTTGTAATAAAACAAAGTCGTGGCGCTCCCCGCATTCGAGTGACGACATAATTGAGGAAACGTTTGATCTTTGGAAAGTTAACACGCCATATATGTGTCTCTGCAAGATTCAAGCTGTTTGTAAAATGCGAACTACTTCATAGCACAAACACAAGTCATTTATGCGTTAATGAATTGTAGCTGATTGTTAACGAGCGTGCTGACTGGACATCATAAAGCCGTCATTCGATGGATCTTATCGTAATCTATTATACAGTATATATATCATAGTTATGTAGTTATTATAGTACATGAAGTTAAGAAAATTATACATTAGATATATATAGAAAAATCGTATGCTATTATCGTATCGTTACGAGAATTAAGACAAACTACTAGTTAATAGTAAATAATGAGGACTTAGCTAAAAAATTTGAAGCCCATACTGGAAAAACGTCGAAGATATTAGTATAGTTAAATTACAGCATTACATTTAGTTACAAGCAAAAATTCAAAATTTAAAAAACCCCCTACTCAAGCACTCACTTTCACCCCCATAACTTTTAAACGACTCAACCGATTTTCATGAAACATGTCTAAGGACACTCGCACGTAACTCACCTTTCATACAAAAAAAACTAAATTAAAATCGCTTCATCCGTTCGCGAGCTACGGTGCCACAGACAGACAGACAGACACGTCAAACTTATAACACCCCTCTTTTTGCGTCGGGGGTTAAAAACAGCAAAATGTCTTTTTTACTCACTGTCTGTCTCTTGTCTGGAGATAGTGAGAGTAAGAATAAATATTCTTGGTAATAGTTATTAAAAGCATTCTTCTCTAAGAACTTTATAGAAAAAAAAAAATTTGATCTGTTGTTTCATAAGTTCTCTTTGTCTCTCTCTTCTTAATTACAAGCTTTCTATTAACTTGCAATGTATGTATGTATGCTTGTATGTTCGGATGGAATCTTGCAACTCAGTTTTGAAGCAGATGTCTTCAACCGATTTTGCTGAAATTTTGCAAGTATAGGTACAGCGTGACAATACAATATTATAATGACATGAAGTTGATCTGATGCTGGAGCTGGAAGGTGGCCATAGGAGCTCTGTAAAGAAACGTCGCAACATCATCGAGTTTAGACTCGTTTGATTCGTCTCGAGGCATTCCAGTAAATGCTTGTTTTCAAAAACCTTTTTAATTTAATTTATATGTATATAAATACTTACGAAAAAAGGGCGCAAGTTATATAGCCCCGAAACAAAACATAATAATATGTTGAAAATTGCAGTCTTGTTAGAAACTGTTCGTAAACGTTATGTTTTCTTAGCCTAAACTGCTTTCGAGAGAAATATGTTTCATCTACAAATGCAGGTATGTATTGAATACATAGGTTTGCTCAATCGAAACGAACGGTGAACGCAACCAGTAAGATCAATTTCAGCAGATTTACATCTTTAGCGTAAATTCTATTAATTATTTTTAAACAGCTTCACCGACCAGTTATATTTAACACTTTATTTCTTTATAGATGACCCTCGTCGGTCACCAGTCGGGGCATGCCCGAAATATACATAAATATAATCACATATGCTTATTTAATACTACATCGGTGTCTAGCTTGATATATAAAGATAGGACCTTGAATAATAGGTATTATGGTTCATATAAATTTATCAGCAATGATACAATTGACGTAACTCATTGAGTAGAACTTAACCATTTTTCAAAATTCTTGGGAGAAACGAGAAAATAAAATAAAATTTACGTTTAACATTCACAAGATCTCAGTCAGAAATAGGTGATGTAAGTAGATTGAGTTTAAGATCCCCGCTAAAATGACCCGCCTTGTATACTTGATTGTATATCTCGCCATTACCGTACATACAATCTCAAAACGTATCTTGTACGATTACAAACATGAATTGCAGGCTGCATAACCTACCAGTTTTCCTTGTAGGTTTTTAATTAGCTAGAAAGATGTGCATTACAATATGCAAGAAATGACACTTACGTGCCAGATATAACATGTCAGTTAAGATGCAGAATCTAATAATCTCTTGATGTAAGTACCTAGAATCCTGTGAATTTAGGATTTTGCTACGTTGAAGAAAAGTGTCTTCAGCATCATCAAATCATCACGCTTTTAAAATACCTGTTTTTTTTTTTTTTTTTTTTTTTTTATGTATGGCCCGCCATAATGACTCTACTCTGCCTGATGGAAAGCATAAGCAGAATCCAAGAGTGGTGGTCACCATACTCATTGCGAATGCAGACAATACAGCATGGCGACCCACACCATGGCGGCCTAGTGATGCTTCTGCATCTTTTAGTCTAGTCAACAAGTATGGAACTTGTGGACTAGACTATTTGGGCCTCCGGTCTCACACTCACCAACGAAACACGACAGCACGAACGCTGTCATTTTACGTTGATCTTCTGTGCGAGGGTAGTACCGCCCCGGTCGAGCCGGCCCATCCGTGCTGAAATCAGCGTGGCTCTACTACCGTATTATAGAGTTACTCATACATTCTTACTCTTAATTATCATCAAATCTTCAATATGCTCAGGATAATGGGGTTGATGAAGTATATACAGAATTATAAACGGTGCTGAATGAACGTGAAACAACTGAATGCCGATTTATAAAGCAGCTTTGAAAAGTAGGTAAAAATTAGAAACATTTAAATGTTACTGATAAAACCTTTAATATGATGCAAATGGTAAAGTATCCATCCGACCGCTATATATAGAAAAACCAAACGTAGAAAGTCATGAATCGCGATAAATTTTTAATAAATTCAGAATCATAATCATCAACCATTATTTACCTGGAACCGTAGATGTCAAAGACATGTTTTTATTCAAATAGTCAATATTTAAAAATCGAATGATTCTAGTCACCAGTTCCAAGTGCAGCCAAGATGTCAGGACATATTTGCAAAAATATATTGAGAAACTGCAAACTTGTTCAAAATAGTCTTCGTCTTAATTTTGTATTACATTACGTAGTTCAGAATTTTTAAATGAATCGTTTAAATATACGTCTTATTTTTATCATCATTGTCATAATGCAACTTGTTGCTTTTTTAATAAATGAAGTTGTTATTTAGTATAGTAGAAGCACAGTTAGTAGTACAGTTTCTAGTGTAAATATTGTTACAATACACTCTATTATACCACAACCTACTATCAAAACCACTTGCCTATCTGTATATAATCCCTGTATAAGATAAGTTATGGAATCAGGCGTTACTTTGCGGAAATCCATGACATTAAATGCTATGAAATATGTTTAGCTTTAATTCCGCGAGACAAATATCCAGGTCTGAAAGCAGGGCACAATTCCCACCGTCATGCATACTCACATGCACATATGGGTATCATGCATATGTACACATACAAAACAAGTGAGAAATAAGTGATGTATAAGGCAAACGAATTAGCGTACTCCTTAAAAGGCCGGCAACGCACTTGTGACGCCTCTGGTGTTGCTGGTGTTCAAGGGCGGTGGTAATCCCTTACCATCAGGCGATCCGTCTGCTCGTTTATCTCAAAAAAACGAGGACAGAAATCATGTTGGTAGTTGCAGATCTAGCCACATTACATACTAGCTGACCCACGCAACGTCGTTTACGTCTCCTATTGCCTGTAGCGTAAAAATGTTCCCCCGTTTTTTTAACATTCTTCATTGGTGCTCCGCTCCTATTGGTCTTAGCGTGATGATATATAGCCTTCCTCGATAAATGTACTATCCAACACTGAAATATTTTCTCAAATCGGACCAGCGATTCCTGAGATTAGCGTATTCAAACAAACAAACTCTTTAGCTTTATATATACTAGCTGACCCACGCAACCTCATTTGCGTCTCCTATTGCCCGTGGCGTGATAATTTTCCCCCGTTTTTGAACATTTTTTATTGGTGCTCCGCTCCTATTGGTCGTAGCGTGATGATATATAACCTATAGCCTTCCTCGATAAATGTACTATCCAAGACTGAAAGAATTTTTCAAATCGGACCAGCGGTTCCTGAGATTAGCGCGTTCAAACAAACAAACAATCTCTAGATTAGTATAGATTACGACAAAAAGAGTTTTTACTGTGACATGTTATTATTATGCTCATCACTTATACATGCCTAAAGTCCGGATGATTTCCGAGAACCTTATATGGAAGTTGAAAAGCATATTGATGGTCCGGCTGTAATGAAATCATTGTTTGAAAAACGAGATGAAAAAAACGACATGCAAGGAATAACGAACAGTAACCAAGCGGATGTGATATAAAATTTAGATATATTCACTTATAGAATTGGAACGATACCTAAGTGGTGCGACTCTCTATTCCATAAGTTTTGTTATTGAAAGTAGACTGGCCAGATAAAAATCATTCAATTTTTGTTTGCAGATGTTCGTGGAGAAAACCTATCATCCATCCATCGTACTGTGACTCCGAGTCTGCGGGTCTTCTACACGTCACGAGCACATAAGCAAATTTAATAAAGACTCCAAAAGACAAGCACTTGTGATCAGACTTAAAAAAAACAGGGCCCTAGACTAATAAATGATACAATAAAAAAAAAAATATCCAGACAGCATAATTAAGGTTTTAGGTTCGATTCCTGAACGTTACAATATAGTTAATTAAAAAGGAATTGTCTCATGGAGGTCATATTAAGGGTCGAAAAGCGTCAAAGAACCTCCAGCCTCCATGACCGCTGACTAAGTGTATAGGTAGAGTTACTGGGTAAGATAAAACACTTTTCGGTGGCGTCACATGTTCTGTGTGATTCTTACCAAAGTCACAGATCCATTTTAGGTATTTATTTCGTTACACCCGAAATTGAATGAAACCGCTTTCACTTGAAACCAAAACTCTAATGTAATTGGGAAATATATTAACGACTATACCTTTACCATGAGTGTATACTGTATAACTGACTAGTTAAAAAAAACAATGTTCTAGAAAAAAATTAAACGATTTTCCTAACAAATTTAATTTCAAAGTTCTTAAATTAACTTTTCGATGGAATAATAATAACTTGAAAAATTTCACTCACGGCCCTCTGGTCCCACTAGGACCTAGTTTTGGCTCTACCTAGTGATTAGGTAGAGCCAAAAATCCAGAGTAACCAGATTGGCAAAAAATTCGTTGTCTGTAAAGTCGGTTTACGGACGATAGTTTAACGTGACAACGTCATAACAAAACATTGATGAAATGATGAGAGATAGATGCTATCTCTCATACAACGATGTACAATGGTCGTAACGGGACAACGAGCGTAATGGGACAATGAGCGTAACAACACAATGAGTCATCCTTTTTAGTACATGCAGCCGGCGTTCATCAATTTATTAGACGTTATCACGTCAATAATAAAAATGGCTGCATTGGAATTATACTCAAAAACACTCAAATTAAGAAGAAATAATAGAAAGTAGTCATTGCCTTTCACTAAAGACAAAAATTAATTATTTTGTGTTGACCAAGAGGATATAAACTAAGTATCCCAACAAAAAATAATAATAATATTTTTAAATAATCTTAGAATAAAGTCCTATTGCAGTCAAACCATTTCTTCCAAATAAAGTTTTTTCCAAAACTTTCTGAGACTTCATTCCTATTGAGATTCACTCTGTATTAAATAATTTCGAATTACATGTTACATATTGATACAAAAAAATATTATTATTTGATTAGCACTGGAATAATCAAGTATAATAAAAGTTTTGTTTTCAGAAGTTATGAAGATTTATTGACATTCTGCTTGGTTTTCTCTCCATCTCATCTTATGCGTTGATTGGCAAATAGATTGGGGAGGCTACCCGGTAGATATATAAGTTCCTGAATAAGAAGAATGAAGTCACTACGACAAGAAAAGAAGAGAAGAATATAGGGTGACCGCGTTGGCAGTGTGGTTAGCTGGTTGTTTATTCGATGACAACAGCCACTATCGACACTGCCTCTGCGTGTGCCCTTAACTCATCATCATCAGGCGTTCGTTCAAGATTGGAAGAACACGTGAAATTTCAAGAAGATAATTATGTCTTTTCTACATTTCTTAACATGAATGACTCGATAGTCTCTACGTTTTGTATGTACAACGTTCTCTTTGTATGAAGAAAATGTTTTAGTAAAGTACCCGCACAGAAATATTGGATTGTGACAACCTCGACAGCTTGTTTAACCATGTATACCTTTTTATGCGAAAAACTGCATCAGTGTCTAGCGGGGGGACTCCCCTCAAACTCGCGGCCAGCCAGCTGATGGTTTCTCGCCAGCGAGCGCCTGCCAGCGGAGGGGATAGCTGTTTTGACTTAACTAAGTAAATATGTTATGTTATTTACATTTATACAGGAATATTATAAGGTATGTGGCAACATTGACAACATTGTGTTCTTAGTTGAAGACGGACGGCGTTGGAAGGTGGGTGTTAGATCCACATCTACTATTATAACTTTGTATAAAGTGAACTTATTGTATTAATATTATATTCATTTATATTTTTAGAGAGGATCGCGTGTTATAATATTATGATTGCATAACAATATTATAATACACTTAAAATAATAATGGTGCCTACTATTATGTATATTTAGTCATTATTCGGTAGGCACACAATTTGGTAGTTTTATTTTGTGGAAAATTTTTGGTTAGAAAACTAAATAAATCGGAAATCTTGTATTTTTATATTCAGTACTTAGTATGTATGTAGGTATTTATTTTGTATATATACAGTTAGATGTTATATAAAGATATTTATCCCTCATTGTTATTTTATTGCGTACATATGTAAATTTTTCGTAACACAAAGCAAGTTTATGTAACGAGTTTCATAAATACTACAACATCGAGCCTCATCGAGGATGTGAATATATACTTGACGGTGCTGCAGTACGGATATGATATTAGTGAATTATTAACATTTCCGATTGAGACATATTAGTTTACGAGTAGCTATAAGTAGGCTCAATTAAATCAAAGAAACAAATTACAGTGAACTTCTATGAATGCGTGTATATTAGTATTAGATTCGCGAATAGGTATTGCAGTGATAAATTCTGGACTCGATTTATCCAGTGAACCGACTACGGCGAAACCAAAAGGAAGGGTATATTTGGCAGTTTATATATTATATATTTACTATTATATAAAGCTGAAGAGTTTGTTTGTTGGAACGCGCTAATCTTAGAAACCGCTGGTCCGATTTGAAAAATTATTTCAGTGTTGAATAGTACATTTATCGAGGAAGGCATCACGCTACGACCAATAGTAGCGGAGCACCAATAAAAATGTTTTAAAAACGGGGGGAAATTATCTCGCTACGTGCAATAGGAGACGCAAACGAGGTTGCGTGGGTCAGCTAGTATTATATAAACTGCCAAATATTACCACCATAATAGCCTAAACTACTGAACCGATTTTAATGGATGAGTTTCCAATACATTCGTAATAAAGGCCTGGCTGACATAGGCTATCTATTTAAATTTTATGAAAAGTTTTACGTAGCCTTAGTTTTAGTATTTTGTCTTGATAAGTAAAAGGTTTTACAAATGTGTCAGCCTTGACCCCCTACACAGAAAGACATTTTGCCTTTTTTGAAGACTCGTTTCTAAAACTAGTCGTTGATCTCAAAACATAAGAATAATTAAAAAGGCATATTCTTAGAGAACATACCTACATATACACACTCACGGAGAATTTTATCCTAATTAAATTTCTGAACAGAAATAACATTTTTCTACTGTGAGGAATTCATCTGAAGACCGTTCGATCAACACTCTCGTTTTATTTAGAATAACAACTGGATAATAAATTGTAATTAGCCTAATAATAGAATGTTCGAAATAAATTTGCATTTCCACCTGCAACAGCGGCTCGGTTGCCAATAATGACAACGACCTTGCGTCAGAAAATATTGTGTATATACACCAGTATATACTAACTACATATATAAATTGGAATATTATGTAATAATAGGACTTCTTCACGTATAAGATTTCTTCTTTTGACTTTTGACTCCAGTACTTATAAGTTATTTTCTTAAAAGTTCAGTCGTAGTACTCCTAGTAGATCTATGTATGGGTACGTAATTATTGTTTTGCTTGTTACTACTGTTAGCTTCCCCGTAGCCTCTATTCCTAGAGCTTTAACATTCCCGTAAGGGATTTCATTAGGAGTGCATATTTTGTGTATGTATTTTTTTATATATTCTTATTTATACTTACTAGTGCTACATGTTTTGTACATGTATCAACAGCTTAAATCTTAGTAAATGTACAGATTTATCACTAGCCTGCCATGGTGTGGGTCACCATGCTGCATTGTTGCATTGTCTGCGTTCGCAGTGAGTATGGTGACCACTTTCCATCAGGCAGAGTAGAGTCATTTTGGCAGGACCAAACATAAAAAAAAGCTTTTTGATTTTGAAATTATCATAAACATCCTCCATTAACAGGCCTTTAAGGTCTCTTCTCAGAAATGAGGTTTTGGCCTTATATACTACGTTGGCGAACGGAGTGACTACTTATCTGGGGGCACTGTCGTGCCCCCGCCAAGACGAGCCAAGCGAAGCGTAAGGGCACTACCTACCTTTTCTCGAAGTGCTTCGTCGTTTTTTTGAACCCTCAAAACTTTGGTTAGGTACCGACATACCAGATAGTTCAAATTCTCAGGATATGATGTCAATAATAGACTAATTAAACATATAAAGTTTCGATTGCATTATAACTCTGATACTTTAGATTTTATTGATATCTAAAATACACCGACTTCGTCACTGACACACTGATGATCATCAAAACTGTTAGGGTATTTCCTGAAGTGCTAGAAAGCTGAAATTTGGTATGTAAACTAAATTTAGTATACAAAGAACAAAAAATTCATAAACCTATTACTTTTGGCCCCCAACCTCTAAAATTGGAGGGTGAAAGTTTGTATGAGAGTTTCACTTATTTTTATGCTAGACATTTTATTTTTGGTATACGGACTTTTTCGAAAGAAGAAAGAAGATGTACAAGAAATACACCCAATAAAAACAAAAAAAAATACTGCCTTCAGCAACTTACAAAAAAAAATGAAATCCCACTAAAAACATTTTCATGTAAAAAGTTACCAAGACGACTGCATATGGCTTACCCTGTGAAAAAAATATCAGATCTCATGTAGAGCCAAGCTTCTGAATCTACACGCCCGAACTTCATGAACTCTATATCTCAGTAAAAATTTAGGGCGTCTAAATACATTTTAGAGCACAAAAATTTAGAGCTTGTGAAATTAGGGTTGGTAGAGTTAGGGCGTCTAAATTCAGAAGCTTGGCTCTACATGAGATCTGATATCTTCCTCACAGAGTAAGCCATATGCTGTCGTCTTAACAACTTTTTACATGAAAATGTTTTTGGTGGAATAGGTTATTAGTATGGGACTAATCCCGCCCACCACTGTTACTCCTGTACACCAGGATCAACAGCAGTGACCAACGAACACACCGAGTAATGACACTTGGGAAGTCCCAGGAAAAAAATAAACTGTCTTGGTACCCGCAACGAAATTAATCAGAAGAAAACTGGAGGAGTTGGAAATATGATAAGTCCACTTCCCTCCTTAGCAAAATTAAGTCAAAATAGGCAGACACCTTTTTCCTTAGACCTATAGGTTAACCCTATAAGGTTTCTATCAAATTTTCCTTCTCTTTGCAGGTTATTCTGCGTAATTTACTCTCTTCGACGATTCTTACGTCACCCACGGGGTGGTGACGGTAACAGTCTTTAACAGTCCACTGCTGGACATAGGTTCCTCCTTAGAAGGAGGTTTTGGCATACTTTACTGCGCTGGCTAATCGAACTTAGCATAGAGTTTGGTTCGAGTTATGGCTTTCTGCAAACTTTGCCCCTTAGCCCGCTCTTACGACACTCAAAGGACGAATAGGGGCGGTGCGGTGATACACCGTATCCTTTATCCATCAAGACACGGACAGCCAGACCGACATTATATCGAGGGAGCTGCCCTCGATATATCATCTTCAATATCACACCTGAAAACTATTGTTATTATTGATAATTTCATGTCAATTTTTTTTTCGATCAATACGTTTTCTTAATTCCTTTTAGACAATGTAAATCCTACTAATATTATAAACGCAAAAGTTTGTAAGTATGGATGTTTGTTACTCTTTCACGCAAAAACTACTGAACGGATTTGTATGAAACTTTACAGTAATATAGCTTATACATCAGAATAACACATAGGTTCCTATTTGCCGCGATAACCGATATACGCGCGGGCATTAACTACAAACATCAAAAGTGTCTAGGGATCAAGCATTTTTATGCGGATTTCTTGAGATTGAGATGTGGCTTTGGCCCTGGCCTGCTCAGTCGCCAGACTTGAACCCGATTGAGCATGCATGGGATATGCTACAGAGAAGAGCTCTGCCGAATATGGAGGGTATCCAGTCGCAAGAAGACCTTTTTTTGTTGTTGCAACGTACATGGGCGGCCATTCCACAGCGTGATTTGGATGAACTCATTTTGAGTATGCCAAACCGATTCTTGTGTTGTTAGTGTTCGCGGTAGAAACACGGATTATTAATTGTTTAAGTTACCTAATAAAATTTTAAAGAAAACTGTTATTTCAGTCTTTTTTTCGAACTTTAATGTTGGTGGTTCAAATGTCAAAAATCCCTTTATTAGAAAAATGGCAAATTTCTTTATTAATGCAAAGGTGACTTGGTTTATCGTTACTGTGACAAACGAAAACACTTTATTTGATGAATCCTTAAAGAAAATTTTAATTAATATCAATCAGGAGAAAAGTTATTGCAAAAATATATGTTGATCCCTAGACACATATGTTGATCCCTAGACACATATGTTGATCCCTAGACACTTTTGATGTGTGTAGTAATACATAGATTAATCAATCACATATTTATTTAACAAACATGATGTATGCACAGTTGTTATTAATTCTAAAGAGGCCATGTTGTAGAGATGACATCCTTTTTGACATAGGTATTGATGTAGCAGATATTTCCTTGAAATGTTAAAACGGATACATTACGTATTTCTTAAGAGTATTTGTTTTAATAAAGTTTAACGTTAAGTACCTATGCATGCAATGTATTTATTTTGTCTAATATGCTTTCTACCTGCAGAAAATAATAATAAAGTAATTGTAAATCGAACTTCTTTTTATTTTCTCTTTCCTATAAGTTTATGTAGAAAAATTAGATAATTCTTACATGCTGATACCCTCCGCTTATTTGAAATGATCCGGATGGGCAGTTTGTTACAAGTCTTAAGGTAAGGAAATTTCCTAATTACGAATAAGTATAGAAAACATTAACAATATTGCTAAAGGCAAATATTAAAAAAAAATACAGGTATTCTGAAGATCTAATTTTATTGATCCTAAAAAAGACCAAGAAACAGAAATTGCAGAGTTACACTAAACCTTTTAGCCGCTGCAAAAAGATTTAGTGTAACTCTGCAATTGCAACGGCAAAAAGATTTAGTGTAACTCTTCAATTTCTGTTCAAGGAGATAAGCCGATTGGAGATATCGTAGCAGTCAACGAATACAGATTAGATCAGTAATAGCAGATTAAGTGTAAAATAATTAGAAATGCTTAGGTTCATTTTCTGATATAACACTTAGAAGCTAAACTCATTTAAAATGGTTCATTTAAGTCGTGATTCCTAAAATAAAAATAAGTTTTCTAATCAGGCCTTGGAGACGAGTGTGCAGCGCAACGCTTTCATTATAAGATTCGTTTTTCCTACAAGATAATGCAAATAATTGACGAAATGCTCCTGATCGATATATTATTCCGTATACGGTTATGAAGGCAGGTAGGTATCCGCCTAGAGTCTAGGGCGTATAATAAATAAACCCATGCGTCACCACGTCACCACCTATTATTATGATGACAAGGTAGTTGTGCTAAGTTTAGTATAACAAATGATTTAATAAGTAGGTATTAATATAATAAGTAACAAACCCTAACTCCTAAGTCACAAGAATACCTAGTTTGGGACTTAGGGTTAGTCTAATTGTGTGACCTTTACCTTAAACCTTGTAATCTTTAGCTCTAAGGCAATTGTAAAAGGTTATTTAAAACGATAAAGATTATTACTAATATAGTACGTATAAATGTAAAAAGTATTTAGTTACAAAAATAGACAAAGAAAAGAGGCCCTTTATCCAAATATGGCTCAAGATTAGTCAAGATCGTTTAGCATAATGAATTAGTCTCACGCTTACAGCAGCTGACTACATATTTTTTTACTGTAGGCAGGTATGTGTTTTCGTACCTACTGTGTTACACAAAAACTCAAGACCTCTCTTACAAAAAATCGTTTATAATCCAGTTTCAACATCAAGTAAATGTTAACAACATTAATTAACACATTACAATGATTTGAAAGTATAACCCAACATACCTCGAAGTGTTTCTTCATTATAACAAAACAAACATATAATATTATTCTCCTGTAGGTAAATCTGCCTGTATTATCGTAAAGAAATCAGGCGGTTATATTTTAATTCATAATTTTCTTATTAAATGGGTACCTACCTACTTTGTATGCTCGTCATGTGGTCCCATAGCCACCATACCAGGATCTGATGATGGGATCCCAAGGAAAGCGAAGGAAACCCTCATTTTTACGTGAGCGCCTGCAATGAAGTTAAGGCAATTGTCTGCATGCCTTCATATTTTGTAGACATCATTTAATTTCATAATTTATAGTCCATTTGAGATCTTATTACAAAAAATTACCTGAAGTCCTTTCGATTCTATCCAGTATGTATGTGTGTTACCGTTAGTCGTATTCTTTCAAGTTATTTAGGTGAAATGATGATGAGAGACTTGAGAAAGACTAAAAAGCGAAAAATAAAAAAAAACAAGCCAAAATGTAATAGTAGGTACCGCACTCGCCGCGCGTGACCTTGAGCGGGATAGCTGCTCTTCGCGTAGAACAAAACAACCGAAGCGTCGTTGACGTTCGTCTCAAAATATAGCGAGTGTGGTACCTACTATTACATTTGGCTTGGCACCGACTTCAAACCTATGAATAGGTAGCACATACAAATTAAGTTATTTTATACTTTTTAGTTTTTGAAGTCGGTTTTTTTAAACGAAGTTTTTTTTAAATATTTCTATTAGTTCATACCATTTAACTACGTCCTTTTATAATTCCTTCCTTCTAAGGAGAGGCCTATGAACTGTTAAAGGCTATTGCAATAGAATTTTAATTTTAAAAGTCTTGTAATAATAACCCTTCGACCGATTTCGGCCATGGAACATACCTATAGGTAAATTTATTTTTAGGTATAGAAAAATACAACAACAACTCCTAATTACTTTTGTAAAGTTAAGAGTATAATCTATATAAATTAATACCGACGTACTTATTATGTACCTACACAAGTAGATACAACGGAAACCTAAATAAAGATAAAAAATAGAAATGCGTTTACACTCGAATTACGTATTTGCCACAGCCGAAGGAGTTTTAGAGAAACGAAATAGAACTTGAAGTTAATTTAATAAAAGATTATAAAAATTACATTTAAACTATAACTAATTAGTCTAAGTTGCTAACGCGATGTTGGCTTAAAAGTAAGTGTGCGTAGAAATGACAAATCTTAAATATATATACTATAACAATGCTGTGTCGGCGCCTTGTGCTAGTGACGCGGTGTTGATCTTATAACAGGCCTTTGTTGTCCATGTTCGTAATGCTGTCATCACCTTCGTGGCACCGTTGATCTCATAACAGGTCTTTGTGGTGTGTTATCGTAATTCTACGTCGGCACCTTGTGTCATGGAGACTGCAGCGTTGGCATATTGGACGAGTGCGTGATCTAACAATAGCCCTTTGTATGATGTATGTAACACCTCCACCCTCAGTTCAGCAACTATTTTGTCATGTTAATGGAAAATGTTGCTGAAAATTCTTCTGGTTTAGGGTTGGCTGGATCTTCCATAGTGTGTATCTGGAGTGTTGGGTTCTCTTTTGAACTATTTAGTTTTAGGTGCTAGATCTTGTAGTTACGGCCTACTGCGTAGGTGATAATTGCAGTTGTAACTGATACCAATACATAGAATGGAATGGTCGTATGGTACAGGTTTGTTGACTGGACGTTGTCGTTTTCTATCGGTGTTTCCTGGGATACTTTATTCTGGATGCTGTGAAGATCTTAAAGGTTTACTTCAAAGGTTGACTTTTTATTTCGTTGTTGTCGTTAATAATGGTCAGTTCTGCAGTACTTGAGTGCAATCAGGATCTGTCCGGATCTGCTGGGCTACGTTTTTCTCACAGACATATGTGCTTACTATACTTCGGGCATTCTGCCTCTATGTACACAAATTCATTTCTATCAGTTGCTATATAAGGATGAGAAGGAATAAGGAATTGGTGAAATTTATTTTGTGCGAGGGATAGTTTACAGAAATCATAGATATTCGGAAAGACTACGGGGAGTTTGAAAACTATAATTATCTGTTAAACTACAAAATTCGATCCTGACCTTATAATATCATAGTATTCCTAAGTACTAACTAAGTTCTAAGTTTATGTTGTCCAGGTTTTAGTAAAGGCTAGTTTTTTTTTTTTTATTCTAACATATTCAATTTCCCATAATTAATAATGTTATTGGCTCTGTAAGCATTTTCATTTAAGATTACCTGAAGGATATAATTAATATTACTTTTGTTTTTGATAAGTTAAACTATCTATAAGTTTGTTTAGACTAGCGCGATAATTAAACTCTACAGTTTTTTTTTATCTTGTTTTTTACGGTACCTACAGCTTGAGTGTATTTAAGTGCATCCTGATAATCCAGATTGCCGGTAATGCTTTTAATTATAGACTAATACGTCAAGTAGACCTCTTTTTGTCCTGCCAGGCTCTAAGGTGTATAGATGATTAAGGATATTGGTTTTTTTTACTAGGTGTTCTAGATGTATTTCGTATAATAAGTAGGTTTCGTTAGTGAGTCTATTCTTATAGTCATGTACGTATGTTTATGTGTAGAATTAGATAGTACTTACGTACGTACGTACGATGTATTGTAAAAATGTATAATAATGTGTCGTTACTCTAGCTTATCCTAGCCTAAATGGTAATAAATCTAAATTGTCAAGTCTTATCTCTTAAGGTCGTATTAGAAGTGGTTCCAGCATCAATGTCAGTAGTAGTAACCTGTAACAATTGGTTACTCTTGGGTTTTCGTTTCAGGTCTTTCAGAAAGCATTTTTTTTTTCTTATTTTTTTTTTTATAAAAACTTGTTGTTCTGGCTTATAGTCAATTTCAGGTTGTCTAGACTTATTACGGGATTCTATAAGAGCAGTTCTATTGGCTAACGAAGTCTCGTTTATGTCATGGACAGTCTTCATCTGTGCTCTATGAGTCACTACATATTGTTGGAGTAATTTTTCGTTTATGTCAATGTCAATAGGGTCCCTGGGGTCAAAATGGCCTTTTAATATGTCATAGGGTCTGCATTTTGTAAAACCATGAATAGAGCTGTTGTAAGCTATTATGGCGTAGGGTACAAGATATGTTATTGGTTCGTCTTTATTAGGTACTTCCAAAATTAGATTTTCCTGATTTGTGTGGGCTGTACTAGTAGCTGAATTATCTATAGTGGGAGTCTTCTTGGTGGGATTTGCAATGGTCGAACTGGTTTCCTGGTTATGAATTTCAATTCTAGATAAGGCGTCTGCTTTAATTGAGTATTCAAGTGCAAATACAACATCGTTATCAGTAGGGTTAAAAATTTCTAAAAGAGCATGGTTATCTTTTACAGTAGTTACACATTCAGCTATAGTGCAGTTACAAATTAATTGTTCTGGAATAATTACATCGCCATCCGGGGCACTTATCGGTAACGTAGCTACCTTATAACTCTTTGCAGGGATAATATCCTCGTATAAATTCACATTGTGGGAGTTGTATATTTTAATAGGGTTTACTGTATGTCGTGTAGTCAAGGTCTTGTCTTTAAGGTCTATTTTAGCTTCCCATTTGGTCATTAAGTCAAGTCCTATAAGACCATCGAAATAATCGTGGAACTTATAGACAAAGAAACGTATATTATCCGGGTCATTAAATTCGTTAAAGCACGGTAGTGTTATAGAGTAGTTGTTTCTCGTAGTAGCATGTACATTAGTTACTTCAAATGGATCGTAATTTAAAGGAATATCAGGGTAATAGTTTTGAACGGCTTCCGGGCTTAAGAATGATTGATTAGCACCGGTGTCGATAAGTAATTTTAAAGGGGGATTTGATATCTGAATAAATGGTAACTGTCTCTGTGTTTGTAAGTTTATTTCTATCCTGGCTTTTCTAATTTCTGATCCGTCCGAAAATTTGAATTGGCACTCTCAAGGTTATCGTTTGAATTGTTATAAGAGTACTCTAAAGGAAGATCATGGCCTTGATACTGTGTTTGATTCGTGTCATAGTCATCATAGGGGGTATAGTCATTGGTATGTGAAAAGTAGTCATAGTCAGGGTTATAGTTGTGGTCGTAATAATAGCTATCATCGTAACACTCATTAAAGTTTATCTCACGAGATTTAAAGTAATTATTAGGTGGTGGATTGCCCTGGGTACGCCAGTCATGTCTGCGGATTCCTCCTGGAGGTGGCATCGGTCCGGGGCCAGGTGGCTGACTGGGTTGAGTTCTAGGTGGCATCCTAAACGTATTACTTCGTAGATTATAATTTGGAGGCCTAGCACTAAACATGTGTTGTGTGTGTGTGGGCATACGTACCTGTGGTGAGGGCTGATGCTGCATAGGATTCATCCTGAACCCTTGTGCAAACCTAAAAGGTTGCATCGGCTGAGGTGGCGGCCTATTTGCTACGTGTGAAGGCCAATATGATGCGGTTGGGCTATGGCTATAGTTATTTGAAAGTTTCGGGGTATGTACAGGAGTAGAGTGGGTGACCTTAGGGGTCGGCTGTAATTTACTAGCTATGTCATTGCGCTGCTGCAAATACAATATATTCATTTCCTCCTGAACATATTCTAAAGCTTTCTCAATCGTGTCAGGTCTCATACACCTAATGCGTGAACCTAGAGGTTCCTGTAAACCCCTTACAAACGCTTGCATGGTTAGTTTTCTGTATAAAGTGCGCTTGGCTTCAATAGTAGTGGATATTGTCTCGTGAAGGCTAATATATGTCATAATTGTACTAAATAGTGTCTGACAGTGGTCATAAAATTCCTGTGGTGATCTTTGTCCCTGGTTGGCTAAAGAGAGGTCATTATAAAGGGCAGTTTCATCCCTTTGGTCTGCAAAATTATTGATCAATGCATTCCGAACGTCTAACCAATTATCAGATATGCCATTTGAATTTATAATACTAGCGGCGGGGCCTGTGATTTTATTTAAAATTCCATTTATCAAGCAAAGGTTCGATAACTGATCACAGGGTTCCGTACTCAGGTAGGTATATACTATTTGGTCACATAACTTAATAAATCGGGTAAGTATATGTGGGTTCCCGTCGAACTCCGGTACAGGGCGTAAAGCCTTAAAAATTATGTCCGGGTTGCGCTCCGTCATTATCTTAATTCTAGGTAATTGATTTAATTCTAAACTATAGTCTTCTAAATTCAAATTCCTACCACTATCTAGTTGTACTCGCCGACGAGTCTGGCTCGATGCAGACTCTCTAATACGGGAGTTACTAGGGTGGAAAATTTTGAAGAATAAAAAATTATTGATTTAAGTAATTCTAAACTATAATTATAATCTTTTAAATCCAAATTCCTACCACTATCTAGTTATACTCGTCGACGAATCTAGCTCGATGCAGACTCTCTAATACGGGAGTTACTAGGGGTGGAAAATTTTGGGAAATAAAAACTTCAAGGTAAAGGAATAGCAACACAAGAACGATTCTGTGCACTCACCCTTTCATTCCGTTTCGCCGCGTATCAATGTTCGGATACTCTTCCCAGTGGCTGCAGCTCTCGTAGATTCTGGATACTCGTACAGTGGCTTGAAGGCCGCTCGGGCTGCTCGCGAATGCGGATTTCGATATTAGAGATCTTTATAGCTCGCGAAACGACCCGCGAGTATCCTACCGACTGCGCCAATTACGTATTTGCCACAGCCGAAGGAGTTTTAGAGAAACGAAATAGAACTTGAAGTTAATTTAATAAAAGATTATAAAAATTACATTTAAACTATAACTAATTAGTCTAAGTTGCTAACGCGATGTTGGCTTAAAAGTAAGTGTGCGTAGAAATGACAAATCTTAAATATATATACTATAACAATGCTGTGTCGGCGCCTTGTGCTAGTGACGCGGTGTTGATCTTATAACAGGCCTTTGTTGTCCATGTTCGTAATGCTGTCATCACCTTCGTGGCACCGTTGATCTCATAACAGGTCTTTGTGGTGTGTTATCGTAATTCTACGTCGGCACCTTGTGTCATGGAGACTGCAGCGTTGGCATATTGGACGAGTGCGTGATCTAACAATAGCCCTTTGTATGATGTATGTAACACTCGTCTCAAGACTGTGGATATCATAACAGTACTAATATTCAAAACAAACAATAACACATCTGAATATTAAACGATTGGCATACTTTTACATAATAGAAGGGTACATTCAACGCGGTCTGAATAAATATAAAGGTACAGACAGCTACCAACATGTCGTAACTTATCATTAGTAAACAAACATATACTCGAAGGTATTACAAATAGATAAAACACAATACGTGATGTGCCTTACAATACTTACTATCAACACGAATGGTAAACAAAAGTAAAAGGCGTGTAAAAGTGATCAATTTTAACTTCTTTCTTTAACGGTAGGTACCTACGTATCGTATCTACATATAAATACACGTAATACCAAGATTTACTACTTTCTTCTAAATACATAATATTATGAACACTTTCGAGTACCTAATTAGTTTTATGCATTCCTCACTCTCATTACGCTCACACTAAAGTCATCGTTTTACGTCAAATATATTAAATATTCTGTAAATGATTAATCTTGTTTAACTAATCCTACTAATCTTCACATCACATCACACTAATATATAAAGGTGAAAGTTTGTGTGAATGTTTGTTACTTCTTCACGCAAAAACTACTGAACGGATTTGGATAAAACTTTACAGTAATATAGCTTTTACATCAGAATAACACATAGGCTACTATTTGCCGCGATAATCCACATACACGCGGGCGGAGCCGCGGGCAACTACTAGTAGGTACTTAATAAATAGATATAGATAGATATGAAAGCAACGACTTATATTTATGTAACACTAGGTTTTTCTTAAATGTTTAGAGAAGACATGTACGAGATAAGGACGTGGTGATTGGTGCTCTATTTGTAATAAAGAAGAGAAGTTTTGTGTTGATTTACAATAATGTAAGTGAAACAATGTAAAAATACGGGCACTCTTGTAGTATACAGTAAATGATTCACACACTAGCCATATTGAAAGAATTAAAACAATGCATTTCTCACTAGCACTAAAGAAAGTGTAAAATTGGCTCTACTATGAATAAAACAACATCTAGTTTAATTTTTTTTTAATATCTTCCCATGTAGATACTGGTACTTACTATAGGCTTTTCTACTACATTTAAAATATATCCGTGACTATATATTTCTTGATGACTTGGTTAGGAGTGGCAGAGAGCTGCAATGCTACAAAGACTTGCTGACCTGTCTTCTGTAGGTAGCTACCATTAAATATATTTTACTTTATTTCTGTAAATATAGTTTTAGGGAACGTTCATAATATCGTATAATTTAACATTACGTTACGTTGTAGAAAAGTGCCTTTCAGTTGGAACTCGGTAGTCGTTAAGACTGCATGCATCGTGCTTCGCATTTTTTTATGATGCAGTTAGTGGGGAAAGCGAAGTGAGAGTCTCGCCAGCGTAACTTGACGCATTTTTTTTACAAATTCATATAATTTTACATTACTAGAATTATGTGTTGTTATTGAAGACAGATGACAGTCACGGAAGTTTAACATACCTACTAATAAAAATGATAACACAATAGTATTTAATTTCAATTGTTTTATAACCTGTGTCAGTGTGGAGTTTGTAATTGGCATCCACTACTACGCTTTTCAATGTTCCTCTGTCCGATAAAATTCGTAATTTATGTTATTCGACAAAGAACTAGAGTACCTAACCGACATCGCACGGAGAATCAATACGCCGAAGTGGAAATGGGCCAGTCATGTCTTCAGACGAACTGATAGTCGCTGAAAGTGGCTGGCGGAGGATGAATTCCGGACTGCCCAAGACGGCACGGCATGAGCCGGGATCACATGACCTTCGCAAGCAGCAGTGGACTTAAGCAAACTTAAGTCAGATATGACATTAAATATTTAAATAAAAAAAAATGACAGTCATAAAGACTGCCGATAGAAGTGAAAACTTATAACTTAGAATGTTATTTGTAAAATTAATGTGTATAAAAAACTTCGTTTAAAAAACCGACTTCAAAAACTAAAAAGTATAAAATAACTTGTTTAATTAAATACACCTTTTAAGCAAACCTTTAATATTGATGAAACACTGTTATTTGTATGTGCTACCAACTCATAGGTTTGAAGTCGGTATATTTCGAGACGACCGTCAACGACGTCAGCCCGCACATGTACATGTCTGCCCGCTTAGGTGTTTTGTTCTATCTACACGAAGAGCAGCTATCCCGCTAAAGGTCACGCGCGGCGAGTGGGTACCTGGGCGGGTCTACTGTAACATTTTGGCTTGGCACCGACTCACAAACCTATGAATAGGTAGCACATATAAATAATAGTGTTTCATCAATATTAAAGGTTTGCATGTAAGGTGTATTTAATTAAATCTTTATTGAGTTATTTTATACTTTTTAGTTTTTATAGACAGGGAATTTTCTTTTATTGTTTTTTTTTAAAGCCTGTTTAGTAGCTTTGCATGACTACTAGTTATTGGTTATTATTACCTTAGGTACCTGTCAGATCACCTAAACAACTTAAAAGAGTACAACTAAGGCTCTATTCGTGTATTTGGTACAACTATAGATCTATAGATACGTATGAAATTGAAAGAATTATCCTCCAACTCCTAACTGTTGAGGAGTTGTACCTTCCATCATCAGTTCACTTAAATAACTTTAAAGAATACGAGTAACGGTTACATACATACACATGAGTTCACATGACATTTAAAGATTTATCTTCCAACTCCTAACCGTTAAGGAGTTGTATCTTCCATCATCAGCTCATCATCATTAAATTATGACTATCAGGTGTAAATACTGCAACAGCTTTAGAAAATATATGAAAAACATAGTACGTGCCTAACAAATTTGAGGGTTTCCATCGATTTCCTTGGGATCCCATCACCAGATCCTGAGTGGCATCGGGACGACGTGGGGAGCATATCCTTTCGAATACAAAAGGAATTTTTAAAATCGGCCCACAATTGACGGAGTAATCAGGGTACCTACATACATAAAAAAAGTCGGTTAAAAATTAGAAATTTCATAATGTTTAAATTAAAATTATCAACATCAAACATTAACACGTCGATGCCGCATACACATAAGATTTTCTCCTACCAAAAAGTGTTCAACGCGGCTAAAGAAGTTTTCACTTCAATAAATACATATTTCGAACATCTGAAAGACACAGACACACAACGCCATCTAGTCCCAAACTAAGTTTGTATTATGGGTACCTACTATACGACTGATTTAAATACATATATACTTTTGTAAATGCATACATATCATACATGAAAAACACCCAAACTCCGAAACAAATATTTGCAGATCATACAAACATTTGGTGGGACCCGGGAATCGAACCCGAGACCTCAAGAGCAGCAGTCGCATACACTACCACTGTACCACCGAGGCAGTCATTAGTACCTTCTCTCATCTCATGGACTGCTGTGAAAATATCTTAATGGCAGCATATGTCGATGGGATGGGATGGGAACCACCAATAAACTGTTTAGGTCACGGTTGCTTCGAGAAGTAGGTACTCGGTCGCTAGCAGGGAATTGAGTTCCGCCTGCCCCCACTGCGACTGCAGTGAGGACTCGGCCCAGCACACGCTGCTGGCCCCGCCTGGGCGTCACAGCGTCGTGACGTCACTGCAGTCATCGGGGGAGAAATCTCACTACCGGCCGTCATACGTTCCATGGCCGTAGCGACAGCTGTTTCATCGCGGTCGCAACCCTCTGCGCGAAGACGTCATTTCGCATAAGGAGGCCGCGTATGGCCCGGGAGGACGACATCCAGTCGGACCCGGTTCGCCGGCGGCGAATTGGATCCGAGTGGTGGTCGTCCTCGCGGCGCCGAAGGCTGTCAGTTCCCTTAGATCTTTTAAAAACAACTGAAGGGACGCCAATGCAGTTTCCAGCAAGAGTGATTCAAGATGAAGGTTTATACGTGAAATACACGCATATTATAGTAGAGAAATTCTGAGATTTTTAAAGACTTTCGTGCGAAGCCGGGCCGGTTCGCTAGTTTAAAATAAAAAAAAAAAAACAAAAACACTATTATCATTAAATTAGTCGATTAAGTACAAATAATTTACTGTTTGAGACGGCCACTGCTCACATGTGGTTCAAGGTATAAAAGATAAATTAAGAGTCAAAATTTCTTCATGTTTATTTCATTTTTTAACATCATCATGTTGTAATACACACATTGGACAATAAACTGTGAACAATTTCAGGCATTCAAAGAGGTAGCGGTTATCTATCTTAATATTTGCGTCGAACACGAAAATATTCCAACATATTTAAACGTTTAGTTCGACACCATACATTACTATTAATAAATGCTTAGACAAGTAACCATATGCCTTCATAGTCCTAATATGTAGGAAAATTTCCGATACGAATCGCAACACTACAATTACCACATCTCGCGAACTGCTAAACACCGATACTAATAAACTGTACTGTAGCCATCTCTACACTAAAACAGTCGAGAACCATTCCTAACAATTACCCTCACAAACATTTCTAGTCGCAATATTCGTAGGGCGATGTATTTCGTTCTGTAACTTTCTTCTTTAACTTTGTGCAATCTCTCTTTCTCAAGACAAAACTAACATGTTAGTACTAGCTTTTAAACTAACGCGTTCCATGATTTAATAATTATTATTTTTACGGAAATTAACGCGATACCTTATTTAAAGGTATTACATACCTCTGATTTGGCCTGGATTCTGGCCGTGGTCACAGGCTGATTGGCCGTGGTCAGCCTGTGACCACGGCCAGTGCAACCTGGTCGAAACGTCAGGCAAGTCAGAGGTATGTAATACCTTTAAATAAGTTATCGCGTTAATTCCCATAAAAAAAAAATTATTATAACATGTTAGTTTCAAGAAATCGTTATCGTTTGACTATGAATATAGGTAGGCATCATCCACTTTCGAAAAATAAATCTCACCCATATTAAACAGTATTATACTGTGAAATTAGTACATGTGTAATAAAAAAAAGTCAATATCTTGAAAGTAATTTGTTCAAATATAGGATTCATAACCATGTTATTCTTTTTTTTTCTCTACGGCAGAAAACAAGCCCAAGAATTTGTCCACTGTAATACGTATTCTCTTAGATACCTACTGTATAAAGGCGCGTCTCCACCGAAATTTGACAACACAAAAAAAGGTTGACAACACAAAAGTTGGCAATTTTTGTTTGGTGGAGACCCGGCTTAAGAGTAATATCCGACTTACATCTTGTTAGATAGTCAATTAGTTAATACAAATATTACAGAGAAACAGAACGACGAGTTTTGAACAAATTACTTAAAAGCTATTCCGTTAACATGTTACATAAATAAAAAAAATATTACGTGTTTATTCTGAGTAAAACAATTTGATATAAGCATTTACTGTACTAGATCTGAATGACATTTTGACAACTCATCTCGCCAAAGCTAGCACACGACAGAAACAACTCGACACCATATCTTAACGAACATCTCACAGGATCCAATGTGAACTGGTAATGACGATGTAAAACATATAAATGATACTAATGAAACCTACTTACATATCACATGGTCGGCCATGCTTATCATGTTTTGCTAAAACATCAGACGTCTCTCTGTATCTACATAATAACCCTTAAACTAAAGGTGCAAAATATTTACTTACATTACGTTAATCTCCCTAAGAGCAGTCAATTCGAATTGATCTACATAAAGTACAAACAATAAATAAAACTAGCACATAAAAATACATAGATACATTTAGTATAAGAGCCTATATCTATTGTTACTTGTATATTGTTATAAAACGAAAGTTGCAGGTACTGCATATGGAGAAGTAAGCGTATCCGATACATTATACCTACTACAATACGAGTAACACCGCGGCCTGCGGACACTATTTTTTCATGTAATAATTATCTTGTACACACACACATTAACAACATTGTACAAAACGTACAAAAACAAAATGTTCAATGTATGAGGTAGTTTTGAAAATACATGTTATAGGTACTGCTAGCATCCCTACTTGTATTATATGTCTATGCCCGTTTGTAAATGGCAACAAATCTCAAAAAGTCGGACAATATGCTAGTTTGGCATCCGATGACAGACGTGTATTATTAACGGACTCTGAGAAACTTTGCATAAATAAATTGTACAACTTTTGAATGTTGGGTATGTATTGTAAGATATGTGGTAATATTCAAAAATATATGCACAATTAGGGTGCCTAGTGTGAGTTTATTACACTTCAACTTGATCGCAACGCCTAATGCAGTAACCCCAAACACACTAACCATCGAGAGCGAGTTCATGTGAATTAAACTCACACAGGGCCCTCATAGAACACATGGCTATCGACATTTTATGTCTGTAGGTATTTCATTCGTGTGTCCGGGTTTGTTAATATATTGTAAAAGACCGATATTATAGTCATTTAATTGAAGTTTTTTTTGGGTATAACCTTGTAAAACAGTAGTAGAAAGAAATCTACTTTAACTGTTTAGTAAGTCAAAACCTTGATGATGTCTAACTGTGGTACGTACATTCTAACATCAGTAGGTGGGAGCTGAGATTTTCATATACACTTAACATTTATCGTACATAGTTTTATGTACTCATTTTCCACTCAACAAGCGACTTTATAAAACAATCAATAAGGTTTCTTTTTCAGAACTCAATAATCGCAATTAACTAGGTCCAGCGGCCGCGGTTTACACAACATTACACTAGCAAACGGTAATTTATTTTGGAACAATATTTTAAAAATATACAATCTTACGAGCACTGCCTATTCAAACGAATGGAATAAGTAGTTTATAAAGCTTCATCGTCATGTAAGACTATCTAAAGAAGCCGAAATTATTTATAACATGTAAGGAAAATTGTTACTCAATGTACAAAATCGAGGTTTTGTTTCAAACAAATGTACAGACAGAAAAAAATGAGACCCAACACATCTATATTTATAAAACACTATGTCTGATTTAGTTCAACTGGTTTTATTAATGGACTCACATTACAAGTACTAAATAAAACAAATGCATGCGTTGCAATTGTCTACTGCTATTGAAAAAATTGACATAATGTGATATTTTGTATGTTTAATAAATATGGACGTCGTTGGCTACATTTTTTGCTGACCGTACACAGTACGTTAGAAGCAAAATAAAAATAAACTTAAAATATACCAATTGATTCAATACTAGCAAAATATACTTGTAACTCAATCGCTTCCCAGCCATTTACAATCACATAACATTTATTTAGGAACATAACAAATTTACAAAAATATTTCTTTATTTGGTTCTGTCTCTAGCGCTATTATTACTTTTGACAACGTATTATTTATGAACAGTACTAACATTGATATGAAGGCAGTAGCGATCGCGGACACGCTACTCATTGATCAGTGAAACATAACAAAAATAATAATTTGTCGCCTGACAACGATACTGACTCTTAATTGGGTGTATTTAAGGTCGATTTTGTTCTGTATTTTGTCAACCGATTTCTGTTATATTTAGTAGCTATTGACGACGATTTCACTTACATGAACAAATAGGTACTTGTGTGTATTAATGATAGTTAGTTTATTTAAAAACGAGCTGGTGAAATGGTATTTCAAAGGCAATTTATTCAAGGTATGTATGTCAATGAAATAAAACAAAATGTTAAAAACTTAATGAATTATGATCGAATGGCAACCAACAGGCCAGTACCAGGAACTGCCCCAAATCTTGGTATTAAAGGCTACAATAAAGTCGCTCTGTACAAGCATTTACTTGTCAAGTCATAGATATTTACTGAACTTAGAATCTGTCTGTACTTTCAAGTAGAGATGGAGCAATACAATGCAATACAAATTTAATTTGATAATTCTGTTACATTATTGGAGTGCTAGGCGAACTTTGTATCAGAATATGCTTTTTGTCAAGTTTCATTGAACAATTTACTATATACGTAACACTTAGCTATCATTCTCAACAATGTCAATTCAAGTCTATATTACTTTTATGAACATTCACAGCAAGTGTCACGTACGGCTCGTAGTTGTAACGACGTCGACCAACACTTACAATGTATCGTTATTACTATTATTATTACATACAGCAGACAATAATTGAACTGTGGGCACTTGTCGGTATAATCGAATCTGTCTAGCGTTTAATGACTATGTTTTCTATGACATCAATCAAATTTGGTGTATATGTTTGTATATCACTTTATAATATATTATTGCAGGCGTTTGCGACACACACATACGGGAATATAATAACGCTCACTCACACATATTCTCCTCAATTCGATATATTTTGATTAACGTCTTAAGTTGATCAAATAATAATATCTTAGAGTATATAAAGTGTGACATAAGGATAAATTGATAACGACAGACTAATCAACTGACGTTTGGTTTTGGATTGTTTAATCTATACCATGGTCTAAGAAAACACGGTCTCGCATTCCGAGAGTGGTTCGCTGTGACGTCACTATCCAGTTTCCACTTTATAGCAACATAACACGAAATGAACCAAGAACAATGATATTACCACAATGATATTACCACAATGATATTATATAATATCATTGTCCAAACCAGCGATAGTGATGATGACGTCATCTCGATCTCTCTGTTTCGTCACTGTATCTCAGAATGCCATATCTGGCGAAGTATATTGCTATACCATGATCTATACCATCCCTAGCAACGTCAAATTGTAACAATTTTAATTATAATCATCATTTAAGACTGATAGAAGGACTCTTTCCTTCAGACTACTAGGACATGGAGGTAGAGAAAAAATTATAATTAAATCGGCTAATTTTAAAAGGCAACATTTGTACGAGTACTTGTGTTCATTTAGCATATTAAAATAAAGGTTTCCAAATAGAGATGCCAACCAAGATGTATGCCAACCATATCAGAATCCAGCCAAAACTCTTAGCAATCTTACACATTCTGTTAACGCCAAGTAAAATTGGAAGAAGATCAAAAAGATTATGATGACCGATGTACTTTGTATATATTAATATACCGTTGCCACGTTGGTCAATAACACATCAGTTAAAAAAAATGCCAAAAAATATATTTATCAGTGTGGGAAATCATCTTGTTTGATGGTACTATCTAATAATAATGGAAGGTAACCAACCTCCACGCCCTTATTCAGATATCGTATATTTTACACTTTATATAATCTAAGATAAATAATTAAAATAAAAGCATTCATATTATACGAGAAGACGCCTGTTTAATGTATTTTGAGTAAGTTCTGAGATCTTCTTCTAACTTAAAAAGGAAATGCTTTCCTTTTAAAGTACCAAAGTAACCAATAGATTATTGTAACGATACAAATACTTTCAAGACAAAATTAAAGTGTGTGCCGACCTAAATGAAAAAAAAAAGAAAAGGATTTTGTAGATAAATTCAGAGTTTTTAGATATTTATAAGGAATACAGTCCTTCTAGTGTAGTATAACTTGAATGTTATTCCTTATTAACCAGATTTAATATATATACTTTTTATTAAATGCCAGATACATTACAACTTAAAATTATCATCATTCTTATTAGTTAAAATAATCAATTAAAAGAAATCACTTGAGCAGTATATGCTTCCCGTATAATACAAATGTCACATCGCACCAAATACAAGCGCTTTAGTCATCATGCTCGTCGATACGTCTACATAGTAACAATTCACTAAACTAACCTACGACAACTACTAGTGAACGTACGATGTCCAATGACAGCGTTTTTTTTTATTTTGATTCAAACAAATGTAACTGTCTCTGTTAAACAGTTTCCAAGATTTTTGTATCAAGTAGTTTACCTGTGACCCCGAGCGGTATAACACGTGACCACGACCGGTATAACCTGTGACCATGAGCGGTATAACCTGTGACCATGAGCGGTATAACCTGTGACCATGAGTGGTATAACTCGTGACCACGACCGGTATAACCCATTCAAAAAGTCAGGCTATAAAATATATCGTAACCTTTAAATAATTTTAGCGCAAATAAGTTCGGCTATGCAATAAAACCTATGTGTAAAAGTCGCGAAAGTTCTCAAGATATCAGAGGCCTATTGTGAGTTTAATTCACATCTATTTGATCGTCCCGGTGACAGCGTTCGGCGTTGTGATTGGCCCGCACTTAAATTTTCACCAATCGCAACGCCAAACGCGCTCGCCGTCAAAAGCCAAGTTTATATGAAATATTGGGCCTCGGCTTAGCATTTTTAGTACATAAAATGTGTCAAAAAGTCGATATATAGATTTTTAAGTAGATGATAAAATAAAAGCACAAAAATCAAAGAACATTTGGTAATGACAGAGTCTAGTAAAGAAAATATTTTGAAACAGTTCTACAAGTCAATGGAATACTTTGAATTTCAGAAAGAAGATGGATCAAAAAAGGATCTGGCGAGAAATACTGTCATTAGCTTTATGCTCATAGAGTTTTTGGGACTTGGTACCCTATAATAAAAAATCGGAAGCAAATCTCAGAAAATTATGTAGTTGAGTATGAAAATTAAGCTGGCGGTCTAGCGTTTAGAACACTATACAAGACTTTTTACAACTGACAAACAGCTCAGCAAAAATAAAAAACGTATACGTCGTTAATGTAATTTTGATCCATATAATATATTATTTCGATCCCTTTTGACACATTTATATACTAGAAAAAACTATGCATGACTTGGTGATTTAATAATTCATTCAATGCAAAATGCATTTATTGGAAAAAAAATCAACAAAAACCCTCCTAAATCTTATTTGTATTACGTAAATGCGAATGAAGGTAAACCAAAATAACACTCTTTAGATTTCTCAATAACTTTGAGGGGTGTTAAAAGAAGTATGTTTTTATCAAAATTAAAATGTCCAATTCCTTCTTGTTTCGTTTTGAATATAAAATATTAAATTGAGTATTTCTCTTTGTGATCGTTGATTAAAACTTGGGGCAAGAAATTATCTTAATTATTGTATGTCTAAGAAAAATCTTGTCCATTTTAGCCATTTGTTTGAACACAAAATTAAACTTCACATGCATTTATTTTGCATCAAAATCACATATTCCAATGTTGGCGCCAGTATTCAATTGATATTTATACGAGAAAAAGAACCATTACTTGCATATTCTGTTAAATGTATATATATATATATTCTGTATAATACATTTTTCGTAGTAGGTGTATTCTAAATATTAAAATGAAATCATTTTATTCTACAACGTAATCGCTACAAAGATTTATATAAAGTAAATATGTACTTGTGGACCATATTTTTCTTGCGTTTTGTACTCAAGCGGTCAAGATATATTTAAAGATTAAAATACGATAGTTCAGGATCGTAATTTGAATTTAAAATGTACAAGTTGGGTACCGATAATATAATAAAAAAATAGTAGCGACAATTATTAGGATTTAGTGTCCGACAGTTCGTATTAGTTATTTAAAAATGGATATTGCTTTCTGTATTATAACCAATATTTCGATAGAATAGCTGACCCCAACATTGGTCCTAAAGTCGAAACTCGACAAACACCAAATTGAATCACAATTTACAAATAACTTCACCTACACAGGCACACATACAAAAAATTAAAGCATGAAGAAATATATACCTAACTCTTGAGACTATGAATATCGAATTTGTTCCTAATTGTTATAGTACATGGAGTTTATTATAGCTTAACATATGAAGTGTAAAGTTATACTGTTATGAGGGTACTCGCGACGACATCTCCATAGGCATTGAAGAGGGGACTTGCATCTGAAATGTACAAGTTGAAGTAACTGTTGTTGAATAAATTTATGATAATGTTTAGCATTTTCTTTTAAATACTATGTGAGTCCTATATATAGATAATAATAATAATAAATACTAATAGTAACACTAGACACGTGAACATACATAAACAATCTGCTATCAGTCAATATAATGAGTGCACGGTTAGTCTAGTAACTATTTTTTTTTATGATATAGTGGGGCAAACGAGCAGACGCATCACCTGATGGTAAGCGATTACCGCCGCCCATGGACACCCGCAACACCAGAAGCGTCACAAGTGCGTTGCCGACCTTTGGGGAATAGGAAAAGGATGTGGGGAGGGTGTGTATGCGATCCCCACATGTCCCATGTGGGGTTCGAACCCACAAAACAAAGCGCAGTAGGGGACGGCTTAAACCACTCTGCTTTCCGTTTATTTAAGTGGTCAGGATTTTTATTCCACACAGACATATTACCCATTTACATAATATTATGGACAGCATTTTGACAAGTGCAACCCAAAACAGAGTTAATGGAGAGGGACTTCGACTGTACAGGATGACTTAAAATAATAATCATACAGGGTCTGATACAGAAGGTAGTTTTCCTTGACACGTCACGTATAGTGAGGAGTTTCCTGTCTTTGGAGCCCTAATCACCGGTTTCTTGGTTACTACTCTACTATTTATATATATTTTTTTACATGTATATTTAAAAATGTTTTTTTTTTTTTTTTTATGTTTGGCCCGCCAAAATGACTCTACTCTGCCTGATGGAAAGCATAAGCAGAATCCAAGAGTGGTGGTCACCATGCTCACTGCGAATGCAGACAATGCAGCATGGCGACCCACACCATGGCGGCCTAGTGATGCTACTGCATCTTTTAGTCTAGTCAACAAGTATGGAACTTGTTGACTAGACTAATTGGGCCTCCGGTCTCGCACTCACCAACGAAACACGGAACGAAAAACGAAATAATATGTGATAGTTTTTAATAAAGATAATAATAATAATTGGAGTGTGAGATGAGTTGTACGTACCTTGTTTTTGATGTGTGAGGAGTGCGTGAACACATAGTCGATGGAGTCGAGCCTATCGTCGAGCACTCTGTCGTCCAGCCCGCGCTCGTCTAGCACCGCCTCTAGCGCCGCCGCCAGCTCTGAACTCTCCGCGAACGCGGCACCACCTTCCGCTACAAACATTAATGTGCCGTTTCATTTGTATTTCCTCTGAGATGTTCGTCATGAGGGTTTTCTGAAATGCTCTACGTGAGATGGCAGCACTGTAGAGTCAGGTCCTCCTCTCAAAATACATTCGCGATTTGTATTTCTAAACGACTTAAAAAAAGTAGGAGGTTCTCAATTCGACTGTATTACTTTTATGTTTGTTACCTAAGAACTTTCGACTGGGTGAACCGATTTTGATGATTCTTTTTTTTATTTGAAAGCTGGTGCTTCCCGTGTGGTCCGTTTCAATTTGGTCCGGTTCTTGAAGTAGGTTTTGTCAAAAAAAATTAAGATCATTCTTTAAGTTTATTCATTCTTAAAATTGTTATAAAACAAATTGTATTGTATTGTTATTGTTTTCTAAAATGGTACAGTGTTGTGCAGTGCCCATGTGTGCAAATAAAACAGGGCATAAGTTCCCTACCCTACAGTGGCAGTGACTTTTGCGCCTTTATTTTCGAGCAAGATCTTCGTCCGACATTTCTCTAATCGTAATCCATTACAAAATCAATATCACTTCCGAAGACGTACAATCTCAGAAAAAAATATATTCGTTCGGTAGGAATCTGTTCTATCTTACAGCTGTTTAAACCTGACGCATACGAAGCGCCATCTGGTGGCAGAAAAGGTAGAAAATCCACATTTTACCTATTACAAATAAATAAATACGAATTATTCTTGTCACGTTATTGCTCTCGCGAAACTGTCTAACCGGTTTTCACGGTTTTTTTAAATGTGTGGCTTTCCTAAGATAGGATAGTTAACATCACGCTTAGACCAATAGGAGCCGAGCGTGATTGAATAGAGACGCAGAAGAAATTGCGTGTGTCAGCCATCAGCTATTATTATATAAATTAATTGTCATTTTATTAAATTTTCAATTTCTTAAGATAATTCCATGATTTATAGTAGATCTAGAATATAAAATAAATACAATGGTATAGCAACGCGTTATATATGTAAACTGAAATGTAAATATACTTCACATAAACTGTTAGTAGCTAATTGTGTTTTTAAGATTTAGATATTACAAGGTTTCTTGGTATAAAATATTACCACACAAAAAAAAAACAAAAAAAAAAACAAAAACAACTCAGATTTTATCATAACATTCATTATTAAAATTGTTTGCGCATTACATCACTTTATTAGACTAGTTTACGTGTTTTACATTTTAAAAGTAGTAATTAACTTTAACATTAATTAACAAAACTACTATTTTACAAAGATGTTAACATTTTGATTTTGTAGTAAAGCCTATTTAAATAAATTATTTATTATTAAAAAAGAAAAGACATACCTTGGTTGAAAAACTCCGTAAATGCCTCATCTGGTATTTGACTGAGAACCGCAGGATCTAATAATTCATCTGGTGCAACATGCCCCACTTCCACTTCTGTAAAATACATCGAATAAAACTCAGTACTAGCCTAAAATTTCTTAAAACACCTAAGCGCAATCTACTCAAATCGTCTCAGTTTTTGTAAGTATTTATAGAAAACAACTACTTCAGACCATCAAACAGGTCGTTTGTTAACTATGGTGGTGTTCTCCAAGCCGATTTCGGCCTCAACGGAGACCAGCCAACTACACAGAAGATATTATAATGCACAAATGTGTGCGTAACACAGGTGCACTTTCTGTTCCCTCACTCTTATTATCGGATGGGGACGGTTATCCGACACGACCGGGGAGAGATCAGGCGCAGGACCGACGGCTTTACGGATTCTCTGAGGCACGGGGGCTAAGACCCCAACTTCCAAACTCCGAGCTGTTATTAAGCATTGCTATAATCAGAAAAAACTAAAACCCAACTACGACAAACGTTTTTACTTTTTTTTATTTAAAATGTTTTGGTGCCTCTATAATATTAATTTATTTGCAAACTATATTTTAAATTTAGATTAGATTGCCGCCAGAAATAAAAAATGAAAACAAATTTAATCACTTTACAAAAAAATTAAAGAAGTTTCTAATTTCTAAGTGTTACTATAGTGAGTACCTAAAAGACCAAATAAAGTGAATACGTATAATATGGCATTGGCAATAATAAATTTTTAATGTGATATATGGATTCATGTTCATACAAATACACATACACGCACACACACAAACATACATATATTTAATATTAAATACATACATATATATTAAACTGGCTGTGCCCGCAACTCTTTTGGGTTTTCGGGTTGTTTTGATTTTTCACCGTTTGGACCTTTCCCTGGACTGCGTCAGGCATTTCAAGGCCAAGATCGGCTAAATCGGCCCAGCCGTTCTCGAGTTTTAGCGAGACGGGCGAGCGGCAGTAGATTTTTATATATATAAAGATTGTATTATTGATTTGAATTGTATTAGTTTTAAGTTTGTGTCCTTTCTTATTTGTAATTTTGCTGTGCCCGACAGGGTACATAGTGGAACAATTTGATATTACTGTGAGACCTTGTTAAACCTATATGATGCAATAAAGTATTGAGTAAATTGGTACCATAGAAATATCACAATTATCGAATAAATACGGACAAAGTCACAAGAAAATGCTAATAATATATACATTTTTGAAATGTACAAGTAACGCCCTTTCTAATGATACCAACATACCAACAACATGCCAACACGGCATATTTATCTCAAATTTATTTTCTAATACAGTACTTTCTGTCGGCTAGAGGGCGCCACACTAGATTCAGTGACACGTCATATAGCCTATAACCAGCGGACGATCAAGACGCTTCTAACGATACCTCATTTGTCCAGTTCTAATAAGTAGTTAAGGATAAGGGAACAGATGAACATACATACATAGCCTGTCAAAATCATAATCCTCCTTTGGTTTTGCCGTAGTTGGGTAAAAACTCAATAACACTTTTTGGCCCGATCCGGGATTCGATCGTCAATCGCTAGACCAACGAAGCAGTCGATGAGAATCGAACTATACTAATATTGAAAAATATTACTTAAGCGACACTTAAAACACTATATTAATCGTAGTCTGGTGATTTTTCTAACCAATCTTAATCTAAATAAAATATTACAGTGTTCTTTTAAAGTCCGTATAAATGCATATAAATTATCGAACACTGAACTTATTATTTGGAGTCAAATAAAACATGTTAAAGACACACAATTTCAAATGTTTTTTTTCATCTATACCTATATTAAACGGTGAAGAAAAAACTTAGTACCCCTTTTTTTAATAAAATGATGAGAATGGAGGAGTATTAAATTTGGTGCACTTAAAGTTTATATGGAGGAATACAGAAAGCTTAAAAAATATTTATTTGTAGTCGAATTTCGACCACTCAGTGACCACGGTAAAAGTTAATGATTCCTCTTACCTAATTCGTGCGAGTCGTTTCCAACAGTAACGTACTCAGTCTCGCTGAGCCCTCCCATCGCTGTATCCTCCGAACTGTCGTACGTCGAGGAATTCGAACACACGTTCAGTTCTGAAAACAACAAACACTTTAACAGTCTCATATAAACTCTTCTTATCCTCTTCTTAGCCAATATTATATCCAAATCTATTTGGAATTGGCTACAAGTTCAACCGGATTTATCTAAATATCAGTTTTTCCACGGAGCGACTGGCATCGGAACTCCGCAACTTTGAAGGTGAACTGAATTCGAAGGTTGCACTAGTTTTTTTTATGGAATAGGGGGCAAAGGAGCAGACATCGCCTGATGGTACGCGATTACCACCGCCCATGGACACCCCGCAACAGAGGCATCACAAGTGCGTTGCCGGCCTTTGGTGGATGGGGTATGGGTCTCCGGTATCCTCACTCACTCGGTGAAACTCAGCGCAGGCGCTGTTTCACACCGGTTTTCTGTGAGGCCGTGGTATTACTCCGGTCGAGCCGGCCCATTCATGCCGAACCGTGGCTCTCCTACAGATTAAACTTGTATTTGTCTGTTTGAAACGACATCTGTCTTTTAAAAAGAAATAAAACAAAAAGCAAATTAATGTTTGTGTTGCAGACAAAGCAGAGTGCTTTGCTAACTATTTGCGTGCGTCAAATTATTGTCAGTCTTAACGAAACAATAGATTAACGGAAAAAAAATGTTATATGAATAGCGCGCGGTAATTCCCCTAGTCGGTTCTAAGGGAGTATGCATCATTTGTGGGAATCCCCAAAAATGTGTTTCGTTTTAAACATTAACAATGTGTAGGTTGCCACATGTGTAAAAAGTAAATAAATACTGCTGACGTAATCATCATCTAGAACCCCCCACCCCCCATGTCATCAAAAATAAGCAAAGCCAAGACCCCCCCGCCCCCCTATAGTGTTTACGTAATACTTGAACGGCTCCTTGTTGTGTGTGAGCGTACCTGCGAGCGAGGGTTCAGCGCTGGGTGCGTCTGGGGTGCGAAGTCGTGCGGGCGGGCGACGTCGGCGCTTAGCACGTCTCGGCGCGCGGCTCGTGGCCGGACTCGCTCGCTTGCGGACCGCACTCTTCTTCGGCCGACAGTCGCGGGACAACTTGTCGTAGTTATCCTACACAACAATCATTTCCTCATAAACGATTTGAATTTAGCCACTCTACTAGAACAATAATCACAAATTTTAACAAAAAAAACGACCAAATTTAAATGGTATCAAACGGTAAGCACCAGCTTCCAAATAAAAAAAGAATCATCAAAATCGGTTCACCCAGTCGAAAGTTATGAGGTAACAAACATAAAAAAAAACAGTCGAATTGAGCACCTCCTCCTTTTTTTGACGTCGGTTAAAAACAATTAAATCCACAAATTGACCATAACTATTTAGAGGGAAAGTGAGCCGGTAATGGCTGCGACAGACACGATGGACCGACGATTTGAAGAAAGTGGCAGGCAGTGGATGGATGCGGACTGCGTAGACCGGGATAGTTGGCGCTCCTTCGGGGAGACCTTCACTCAGTAGTGGACGGCGATAGGTTGATAAGTTGTTTTTGTTGTTGTTATTTTCAAAAAGTGGTTTTAATTTCAACTGTTTTTCTTTTTAATCAACTTCAAAAAAGGTTTCTCAATTCGACCATTATTTTTAATGTTCGCGGATAACTTCGTTTTTCATTGATTAGTTTTCATGTTTTCAATGAGCAATTTTTCATAAATGAATAGGCGAACTAGACGACAGGTCACCGGATAGATAAGTGAGTACCGGCGCCAATAAAAACGCCTGTAACTAAATGAAGGAGGAATAAAGAACCCACTTACCCGCTTCCAAGCGTGTTCAGCACACAAAGGGGTCTGGTCGTGGAGCGGCAGTAAGGGATGCCGGCACCTGGCACCGCCTGCAAACACTGCAGCACACGCAGCGTACAACCGCTGGTCGGGCGCCAACGTCACGTGCGAGAGACAGTAGCGAGCGCACGGCAGGGCGGTACGATCACAGCGCTCTTCTGCACACTCCACCTCTACGCTGCTAGACCCTAGAGCCTCATTCCCACGACCTGACTCCCCTCCCGACCAACCACTTACTCTGCGAAAACATGAATTTATCATATAATTTTCGAACAGAAACGTTCAACATGAGGAGGAAGCATCATTAGGCCGCTATAGTGTTGTTCACCATGCAATACGCACTGTCTGCATTCGCAATGAGTATGGTGGCCACCACTCTTGGATTCTGCTTATGCTTTCCATAAGGCAGAGTAGTCATTTTGGCAGGCCCATACATTAAAAAAAAGTCGGCTGTGATTTATATCAATACGTATAGAGTTATCGACGAGGGACATTCTAAATCCAAAATACATGTTACGTTATCTCATAAACGTCTAAAATACACAGATGGATTAGTTTTGTCAAGATTCCTAATAAATTGATTACGATGTAACTGTGCCTAATTTCATTATATGCAGCCAGAAATTAACATTATATAAATAGCAATGACGCAGAAGCATCTCAATAGGCCGCCATAGTGTGTGTCACCATGCTGCATTTTCTGCATTCGCAATAATAGCGGTGATGACTGATGATGGTCATTACTCATAGACTCTGCTCATGCTTTTCATCAGGCAGAGAAGAGTCACTTTTTAGATCTTGATATATACAGGCTGTCCCATAATTCAACGTCCAACGGCAAGTGGGGGGTAGGTGACTCTATGACACCTTTAAATAAAATATTTAAAAAAAATCCATTTCAATATTTTTATATAGAGCAGTTAACTACGCTATAAATAAAAAAAAATCCGTCTCCGAAACTTGCAGATTTGTCGTTATGGTGCATAAAAATGTCGTCTAGTCCATTTTAAGCAAAATACTCGTATCTATAAAAAAAAAAAAATTAAAATGTTTTATTTAAAGGTGTCATACAGTCACCTACCCCCATTTGCCGTTGGACGTTGAATTTTGGGACAGCCTGTATAAAAAATAAGAACAAAAATCTTAACCAATTAAAAATGAGAGTCAATCATAATAACGATGTCTGTAATCAGATCCTATATTGTAAGCTACGCTTTATCTTTAAGTTACCTGAGTCTCCTTCGCTCGAGTGACGTCAACACAGCAGGCATTCCCCTCATGGCGAGTAGATGGTTTACAGTCTGTGTGGGAAGACGACATGATGGACCGGTGGCAGTTACTTGTTTCTGTTAGACAAAAGGACAAAATTTCAATTGCTGCTTGTGATGAAGTATGATCTTAAGTACATATGATCACTGAATAAGATATAAGGATGCCAAAAAAAGATAAATAATGTAAAACAAAATGAAAAACATTTACAAAATTATTTGTCCTAAAAAAAATGTATGGTAGAACAACATTTAGATTTTTCTAAATCTTAATTTTGTCAACACATCAGCATTTTCTCAACTTTAAGGGTGTTGTAAATTACTTTTTGCGTTATTCAAATAGGACATAATTATTATCATTAATCTAAAAATGTCACAGCCCCAACATATAGACACCCAAGTTTCAAACAACTCTCTATGCTGTGTCAAAATAATTAGCTTATTCTATACAGCCCCCTTAGCCAAGTTGCAAGCGTTCTTCTTTTTGCAATCGTTGACACCTAAATTCTTGTGTCATTGGCTAATCGTAGACAAAGTAATCTTAGACAAAGTATTAGCCGTTTGAGTCGTGAAACACGAGAATTTAGGCGTTAACGATTGCAGAAAGAAGAACGCTTGCAACTTGGCTAGGCGGGCGGGAATGTCATTCTAAAAAATTATACACAAAAAGGTTAAATTTTATAAATCGAACTCAATAAAATCCCAAGAATGTTGCTCATGTTCACTACCTACATCAATTCATAATTAGTAACGTCTCGTTAGTAAGTACTAACGTCATTATTTGTCATAGAAAAGTTGTGTTAATGTGGAGATAAGGAACTCAGAACAGTTTCCGACTAGGTCGGAATATATTTAGTATAATACTAGCTGACCCGGCGACTTCGTACCGCCATATTTACATATCTGTCTCAACTTCCCACAGGCAGTACAGTCGAGGACAAAAAAAAATACTTTTCCCGTTATCTTTGTTTTTTGTCTTTCTAGCAAAAAAAGAATGAAAGAAATCGAACTATGTGTTATTGAATTACAACTAAGAACATGTTTTGACTTTCATCCCCTCCCCCCAGGAAAACGTGCTGAATATCGGGATAAAAAGTATCCTATGTCCTGCCTCGTAGTATAAACTCAAATCATGCCAAGTTTCATTTGAATCCGTTCAGTAGTTCCGGCGTGATGCGCGGCCAAGATACAGACAGACAGACAGACAAAAATGAAAAAAATTACAGTTTTGGCTTCAGTATCGATTATAGAGAGCCCCGAAAATATATTTAATGTACAGAATTGGACCTGTTACATTTTTAGGGTTCCGTGCCAAAGGCAAAAAACGGAACCCTTATAGATTCGTCATGTCTGTCTGTCTGTCCGTCCGTCTGTCCGTCCGTCTGTCTGTCTGTCTGTCTGTCTGTCCGTCCGTCTGTCTGTCTGTCTGTCTGTCCGTCCGTCTGTCTGTCTGTCTGTCCGTCCGTATGTCACAGCCACTTTATTCCGAAACTATAAGAACTATATTGTTGAAACTTGGTAAGTAGATGTATTCTGTGAACCGCATTAAGATTTTCACACAAAAAAAAAAAAAAAAAAAATTTGGGGATCCCCATACATAAAACTGAAACTCAAAATTTTTTTTTTCATCAAACCCATACGTGTATGTGAAGACGTATCTATGGATAGGTCTTCAAAAATGATATTGAGGTTTCCTATATCATTTTTTTCTAAACTGAATAGTCTGCGAGAGAGACACATCCAAAGTGGTAAAATGTGTGTCCCCCCACTGTAACTTCTAAAATAAGGGAATGATAAAACAGAAAAAAAATATATGATGTACATTACCATGCAAACTTCCACCGAAAATTGGTTAGAACGAGATCTAGTAAGTAGTTTTTTTTTAATACGTCATAAATGGTAAACCGCAAAAAATACACTATTATTAAAACATCGATCAATGTTACAACAACAACAACAAGAACTTTTATATTATGTTACTTGCTGCTTCGGAACCCTTCATAGGCGAGTCCGACTCGCACTTGGCCGCTTTTTATTATAAGTATAGATAGATTATGGTCCATTACAACTTTCCTCTTGGCTATCACAAAATGAATAAGTATAAATAAATTCGACGTGTGATTTGCCTATCTCTATCATAAACAGATGTTGTCAAAACAACAACCCAAGCGTAGTCAAGGAGGCCTGATAAAAAAAATAATTAAGATCAATCAAATCAATGACAAAAAGTGTTTGCAGTTTATGGACCTTTTTTTCCTCAACTACATCAAAAATGTTTATTGAATCACTACACAGTATTAGAAATACTTATTAAATTTACCGTCACAAAATTCGATTAAAAAAAACATATTTACGTGTGAAATACTATTTGCAAGTGTATGGATTAAGTGCATTAAGTTCAAAATTCATACAGACATAAAATCGCTAAAACTCTATTACGCTTAAACCGCTGCACGGATTTCAATGAAATTGGGCATGGATATACTTTGATTCATGAGGAAGGACATAAGCTACTACCTATTTATCACGATATACACGCGGGCGGAGCCGCAGGTAAAAACTAGTTTCACTATACTTTTGACTGTTTGTCTCGACATTACTAATGATCTGTAATACAAATTACATAACAAAGTATGTGACAGGTGCTATCGGAAAACTGTAATGCGTTAAGATCCGCCTGGCTGAGCCCGATTGCGATTGGAATGCTGATTTATGCATAACGATGAGATAAACTTGCCGTGTATTGTTTTAAACTTTCATGGTCAGAAACATTAAAATAGAAATCTACGGGATTGCTACCATGTACCTTTTTGTTTGTGAGTATCCGATATTTCGGCGCTGTTGCAAGCGCCATGATCACGGAGTAACTGAAGATCTTGCGGGTGGGATGTTATTGGCAGACATATCGGTCTACCCTCTTTCGCAGTCTTTTACTACGATCGCCCCCGGTACCACTGTTCACTAACTCACTATTCACTCGTAATTGTTCTCGACACACAACACTAACAGTATCTGGTCGCGAAACTATGTTTTGTTGATTACGCCGGTTTTTGCACATTCGAATCACGGGATTCCAGACATTTGACAGTTTGAACCCATCCTCACGATTGAAATTTTTGTGTTTATTAATTTCAATCGCTTCCCTGACCAATCTAGGTATGTAGTGGCGTTCTGTCGTAATTATCTGTGGGTTGTGAAACTCAATCCAGTGATTTGGGCCCGAGTCAATCAAATGCTTCGCGATTGCTGATTTCTGCTGGTCGTTGTTTTTGACCGCTTTTATGTGTTCGTTCCGGGTACCGGGGGCGATCGTAGTAAAAGACTGCGAAAGAGGGTAGACCGATATGTCTGCCAATAACATCCCACCCGCAAGATCTTCAGTTACTCCGTGATCATGGCGCTTGCAACAGCGCCGAAATATCGGATACTCACAAACAAAAAGGTACATGGTAGCAATCCCGTAGATTTCTATTTTAAAACTTGCCGTGTTTATATAAAGAATACATACTGAAACTGAATCAGTCAGTCAGTCAGATCAGATAACTTTTTTATTTATCCATGTATGTTTTCATTATACTCGTATTATACCGGCCGGCTCGAACAGATTGTTACCACGGCCTCACACAAAAACGCTGTGAAAAAGTGCTTGCGCTGTGTTTCACTGAGTGACTGAGGATACCGGAGGACCATTCCCCACCCTGCCCCCTAACCCCCCATCCCTTAAAGGTCGGCGACGCACTTGTGAAGCCTCTGGTGTTGCGGGTGTCCATGGGCGGCGGTAATCGTTTACCATCATGCATACCATCGCATCCACACAAAAAAAAAAAAAATTGCCGACCCATGTGTCCCCGTCTGGGTCTCCTAGAGGCTAGAGTGATGACATGCTTCCAAGGACTTTTTTTTTATTTTAAAAAAGGATTTTTTTTTCATACATTGCCCTTGTGAAACTTTAACCATTTACGCAATGGGAGCTCTCATAAGGAATAATTATCCACCGTTTTTGCAACATTTTTTGATGATACTGCGCTCCTTTTGGTCGTAGCGTAATGATAATATATAGCCTCATTCAATAATTGGGCTATCTAACACTGAAATAATTTTTCAATTCGATCAGTATTTTCTGAGATTAGCACGTTCATCAAAACTCATTTTTCAACTTTATAATAATATTATAGCTGTATTCATAAAGAAGGAAGTTTATTAGGCGGATGTTATTTTATATTATAGTAAATAAAATAGCATTTACCTTAAGCAGGGAGGCGAGTGATCGATGATCTCGGTGGTTTGTTGACAGTCGTAAGGATTGGTGAGCTCGCGCCACATGCCGACGTAAGGCAGCACGACGTAGAGCAAGACGTGCACCACGTGATTCCGCTGCACTCTCTTCTACACAAGCTGCGCCACAACCAGCATCTGGAATACACAGTGACTTTCCATAAAACGTACGAATACACTATTTGATGACCATTGGATCATGGTATAACAATAACAACAAAATATATATATATATATATATATACTACGCCAGTTAGGGGGCGTCCATAAATTACGTGAGGTGTTTTTTTAAATTTTCTGTCCCTATGTGAGATGTCGTGAGATTTTATCCAACCCCCTCTCCCAATCTCACGTGAGATTTTTCAAAATGTGGGTTTCTTACGTAAAAGCGTTGGATTGTTATTGTAAAAAGAAAAACAAATTGCTTCGTGCTTTTATTTACGACTAGTCAAGACTAACAATCAATATTGCTGAGAGTATAAATATACGTGTAATAAAAATTTAACAATAGAATACTTAAATCGTAGCTACTGTGAGTAAAAAAAGAATATCTACTCTAATTCAGTCCATGGAGAATCATGCGCGGTCTCAAGAGAGACTATTGGAACCAACATGTCCATATGATTTTCAGTAAAATCATCTACTCCTTCAACTTCGTTCTGATCTAGCTACTCTAAGCCGTTGGCGCTTGCGCACAGTAATTCATTAGCTCGTCTTGTGACAATACGTGAGGGTCGCACTTTGCGGAACATACGCGCTTGCTTAGCTGGTGCAATGTGGGCTGCTCGCCTGTGCTCTGCAGCTCTTGTGCTACATGCAAAGTAAATACCGCATGTACTGCAGCTTCTTTTCTCTAAATCATCACGTACACTTGGGCGTACAATAGAGATCATAAGACGTGCTGATGAAGGCATTCAGCGGTTGAATTGGTAGGCAGTGGCGTATTAGAAATGGAGCAAATGACTTTCCGTCATGCTCTTTAAAGTCCGGAATTGTCAAATGTCCATCAACCTGAGTGGTAGGGTATAACGTCGAAGTATGAATGAAATTATTTTCTTTCGAACGAATTAGTGAATGATCTTAGTCGTATTACAATTACGCTTAAGATTAAATCTTAAGAATGTACAATCTAGATTAAATGGACCAAAATAGTTTTTTTTTTTGTTTCAATCAGAAAAAAATTGCGTGATATTTGCCGAGACCCCCCTCTCTCCAACGTAAGATTAGATGAGATTTGACTCGACCCCCTCCCACCCTTAAACATCTCACGTAATATATGGACGCCCCCTTGTTGTTGCTGTGTTTGGTCAATGATAGTATATATTATCATTGTGGTTGGTTTATTTCGTGTTAAGTTGCTATTACTTGCTATAAAGTGGTAACTGGATAGTGAGAATGACGTCACATCGAGCCACTCTCGGAATGTCAGACCTTGTTTTCTTAGACCATGCATTGGATGATGTCGGTATGGCTTAGTGGTTTATTGATGACTAGTTGAGCCCCGCGTTGTTACCCGCGGTACAACAACAACCGCGGGGCAAAGCTCATCTAAAAAATTATTCACACATTTACATCTAAATCACCGAAAAAAATCTTTATTATGATACCACACTCGATGTATTTTCAAAACATTATTTTATTTTTATATTACTTTTTGGCGCCAAAAATCCTTTTTTTTTTATGTACCCAGTGTCACTCTCACGACTAAGACGAATCTATTGACAACACTCACATAAAAATACGACAAGCCGTTTAGGCTCTAGGGCGTGCCAAAGAAATATACATACATACACTCGAAAAACATAACCCTCCTTTCGCAGTCGGGTAAAAGAGCAGCCTAAGTTACTCCTTATATCACATCAGCTATCTGCCAGTGAAGGTCCCGTCAAAATCGGTCCAGCCGTTCCAGAAATTAGCCGCAACAAACAGACAAACAAAAATTGTAATAATGTTCTTTTGGTATATGGACCGTGTATACACACTTAGGCATTTAGTAAAAAGCGAATATTACTAATATTACAAACAGGCACTCCAATTTTAGGTATAGATAGGTTTGCCAAAGGATGCGCGGGTTTAGTTCACGCTCAAGTGATACTTTTGTGGGGATGAACATTTATTGTTTGATTTGGTGTGGGCGTTTCTATGTACAAAGTGTATGTATGTATGTATGTATTTACGAAAATACGGTATATTTTTATAATTTGTTCTAAAAATACTTTGTACAAGCTCTGTTTATTTTGGAACTAGATGACTTTGTGTAAATGTGGTAAATTATAATTATTATAGCAATTAGCAAGCTTAGAGCCCATAATCATTTCAATACAATTTAAAAATATAATAAGCTGGATGGCGTTAGTAGTTTTTCTTACTCTTTCCCAATTTTCGATTTTTTTTGCCTTTTTAATGCAAAGCTACTTTTGTAGTCATAACCAAACTAATAAACTAAAATTAGTTAGTTTAACTACACTTAACAAACAAAACCAATGAATAATAGACACACGAGCGAAGATGGTGAATTAAGTAGCAATTCATGACAAACCTAAGTATCTACCCACTATTCATTCAATTTCTTAATTTAACCCATTTTATAAGGAGTTACTATGTTCCAATTTTTTTTTTTAGTTTTGTATCCATATATTCTGTCTGCACGCACACAACCTCACTATACATACATATTATATCCAAATACAGAGAAAGAAACTTTCGTTTTAATGCTATTCTATGTTCAGAGAGATAAGGTAGATATTACAGTTCACAGTTTCCATACCAGTATTCTCACATTACTTAAAGTGTCTCTTACATGTTTTTGTACCCCTATTTACGAAAACTATGCGAACGGAGGAATATGAAATTTGACACAGTTAAAGTTTACAATAATATGGAGGAGGAGGGCAGAAAGCCAAAAAATTAATAAATTAGTTATAGTGAAATTTCAGCTGCAGAGCGGGCTACTAATCTACATAGTCTCCATCATCCCCCGCCTCCGTCCTCCTCCCCATCCCCCAAAGGCCGGCAACGCACTTGTGACGCCTCTGGTGTTGCAGGTGTCCATGGGCGGCGGTAATCGCTTACCATCAGGCGATACGTCTGCTCGTTTGCCCGCCTATTACATAAAAAAAAAAAAAAAAAAATCATACTATTTCACAATTTGTAAGTATTTACCAAAATCAGGCATATTATCATCATCACTGCTGCTACTCTCTAGTTGTCTGAAGGCAACAGTTCTGTCGTCGAGTGGTCCACATCGGAATAGACTGTCTCCGGGCGCATGCCATGTTGTATTAGGTATTGGTATAGCACGCTTCGCTGCAGGTATCCGTTGTAAAGCTTCGTGCACTGCAGGCCCGCGACCACGACGAGACTTCGATGATGAGGGAGTTTTACCTAATAGAAAAAAATGTAATATAATAGTTTTCTTTATTCTACCATTTTTAATAAATATTATATTATAAAGCTGAAGAGTTTGTTTGTTTGTTTGAACGCGCTAATCTCAGGAACTGCTGGTTTGATTTGTAAAATTCTTTCAGTGTTGGATAGTACATTTATCGAGGAAGGCTATAGGCTATATATCATCACGCTAAGACCAATAGGAGCGGAGCACCAATGAAAAATGTTACAAAAATGGGGATTTTTTTTACGTTAAGGGCAATAGGAGACGTAAACCACGTTATGCGGGTCAGCTAGTAATGTCATATAAGAAAGTACCTACTATGCTCTACAACAGGCTACATCTTTATCAATATCGATTTTAAAAAGCCATTACTAGATACTTTCTTATAGATAACTACCTTGCCTAATAGCATTACCCGCGATTGTTGTATCTAATTAGATTTTGTTCACTATTACATTGAATTTTGTTGAACCCTGTTTTTTTTCTAAAATAAAAGTATACAGCCTAAGTTACTGCTCATAATATTAGCCAGCTGCAGGTCAAAGTTGCGTCAAAATCGATTGAGACGTTTCAGAGATTAGCCAGCATTGATTGAATGGCATATTAAAATTAACTTTACAATTAATATTCAAGTTTTTTAAATGGACTAATCATTAAAAAGAGTTTAAAGTACAGGTTATTATTGATTTATCAAACCAATCAGAGTTTTTTAAAAAGATATGTAATATAAAAATAATGTATTACCAGCAGAGGTTTTCTTCGGGGGTGATATGGGTAATTTTGTTGGGAGTCCTGACGGTTCAGTTTTAACAACAACAGTAGCATTTTCAACCAAGCCTTGTTCTCGTTTAAAAACATCTAAAAATGTTTCCACTCCGCACTGCTTTCCTGATGCTTTAGTAGCATTAGACGTAACACTATTAATACTGTTTTTAGTATTTGGAGAGGATGCGGTGGCAGTGTTTTGCGCTTTTGGGCTGTTCACACTAAGTCTTCGGGATTCTTTGAACGATTCAGTTCTTGTGGTATCTTTTGAATTCGCTTGATTTTTTACCTTCAGAGCTTTGGTAATAGTTTTAGTTTCTTTATACTCCACTGGTGGCTTGCAAACTGATGTATAATGACCATTAGAGACCACCTCATTTTTTATTTCCTCCTTAATTTCACCGTTTGTGAATGCACTAATGAGATCTAAGTCTTTATTTGGACTGTCTAATAGTTTTCCTTTAACATCAATAGTATCAGAAAACATAAAATTGTCTTCTGTGTGACTCACTGTTATCTCGTTCGCTATGACATCTGAGTCATGAAATGTATATAATTCGTTGGGATCAATTTTGAATTTGGAGTAAAAATTGTCATTGAGATGTATATACGCCTGCTCGTCCCCCGAGTTCTCATGTAGGAACATGTTTACTTCACTACAGCTTCCCGATGAAACACCCTCAACAGCCATTTTATACTGTGTGGCACAGCTCGCATCTGATATATTTTGTGGAATACCACTGAAACTAAAATGAGAATCAAATTAAATAGTGACAATTAATACAACATCTTTCTAATCATGAAATTTTATAATCATAATTAATTTTAATTCACTCAGCTTTAGTGTTTGAATAATATTGTTAAATCTGTATTGTAAAATTTACCTCCTATACTCTTAGCGCTGTAGCATGGTGCGTGACAGTTTCAGTAACATTTACTTTCACTCTTGAAAGTTGCCGCGATTTACAAATTATTACTTAGTATTTCAGCTGTACCACATTCGCAACATATTAAATCATTCATAACTGTAGTAAATTAAATTAAACCAACCAGAATGTTCTAGTCTACAAATATATGCCGCACCATGCGACAGAGCAAAGAGTATAGTCATAATCATCTCAATGCATATTATTCAACTGAAAATAACATTTTCACTATTTCCTAATCACTTCCGTAGCTCTTTTTTGTAAATACATGAATTCACATGGTAAATTTATATATAGCACATAACCATGTTCTAAATGTGATTTGAGAGTTAACTACTGTATAATTATGGTTCTACAGACATAATTTGAATGCAGTACTACACTAAAAACTTACCCCACATTTTCTGAAGCACTCAAATAAGACATACTGAGTTCATTTTACAACTTATTTCTTAGACACTGTGTTATTGCTATGAAGTATGCAAATGTAAATTTGGTCCCTCTGCTTCATACTGTAAGAAGAATAGACGTTATTGAAGTAAAATTTACAATATACAAAGTTCTCTTGATGCTATTGATATAAAAAACATAAAGGAACAGTATCATAAATGTAAGTAAATTCTTTGAAAAGACTTCAAAATGACATATGTCAAATAAGCAATTAACCACATTTCTGATTATTTCAGTAAATCTACTGATTTTACCTTACTTAAGTTAGAATGTGAAACGAAATATATGACCTGAACCTAACTTAAATTTGGTATAAACATTGTAATATGATGATTAAGAATAAAACATCTCACACGATATAAAATGAAATTCCATGCTCATCATTATAGTGAAATAAAAATTATCAACATTAAAATGAACTCATACACTCTTACAGCGTATTTACTTGTAAAATAATTGTTTGAACCTCAAAATAAATAAAACCTAAATCTTTATTCAATGACATCAAGAATGACTGACAGAACACAGCAAATGGCAGCCAAAATACCACAGATTAAAAATTTAAAAAAATAAAATATAAATACGGTCGAATTGAGAAACCTCCTCCTTTTTTGAAGTCGGTTAAAAAAGGATTTATACAGACCTGCATTTTGGTCTTTTGGAAATGGGGAACTTTATTAAGTTGCAAAGGAAGAAACCATTAGAGCATATATAACTGCAGAGGCAGCTGAACGGGCAGAAACCGTGATCGGAGTAGAGAGAGAGAGAGAGAGAGAGAGAGAGAGAGAGACTGAGTTTGGGTAGTACCTGTCTCTCTCACGCAAGCTTCTGATTGATGGACGCACAAACCAATTTGCATGACTGATTTGGCGGGAAATACACCAACCAATCAGAAGCTTGCGTGAGATATATGCTTTAAGAAAAAACCTGTAACAGCTTCTCGAGATATCAAGAGATAACACAATAATTTTGTCATAACAGCTTTTTTTACTGCCTCGTTCGCGCAGTGGTAGCTTATGCGACTGCTGTGCTTGAGGTCTCGGGCTTAATTCCCGGGTCGTACCAAATCTTTGTATGACCTGCAAATATTTGTTTCGGAGTTTGGGTGTACAATACGTATGAATTTACAAAAAGAAACAAGTACACATATAAATCAGTTGTATAGTACCCATAACATAAGCCTTGCTTAGCTTGGGACTAGATGGCGTGGTGTTTTAGATGTCCGAAATATTTATTTATTTCTGACTGAGATGATTAATATGGACAGTTACAAATCAGGCCATATAAATTGCGTTACAATTTACAACAAAAAGAAACTAAAAAGATCAAAATCTAATATATCATCTGCTTTCCACTTTATTTTTATCTCATTCTTTAGCAAAGTTCAAGATTTTGAAGAAAGATGGTGACCATTAGAAAGTAAAACTGAAGAAATGTCATCATTGTTACATTGTTCCAATATTCAGATATTTTTTACTTCTTAGTTTTTGTACACTAGTGTTTTTTCAAAAACCTTTGCTATTATATCTGAACCCAATGCTTGATCATTGCTTGTTGGTCTGTGCACTTTCAATACTTTAATATTAGTGAAGCCCAGTCCAGTCAGTAAAGCACTGATATACGCTTTTTGTGAGATTCCCCGTTGCCTGCGGTATTCTAAGACTGATACGTTCTACAAGATCTAAAGGAAAAAGTGTACCACTAACTCGAAAGACGGTAACGCACTTGTAGCCCTTGAGAATCTATGGCGGAGGTTGTCACTCACTCCCAGGTGACCTGCCTGCTAAACTGCCATCTATGCTATGAAACAGTTTGAATATTTTAAATTTTTGGATCCATTTTTAAACTGTAATGAAAGTAATTTACTATTTTTTCCCGCATACTTGACTATTACTTTTCTGATGGTACATAAAGTTTACTGACTAACAAATTCTGCTACTCAAGTATTACTACTAAATCGTATTTATAGCAAATATGTAATAGTGAATTTTCAAAAGCATTATGGACATATTTTAAATTATTCAAATCCGGTATTTTAAAAGAAAGATGATTAATTAAACGTGTAAAACATTATATGAGAAGGCCATTTAAATTCACGGTTTCTTCGGTAAAATGGAATGATTCTAGTAATAACTTATTGCTGCCTTTGCCACGGTTAGAGTATTTGATAAAAAAACTTACCAATATGTTGATGCAATGTTTTTTAGTCATTTTTAATATTTATTATAATTTTTTTGGAGTTAATTGTATGTATGACGATTCAAGGGTAATTAGGTAATAATTTGAGTTACAATTCTCAGTCATAGAGATTATTTGAGCAATATAGCAGCGTTTTTCACATGAGGGTATTTGAAAGTCGCGCTTTTTACATTTCGATTTGAGAACCCCGTTTTTGAAGCGTTGTTGTGAATCCAATATGGCGATATTTGATGTTGTACTATTTTGAAGGTACGTCAAATTGACGATTCTATAATGTTAATTCCGGTAAATATCGTATTGTGTAAGAATTTTCAACATCTAAAGAAGAGTTTTTGTATTAATTGAATTAATCACATAAGTTTTAATAGTGTAAGAAAAGCTTACAATTTGTATTGTTTTGTTTGTGATATTCGATATTTTAGTGATTATTCCATTGTTTTACGAAATAACGAATTGTGTTTTCGTGTGAATACCTTGATTTTATTTTGGATTAAACTTTCTAAATGCGATCAACTTAAAGTCTACTCGTAATTAGGTGGTTTTCACGTGAACTGAAGAACAAGATGGAATGTAATTACGGTAATTACAACCGCGAATATTACGTACAGATTTCTTTACAAAAGGTGATATTTTTGTTACAGAAGTGCACATGTTTTTATACAAATGGGAGATAAGTAATTTACTGTTGAGGTGCATTAGATTAGCGCCATAATAATTGATTCATTATTTGAGTACCTAGTGTTTAGAGCGCTGACTATTATCATGACAGACACAAGACGAAGAGTTAAGCTTTACGCTCTGAACGCAGACCGACAGTGGGATGACAGAGGAACTGGGCATGTGTCATCATGTTATGTAGAGAGATTGAAAGGCACGTCTTTACTGGTACGCGCTGAGTCAGATGGCTCCCTTCTTCTAGAGAGCAAAATACAACCAGACACAGCATACCAGAAGCAACAAGACACATTGATAGTTTGGTCAGAAGGTGATAACTTTGATTTAGCTTTAAGTTTTCAAGAAAAAGCTGGCTGCGATGAGATATGGGAAAAGATTTGTCAGGTAAAATAGTTGTTATATAAGTTTCTTCCTAATTTTAACTTAAAAATGTAATAGGTCATTTAAAAATCAATATTTATCCATTTTTATTATGGGTACATCCCTATAGATATATTGACAACTAAATGTTATCCCAACATTTAGTTGTGATTGCTACAAGATAATTTATATTACAAAAATTGATTTTTAAATATTATGAGTTGTAGTCTAAAGTGAAAAAATATTTTTTCAGGTACAAGGAAAAGATCCATCAGTTGAAATAACCCAAGACATAGTAGAAGAATCAGAAGATGAACGATTTGATGAAATGTCAGATAGTGTACAACCTGTAGAGCTACCAGCTTGTGAAATGGGTCGTCTAGAAGACATAAGTGAACTTGTGAACAGTTGCCTGGTGTCACCGGCTCGGAAAGACAAGCTTGCTGCAGCCCTTGAAAGTCAAAACTATATTAAAAAGTTACTTAATCTTTTCCACATGTGTGAAGACATTGAAAACATTGAAGGATTGCATCACTTATATGAAATTTTTAAAAGTATATTTCTCTTAAATAAAAATGCACTGTTTGATACAATGTTTGCTGATGATACTATATTTGATGTTGTGGGTTGCCTGGAGTATGATCCTGCGATACCACAGCCTAAGAAGCATAGAGAGTATTTACGGGAACTTGCAAAGTTCCGTGAAGCCATTCCTATAAAGAACAAAGATTTGTTAGCAAAGATACATCAAACATATAGGGTTCAGTATATCCAGGATATTGTTTTACCTACTCCTACGGTTTTTGAAGATAATCTGTTAAGCACCTTATCTAGTTTTATATTTTTCAACAAGGTAGAAATAGTGAAACTTATAGAAGAAGATGACAAGTTTTTAACAGATTTGTTTAAGCTTCTAATGGATGATAAAACACCGAATGTTAAGAGACGGGACCTAGTTCTGTTTTTAAAAGAATTTTGTAACTTTTCACAAAACTTACAACCTCAGGATAAGGATGCATTTTATAAAACATTAGTATCCCTAGGGGTTCTTCCAGCGTTAGAAATCACCCTAAGTATAGATGATCAGAAAACAAAGACTGCGTCTATAGATATTTTAACATACATAGTAGAGTTTTCACCCTCTGTAGTGAGAGATCATACACTCCAACAGGCTAATAATACTGAAGAGGTATGTATACGAAAATTAAAAATACAAATAAGTTAAAACCTATTTTTATTACAAAAGATAAAAATAATAAACTCTTACTTTTACAGGAACAGATGCTACTAAACATTGTTATAGAACAGATGTTGAGGGATCGTGACCCTGAACTTGGTGGTGCAGTGCAGCTAATGGGTGTACTCCGTATTCTCCTTGACCCTGAAAGTATGCTTGCGTCTGTGAATAAGAGTGAAAAAGCTGATTTTTTAAATTTCTTCTACAAACATAGTATACAAACACTCATAGGTGAGTTATTCTGTTTTATATTTTACTAGCCGAACCCCGCGGTGTTACCCGCGGTCATTGTCGTACCGCAATTAACGCCGCGGGCGAAGCTAGTCTAAAATAATACAAAATTTTTACAAAAAAAAAAACAACTTCAACAACGACCAAATTGAATTGAGTTTTTCGTCATTTGTCGCCCACATACATAATGCAAATTGAAGATTTATATGATTTTCTCATGAATGACATGTCAGAACTGGACCAAATTAAAATGGGACCACATGGGAAGCATCAGCTTTCAAATAAAAAAAGAATCATCAAAATCGGTTCACCCAGTCGAAAGTTATGAGGTAACAAACATAAAAAAAAAATATACAGTCGAATTGAGAACCTCCTCCTTTTTTTGAAGTCGGTTAAAAAGTAGCCTAAGTTACTCCTTAGATCATCAGCTATCTGCCAGTGAAAGTCCCGTCGAAATCGGTCCAGACGTTCCAGAGATTACCCAGAACAAACAGACAGATAAAAATTGTAAAAATTGTTATTTTGGTATATGTACCGTGTATAGTAAAAAGCAGTTATTTTAATATTACAAACAGACACTCCAATTTTATTTATTTGTATAGATTATAATGTACTAAGAACTTCAATCATTCATTTTTTATCATTGTATTTCTCATTTACCTGGCACACGCAAACACTTTATGGCATAAAGTGTAACTTGCTACACATATTGAATTATTTATATGTGAAGCAAAAAGTTTGTACCTCTTTTTGCAAAATTGGTGTGAACATTCACAGAAGTACGAAATTTGTCACAGTTAAAGTTTATATGGAGGAGGAGCAGAGAAAACTACTAAAAAACATCTAAATTTGGCCACAGGTTGACAACTAGGTACAACTAAACTAACTACAACTATTAGTTTAATTACATCCTACATCTCTTAGAAGTTGTCATAAGACACTTTTAAAATGCCTTAGGTGAAACCAGTCAGGTTTAATAACATCAGCATTGTGAAACAGTATCAGTAATTTAATTCAACTAGTGGTTGCCAGTGGTCGAAATTTGGACCATAATTCTTTAAATATTTTCTTTTTTTTAGCATTCTGCACTCATCCTCCAAATAAACTTTAAAATGTTCCAAATTTTATACTCCTCAGTCCTCAGTTTTTATAAGTTTCGTAATAAGGGGTGCAAACTTTTTCCTTCATGTATCAATATATAGATATATAAAATAAACTTACACAAACATCACTTTGCATTTTTTTTTTTAAAGACGTCTCCCGCACTAGGAATAAATCCTGTGTCGCGGGGGACTTTACAAACATACATGAAACGGAGACAAAGAACACCCAGACTCAGAACAACAATTTGTGGATCACACAGTGTTGTCCTACGTAGGATTTGAACCCACGACACTTGGCGAAGTAGGAAGCGGCGTGGTGACCGTTAAACCACTAGGCCAAACGTGCAGTCATTATTTTTTCATCTGTCTTGAAAAATTGTTTACAATCATTTATGGAGAACTTATGTTCAAATTTTTACTGTCTATTTACCTTTGCCAAGCATTGATCATGTTTCACAGTCAGTTCCTTGTTTTGTACTGGTCATAGCAATTTCTGAGTTTTAGAAAAATGATTTATTTGGAAATACAATGCTGTACTTAACATTATAAATTAGAAATTAACTCTTATCTGTCTGTTATGCTTTTACTGTTAAACGGCTACACCGATTTCAATGAAATTTGAAATGGATATGTACTTTGATTCTTAAGTTAGGACAGGCTACTATTTACCGCGATAACCGAGATACACGCGGGCGGAGCCGCGGGCAAATGCTAGTAATTATATAAAATACTATCTATACTAATAATATAAACGCGAAAGTATATAAGTATGGATGGATGTTTGTTACTCTTTCACGCAAAAACTACTAAATGGATTTAGATGAAACTTTACAGTAATATAGCTTATACATCAGAATAACACATAGGCTAATATTTGCCGCGATAACCGACATACACGCGGGCGGAGCCGCGGGCAACCACTAGTATGAAATAAATTTAGTTTATATCCACTATTCTAAATACCCCAACAATGTTTTGAATGGATCTTTGAAGAACAACAATTCTAGTTTTAAGTACTGTTTGTTTGAATTCCAATTTTTTGGTGGATAACCTGGATAGATGTAGCCTCTTAAATTTAAAAGTACAAAACGTTTTAAGGATTTTCCCGAAAATCCCTCACATTCACGCATCCTCATAGTGGCAATGGTTCAATGTACCATGCATATTAAAATATACTTCAATGATAATATTATAAATTCGAAAGTGACTCTGTACGTTACAATTTCAAGGCTAAAGCGCTGCAACCGACGTAAATGTTTTTTTTTTTTATAATTAACCTGCCAAAGTGCCAAAGCTCAGCCGAAGCAGAATCCAACAGTATATATGGATATGGCCATATGGAGATATTTTGATTCTTGAGGACGGGTAAGCTACTTTTTACTGCGATAACCGACATAGACGCGGGCGGACCTGCGGTCAAAAGCTAGACTATAGAACCACCTATAACCAGATATATTGTTATTAAGTTTATTTATAATTTTAACATGAAAGGTACTTTTTACATCTGCCATAAATTACTTTCATTTATTTGCCTACAGCTCCTTTACTAGGAAACACAACTGGTGAGAAACCTCTCAAAGAAGACTACCACACGGTCCAACTATTGGGTCTTGTTTTGGAATTACTTTCATTTTGTGTTGAACATCACACATACCATATCAAAACATGCATATTAAATAAGGTAAGAATGTTAATACATCCTACTAATATTATAAACGCGAAAATTTGTAAGTATGGATGGATGGATGTTTGTTATTCTTTCACACAAAAACTACTGAACGGATTTGGATGAAACTTTACAGTAATATAGCTTATATATCAGAATAACACATAGGCTACTATTTGCCGCGATAACCGACGTATACGCGGGTGGAGCCGCGAACATAAACTAGTATTGTATATAGTAATATTTAAAAGCATAAAATTTCAGTTGTTGAAGTTTCTGACCTGACCTTTTAAGAGTCAATCTCAAGGTCAGGCCAAGGTCTTCCCAAAAGACTTTATCATGTATGTGTATTACCACAAAAATGTTATTGGAAATTTCCAATTACAAAGCATTAGTGTTTATATTGAAAAACTAATGCTTTTTGCATGAAAAGATGAGATTTCTTTTTGTCTTAATCAATAATATGTAATGCAGCTTTATTTACATATTCTGTTGATTGAAATCACATCTTCTCAATTGAAATTGAAGATGAAACACCTCCCCACCAAACCAATCACCTTTAAGTTCCTAATCTACATCATAATTACTATTTAAACTTCGATTTTGTATCAACTTGACTCTAGCTGTTAGTTCCAAGTCCAAAGAAATCAAATGTATATATATTTATTCCACACTTTCAGGATCTTCTCCGTCGTATACTGGTGTTGATGAGGTCGACACACACCTTTTTAGTGCTCGGCGCGCTGAGATTCATGAGGAAGATCATCGCACTTAAGGATGAGTACTACAACAGATACATCATAAAGGGAAATCTCTTTGCGCCAGTCATAGATGCTTTCCTTAGAAATAATGGCAGGTGTGTAACACTAATTATAAATAAAACACAAGAGGTCGCCATGCTGTATTGTCTGCAATGAGGATGGGGGGCCCACTCTTGGATTCTACTCATGTTTTCCATCAGTCAAGGGTCACCTAGGTATAGGTAGGCTTTAAATAAAAAAAAAATGTGTACATACATGTAGATGTATAATTCAGTGGACAGGGGTACTGAGGTAGGACGAGAATGGGGATTTGGAAGAGGTGTACCCACACTTCTTCCAAATCTCGAGCAAGCAGAGCAAGCACTCGCAAGAAGAATTCGTCTGCTATCCGCACTTCTCTGATTGAATCGGGCAGGGTCAATTAAGCAGTTTTAATTAAAATCACTAACATAATATATATATAATTATAACACCTCTTGTTGCTTTAGTCACTTTAGAAAGTAAAGATGGTAAATCAAAAACAATTTGTATCATATTGCTTCTCGTACGGATTACTTAAGAGTCTCTCTTATTTGCTCTTGCCGAGGAATCTGTATAACCTTAAATAAAATCAAAATAAATATATTATTTTGATTTTATTTAAGGTTATACAGATTTCTCGGCAAGAGCAAATAAGAGTCTTTAGATTTTCAGGCTAATTAGAAAACTCCAAAATTGACTGAACTCAGCCTACATGCGTTTTTCATGTAATCAAAGTTAACTTATACATTTCCAGGTATAATCTTTTAGATTCAGCAATATTAGAATTATTTGAATTCATAAAACTTGAAGATATAAAGTCATTATGTTCACATGTCGTTGAAAACTATGGAAAGATCTTAGAAGATGTTGAATATGTACAAACATTCAAAGCTTTAAAATCGCGATATGATCAACACCAAGATAAGCTCAAAGAGAGGGACCGAGGTAAGTGATATTGTACTAATATTTCTGTTATAAATATCAAACTATTTTTTATTTACCATTCTATGTGTGGAAAAGTATAAAATAACACAACATATTGTTGAGTAAAAACAAAGCACTTTATAGGAAAAGAAGTGAAAACCTGGAATTTTGAATATTCATAATAATATGAATTGTTTGATTTTGAATTAAAATTTGTCGACCTGTGTTATGTGTACTGGTTACGCGCGCACCAAATAGTATACATATTGTTATACGTTAACAACTTTTTTTTTTTTACCTGTGGAAATCCCCTCTGACCGTCACCCCACCGGGGTTTGCGGCGGGGCGGTGTGTCGGACACGAACCGACTAAAACCACACGGTGTGCCACTCTGCGCCTGTGAAGGGAAAAATCCGGGAACTGCAGTTCGCAACTGGCTCAAGCGTGTTAACATCACGTGACCATGTCGATGACAATTTACATGAATTTCCTCCATCCAAATCTGTCTACAGAAGTTTTTACTCATCATGATTTTTTGAAACATGTAACAATGTACAGAAGACTGATTGTTGAAAGTTAATAGTGTAAAAGTAATATTATAATAATCATGTATAACTTATTCCATAGTGAAGTACCGGTTTATTCTACAAGTTCATGTAAATACATTTGTACCAGGTATTATGATGTTCGAATTCAAATCTTTTAGGCGACTAGCTTGGGAAGAAAGAGGAGCAGTACCAAAAAAATTGACACAAAACTTAGTAAATACTAAGTTAAAACGATGTTACAAATAGTTGATGAAAAGGTGTTACACTATCTATGGGAAACCTTAATTGTTTAATGGGGTAACACTAGTTTGTTTAGTACTAATCTCCGTGGCGGCTTTAGCCCTTACGAGGACCTCATCTTTGCTGAATTAGTTGGAATGATGATACTTAAAAGATGCAACGATATATATACTGCAGCCCGCACAAGTCCATGACAGTTAACACTGAAAGCCTGACAAAATGGCATGTGAAATGAAACGGAAAATAACCGAACGTAAATCGTAAATACCGCGATAACGATCAAGACGGAGCGAGTGACATGACGTGGGTTTTATAATGCGCGGTGTAAGGCGCGAAATTAAACATATTTTTCTACTTCGGTTGGTGCGCGAGGCCGCGTGGGTTGTCCTGCTCGTCACTTCCAAATGCCGCTCTCGTCTAATCTTACCTATAAATAATTCCAGGTTCGTTTCTAAATAATAATCATTCTTAATCTGTCACCACAGGGAGACAAAAGACTAAATTTTACCAAATTCTTAACCACTTTATTCGGTACCATATAATTTTTTTCAAGAAACAATTAAACATTTTTCTGTGGGGTAACTTTAATTATTATTTTTGTTGACACAGTGAGTGGTAGTGTGGGTGTAGCAGAGGCCGTGGTACCTTCGCTGCTTCGCACGCGGTACCGACGCGAGGCGCGGGCTCCTGACGACGAAGAGGAGATGTGGTTCAACGACGACGACGAGCTGGATGACGAGCCGCCGCTGGACCAGCCCGCGTCCCATCCGCACCCGCAACCGCACAACCATGCGCACGCGCATCACGCATTAGATGCTATCGGTATGTACTACTGTTAAATAAAACGAGTATTTATTATGTAAACTGTGTTTATAAGTAAAATACACACACACACAAATTTTACCATGGGAAAGCCACGGTTCGGCGTGAATGGGCCGGCTCGACCGGAGTGATACCACGGCCTCACACAAAAAACCGGTGTGCGCTTGCGTTTGCGCTGTGTTTCACCGAGTGAGTGAGAATACCGGAGGCCTATACCCCAGGGCAAACATACCCCTCAGCTATAAGGAGGAAGTTTGTGTTTTGGAAAATCAAGTACATATTTGTTTTCGTTTAGTGCTATTCTAATGTCTATTTAGTTTAGTGCTATTTCAAGACATACTTTTCTATTGTGTCTATCGGGGACTATATTAGAATCGAAAAAAAAGTAACTTAATTAATTTCACTTATTTTTTGTTTTTCAGGAAAAATAGTCGAAAAGAAGGTTTGCACTAATACGGAAACCGTGAACGGGCCGAGCAGAGTACTCCTGAGCACCACGACCGCAAGCAAACCGACACACACTGACGTTCAGGTATCCTCGCCCAGATTACTCAATAAGGTAAACTTTTAGTTCCCTCTCCTCTACACTACTCGCTTCGCAGGGGCATCATTCTCGTGTAAACCTTTCTCATATTATCTGAACAATGACACAACACATATTATTATGTAGACTTATGTAATAGACTTACATTTCATTGCTTTTGTCCACGGCTTTGCTCGCGTATTTTATTAGGTAGCCTTTACTTATTCCTGGCAATGTGCATGCCAAGTTTAGTGATTATAGGTTAAGTACTTAACATTTGAAGGCACAACAAAAGTTCGAAAAAAAAAACGATTTTAAAATTGTATACAAGAATAGTATGAGCATCAAATATTTATTTAACACTAAAGATTCGCACTTTTCGAAGGGCTATGATGGATAGCTTCATTCTAGTCTCCTTTAGTGCTTATTGACGACCTAGATTATGTCCTTTTTAACCGACTTCCAAAAGGAGGAGGTTCTCAATTTCATCGGTTTTTTTTAATTTTCTTATTCGTGTTACGCGTATGATCTTCGACTGTAGTAAGCGTAGGGTAGTAAAAGAGGAACTCACAATAATGAAAATGTTTGAAAATATGTGCATTACCATGAGAATTACATTACCCTAATTGAGTTTTTATAGACTGTGGTTTCTTAAGTAAATACAGTAAACACTAATATGTTTCCTATTAGAGGTTATTAACATATTGTTTACATGATAAACTTTTCCAAATTAATAAAACTCATTATCTCAAAATAGCTTTATCTATTGCTATCGCGCCTGATAAGGTATCTGAATGATGCAAATTAGGTCATACTACATCTCATCGATTCAGTATGAGATGACACGTGGCGCATTCAATGAGGGTCAGATAAATATACAAGGTTATTCTTACTTGGTACAAAACCCGAAAGACCACAAATGTAAACATGAACAATAAATAAATGAAAAAGATTTAGAAATAAAAACACTATACTAATCTATCAGCTGATTTGGTTGCATCGTTATCTTCGCGGAAATATTTGCATTCAATCTGTCAATGACCGCTCACTGCACTCGCTCGCTCGCGTTAGTGGGTATCAAAAATATGTGATACTACAGGGTACTAGTCGCCGGCGGTCGACCGTTTCTTATCAATTAAATAGCGTGTTATTATTTAACAGATTTTGATAGATGTTTGAGATAAAATATAACATGGTTTAAACGCTATTGTAATCGATTCTATTGCTGATTCTGAACAAAATGTTTTCAGTTATCGTATTGAGTAAGAATAACGTTATAAAGTCTTAATTAATTCTATTGATAAACCTAAATGGTTTGCAATATAATTAATGTTAACTTTAATTGAAACCTAACTTTGTAGTATAGAGTAAAGTAACTCACATAAGTCCCCTCTATTAATTAGAATTCCTGATCCCAATTAACATAATCTACCTCCAGCTTTTTATAGTTATTGAAAATTATTTTTGCTTGCATCTTGTTAACACGGTGAAGGCATATTATTATGTTGCATTTTTTTCATGGCTTGATGCGTTTACGAATGTGATTGTTAAGCCGAGTCTCCACCGAACAAAAGTTGGCAACTTTTCTGTTTTCAATACGTGTGGGTGATAAAAGTTGTTGTAATGTCCTTGTGTTGACAACAAAAATTGACAATAAATGTTGCGAACCGTGTTTCTGTTTTTGGCGGTAAACACGCTTGTTTTAGATATTTATTGGCTCTGTGGAGACGCTTGGTTGTAACGTTATTCCAATTGTTGGCGACTCGGTGTAGACACAATGGAAACAAAAGTTAACGATTTTTTGAAGAGTTACCAACAGTTGGAAACATTGAAATTGCCAACAATTTCGGTGGAGACGCGCCTTTAGAGCTGAGTGTTAATGTAGTTGTTGTGGTATCGTAGGGGCTGGTGGACTACGACGGCGACTCGGACGAGGAGGAGGAGGGCGGCGGCGGCGCGGCGGAGGAGCGCGACGCCAAGAGACCGCGCCTCGCGTAGTGCCGCCCTCGTCTGTTTCAAGGAATATAACGCTAACTAGCTCCCCGCCCGTCTCGCACCTGTGCCTGTGCACGGCGACCACGTCCCAGTGAAACTACCTTAAGTAAGATGAGTTTACTATACGCAGAGCTCGCGAATGTGACTTCGGTGGCCCTCTGTTACACCAGCGACAGAGTCGTTCAAGAATACAGTGTGTGTCGTGATCTCGGAAGCGATTTACGTTTCCTGTGAGGGTGTCAGGACGTTCGAGATGCGTTTTTGTGATTTCTAGATACTAAGTGTTTTCACTGTCACTGCCATCCTCAGATGTACCGTTGCTCGTTCCCGGGTATGCGGCCCGTCGTGTTCCTACCCGATCGCATGTAACATCGGGGCGATCGGTCGTCCCTTATGAACGTTAGCCGTTGGCTAAGACCGTGAAGTACCTTCAGCTGCTGGGTTATGTCCATTATTTGTAAATATAAAATGCTGACACTCGAGTGTTCGACTTTAGTTAGTTAGTGTATGAAGTTCTTCATACTTTGTAGTGTAATAATATATTTCAGATGGCATCAGAAAGTAGAACAAATATTGGTTACAAGGTGTATTTAATGTGAACTAATTTTAATAGTTAGGTTACTTTTGTCGAGGATTGTAAACACAAAAAGTACAAAGAAAAAATGAGTGGGAATTAAACGTCTAATAATAAATAATAATAGCAAAAACACCGTGAACGCGATATGAAAATGTAAAAATGTACGTATTTATAAAGAATCTTAATTTATCACATGACCAATCTTTATTTAGAGACATACAATCTGATAATCTGTGCTGCGGAATTGTTACTCACTAGTGTGATTATTGAATTGCAAACAGAATGTGTGAGATTTCCTAATGCCACAAATAAGTTATAACTCTTCTAAGACAAATTTGTCATAAAAATATTTTTTGTGGACTCGAACTTATTATTTATTTTTTCAGTAATTTGCATTCCTTCTAAGTGTTGAGTTTCATAGAGACAACAGTTTGTATCATTGCAGTAACTTTTGCTCTCATAGTAATAACAATATAAGCGTGTAATCCAATTGAAATAAGTAGTGGTTATTGTTTAAGCTTGTTTCATCACTACTGAATAAAATGGCCTGATGATATTATCCTTTAGGGCTCCCACACATAACTGCGATGCGATGCGGCGTGAAGTCCTTGCGGTGCATTCGTGCGAGCTCGCAGATATTTGCGATGCGTTGCGAATTCGCAGTTGTGTAGGAGCCCTTAACTTATTTGATTTTGATGAAACCAGCTCTTATGATGAGAAATCTCCTAACAGCTCTGCGTTTGTTGAGAGTATAGAATTTTTTATATGTGTTTTGCATGATTGATAGAAATAAATAAATCATTTTAACTATAACCTGTTCTAAAAATAAAATTTGCATAAATTGTTTATATTTTTGATGCCATTGTTAGAGTAAAATCAACATCAAAGGTTGTAACTAAAATGGCACAAGAAAATGTAAGACTTGTAAAATTAAAAATCCCCCTACGCAATTATACTGGTACGCGTGAAGCACTTAATCGAGTAATCATACGCCAAATGCCTTACATCATTTTAGAAAAGAGCTGAAACTCTTATACTGCTGGATCGATATTAACCAAACATAGCTAAGAACTACCGCAAGGAAACTGGCTTTCAAATGAAAAAAAAAACCGCGTTGAAATCAAACTTATAACACCTCTCTTTTTGCGTGGGGGGTTAAAAATCAAAAAGTCTTGATATATCCAATTTCATAAATGGATAAGTATGATTGTATGACTAGTTAAAATGTATTTATTTATCTAAATTGAGGCTTTATTCTTAAAGATGTATTAATTAATAGCAAACTTTCAAATCCACCAACGACACCGCTTACTGTTGTTGGTGGATTTGAACTACAATCTTTAAATATGTAGCCAAGTCTATTGAAATATAAAATATTGAAAAAAAGTTATTTTTCTAATGTAATAATGTTAACTGTTCAATATCTTTTCAATACAATATATTTTTTAACTATCGAACATTAAGGGCCACACACATCATTTTTAATAAAATTTTAACAGAATATAAAAAAAAAAAAAAAACCGGCCTCAAGAACTGGACCAAATTGAAATTATACCACACGAGAAGCGTCAGCTTTCAAATAAAAAAAGAATCATCAAAATCGGTTCATCCAGTCGAAAGTTCTGAGGTAACAAACAGAAAAAAAATACAGTCGAATTGAGAACCTCCTCCTTTTTTGAAGTCGGTTAAAAAGGTTTAAATGTGACGTTGTTTCTTTGTCTTGTGAGATGTAATTCTTTCTGAGAATCTTCTCTAAACTGGTACAGTTTCAGTGCCCTGAAATATACTCACAATTAGTTCATCCTTTGAGTTCCCTCAGGGTTGCGGAGGTCTGATGCTAGTTGTTCCGTGGAAAAAACTGTCGTTCAGGTAAAACTGGTTTAACTATTAAGCCGGTTACAATTAATTATCTTGAGATTTATAAAGTCTAGGAAGAAAAAGTGAATCTTCTTTCTACATAATAAAGTTTGATTCAGGTTAGGGGTTGCTTTTCTTTTTATTTCAATGTTCCATAAAGCCGAGACTCCACCGATCAAAAGTTGTCAACTTTTGTGTTGTCAACACGTGTCGGTGATAAAAAAATCTGTAAAGCCGAGTCTCCACCGAACAAAAGTTGGCAACTTTCGTGTTGTCAACCTTTTTTTGTGTTGTCAAATTTCGGTGGAGACGTGCCTTAAGTTAGTCTCATCTGTCGACACCATAGAGCAAGGTATGGAGTAGCCATAAGCAGGCGTTTCTCTCTGTCAAAGTATAGATTGAAACGAGTCGATGCGTTACAGTTATGACACTGAATGTATTTATGTGTGCGTGAAATTCTGAATGTTTTGTTTTAGTTGTTATCGTAGTTGTTGGTTGTAGAGTTGGTTCGTAGTGTCAGGCGATTGTTTTTGTATGGGAATCTAAAGCCGGTTCTCCACCGAACAAAAGTTGTCAACACGTGTTGGTGACAAAAGTTTCTGTAATTTCCTTGTGTTGGCAACAAAAATTTACAACAAATGTTGTCAACCGTGTTTCTGTTTTTGGCGGTAAACATCAAAAGAATACGCTTGTTGCAGTTTTTATTGGCTCTGTGGAGAGCTTAGTTCGAATGTTTTTCAAATTGTTGGCGACTCGGTGTAGACACAATGGAAACAAAAAAAATTTGAAGTGTTGCAAACAGATGGAAAACACTGAAATTGCCAACAATTTTGGTGGAGACGCGCCTTTACACTGTTATGACACTGAATGTATTTATGTTTGCGTGAAATTCTGAATGTTTTGTTTTTATTGTTATGTGTGAGTTGGTTCGTAGTGACAGGCGATTGTTTTTGTATGGGAGTCTAAACATATGCGTACCTATGGGTAAAAATCCCCCCTTGGCACTTCCGTCATGGCATTATCCTAGTGTTTTACTTGTCTCACCCTCCCCGCAAAAAATGACTGTTTTGTATCGAAAAAAGACATTGGCTACTCCCCTCCGTTAGGTGTTACTCTATGGTCGACACGCATTTAGCTTTTAGCACATAGGAGCGAATAAGCCGACGTCATCATAATATTTTAACAAACTATTATGAAGGTTTATTCCATAAACCTCTCTTACATACAAGCTTTTTAATCATCATTAAAATCATCGTGTGTGTATGGTCCTAAGCGTTTTTGTTCCTTTATTATCTTAGATTGGTTCATAGTTCGTACGAAACAGTCAACATGTATAGTCCATTCGCTTAGATACGGTCACCTTGATCTCGCCGCCGTCGCACGTTCGGCAAGTCGCCACAAAATCAAAGGACCCGTCTGCGGCGTATACCCACAAGCATGTATGATTTGTCAGTTTACGCCGTTGTATGAATTACAACTACAATTACAATTACAATTAGTAAGAAACTACCAATATTCGTATTTCACAACAATAACCACAATTGCGTGCGGGGGTGCATCGACACTATCTAAACGAATGGACCATAACTAGGCATGTGTATCTGGATCCTGACTCTACCGTTTTTAAGAATGTATTAGTTGTATTTGTATGTAGCTTAGCTCGTTTTTTCACCTTGGTGTTTTTTTTTGTAATAAGTGCTTATGACTTGAAACGTGATATTCATATAGCCTTAAAAAGTTCTGAATGAACACCCATGCATGCTTGCAATTATTTGATTGATAACAAATGACCAGGAATCGAAGCCATACTCTTATGATAAATGATGATAAATATTCTAGCAAGTTCAAAGTATCTTACTGGTGGTTTCTGTTAACGATTGGATTCGAACTGCCTAAAACCGGGACAGTTGGCGCTCTTTGAGAGAGTCTTTCGTTCGGCAGTTATCGCGGTCATCTTGTTGAGTAAAGTGACTAATTTATTAATTCATTTGGTCTTGTCGTGTTTGTGGAGTTGATAGCAAGCAGTCTAAATATGATTATAGCTTTGGGGTATGGGTCCATACCCATACAACGCACCCTAACGCCTCCACCCATACCCCCCTATCCCCCAAAGGCCAGCAACGCACTTGCGACGCCTCTGGTGTTGCAGGTATCCATGGGCGGCGGTAATCGCTCACCATCAGGCGATACGCCTGCTTGCTTGCCCACTATTCCATTAAAAAACAATGTTTAATTAGATTTAACCCTTAGGATCCAGATTCACTATGTCTATTTAAAGCTAGCCATACACACTAGGGGTGTACTTAACAGATAGAATCAGGTAAAGCTTGAGCTGAGTAGTGGAGATACCTACACAGTTCTGCAAATTACATGCTCCAGTTAACCTGTTTTCAACTGTACAGGCAAACCTGTTAAGTGTATGGCTAGCTTTACAAACTTTTTACAAAAATAATATTTTTTTCTAACGACTGGTTAATAGAGAGTTATATTGTTGTGACGTAGTAACTCCGCCAATGTGGTCCGTTTCATATTCACCATTGTCACTTTGCAAAAAGAACATTTACATGTTGTTGTTTGCTAAACACATCCCTGGAGAATGGTTGCTTCGATGTGACTAATTCTTCTTTTGTTTTCTTTTTGTAATCGTAATAAGGTTTCAAGGGACAAATTGGAATTAAAGGGCAAAAAGATGCTTTTTAAAAATTAGAACATTAAATATATTTTGATAGAATGTCTGGTCAGTTACAGTAAAAAAAAACATTTTTTTCTGTACTCTTGCTATTTTAAAAGACGCTTGTGAACGTGATAACTGTTTTGTTTAATTAAATCTATTTGTTTGTTATGTATTTTTTGTATGGAATGGATCACTTTAGGTACTTCTATTGTATACATTTAAATGAAATGTTAAAAATCAGTATTACATTTTTTCTTTACTTTCAACAAAATGTTTCCTATCATTGCTTATATGAATGTATGTGGCTTTTTTTTACTCTGCAGAAGTAATGTGTATGTGATAAAATTATCTGATTAAGATTCATTTTATTTTAATATTATAAACCTCTAGTTTTATCATTTGTATTTTGTAAATAATATTAGATTTTGTAAAATACACTTAATCTGGTAAATATAAACAACTGTCTATATGAAAAGACTTTAGCTTACGTCACCAAACACTAAAATTCTTTACTGATCTCATTTCGAATCCTCGGTGGACTGTTAATAATAGCAATCCCATTACGTTCAAGTTTTAATACTGAAAACACTGCATACGAATCATAAAATAATGAAAAAAAAACACTACCAAAATACAATTTTTGTATTTTTATACTAGACATAAAACACGTTAGCAAATTTCACAAATCACTTTATATTTTACAACGAAAACCTTTTCTTGGTTTAATTTTTGTAAGTTTCTTTTCGATCCGCTACTTTAGAAACATCATATTATTAAATAGCACGCGCTGTGAGGGACGATTTGCTAAAGTACATAAAATAAACATACCGATAGTATAGCAGTGCTCAATTTTTTTATATCTGGTCAGGTTATTTGTACTTGTAATAATATTAACATCTTTTTGAGTTTACATAATATAGCTCTTCCATATAATGTATCAAAAATAATTTAATTTTAAATACTTTCGTAATACTTAGTTTTCTGTAGTTCCAACTTTAACTTAAGGATAAAAAGTCGGAAATAAATATTTCCGATATTAATGGACACAAGACGAGATGGAGCCATATTAACGAAACATTATATATTATTTAAAAGCATAGCTTGACATACATCTAATATTTTTTTAGTTAAATTTAATAATGCTCGTGGAGTGTATTTAGTAATGTGAGTGTGTAAAAGTTGTCATAGACATGTTCATAATATAATTTATGTAGTTAGCTGATATTATTGTGGTTAAATACCTTTCGACATGTTTTCGATTCGGAAGACTGAAGTAGTTGCCATGCCACAGATTATAATATACGTACTGATTACCATGAAGTCGTATTGCGTTCTACACACTTACTAGCAAATTCCTGCAATTCGTTAATATACCATTTTTATAACGTACGCGGTGCTCACGGTATACCCGAGATTAAAATACATTTAGGTTGAAAAACGAAAGAAGTCCGTCACTACTTAGTTTCCACATTTTATGGTCACCTATTTGTTTATTACATTTGTATCGACTCAAAAATACATATCAATTTTCATTATGTATCAAAAAGGAAACAATCTCTCATAAGAAAATACATCTTAAAATCCTTAACGCCATTAATGTAACTAGTATGATGGTCACACTTGTACATCGTCGCATGAACTCCAGCTTACATCAACAACCGCACAGAACGCGAGGCGAATTCAATTACATATTACATACGTGGAATGGATTTGTCAGAATATATTGTAAATATATAAACGTTTTATGTAATAATTTAATTTTGAAATCTGCCAACATCCACGTGTCTAATAGGATAAAGCATCGAGCTGTCAATTAGATTTATACGATTCTTATATTCCTTGAAATAACTTCCCTATTAAATAATATACGAAGTTCTAGGTGAAAGTAGACTGTAATATTGACTATTTTTTATCTGTCTAGGTGGATGACCATCATAAACTAATTTATACACAGATTAAAACTAAAATAGATTTACCTATCGGCAAGTTGTGTAAAATAAATAAGCTTACGATAATGCTATTATTATGATGTCACTAGTTAAGTAAGCAATATAAATATAAGGTAATAATTACGAGCCGATGTTGTTTTTTTTTACAATATTCCAACAGAAAATTTATCTAATATTGTGGTGTGCACCAATTTTAGACCAGAATTAGTCTACTAATTTAACTGCAAACAAGTGGAAAACATCGCTGCCTGCGATATTTTATTACAGCCCAGTTGTAAAGCCAGGAAGTAAAAGAGCGAATTATTATTATAATTAGTGATTACGTTTAAAAGCACAAGGTTTTTAAATTATCACTAAAATATTAAATCTGAGCGTTACTCCCGTTGCTGTTGTTTACACCATATTAAAGCGACTAGGGCTCTAGGTTTAATCTTCTACCGCATTCATACGCGACATCAGTTTCATCCCCATCACTTAGACCTTGTCCAGAAGGGGCGAATTTGCCACGATTCTCTCACGCATTTCACGCGCAACTGTTGCGCCCAGAAGGAGCGTACCAACGAGCGAGTATTTGGCGACGAATAACAATTCCGTATAAAAATTTTGGCGCTCCATTTCCCTCGGTACGTGCACTCGCTCTGCAGTTCGCGCGTTAACTGGATTACTGGCAGTGTTGCCAGCTTTTTTTTTTCTCGAATAGTCCCCCATCTAGTGACGTCACGAATAGTCAAGATTTGACTTATACTTGTGTACCTTTATATATGTATTGCGAGATAGTTAACGTTTTAAAATTCGTGGTTAATATACACATAAAATATTGAAACTAATTGTTGCTGTAAAAGTTCCTTTTTCTGCATAAAAATGTTTGTTTGATAATTAAATATTTCTGAAAAAAAGATTTGCCCCATTGGCTACGTGTAGCCAGCGCATAAAATATTATAGCCGCTCGGCAAGGGAGATAGTCCCATCGGCGCTTAATAGCTCCACCTGGCAACCCTGATTACTGGACGCAACAAGCAGTGTTACCAGAATATTTTTTTCTCGAATAGCCTTGCCGGAGCACGCGTGTAGCCCCGAAATAGCCTCCATCTAGTGACGTCACTAGTACTCAAGATTTTACTTATAATTGTGTACTTTTATATGTATTGCGAGACAGTTAACGTTTTAAAATTTAAACTATGGAAACTGATTGTTGCTGTAAAAGTTCTTTTTTCTGCATGAAATGTTTGTTTGATTGATAATAATTAAATATTTCTGAAAAAAAGATAACCCTATCGGCTACGTGTAGCCAGCGCATAAAATATTATAGCCGCTCGGCAAGGGAGATAGCCCCATCGGCGCTTAATAGCCCATCGGCACTTAATAGCCCATCGGCGCTTAATAGCCCCATCTGGCAACAAGGCGTCTCTAGTATCTCGACTCGCGCGCAATACGCGCGAATCACGCGCAAGTCGAGGGTCTGGCGAAGTGCACGTGATTTACGCGCGTATTTTGTATTCGCGCAACGCTTGTGAACGCGCTGTATTGGCTCCTAGTATCTCGCTAATGCGCGAATGAATTCGCGCGAAGTATTTCGCAGCGAATTCGCCTCTTCTGGACAAGGTCTTAGATGGCTAGCAGCCCACAACTGTGCGGTTTTCTACGAACTTTCTGCCTCGCACAATAAACTGTGGAATGAACTGTCGCCTGCGGTATTCCTGGACCAATACGACGTTCAAACCTTCAAGAAAAGAGCGTACTCCTTCTTAAAAGGCCGGCAACGCACTTGTGACGCCCCTGGTGTAGCGGGTGTCTATGGGCGGCGGTTATCGCTTTCCATCAGGAGATATGTCTGCTCGTTTGCCCCCTATTCAATAGAAAAAAAAGGTTAGTACCGAGTCACAACTGTTTTTAAGTGGTCACATAAATAAAGCCAGCGTGTTATTGAAAGTATTGCATTATTGTCTAAATCGGCACATGGGTAGAAAAATACAATTAAAGATATATTAATTTTATTAATATTGAAATAGCGAAAAATTATTAATAAGGCGTGAATTAAACAGAAACGCCGAAGGCGTAACGCAGGCGTGGAACAGATACTGCACAGACGCTATTAAAATTATATAGAAGAAGCGAAGAGACGTTCCCATGCGTCATTATTATACAGGCTGATTGCGATTCCATGTCTTCCTCTCTTTAGAAGATGCACTCGAGTTGTTGCAACTCATTAATGTGCAGACCCACTGAAGATATAAATCGCACCTGTATAGAAATTGTCACAACATATCATGATAATAGAAACTACATGAATATTCTGATAGTTTTCCTATACTTTATAACATGTTATAAGAATTTTATCATCTTGTCGAAAGTAAAACACGGTGTTCAGAAGCAGCTTATAAATTGGAGAGACTATAATTCAGTATCGTCACGCACTTTTTTCGTGCTACGTAAATATTGCCCGTCAAGCGACGCGTTCCAGTCGCGACTACTGCTAGCGAAGCGGCGCAGGCGACAAAACCTTGTGCCTGCACCGCGCCGTTTTAGTATCAGACTATCAGTACATATTATAGAACAAAGTTCTCCGGTGTGGATTTTGATGCGGGTTTTGAAATAGATAGAGCGATTCTTGAGGAAGGTTTCCGTATGTTATTTGTTTAATTTTTGAGAATATTGGCTAAAATATAACGATATTTGTTGAAGAAGTCGGAAAAGTTTAAGCCGTACATTTTTTCGGGGTAACATTGGCTATATTATATTCCGTAAAGAGCCTGTGCGAAGCCGGGGCGGGTTGCTAGTTTGAGTATAATTCACGACACATCGCCTTTGTACATTTTGTATGAAAACATTGAAAACGTTTTGAAGCAGCATCATGCCTGCGCCGCGCCTTCGCCTTACGCCGTTTCTGTATAATTCAGGTCTAAGAGGTTCTGATTATACTTCAGTTGGCAATATCAACAACTTCAGTTTTGAGCTTAGAAGCTAGAGCTCGTCTCAACTGCATTGCATCTGGCGGCGGTGGAGGCGGAGCGCCTGCCAATGCCGCATGTGCCACGCGTGCTGATCGAGGTCTAGCTACGCTGCTGTGAGTGCCTTCGCCACCTTGAACATAAAGACGTTCCCCGTCGATATAATTTTATTTCTGAGTATACCGGCAAGTGGGTGTAGAACTTTAGATCTTAGACGCGTTTATTGTCTTGGTTGGATTCGATATTAATATTAATATTTATAACAAAGACGAGACCAGGGACCATTGCCCAGCAGTGGTTCAAGGCTGTTGATTGTGATGATTAAAGTGCGAAAAGGTAATTTTAAGAGTGGGTATGCCGTTAAAACCGTTGATCTTGTTACTAGGATTACTCTTTATTTACATACCTCCAGTTTCGCCATCCATTTCAGCTGCACCCAGCCTCCGTTCGCGAACTTGCTTCTTTAATGCCAAAAGCTTATCACGTTGTTGCTTTAAATATTCCTGGCGAGCACGCATATCCTCTTCAGTGACCTGGTAAGAAAATGTAAGTAATCAACAACAGTAATTCATTGCAGCCTTATGATGACTTGTATGAAAAAAATTGATTCCCCAAGTAAGTATACCTATTGTGTCTTACCTCTACCTTTTGCGGTGGTGGTTTTGGTGGTTCAATAACTGGTTCAATCTTTTTCTCTTCAAAACTAACAGTCTTCTTTGGTTGGAGCTGCTCTTTTTTTTCAAAATTATGAAGTTTCGTTAATAGTGTTTGTTTTTCAGCTACTACTTCCTCTGGTGGCACGTTGATTTCCTCATTGTCTTCAAATTCTTGTAGCTGTAATCTGGAAAAATAGTAACAACAATCAGTCGGGTCAAAACTCAGAAGATGACACCATGCATCGTCTTTGTTTTGACCTGACTGAGTAGGTACCTAACTTCGTAAATAACCAACTAAGTAAGTATTGGACAGAAAACAAGGTGGCAACGCAAATAGTTGATGTACGTTGTGATAAACGCCGATGAAAAGATATACTTCTAAATAAATTACCTGAATCAATGCACCCGGGACTAGGTACAAATCGGTGCAATTGAATAGATTTGCAGTCATGCTTCTAATGTTCTAAAGTCTCATTTTCCACCAGCATTTCAGAGAGATTGTCTCTGAGGATAAAAACAACGTTGGTTGAAAATTACTTACTTTTTTATTTCAGTCATCACATCGTCGTTGTCGGGCCAGTCGTCATCATCAGTGCTTTTGGAGGAATCCAGTTCTTCTGGTTCGTTGGAAAATAAAGGCATAGTTCCATATCGCCTCTCTATTAATTCTAAAGCCTGGACAAATTCATATAAATTAAAAAGATGACTAGGTATGTGTATTAGGTGCATAACTTAGCGCTGCCTTTGTACCTGTAACTGGAGTTCCACGTTCTTATGTGTCATCATCTTAACGAACATCTCATAATCATTAGCAGCCCAAATTTGTTCAAAGAGACGGCGGTGGAAATGTGCTGGCAGACCGGCCAGGTCGCGTGCTGACAGTGTACATGCTGCTTCAAACTGATCTGCCGATATACCGATGTCGTCCATGAATGAGCCCAGCATTACATCCACCTGTAATTTTTCATGTCTTGTGAAGGAAGCCTTAGGATTAAATATCTTCATACATCTATGTACTACATACTTATTTTGGATACGCAAAATAGGCGCAACAAAGTCGTCGAGTTGCGGAAACCCAGCCCGCGAGTTCAAGTTACTTATTTTGGAGATATTTGAAGGCTACTACTGGACTAGTCTATATTTACTATTGGACTAGTCCACGACGATAACCACAGACTTTACACCACTTGGAAGTAAATATACATTATACGGGTCCGAGTTCCACCAAAATGATTGAAATGTAAGAATTCGCGACTGTTGTATACTTACATTCTTTACCTAGCTCTTTATGGCCGCCTATTTCAATGAGTAGGTATATTATACTTTTACATTATTTACTTACCAAGTTACGATATTCATCGTGAATTTTTTTATACTCAGGTTGATCCTTCACTTCACCATCGTCAGTTGGCTCAAAAGCTGCAAACGAAATGCTCATAAATTTCAAGCACCTACAAAAAAGTAGCTAAGCGCAGCAAGTGCCAAGTTAGCGTGCGTTATGTGCAACACTTACGCAAAGATTTTTCTTCTATAAAAGTCTGCAATGGTACATTCCACACGGGGCCGTGAAGAAACCCTACAAGGGAATCAAAAACCCATGCACTGCCATCGGGATGTTCCATTTTCAGGAAGAAGTCCTACTATCACTTTAATAAACTACTCAGCAACGCACAATAAAATAGTATTTTGGTATCCCTTGCACTATTTTGTGACGTCTATTTGTATTAGTTGTTGTTATGGTTACAGATACTTAATTATACCGTCGTCGTTTTTTATTCTCTTCATTGTATCGTTAATTATAGCGTGATCTTGAGTTTGATAAAATCAATCGTAGTAGAGAGCAAAAGTTCATTTATAATGACCGTTTAAAGTTCAATTGATTATACCACAGTTACAAGCATATAATTAACAAGCCAACTACGAAAGTTGATGAGTACCTAACCAAGGTATTAGGTAAGGAAAAACATATGAAAGTAGGTGCTTGATGGATCCATAATTCCATATCCTACTCCTAATGTGAACCGACCTGTAGTATTCTGATGGTATGTTGATGACCTGACCGTGTGGTCATCCTGGGATGTACTTCAGTTTATGCGGTAAGGCAGGAAGACTCTAGAATGCTGATGCGTTCCTGGAGCTTCTCCCGACTGGCGAGATAAGCCGCCGCGGGGTTTAGTGGCTAAACCGGTTTTCCGGGAATCCCACACACCCTCTTCGTCTCTCCTACGGAGGGTACGGTGCAAAAGTATTCCCCGCATAAAAAAACGAGAGGTACATCTCAATATCGCAATTTAAAATAAGGTCAGAAATCGACTGAGGTATGTCCTGGCTCCGCTACCACTTTACCATCGTTAACAGCGACAGAAACTGGATTATTATCTAGTGACAATGTATAACCGGTTGTTAGTTGTTTCACAGTTTCAATAACAGGATTATGTATGTACCTATTCGCTTTTTGACATGGAAAGGCTTAGCTGAAACAAATTAAGTACTGTAAGGCGCTGATTATAATAAATATATTGAGTCTAGAAGAGGGAAGTATATACGTCTGCGGAAATACTCTTAGGCAGATTGAGCAGGTTGGTTATCGTCTCTATGTCTGGACACTATTCTGGGACATTTAATTTCTACATCAAGCTGCTCAGCTTCTTGTTTAGCCTCTTTAAAAAGCAGTCGGTAAATAACGTACCGTACGGTACGTAACGTAAGTACAACACTTATAATATCAATAATATTGAAGGTCACATAAAATCTATATTGTGTTAAAAAGAATAAAAAACTTTGTTTAACAATTTTAATTGGTGGTACGACCTAGCCCAGGAGGGAGTCATGACCCCATGACCCCCCCCCCCGGATCCGCCCTTGACAATGAGCCAACATTAACATGCTAAGTACACACTCAAACAATTTTACTTAAAATTCAAAACTCTAGTTGCTCATAGGTTCGTCATCTTCGGCCTATTGCCTATCGAAGTCCACTGCCCGATATAGACCTGTGAGGTAGCAGGCCACTTTAATCGATTCTTGATATTATGCCCAACCAATCGTTATATTAAATTTTGTACCGATACTAAAAAACCGAAAACCTGGAACTCACTACCAGCGCACGTGTTTGCCTCCCATTATTATGATCCAAGGTCCTTTAAGCATCTCACTAGGCCACCATAGTGTGGCTCGCCATGCTGCATTGTCCACGTTTGCAGTGTAGATGGTGGCCACCAGTATTGTATTCTAACTAAACATATAACTATTATGTAAAAATATTCTATAAGTTAGAACCGCTGTCCTGCTCAAAGTGATGATACGGTGCTAAATTCTGTTGTTGCGTCACTAAGCAGGGCAATACCCGAAACTATCTTTTTAGCCAATCTTTTGAACGTCACAAACTTTTAGTTTGATTTCTGGTTTTGTTTGGAGAGATTTTGGAACAACAGAATTAGCACCAATGAATAATGTAAAATCTGGTCTTGGTTGCCGCGACACAAGCCTCGAGCTTAGTGCGGAAACCGTCGATAAGTTCAAATTGTAATTTGTTTATGTACAAATAAATAAATAAATAAATAAATAAACTACTCATGTTTTCCGTCAGACAAAGTAGTCATTTTGGCCGCTATTTATGTAAATAACTTCTAGACGGCCTCAGAGAATTCTGTCAGTCTTCAAAAGAAATTACTTTTTAAATTGAATAATATCTTATAAAATACTAGCTGACCCGACAGACGTTGTCCTGTCTACACTTCTTTAATTTGAAAATTTCTAAAATTAATTAAAAAAACATTGTCCAGCGGACAAAATTGTGAATCTAAACCATTCCCAGATCCCCTTGAACACACACAAAAAAATTCATAAAAATCGGTCCAGTCGTTTGAGAGAAGTTCAGTGAGATACACACTCACAGAAGAATTATATATATAAAGATTTTATTGAGTGTGATTAAAAAACATGTATTCCGATCAAATTATTTTAAATTTGAACGCATTCTTTAATTTGTGAGCAACATTTCGCATGTCAATCTTGTCTGGATGACATTGGAGAGTTCAGAAATATTTTTTCATGATTTTGTGCTTGTAAAATGCTCTATCTCTTTTTTACCACTTTAATTTAAAAAAGACAGAGCTAAAAAATCAATAAAATGATGTATGCGTAGATGGAATGAATTTGGTTTAATGTAAACACGATTCACGAACATAGAAAATTTAAATTTTAAATAAATGAACTAAACTATACAATCTCAAATGACTGGGACTGAAATAATGATGGAGCAGGAAAACGTGAACGGAGTGAAATTAACTTTGAAAGTGAATAAAAGGCAGAATTCTCCAACTTCAAGACAGTTTACGATATCTTATAAAAACGTAAAAAAATCATCTTTATGGCCAAAAATGTCGCTATTTCTTGCAATTATATTTAATATTATGGCCTTGATATATGTTCGAATAAGTCTTACAGCTTTATTAGTCATAATTATAGTGTTTTCAGTTATAGTTATATTTTGGGTGACACACAGTGTTCAGTCTGGTACGTTCTTTCATACCTTTCTCATACTTCTCTAGCTTTAAACACTAAAAATGAATGATAATATATAGTTCTAATTTCTACTTTTAAAAATACTTGTTCACATATTCTGTATCAGTAGGTAATCAATACACACTTATTACTGTTTGCTGGTTATACATATTATATGAATCGTCGTGTCGGATAGCCATCCCATCGGATTATGAGAGTAAGGGAACAGAGAGTGCACCTGTGTTTGTGCACTGTAATATCTCCTTGACTGGTCTCCATTGAGACTGGCCGCTTTAGTTGGCATCAGCAAGTTTTACATTATTATGGAAATTACATTTACACATCATTTGAATCAAGTTTTTTCTTTTTAATTAAAAATAAATGCTGTACTAGAAATATATTCTGTGACACCGGGGAGTGGCACTTTCCAATAAAAGCTCTATTTTAAAATGCTACTAGTTCAAGTAGTAGTAGTAATCTAAGTAACCTGTGTTACAGAAGTAGAGTAGGGAGTAGAGTAGAGGAGTAAAGTTAAGAAAGATATAAAATTTAATTATAGGGCAACACCACTGCAAAGAGAAGAAAAACTTGACATACGCCTTAAACCATCCTGTTTGGCAACATGGTATACCGACATTGGACTATTATAAAGGCTGTTGATTTGATGTGATAAAATTTTTAAGAATAACAAACAAAATATTGAAATCACCTTTTGTTCTATATTAAACGAATGTTGTATTTCAGAAAGCCTTCTAGTCATCCCAACAGTGGGCATCCAAAGTTCAGTTAAATATGTATGCGGTAAGGAGGATAACTTTGTCCCCTGGTCTAGCATTGATGATGTTATTATCAATGAAGTCATTAAGTTGGTGAGAATCAATTATGTTCTACTAGCTTTTGCCTGTAGTTTTGCTTGTATTATTATTATGTTGTAAATGAGCTCTGGTACCCTTTGTTACTATTTTTCGCAACCAGTCCAAAGTATCCAAGGTCAAGGTCACATTAAAAAATAAATAAACAAAACTGTCAACAAGGCAAAAAAAATAGTTTTATTATTATTGCATATAATATAATTATAATAAAATCCTCACACACAGCTGTTTGATCCCTTACTAGGCAGGCAGAGCCCATACTGTAGTAACAAAACTGCTGATAAACATTATTATTTATTTCTAAACAGATAGGTGTACATGTTACATCCAGACCCAGGTGAATGATCTTGGACATCACATTTTTTTTAATTCATGGGTTCCACATTTAAATTGTAATAAATTTTAGAGAACATTCCAGTACCAGAATGTTCTCTAAAATTTATTACTATTTTTACACCTATCTGTTTAGAAATGAAAATAATGTTTATCAGCAGTTTGGTTACCACAGTATGGGCTGTGCCTGCCTAGGTTCAGGTTTATACAATTATGATACTAATTTTTGCCTTCGGCTCCACCCGCGTGTATGTCAGGTATCATGGTAAACATCACTTTTCATTGAAGTCGGTGCAACGGTTTAGTCTTGAAAGCGTAACAGACGGAGTTATTTTGGAATGTATAATACTAGTATGAATTTTCCGAAAAATTTCGCAATGTCTAAAAAGTATTAAATACCTACTATGTATAATTAATCCGTTTTGTGGTGGTGGACTTATAATATTTCCTTGTACACGGAACACCGTGCGTGTGGTTGGTAAAACTGTATCACGCGCCAACCAACTGTGTCACGACAGTAAACACTTTACTTATTTGAACCTTATTCAGTACACTACAGGTGTAAACCACTTCTAATAAAACAAGATAGTAGCTTAAGGGGATTAACAAGACTACTTGTAAAGTACTTATAATACCCCGTGTTCTGGTAGTTCTCTAAGGCGCGGTTACACGATATCGAACACTTAACTGCTGCTAACAATTATATTTTAACTAATTGCATGATATTTAAGCCACGTTGATGAAATGTATATGTTTATATCTATACTAATATTATAAACGCGAAAGTTCGTAAGTATGGATGGACGGATGGATGGATATTTGTTACTCTTTCACGCAAAAACTACTGAACGAATTTGGATGAAACTTTACAGTAATATAGCTTATATATCAGAATAACCCATAGGCCCCTAATTGCCGACATACACGCGGGCGGAGCCGCGGGTAACAACTAGTATAATATATTTCTTTTATGTATGAGCCTGCAAAAGTGACTTTACTCTGCCTTATGGAAACCATGAGCAGAACCCAAGGGTGGTGGTCACCATACTCATTGCGAATTCAGACTATACAACAATGCAGAATGGTGACCCACACTATGGCGGCCTACTGGTCCCGATTGTCATAACCACCTATGACAATCGTTGTTGGGAAGTCAGTGCCCTCAAATATACTGAAAACTAGTTCAAGCTTCGAATTAGGTTAACTCACCCTCAGGATTGCAGCGCTCATGTCATACATCTGATACTAGTCGCTCTGTGGAAAAACTGATGTTCAGTTCAGTACAAAATCGGTCTAACTAGTAGCCGACCCCAATTAATCTTGGGAATAATAAAGGCTAGGAAAAAGAAGACTGTATATTATCTGTTATTGTTTATTTTCAGAATCGTGTATTGTACTACTTAACACTGCTTGTGAAGCAAAATAATCAAGGCGCAACTGACTCCGAAGCAATAAGATTAATACCTTTGTTTAAGGTAGGTAATATATTCTATTATTCTTTAATTCGAAAAAAAGTTGTTGATATCAGAAACTGATTGAGTTTTATTCTTTAGATTACCTAAAGTATGTTGACTTTTTGACGGGAACCTAGAAACGCTGTTCATTTTGCTGCTTGTAATTATAGCTTCACTTATGTTAATAAAGTAAGCTGCAAATATTGTTAAGCTGCGTAAGATGGCTGGCAGGAACTGGATGGGAGTTGCCCAAAATTGATCAGAGTGGCGATCAATGGGACAGGTTTATGTCGAGCAGTGAACTGCAATGGACTGAGGATGATGATGATTGTTATGTTAGATATGAAGGTAGGCAATGGTAAGAAGGGAATATTGTTCATACGCACAGATAGGAGAACGTAGTCAAATAATTCTAAACTAAAACGCTGGTTTATTTTCACGCCAATAATTTCTAATCACAATGTTTGCATGGTTGACAGCACTTTGCTGCTTCCTATTACGCCAAAGTGTCGTGGGTCAGATCCCCACATAGGACAACACTGTTGTTGTTCTGTGTCTGGGTGTTCTTTATGTCCGTTTCTGCTGTGTATTGTTGTGTAAATAAACAAAAAAAATGATTTACCTAACTTCAATCTATATAATAATAATTATAATAAAAATGTAACAGGTCCAGTTCTGTACATTAAAGATATTTTGATATTTTTTTTGGAGGGCTCTCTTTAATCGATACTGAAGCCAAAACTGTAATTTTTTTCATTTTTGTCTGTCTGTATCTTGGCCACGCATCACGCCGAAACTACTGAACGGATTCAAATGAAACTTGGCATGATTTGTGTTCATACTACGAGGTAGGACATAGGTATACTTAGGTATACTTTTTATCCCGAAATTCAGCACGGTTTCCTGGAGAGAGGGGATGAAAGTCATAATATTTACTTAGTTGTAATTCAATACCACATAGTACAATTTCATTCATTCTTTTTTTGCTAGAAAGAAAAAAAATAAAAGAAAACGGGAAAAGTTATTTTTTGTCCGCGACTGTACACTGCCTGTGGGAAGCTGAGACAGATATGTAAATATGGCGGTACAAAGTTCGCCGGATCAGCTAGTCAAAAATAAATGTGTTGATAGAGGATGTTAACTAGCGACCTTACGGGAAAAACAGGCTTCAAAGTTATCCGCCTTTCATACAATGCCAATTATTCTATCACTTTCGTAGTGATAGTGATAAAGTTGATTGATAGAATGATGTTAGTCATGATTGTATAAAATACCGTTCGTTCTTCACTTTATCAGACTTATGAGTAAGCCAACAGTCAGTAGATACGTGATTCATACTATGACTACTGAGGTTTTACATAAGTTGGGATTTAGAATAGTTAGATTATCTATACTTCTATACAAATAAATAAAATTGGAGTGTCTGTTTGTAATATTAAAATAACAGCTTTTTACAAATGCATATGTATGTAGGTATACACAGTGCATATACCAAAATAACACTTTTTAATATTTTTGTCTGTCTGTCCGTCTGTCTATCTGTTTGTTCCGGCTAATCTCTGGAACGGTTGGACCGATTTTGACGGGACTTTCACTGATAGGTAGCTGACGATATAAGGAGTAACTTAGGCTACTTTTTTTAGACTAGCTCAGCGCCGCGGCGTTACCTGCGGTACGACAATAGCCGCGGGTAACACCGCGGGGTTCAGCTAGTGTTAACTTTATGTCCTCTTATCACTTATCATGGACATAGGGCTCTCAGAAGGGACCTCCATTTCTCCCGGTCTTGTGCAGCAACCTCTTAATCGGTCCAGCTGTAGCCGATAGTTGCAGCCTCTCTATCGACTGATCGCCTCTAGCTAGTGTTAAATAAGATAAATAGAATCCATACTAATATTATAAATTCGAAAGAGAAAGTAACTCAGACTGTCTGTCTGTTATACTTTCGCGATTAAACCGATGGTGCAGCAGATCGATATCAAAGAAATTAGCTAGGTAGGTTTAAATATCGTTGCTTCTAGCACTTCTCTCCACGCAGTTTCAAACAAACAAATATATGTATCACCATAAAGTATTAATATTATGCAATATTCTAACTCAGAATAATAAAATCCACATTTTTTTTTAAATGAGAACTAGTAACAAAGCCTTATTCCATACTAATATTATTATACCCTGTCCATTCGTTTATTTTCTTTTTGACAGTTCAAGAAATTTAGAAATTAGTGACGCCCTCACACATTACCGATTCGATTTGAAATGAAAAGCGATTTTATTTATGAAGAACTTTCAATCGATTTAATTAAATATTTTTAGTTTAAATATTAATTATTCCTTTATTCGTTTTTTATATTATGTAAGAATTAAACAAAAATATAAATAATAAATTAGATGAATAAACAGAATTATTGTTCTTTACTCTTGGTTTGATTCTCAATTCCAAGATTTCGACTTAATTCCTTGCAAATAATCAATCTTGGAGTCATAGATACTATTTTATTTCCATTTTTTATTAAATTTACAGAAAAAATACATGAAGTCAAATTATTTTTATCATATGATCGATTTATCGTATTTCAAGTACTGTTTTATAGTCTGTGGTTGTTTGTTATGCACAGGCCACTTCACTAAAGTATTGTCACCGTCAATAAAGTACGACATTACTATAGTACATTATTCCGAAAAAAAAAACGGTAATTTATAGGGGCGAGCTGTCAAACAGAAAATAAAGGAATGGACAAAGTATAAGAAGGTAAGTCTGTCTGTCTGTTACGTTTTCACGACCCAACCGCCGCACGGCGCACAGGTTTCAATGAAAGGCATGTATAATATAATAATACTTTGATTCTTGAAGAAGGACAGAGGCTACCCTTTATCGCGATAATCGACATACACGTGGGCAAAGCTGTGGTCGAAAGCTAGTATGTTATATTCTCGACGAAAGTAGTACGAAAGACACAACTTCGTTCCTTTTATGACACACGATTGTCTGTCTGAATAGATAAAGCTATTAAGTACTCACTATATCAAACTTAGGTGGTTAACAATTGCCTTTCATTTTCATTTGCATTGATGCTACAACTAATCTTGTAAATAAGTAGTTTATTTCAAAGTTATGATTAGAATTTGTAGGGAAAAATTTGGAGTAATTTTTAAATGAACAATTTTCTTACAGTTTACGAAACCCAGACTGCTGATGCTGGAGAAGATATATTCAGAGCTTCAGTCGTTACTAGTGGACGCGCAAAAGGAAGTAGCAATGGGATCTGGCGATAAAGGATAACATTGAAATATATAATATATGAATATCAATTACTTTGTTTTATTTGATAGTTCTATAAACTAGTTAGAATGAGATGTTATCTACTTCTGATTGTTACATCTAAATCAAACTTTCGAAATGTTACAGTCAGAACTCGTAATCTGTTACCAGTTTTTTTGACCCCTGATACAAAAACGACGGGGTGTTAAAAGTTTTACGTGTCTCTGTATGTTTCTGTGTGTGGCATCGTAGCTCCCAAACGGACGACCAGTTTTTGATTTTGTTTTTTTGTTAGAATGGTCAATTGGTTGGGAGTGTTCTTAACTGTTTAATTAATTTATGGGGTGCCCCAAGGTTCGATCTGTGGCCCATTTATTATTCCTTATTTATATTAATAACATTCATGACCTGGGAATGAAGGGACATATCACTTTGTATGCCGATGACACTTGTCTTTTTTATTTTGGACATACCATAGAAACAATAATACTAGAAGCACAAGAAGACCTTGCACTTTTGGAAAAATATTTCAAACGTAATCTTCTTACCATCAATACATCTAAGACAAACTACATAATTTTCAGTGCTAAAAATAAAAATATACACAACCACAAGCCTCTTACCATCAATGGCGACACTCTAAGGCAAGTAAGTAATGAAAAATACCTAGGACTGATATTGGTTGGCCGACTGACCTGGGAGGCGCATATTAAAAAAGTTTGTACAAAAATTTCGAGTCTTACAGGAGCATTACGAGGAATAGTTAGATGTTTGCCTTTAAAAGTACGTCATACAATTTACAATTCGCTTGTAAAACCCCACCTTAAGTATCACATAGAAGTGTGGGGATCTGCAGCCAAAACGAACCTCAATAAACTACAAATTGCGCAAAACAAAATTGTTAAAGTTCTTTTCCATTTTAATTACTTAACACCGACACAAAAAAATTACCAGGCAACAAAATTATTTAACATTACACAAATTTACCAATTTAAGATGTGTGTTTTAATTCGTAAAATTCTATCTGGCGACGTACACACACAGTTAACATTAACAAAAAAAATCGGAAACACGAAATCGTACTACAAGACGAGCCCATCATCTTGTTCAAGCCAAAGCCCAGAACAAACTACGGAAAAAAGAGATATTAAATAAGAAGGAGCACAAATTTATAATTCACTACCTAAGAAAATTGAGGACACAGAATCCTTAAGTTTATTTAAAATGTCACATCTTGAAAGACTATAAAAGGTAAAAAAAATCTAAACTAATGTTCTAAATGAATGTATAAATAAATCCAATGAGTGTAGTCCTCTGGAGTTGCACGTTTTGTGCCTCAATTTTGTCGCGTACCTACAATGAATTTTATAATAATTGTAAACGAGCTCTGAACTCTGAACTATGTACCTTCTTTTTTTTTCATTATGTTTATTTCTTATTTTAAGTGATTTGTAAGCTTTGAGAAATAAATAATTCTAACCTTAAAAGCGGTTCAGCCGTTTAAAAGATATGAGGAGTGGAAATGGGAATAAAAATCGGCCAAGTGCGAGTTGGACTCGCGCAAGAAGGGTTCCGTACCTATCTATACATTTTAAGCCTCTACCTGGCGCCGTTATCAATATCGAGCAAATAACTTTTGTTGTATGGGAGCCCTCTTAAATATTTATTTTATTCTGTTTTTTGATGTTTGTTGTTAGGTATAGCGGCAACAGAAATACTCACATAATCTCTGAAAATTTTAACTGTAACTATCACGGTTCATGTGATACAGCCTGATGACAGACGGTCGGACGGACAGACAGACGGACAGCGAAGTCTTAGTAATAGGGTCCCGTTTTACCATATGGGTACGGAACCCTAAAAAACGGGTACGCTTGTATGGACATTCACACGGCCTTGAAATTAGCAAATAAGATAGTTAACAACCAAAACGTGTTTATCATGACTAAAATATATAGACCTATGTAGGTACCTATACTGAATAAAGTAGATAAAACTGTTTTTACAGACTTCTTTCATCATACGATGATTTGATTCATATCTGATGTGATAATACCTAAGTATTACAGTGTATCATCTTACATTTACCTACCTGAATTTTTAAAATATCTATTTATGTTATAGCTGACATTCATGATAGTTATCACGACGTTATCTTTATCTCAACTACTGAAGTAAATGCCTAAACATGCTCTACACTTCTACAGGGAAATAAGTCATAGTTCAGTTACATAACAACATAGTGTGCACTGTGAATTTATTAGCATCTACTTTGTAGTAGGTATATCAAATGTTTTAGTACAACTTATGCGGCGACTTCTTAGCTACCTGATGGTTTATCTATTAAATAATGCCAGTACTACTATTATGGACACTATAGGTATTATTACTGTATAAATGATTCATCAGAATAGTTTTCATAAGGTGTTCGGTTCTATAAAGCAGTATTATGTGAATGATTTGTTGGTTGCTCATAAAATGTCAAGTGGTTACCTCATGGCTTACATGGTTACCAAGGGCGGAGCTTGGGGTTGTGAAGAAAGGGGCTCACGAGCTAATGTATTCATTAAGTAAAGATTGTAAATAATGACTGTATTGAAAAGGTGTGCTAAAGTATGTAATACAAGGCTGTATCTTGAGAACGTTTTTCATGAAATTTCTGAATCCTGACTGTACCCAACATATACATATTTATAACATACAAGAAAATTGTGTTGGATAGATACGTAAGTGTTATTAAAGTCCACGAGTTTTTTTGACCGGCTCTTTACCAAATATTAGGTACGACAGGAAATGCAGACCACTTCCACAGCCTTTAATTAAATATATAATTCACAGGACCCAAATAAATACCTACTACTAGCTGACCCACGCAACCTCGTTTGCGTCTACTATTGCCCGTAGCGTAACGATTTTCCCCTGTTTTTGAAACATTATTCATTGGTGCTCAGCTCTTATTAGTCTTAGCGTGATGATATATAGCCTATAGCCTTCCTTGATAAATGTACTATCCAACACTGAAAGAATTTTTCAAATCGGACCAGCGGTTCCTGAGATTAGCGCGTCCAAACAAACAAACAAACTCTTCAGCTTTATAATAAAAGTATAGATTACTATTATACTATGCTGGCAAGACGTGTTGGTCTTTGGGTTTGTATCCAGGTTTCCTTCTTTCGTTGTTCATGTTAGTTCTAGTAGTATCTTACGTAGTTTACTCCCGTAGTCGTCTCTTCTCTTAGACACCCTTAGGGGTGGTGGAACTCCGAATTCTTAATTCGTCACCGTAAGGAGAAAATAAATAAAGCACAAAGACACTTTTATCAATAGTTGGACTTAATTATATAAAAAACAAAACAGATAAATGTCGAGCTATTCATAAAAAAAGTTTAGTTAACATAAAAAAAATGCATGCCCTGTTGTTTGTTATCTGTATCATAAATGCCTTTATTTGAATACTAAAAATATTTATTCATCGTTGAAAAAACATCCAACAGCAAATGGTTTTCACAAAATTGATGTGTGTTTTAGCAGTGTCTAACAATTTTAAACTATGTATTCATCCGTCAATTTCATTTTATATAAAATTTTATTCAGTTAAAACAGTAAAAGTGCAACACGTCAGGTCAGCGGACGTGAAGCGTTCTGTGGAAATTCTGTTGTTAGTTGTAACCAGTTGTAACTATACAACATATTCACACGAATTTAAAAATTTGTTCGCAATTTGTAGTTCACCTCGGCTCCCAGGCGATGCTAAAAACAAGAGCAATAACGTCGCGATCGATCCATTGCTTTTTGGTAACGAACTATCGGGCTCTCCGACTGCACAAATTAACACTTCGCTAGCTTAGTGTTGTAATTACACGCCCCATAGGTGTTAATCGCTTAATTCATTCGCAGCGTAGCAAAATACGTTCGTGACGTGGTGCTCTGACACCAATAGTTCAGCATTTCGGCAACGTCTACGAGTTATAACATTGTGTAATTGCACGTGGCGTTAAAGCCTGATACCATTAGCAAACGCTGAGGCACCCGAGCATTATTCACTTGAATCAGGAACAATTTAGCTCCAAACCGAATGATCACTGTGAATTGGTGTTTTTGGTTCGTTACATTAAGAAATTGGATGATCGGTTCTACGACGGCTCGGATTTTGTTTAGGATTGAAAAATTGCTTGAATTTGTTCAGGCCACACCAATTTGTTATTTTTACCTTTTATTTATTAGACTGAAAGAAGAATTACTAGAACATCGGTTTTATTTTGATGAAAACAAATATGTACTTCTTTACCTTATCATGTATTCGACAGGTAACAGATGTAGGTAAGACCGTTTTTTGGTGCAAAGTAGAAATATACTCAAAATAATATTATACATTCTTAATCCCAATTGTAGATTGATTAACTTTTTTGTGCCTTGACTGGTTTTACTGTTGCCTACGGTAACATTATAATACCTACATTTAAAAATGGGTTAAACAATTTTTATATAAGATTGACGAACTACGAAATATGAATTAAACTGGCTTCTGCTACTAATGAAATTGATCACAATTGGTTGTATTGAATTCTATTACAATCTGACACTATTTCTGAACATCGATTTGCTTTAATTTGTCAAGCTAACACACACTAACAATATCTGATTTGTCTTCTGCCATGTCATGTCACGCTATTTCATTGCCTACCTACCTATCTCATTGTTACATTTAGCGAAATTGGGCCACCTAACTTGTGTGGAGCGATCCGTCACCATGACATGAAGAGCTTTAGTGTGAATGGCACATCTGTGGGCCTAGTACGTTTTACTAGGACAAGAAATACAACACAAATTCTTTTGTTGATTACCTACGAAGTGGTTAGTGAACTTGACTTGTTAATGACACATGTTACCAAAACAATAAAAACTCTGTTATAGCTAATTTTATTTTGTGAAAGTTAGCTCCGTGGTCCTTAGGGTTTATTTTTCAGTTTTTGTGCAGGAATACTGACGAGCAGTCTATCTTCGTTTATAATGCTGTGTAGGGAATATTGTAATGCCTTTTATGATATTGGATAATTCAAGACATTGACCCTTCATCTCACTTACCTCTAAAAGCTTGCCATAAAGCGATATTTCGCCGTGATACATGCTCCTGGTATGTGATCACGGCGAAAGAACATATTTGATTTATTAAATCTTTATTGTGTTCATACAAAAATGAAAAGAAAACAAAAAATGAGTTTCAAAATATGCAAATGTAACAATCATTGGTGTTTTGGCTCATGGCGATGTCTTCCAGACAAATCTCTTACGGATTCTTGGTATTCAAATATTTGGGCAGTTTTCATTTTCAAGTAGTAATACACTAAACTTAATGCTCTACGTGAATGATTGAAAATATAAATAAAATATTCATACACCAAAATAACACCCACACTTGCGCTATACTTGTGTTACACATAGGTATACTTGTATATATAGGTATAAATCACTTTAATATCAACGGTAACGAACTCGTTTGTTAATATTCTATTTTTTTTAAGATATAGGGGGCAAACGAGCAGACGTATCGCCTGATGGTAAGCGATTACCGCCGCCCATGGACACCAGCAACACGAGTACGCTCTTCTATTTCATTTTCTTTCAATTAAATAACCTGCCAAAGTACCTCTACTTGATGGAAAGAATGAGTGTCCAATTTTAAACAAATTTTTCTCTTGGCCGCTTATCTTATAAGTCAAATAGAACAAAGAAAATAGAGTCAAATTGTATAATTTGTTAGGTATATAAGTATTTTTGTGACGTATAGGATAGCTCCAGGTAATTGATTTCTCAGGAAAATATTCTCCAATATACTGTCGGATATTTATACTTTACTAGCTGATCCGGCAAACTTTGTTTTGCCAAAAAATAATAATAATAATTGGGGTATAAAAAATAGATGTTGGTCGATTCTCAGACCTACCCGATATGCACACCAAATTTCATAAAAATCGGTCCAGCCGTTTCAGAGGAGTATAGTAACTAACATTGTGACACGAGAATTTTATATATAAGATATTCCTTCAACTTATTTATATACTTTTTTATGTACCAGTTACTATGTTCATAGTATGTCTACTGTAGAATATCCTCGTGAATCTAATTGAGAATGCAGATCGCGCGCCTGTCTCTCCGCGCCACCGAGGCATTAAACGCATGGCCCAATGATTTCAATTATTAGATGTAGGACGTTCTAAACTCCAAGCTGGTCCCTAATTAGATGAGCCATTGCTATTTTCTCGCTCTTATGTTAATTTCATTGTCTTCGTTGAAAAGAGCTCTAATGACTGCTGAAATGGTGAAGATTAATCTGTTCTTTGTGTGCTATTTAAACAGACAACGTACCATTTTGGTTCGGTTTTGTTACGAAGTGTTCAAAGACCACTATACATACATATAGAAACTTAGGAATTTCAGGCACTTCATGTAGCGTTTTTTATAACTTTATTTTGTACTAGCTGTTGCTCGCGGCATCGCCCGCGTGTATGTCGGTTATTATATTACTGTAAAGTTTCATTCAAATCCGTTAAGTAGTTTTTGCGTGAAGAAGAAACAAACATACACATTCACAAACTTTCGCCTTTATACATTAGTGAGATGTGATGTGATAAGTAGGATAAGATTTAAGTAGCTATATGTATCTATGTGTTTACTTACATACTAATCATACTCTCATAGGGCCGGGGCCCGCCATGAACACCTCGCCTGGTCGGAGGATCCTCCCTTTGTGTTAGAGGGACATGACATCTGTTCCCTCCACAAGTGTTATTGAGCTTTTCTGATTATAGAAATGCTTCATAACAGCTCGGAGTCTGAAAGTAGGAGTCATAGCCCCCTTGCCTGGGAGAGCACGTAAAGCCGTCGGCCCTGCGCCTGATCTCTTTCATGTTATGTCGGATAATCGTCCCATCAGGTTATGAGAGTGAGGGAACAGAGAGAGTACCTGTTTTCGCGCACATACTTGTGCACTATAATATCTCCTGCGTAGTTGGCTGGTCTCCGTTAAGACGGGCCGCCGTAGCCCATCATCAACATCAACATCATACTCTTATATTACAAGCTTTTTATTACAAGCTTTTAGTTAGTTTCACCTGTCCCGATGTTTGTCTGTAATCAAATCTTGCAAGTTAAATTTGATCCACTTCCCTATTTACGATTGAGCTGAAATTTGAAATATACCTTTAGTTCTGATGACAATGCAATTAATTATATATAATCGGTATTATTAATTATCCAAAATGGCCGCCGTAATATGGCGGCCTACATATTTCTGAACAACCCACCCAATATGGGTATCTTATTTTTAAAAATAAACTTTTTAAATAAATCACTTGTTATTAACTTGCAATATATGTAGGTATGCCTGTATGTTCGGGTGGAATCTTCAACTCAATTTTGAAGCACATATCTTCAACCGATTTTGCTGAAATTTTGTAAGTATATGTAAACAGCGTGGCAATACAACATTATAATGACATGGAGCTGATCTGATGCTGGAGCTGGAAGGTGGCCATAGAAACTCTAACCGTCGCAACATCATCGAGTTTGGACTTGTTTGATTTGTCTTGAGGCATTCCAGTAAAAGCTAATAAAATACCTGCTTGTTTAAAGGTATTCTATTGACTATTTGTACCAGGGTTGCCAGATTTTTTTAAGTCAAATCGGGATTTTGAGACTTTTTAGTAAAATAAAAGCAGGATTCTTTCGTGGAAAGCGGGACAAAGTAAAAAAACGTATTAACGTATCGCATCTAATCAGAAATTACGACCCATGAGTAAGAGTGACCAAAAAAAGGTGGATCGCAATATTTTTGTTTTTCTGATATTCATGAAAGACCTAGTGCCATTTCCAATTTGTAATGTAGGTAAAGGTGGAATTTTTATTTTTTTATTGCCTGCCAATTTTATTGACGATAAAGCACTACGGCTAAAACTAACTCACTTTGGGCGTCCGACTAGTTATCCTTAAAAAACGGGACAAAACCTGTCTCGCGCGGGACTTTACAATATTGATTCACAAAGCGGGACGTCCCGCCAAAATCGGGACGTCTGGGAACACTGATTCGTACCAGAATTCGGTTAAAGTATTTTTATTACATTATTACTCATTCAAATTAGATTCAGTATGTAGGCAAATAAAGAAATGACAATCCACAAAGAGAATAAATGTTTTCAAATTATTTTTTTAACATTAAAACTGCCCATTAAAATTAAACGTCCATTATACGGGTTATGATTATATACATACATTGGCATTAATGTGATCACGTAACAGGTATTTACTTTTAAATTGTCCCGACATTTCAGGTCATTTATAGCTGTATCGTGATTTTATATAAAACAATTAAAGTTGGTATTATACGGTGTTCGGCAGGTGCAGTTCTAAGGGGGGTCACAGGAGACATGACCCCCCCCCGCAAAATCGTACACATGTAATTATTTCCAACTGCTACTAGAACCTGTTTTTTTTTCTCCTCAGTTTCCTTAATTGTTCAATCGAGATAAGAAATCAAAGGATAGGAATTGTTTACCACCTATAAATTAAAACTGTAATATAATGTAGTTTGCATTCCAAGGCTGTCGTGATTCAGGTCTGCTCTGCCATAAAGACTCAGATGACACTACTAATCTGGACCGGAGTTTCAAGGCAGAGTGCTAGACAGACACGGCACACGCTCTTACCAAGGGTCCAGGACAGTCCCCCGATCCCTCGCACGCAATCGGACCGCCAATTCTGGTCCATCGAGTGTGAGGTATCGGAGGGAGAGCTGGATCGAGCCGTATAGTGGCTGGTTTCCCGTAGCACCGCTCCTGGACCTTATGTTGTTCCAGGTTGGGCGCTGGTGATCACTCTGTCGAGGGAGACAAACTGAGTCAGATTTTATCTCTGCGTTCTAACCTGCCTGAATGAGTCGGGGAAACTCTTTGAATGATCTCTGGCCGTATCAGCGGGCACCTGTCGCTAGGGGGCCAATTATTTGCCAAAGATATCCATTTGTTTTTAATGTGTGCTAGAAAATTGTGTATTATGTATCTAGTAACCCCCCAAATTTCAGGCAAAAACCGCGTCTGGTGGTCGGGCCAAAATATGTTATTGCGTGTTTTTTTACCAAAAAATCTTGATAGCAGCCCGGATTATGGAAGTTTGGCGGTGTTTCACGTCCTCGGAGAGCACGTTAAGCTATCGGTCCCGGTTGTCATGAATATCTATGTCAATCGTTATTGGGAAGTCAGAGCCCTCAAATATACTGAAAACTAGTTCAACATTCGAATTCAGTTTGCCCTTAGGGCTTCGGAGGTCCGATGCCAGTTGCTCCGTGGAAAAACTGATATTCAGGTAAAACCGGTTGAACTAGTAGCCGACCCCAAATAATCTTGGGAATAGTAAAGGTTAGGAAAATGATGATGATGATATTATGCGATAGTTACGAGGACACGGACTTTCAAGTAATGACCAGTTTGAATTACGGTTATGCAATTTTGGCAGCTGGAACTATTCGAGCTGGAACTAATCCCTCCCGCACCCCTGTAAGTCCTGTACACCGGAATCAACAGCAGTGACAACACACCGAGTTGGGCGATTTGTGATTGTGACAGTCGGGCAGTTCCAGGAAAAAAATTAAACTGTCTTAAAAAGCGCAACCAAATTAATCAGAATAATACTGGAGAAGTTGGAAATATAATAAGTCCACTTCCACCCTTCAGAGTCCTATTCAAGCTATTAATTACAAGCGACATTCTATCTGTATAAGCGATATCCCTTTATCTATTAACATCCTTTTCCTTTCATTATACTCCCAATCCTCCCATTCAACTCTCTAAGTGCCCCGTTTATGACCATAAGTTTTCTAAGTATTGTGGCGATCGAGGCCTTCGCGGTGAAGAGCTATACAACCTCCGCATCAAAATGAAACTGGCAGATGAAAACTCCTGTTTGAAGCGAATGTTCTAGCATTGATTTATATAATTTGAAACCTTGATTTTTTGAATGCTGAAGAGGAGATACACTGCAGGGGTCGCGGAGTCAAGATCTCCTAGCAGTGAAATGTAAATAAATGTACCTATTCCTATATTGTAAATTTCTTATCTTACAGTAAAAACGTACAATACGTTTAGTTGTGTTATTATTTCCTAAATTTCAGGTACTAGCATGCCCTGACTACAGAAACCCCTAGGCGTCGTACTTGAGAAAGTACGGGTGCCGCAGTATTATGTAAGCGGAGCTAAACAGTTGATTTAATACGCCTCTATTCATCCATTCAAAAATACTTCGGGAATATATATATATATATAATCATCATCATCATCAACGGCCTTTGGTAGTCGACTACTGGACATAGGCCTCTCCTTAGTAAGGAGGTTTTAGCTTATTATACGACGCTGGCCAGACACGTTGGTATAGGGTTTGTTTCAAGTTTACCTCCTCTTTGCATTGATATTGTTATGAGTAGTTTGCTGCCTTAGTGGTCTCTTACGACACCAATGGGATTAGTAGGGGTTCTGACACTCTGTATCCTTAAACCGTCACCTTACGGATAAGAGATTGATAGATATAATCGCGTTAGTGTATATTTCGTAGTAGTGTATGTAGTAGAGCCACAGAGCCTTCTCAAGGTAGTAGAGACACGCTTATTTCAGCACTAACGGGCCGGTTCGACCGGGGCGGTACTACCCTCGCACAGAAGATGAACGTAAAATGACAGCGTTCGTACTGTCGTGTTGCGTTGGTGAGTGCGAGACTGGAGGCCCAATGATGCAGTAGCATCTCACTAGGCCGCCATTGTGTGGGTCACCATGTTGCATTGTCTGCATTTGCAGAGAGTATGGTGACCACCACTCTTGGATTCTGCTTATGCTTTCCATCAGGCAGAGTAGAGTCATTTTGGCAATTTATTTTTCATGTTAATTACATAAGTTGTTAAGTGAAAACTACTACGTTTGTCCTCAATATAAATATCTATGTACTAGATCATGACACATGATGTCGTACAACACGCACACAATCTAAATGCTAATATTATTGTAGTTAGTATAGGCCCTGAACGCTGCACTTTCATTATGTTAATGTTATCGGTCAATTTACTTAATCCGTGATCGGACCTTGGGATGCTGTCACTATGTTTTTTTCCCTCGAGGACAGTTAAGGGACGTTGAAGTGGAATGAACACGATGTCTACATTCTTCAGTACTTTAATTACTGTCCGGTGATACTGAACTACGTTAATGCCCTACACCTACTGTTTTCAATTTTGACTGCACGGTTAGCGTAGCGGACGCCTAGCCTCTTCTAATACGCTTGCTTCGAACTTTGTGTGATCCATAAATTATACATAATATATACTGTTCCGTTGGATAGCCATGCTGTGGCATATTAGCGACAGTTAAACAGGAGTAATATGACAATATCACAGAATACCGCTGATAAATATTTCATATTGCTTTCAACCGAGTGAGCGAGATAACAGGAGCTAAATCCTTGGTTTCGCCTTAATTCTGTGGCTTTGAATCTTGAGTTACTGGAGTTGAATAGTTATAAAAGACAACTCCCGCACTAGGAATAGATTCTATATAGCGATGGACTTTGCAAAAATACATAAAACGGACGCAAAGAACATCCATACTCAGAAAAAACAATTTGTGGGGATCGGACAACACACGGTGTAGTAGGAACCGGCGGGGTAACCGCCTATTGCACATCGCAACTAGTTATATAGTCAGTATAGAGTAATTTGAAAGGAATATCTATATATCTTTGGAGCTTGGTTGGAGCTTCCTAACACTAAAAAACTTTAATGTAAACTAATGAAGCAATAAAGTATTTTGTATCTATTCTGTACTATAGTAGTTTTTAAGCAAAAAAATAATTTCTACTATCTTTTAACTGAATAATCATCTGTTAGTAAATCATGCTTTTCGTTTCATTTCATATAAACTAGGCTACTATCTTATCGCATGTAACATCATGTCACAGTAACTAAAGTAAGATAGTCACGTATATATGTAGTTGGGGAAGTCCAATTAATTTGAAATCCCAATTTTTCAAGGCCATTTATCAAAAAGTAAGTACGGCATTCCGTTGAATGAAACAGAAAGCTACTCGTACCTACTTTGTCTTTAACCGACTTCCAAAAGGAGGAGGTTCTCAATTTCATCGGTATATATATATATATATATATTTTTTTATGTATGTACATTGATTACTCCGTCAATTGTGGACCGATTTTGAAAATTATTTTTATATTCGAAAGGGTATGCTCCCCATGTGGTCCCATGGCCACCATATCAGGATCTGATAATGGGATCCCAAGGAAATTGAAGGAAACCCTCAAATTTACGTGAGCGCCTGCAATAAAGTAAAGGCAATTGTCTGCATGCTTTCATATTCTGTAAACATCATGTCCGAAATATTTATTTATTATTCTATACAGTATGTTGTATGTTACCTTTAGTCGTATTCTTTCAAGTTATTTAGGTGAAATGATGATGAGAGACTTGAGAAAGACTAAAAAGCGAAAAAAAAAACTTCGTTTAAAAAAACCGACTTCAAAAACTGAAAAGAATAAAATAACTTAATTTGTATGTGCTACCTATTCATAGGTTTGAAGTCGGTGCCGAGCCAAAATGTAATAGTAGGTCACGCGCGGCGGCGCGTGACCTTGAGCGGGATAGCTGCTCCTCGCGTAGGACAAAACAACCGAAGCGTCGGTGACGTCGTTGACGTTCGTCTCGAAATATAGCGAGTGTGGTACCTACGAATTCGTGGCGCCGAATTCAAACCTATGAATAGGTAGCACATACAAATTAAGTTATTTTATTCTTTTCAGTTTTTGAAGTCGTTTTTTTTAATTTACACTTTGTCTTTGTCACAGGTATCAACGCCCTCTCCCGAAATACACACAAAATCCAAAAGTAACAGACTTAAAAAAAAAAAACAATTAAAACAACAAAAACATTCTGCTTGCAACATGGAAAAAAAAACAGTAAGAAATTGCATTCTTGAATAAATTACATATAGTACTTATTTAGTTCTAAATTCTTCTGTTCTAAATTATTCAGTAGAATCATCAAAAATCTTTAGGTTTAGAAGAATACACAAAAACTTAAATTACATAATATCTGGGATCATTTCCAAATGATAATTTTATCTGTCGTCATAGATAATGCCAGCGCGGTATTAGACCAAAACCTCTTTTCGAAGGAGAGGCTTATGTCCAGCAGTGAACTATTAAAGCGCTTTTGATATGATGTAATGTGAATCGAAAAGGAAAACACTAGGATTCAATCCTTAATCAATGATCCTTAAAGTTTCTGTTATCGTAATTTATATTAAAACTATGTGCCCGCTACTTCGTACACGTGACATTTGGATTTTCAAGTAATTTTTAATTTTTCACCGTTTAAACCTTCCCTGGACTACGACAAACATTTCAAAACCAAAATCAGCTAAATCGGCCCATCCGTTCGCGATTTTTAGCGACACAAACGAACAGCGTTTGATTTTTATGATTATATAAGATGATAGTCGATAATAGTTCTATGACGGACTTATGTTAGAAATCACATTATATTTTTATAATATATTTAGCAGTATTGAAAGTCACCTAAACATGAAGGCACTCCTTTAATACACGATATCTTCAACTCACACGTGGGAAGCTGACTCATACTTTTATGAACAAGAAGCATTTATATTTGCGTTTTTATTTAAAATAATTTTGTTACAGACTGCCAATTAGCTTCAAGTATATTTGAAAAATACAATATTACATAATATGGGTATACTAAAAGATGGGTGAGATCATCTTAACAGGGTTTGACAGTTTCTTGTCGAGATTTTGTCCGTGCTAATCTGATAACTTGTCACATGATGTTTTATTTATCCGATATGAATAATTCCTAACCTTTGGCATGTTAAAACATATAATAATAATCACTTAAGTAGAAGAGGTAATAACAGGAAAAAACTGCATTGATTCTTATCAGAACTTTACGTTGAATGAATTTGGACGAGGTTTAGGCATTGATGATTGGGTACGCTCTTTTCTTTGAAGGTCGTATTGGTCCTGGAATATCGAAGGCGAGAGTTAATAATAATAAATATTTCGGACATCTGACACACAACGCCATCTAGTCCCAAGCTAAGCAAAGCTTGTGTTATGGGCACTAGACAACTGATATGAATACATCTATACTTTTTTTTTGTAAATACATACATAATATACATAGAAAACACCCAAACTCCGAAAAAAATATTTGCAGATCATACAAACATTTGATTCGACCCGGGAATCGAACCGGAGACCTCAAGCACAGCAGTCGTATACGCTACCACTACGCCACCGAGGCAGTTAGCCAGTTCATTCCATAGTTTAATTGTAACTATGTATTATATTATTAGAATCGAATGCTTAAAATATGCAGTACTGATCATAACGCCTAAAATATGTTTCTTATATTATTTTATCTTACATCTACCCTCGAAGTGTTATAGTCAGTCGGCGGAAACTGCGTAAACGCACTGTTGATTTTATTGAAAGCATCACTTCAGTTTGAATAACATGTAGGATGTAGTCTCAAGTTTTACATCAGAAATGGAATGCCTTCAGTGAATCGTATGTGAAAATGTTAAGATATGTTTTTGATGTACATCATTTTACATTGTATTCGTATCGTGTTCAAATAGAAATAAAGATAATTCTTGTTAGTCGCTTTGTGTTGTATATAGGCTACTTAGATTAGACGAGTTTTGTATGATTATATTGATTGCTAGTGCTGTGCAATGGTGCGAGCTTTGATAAAATAATAATAACTTTATTGTTTCTCTCATTATATTAGATATAGTACATTATATTAGAAATTACAAAATGAACCAAACATAAGACAAATTACTATATTTCTATGTGGGAGACTGGCATCTATACTAGGACAGACCTGTATGACGACTGCCAGCCTCTCCCAACTCTGGTTTTGTGCAGTACTAGATGTAATACAATTTTCAAGAATCCAAAGAACTGTACTACAGAATGACAATGTGTACGTCTACAGAAGAGAGAGAGAGTGTGCGCAAGTGTTTGTTAAGTGTGTGTGTGTGAGTGTGTAAGTGTGTGTGAGTGTGTAAGTGCGTGTGTGTGTGAGTGTGTAAGTGTGTGTGTGTGTATGTGGATGATATTAAGAATAGCTAAAGTGTAGAATGTGTTAGTATATTCATGTACAATCTAATAAAGTGTAAGAATATAAGAACGCGCTGCATTAGGATGGAAGGTGATGAAAGGAGACAATTCTCAATGCACACATTGTAGAGGCTAAGACTTGCAGGGGCTTATGATAGCTGATATTATGGCTTATGGGCGATATGATTCCGACCATCACGTCACACTGAACACCGGTAATGTGTGAATCAAGGAAATAAAAATGTTAAAAACAACTTGGACCTCAACTCTTCTAATCCATACTAATATTATAAATTCGAAAGTAATTATGTCTGTCTATTACGCTTTCACGGCTAAGTTGCTGTAACAATTTCAATAAAATTAGTTATGGAGATACTTTGGTTCTTGAGGAAGGACACAGGCTACTCTTTACTGCGATAACCGATATACACGTGGGAGGAGCCGCGGGCAAAGGCTAGTCTATACAAATAAATAAAATTGGAGTGTCTGTTTGTAATATTAAAATAACCGCTTTTTAATAAATGCATATATGTTTGTATACACGATACATGTATCAAAATAACATTTTTTACAATTTTTATCTGTTTGTCTGTCTGTTTAGTATCTTGAATCTTGAATCTGTCTAGTATCTTGAATTCTTGTGCGTCCGGGTCTGAACTGTTGTTAAAGGCCAATGTAAATGAATGTAAGAATTTATTTGCATTTGAATACATAAACCCTACAGATATTATGAAAACATTTAAGTCTCTTAATTCTAAAAAAACAGGGGACTTATGGGGGATTTCTGTTAAATTAATAGAAACTATTATAATTGATATAGCACCATTTTTAGCTATAACTTTCAATAGATGTGTTGATTCGGGTGTTTTTCCTAACCTCATGAAGTATAGCAGAGTAATACCTTTATTCAAGAAGGGTTGTACAACTGAACCAAGTAACTTTAGGCCAATCTCAATCTTACCGGCTATTAGTAAAATTTTTGAAAAAGTCATTTTGCAACAACTAGAAAGCCATTTTAATCTAAATAATTTATTTCACAAAGAACAATATGGCTTTACAAAGGGTCGTTCAACAATTGATGCTGGTGCAACTCTTTTGAGACATATATTTAATGCATGGGAGAATTCGCAGGATGCGATAGGTGTATTTTGCGATCTTTCAAAAGCTTTTGACTGCGTAGAACATAGCACGCTTTTTCTTAAACTTAGGCATTATGGCGTTAATGGTATTGCTTTGGAACTAATTGTTTCCTACTTGAAAGATAGAGTTCAACACGTAGATGTCAATGGTGCGAGGTCCTCTGGACTACCTGTTACTATGGGCGTTCCGCAGGGCTCTATACTGGGTCCTCTACTTTTTCTCATATATATAAATGATTTACCATATTATTTAAAAGATATCTGTGATATAGTTCTATTTGCTGATGATACGTCACTTCTTTTTAAAGTCGATCGTAAGCAAACAGTTTTTGACGATGTGAATAGGGCACTAAATGATGTATTGATTTGGTTTACAACAAATAATCTCCTACTTAACTCAAATAAAACAAAGTGTGTGAGATTTACTATGCCAAATGTAAAACAGCTAGGCACTAATCTAACTCTAAATCGTGAAGTCATAAGTATTGTAGACTCAACAGTATTCTTGGGAATTACATTAGACAGCAAACTACAGTGGGGAGCCCAGATAGATAGCCTTGCAGGTAGACTTAGTTCGGCAGCTTATGCAGTATGGAAGATACGTCAGCTCACTGATACGGACACAGCTAGGCTAGTTTATTTTAGCTACTTTCACAGCGTCATGTCCTATGGTATACTACTCTGGGGCAAGGCGGCTGATATTGAAACGATTTTTATTCTACAAAAACGAGCCATCCGCTCAATATACAATTTAGGTGCTAGAGTCTCTCTTCGAGAGTTGTTTAAAGATATAGGTATTTTAACTGTTGCATCACAGTACATATTTGCAAATGTTATGTTTGTTAGGCAAAACATTAATGACTATAAGAAAAACAGTGATGTACACAATATTAATACAAGAAATAAGTCTAAACTCGTTGGTACCTATCATCGTTTACATAAGGTACACAACTCGTTCGAAGGTCTTGGTATACGTCTTTATAATAAAATTCCTACATATGTAATTGACCTTTCTATAGATAAATTCAAGCGTACTGTAAAAAATCACCTTATTGGAAAAGCCTACTATGCGATTGGCGATTATCTGAACGACAAAGAGTCATGGGTTTAAGGTGTTATTAATGTTATTATATACACACTAACTTCGTCTTGAAATTGAGATATTTTTTTTTTTTTTTTTAATAATGTATAAATTTTGACATGTTGGTACTCCGGTATAAATTGTTTGTATACTTTAACCTAGCGACATCTAATTCCGACATTTAATTAAGTTAAGATTTGTTTGTAACTATTTTCTGTATAATTTTCTTTAATAATTTCCTCTTTCTCTTAATTTTGTTCTTGTTTAAATTTTCCTTTATTTTATCTCTTTCTTGTATCAATTCTACTTAATTTTCATCTTTCTTTTTTTTTCTTAAATACAAGTTGTTTTAGTTGCAACTTATAAATGAAAACATACACATGCTTGGATAATGTAAGTGAATACATGATGGTACCTTGGTACTTATCTAACAATGTTTCCCAATTTATTAAATACGCACTTGTTATTGTATGAGCACCTTGTCGACTATGATTATTATTAATTATTAATTTCTTTGATATTGACCTGATGATTTGCCGTGCGGCCTGAGTACGCAGCTCAACTATGGTTGAATAGGTCGATGGCTGATCCATGCGTCTTACTCTATTTTACATTTGTGACATTTATTGATTACTAGCTGTTGCCCGCGGCTCCGCCCGCGTGTATGTCGGTTATCGCGGCAAACAGTAACCTATGTGTTAATCTGATGTATCTTCTATACTTATAAAATAACATGTCCTGACTGACTGACTGACTGATTCATCATCGCCGAGCGGAAACTATTAAACTTGGGAATACAAAATTTGGTGAGTATGATCGTTTCATTAAGTAGATACCCATTAAGGAAGGAATTTTGGAATTTCTACCCCCAAGGGGGTGAAATAGAGGTTGAAAGTTTGTATGGAAGTCCGACATTTTTTAAGTTAGAAACATGAAACTTTATTTTTGGGCTACTGATTAAAAATGAGTAAACACGTATTTAAGCGTTTCTGATAGATAGAGCGGATATTCTACTCCTTAAGGGTGAAATAGGGGTTGACGTTTTGTATGTAGGTTAGTCTGGAAGTCCGTCATTTTTGAAGTTAAAAACATGAAAGTTTATTTTAGGGCTATTTAAGAAATATGAAACTTTATTTTTGGATTACTTATAAAAATTTGTAGATATGTATTTCAACGTTTCCTAATATTCTACCCCCAAGGGGGTGAAATAGGGGTTGAACTTTGTTTGGAACTTCGTCATTTTTAAATTAGAAACATGAAACTTTTCTTTTGGTTTGGGCTACTGATTAAAAATGAATAGATACGTATTTAGGCCTTTCTCGATATTCTACGCTGAAGAGATGAAATAGGCGTTGACATTTCGTAAGCGGGTTAGTCTAGAGGTCCGTCAGTTTTGAAGTTAGAAACATGAAAATTTATTTTAGAGCTATTGATAAAAAAAAATAGGAGATACGTATTTAAGCGTTTCCCAATATTCTACCCGTAAGAGGGTGAAATAGGGGTTGAAAGTTTGTATGGAAATCCGTCTTTTTTAAGTTAGAAACATGAAAAATTATCTTTGGGCTAATAGTTAAAAACGCGTAGATACTAAGTGTCTCTGGATATTATATCTACCCCTTTTTTTGTGCGGAAATTCCCTCGGATATCACCAACTGGTGGTTATGTCGGATCGAACCGACTAAAAACCGCACACCGTCTCGGGTTCAGGAAACCAGGGAACCAGACCGCCCTCAAAAGGAAATCCCATAAATGATATTTCTACCCCTAAGGGGTGAATTAGGTGTTGAAATGTCGTAAGTAGATTAGTTTGGAAGTCAGTCATTTTTAATTTAGTAGCCTGAAACTTTGTCCTTAGGCTTTTAAGTACAAATAAATTAATACCTATATCATCATTTATGGGAATTCTATTTCTAAAGGGGTAAAAATAAGGGTCGAACGTTAGTATGAAATCCTTTTTAATGGGCTATTGATTAAAAATAAATAAACAGGTACGTTTAAAAACATGAATAAATTATTCATACATACTTACACAGTTTTAATTAAATATATTGTAAATAATCAACTTCCACGCGAGCAAAGCTGCGGGCAACAGCTAGTATATATATACCAATAACCTAACAAAATCCTATAAAAAAGTAAATTATAGGTACCTATGCTATAACCTTACAAAATTCTAAAAATACCGAGAAAACCAATTAGTATCTACAAAAGACTATTTGCTAATTATTTAGGTACAATAAATATCGCCTGCTTATACCTATGCTATAACCTGACAAAATCCTAAAAAAAAACTTCGTTTAAAAAAACTGACTTCAAAAACTAAAAAGTATCAGTTAACTTAATTTGCATGTGCTACCTAGGTTTGAAGTCAGTGCCAAGCCAAATGTAATAGTAGGTATCACACTCGCTACATTTCGGGACTAACGTCAACGACGTCACCGACGCTTCAGTTGTTTTGTTCTACGCGAAGAGCAGCTATCCCGCTCAAGGTCACGCGCGGCGTGTGCGGAACCTACTATTACATTTTAGCTTGGCACCGACTTCAAACCTATGAATAGGTAGCACATACAAATTAAGTTATTTGGTACTTTTTAGTTTTTTCGGTTCGGTTTTTTTAAACGAAGTTTTTTTTATTTTTCACTTTTTAGTCTTTCTCAAGTCTCTCGTCATCATTTCACCTAACTAACTTGAAAGAATACGACTAAAGGTAACATACATGCTGTATAAAATCGAAAGGACTTCAGGTATTTTTTTGTAATAAAATCTCAAATGGACTATCTTCTATAGGTTACTATAATTCAAGTGATTTGAGGTAAACTGACTATCTCAGGTTAACTCCGATATCGTTAAGACCCGTTTTATATATTATGAAATTAAATGATGTCTACAGAATATGAAGGCATGCAGACAATTGCTTTAACTTCATTGCAGGCGCTTACATAAATTTGAGGGTTTCCTTCGATTTCCTTAGGATCCCATCATCAGATCCTGATATGGTGGCCATGGGACCACATGGGGAGCATACCCTTTCGAATACAAAAAGAATTTCCAAAATCGGTCCACAAATTGACGGAATAATCCGTGTACATACATAAAAAAAAATATACTGATGAAATTGAGAACCTCATCCTTTTGGCAGTCGGTTAAAAAAAATATACCGATGAAATTGAGAACCTCCTCCTTTTGGAAGTCGGTTAAAAATACAGAAGAAATATTATAATACCAAGTAATATTTATAGAAGGTAGAACAAAAATCAAGTAAATAGTTCCAAAAATAACTTTTTATCCGAATTTACATTCAAGAACTACTACTGAGTTTTTAAGTCGATTTGGGTGCGTGTGTCGAGTAGGGAGCCGACTGACCGCGCGGGTACTGCTTTTTAAACAATTTGGACGTGTCTGGTAACCTACGCAGGGCAGTACTATGTATTAGTTATTCTGTGGCAGGGCGCAGGCCACGCGCCCGCTCTGCCTTTCGGGTACCTATCATAAAGATGTTTTGTATCATTTTCTGGTAAATTATGATGAACTATTATGTTATATGTTTACTCCTCTTTCAAGTATTTTAAACTTAAAATAAATATCATAATTATAAATGACCATTTAACGTTTATGGCATTCTAGTTTTTGGTTCAGTATCAATAAGAGCATCCTCCCAAAAAATCTAAATTTCTTTAATGTACAGAATTGATCTTATACACTTTTCTTATGCGTTTAAAAGTAATCATATTACGTACCTATTGTAAAGTTAGTTACTTGATTCCAAAAGATGTCGCTGTTTTAAGCACAGTTCGTCAGTGAGCAAAGAAACAATTTTCAAGAAAATGTAATTGCTTTAGTATCGATTAGAGAGCCCTCCCAAAAAATCATCTAAATTTCTTTAATGTACAGAACTGAACTGTTACATTTTTATTATACGTTAAAAAGAGTAATCATATTACGTACCTATTGTAAAGTTAGTTAGTTGATTCCAAAAGATGTCGCTGTTTTAAGCAAAGAATTTTTTCAAGAAAATTTAAAACAAAAAAAAATCTATGGAAAGAGAGAACATAAAACAAATACCTACCTATCAAATACTAACTATATACCACATTAATCACAATGCTTGTGCATAAAACGTTACCACGATTATTTTGAATATTTAAGTCATGCGGGCACAACCAAACACACAGATTCGAAGTCTACAGAGAGATATAGATATTCTTTTTCCTATGGATAGAGAGGTTGCGATAAATCAAATACTTAATGCTACACCGAATTATACGTAATACGTTCTACGATTATTCCACGATATATTAATGAAAGTTTCATTAATTACGCATGGCTGGCAATAGATGTCACTACATGTTGTTTTGCGTAATGATAAATTCTTTATAATTTTTTTTTCCAATAGATAGAGAGATTGTGATAAATTAAATACTTTATGCTACAATCTTCAGAGTATCTCCTTTCTAACAAAAAAAGAATTATTGCAATCGGACTACTCGTTAATGAATTACAATTAATTACACATTTTGACTTTCATCTCCCCTCCCAAGGAAACCGTCCGGAATTTCGGAATAAAAAGTATCCTATGTCCTACCTCGGAGTATGAACTCAAATCATGCCAAGTTTCATTTGAATCCATTCAGTAGTTTCGGCGTGATGCGCGGCCAAGATACAGACAGACAGACAGACAGACAGACAGACAGACAGACAAAAATGAAAAAAAAAATAGTTTTCGTTTCAGTATCGAAAACAGAGTGCCCTCCAAAAAAATTTTCAAAATATCTTCAATGTACAGAATTTGACCTGTTACATTTTTATTATAAGTATAGATTTTATATTTGGACATATTACATCTTTTTAAATTTGACTGTGAGTGAATGTGCTATTTGGATTTTATTTTCCATAAGTGGTCCTCACAATATAACAATACAATGGCACAATATAACAATGTAAAAATCTTACAGCTATCAGTAAGAACGGCGCATGATTGGTTAGGTTAGGTTAGGCTGTGCAGCAATCACCCCCGTCGATGGCCTACTCGGTCAGAGACGACGGGGGTAGAGAGGACGATGCTCCACCCGTGAGGGAATCGGAGGTAGGGGCGGCTGTTCTGCGAATTCGTTCAAAGAACACCGCCCCCGGGCCGGACGGGGTTCCAGCCCGAGTGATGGCCCGAGCCCTCGATCATATGTCGGACCGCCTCAGGGGAGTGTTGGACGCTAGCCTGGCGTCCGGACACTTCCACTTCAAAGCGGGAAGCTGGTCCTATTGAGGAAGCCGGGACGGCCTGCCGATTCGGTCGCGGCCTACAGGCCCATCGTGTTGCTGGACGAGGCGGGCAAGTTGTTCGAAAGGATAATCTCTGCCCGCATCGTCCGGCACCTCAGTGAGGTGGGGCCCGACCTGTCGGACGCCCAGTTCGGATTCCGAGAGGGGCGTTCGACGGTCGATGCCGTGATGCGCCTTAGGGCCGTGACCGAAGAGGCAGTGTGCTGTGGCGGCGTGCTGTTGGCGGTGTCGTTAGACATCGCCAACGCATTCAATAGTCTGCCATTCAGCTGCATCGGGGAAGCACTCCAGTACCACGGGGTGCCAGAGTACCTGAGGCGGCTAGTGGCAGACTATTTGGAGGAGCGTACCGTCGTGTACGAGGACCGAGAGGGCGTCTTGAGACGGCGACCCATGTCGTGCGGCGTTCCACAGGGGTCTGTCCTTGGACCACTCCTGTGGAACGTGGGATACGACTGGGTCCTACGAGGTCGTCTCCCCCCCGGGCTGGGCGTAATTTGTTACGCCGATGACACATTGGTCACAGCTCGGGGGGCGAACTTCCAAGAGGCGTCGCGCCTGGCCACCACGGGTGTTTCTCTGGTGGTCGGGCGCATCGAGGCGCTGGGCCTTCGGGTGGCCCTGGACAAGACGGAGGCCCTGCTGTTTCATGGGCCCCGTCGTGGTCCGCCCCCCGGCGCCTCCATAGAGGTCAACTCGGTCCTCGTACCGGTTCGGGCCCAGATGAAGTATCTGGGTCTGATCCTCGACGGTAGGTGGCTCTTCGACGAGCACTTCCGACAGCTTGCTCCCAAGCTGGTCGACGCTGCCTCTGCCCTTGGGCGACTTTTGCCTAATTTGGGTGGAGCCAGCGTCGCAACGAGACAGCTGTACACGGGGGTTGTCCGGTCAATGGCGCTGTACGGCTCACCGGTGTGGGTCACGGCTCTGACCGCCCAGAACAAGGCGCGCCTCTGGCGGCCTCAGAGGGTACTGGCGGTCAGAGCGATACGTGGTTACCGCACGGTGTCGACCGAGGCAGCGTGCGCGTTGGCCGGAACACCCCCGTGGGATTTGGAGGCGGAGGTGCTCGCCGAAGTTTATCGACGGGTGGCTGAATATCGGGTGGAGAGAGGCATGCGCCCTCCGCCCGAAGAGGTACGCGAGTGGCGTGAAGCCGCCCGTCGAGCCACGATGGCTCGGTGGTCTTTCCGACTGGAGACTCCACGCGCTGGCTTTGCCGCCGTGGAGGCTCTCCAGCCGGTCATCCTCGAGTGGGCAGGGCGGCAGCACGGGACCCTTTCCTTCCGACTGACGCAGGTACTATCCGGGCACGGTTGCTTCGGAAAGTACCTGCACTCGGTCGCTAGGAGGGAACTGAGTCCCGTCTGCCACCACTGCGACTGCAGTGAAGACTCGGCCCAGCATACGCTGGCGATCTGCCCCGCATGGGCGTCGCAGCGCCGGGCCCTCACTGCAGTCATCGGAGGAGATCTCTCGCTACCGGCCGTCATACGCTCCATGGCCGGTAGCGACAGCAGTTTTACCGCGGTCGCAACCTTCTGCGAAGAAGTCATCTCGCAGAAGGAGGCGGCGGAGAAGGCCCGGGAGGACGACCTCCACTCGGACCCAATCCGCCGCCGGCGAACCGGGCAGCGGAGGCGCGCTCACCTGCGCCTCATGCCGCCCTGAGTGTGGCCGCGGATGGTCGGGACGGGCTTTCCCTTCCATCCGCTCTAGTGGCCGCCCGCGAGGAGGCGACGTTACGTGTGTGCCGTACGTTGCCTAAAATGAGAGGTCTTCGAAGAGGGTGCCCGCTTCTGTGCGGGCAAGCGCTGGGAGGGGTCTGGATGTCGTAATAACAGCAGTTCCCGGACTCCTCCCTCCTCAGGCGCAGAGTGGCACACCGTGTGGTTTTAGTCGGTTCGAGTCCGACACACCGCCCCGCCGCAAGCCCCGGCGCGGGTGACGGTCCGAGGGGATTTCCACACGTTAAAAAAAAAAAAAAAAAAAAAAAAAAAAGGCTGTGCAGCAATCACCCCCGTCGATGGCCTACTCGGTCAGAGACGACGGGGGTAGAGAGGACGATGCTCCACCCGTGAGGGAATCGGAGGTAGGGGCGGCTGTTCTGCGAATTCGTTCAAAGAACACCGCCCCCGGGCCGGACGGGGTTCCAGCCCGAGTGATGGCCCGAGCCCTCGATCATATGTCGGACCGCCTCAGGGGAGTGTTGGACGCTAGCCTGGCGTCCGGACACTTCCACTTCAAAGCGGGAAGCTGGTCCTATTGAGGAAGCCGGGACGGCCTGCCGATTCGGTCGCGGCCTACAGGCCCATCGTGTTGCTGGACGAGGCGGGCAAGTTGTTCGAAAGGATAATCTCTGCCCGCATCGTCCGGCACCTCAGTGAGGTGGGGCCCGACCTGTCGGACGCCCAGTTCGGATTCCGAGAGGGGCGTTCGACGGTCGATGCCGTGATGCGCCTTAGGGCCGTGACCGAAGAGGCAGTGTGCTGTGGCGGCGTGCTGTTGGCGGTGTCGTTAGACATCGCCAACGCATTCAATAGTCTGCCATTCAGCTGCATCGGGGAAGCACTCCAGTACCACGGGGTGCCAGAGTACCTGAGGCGGCTAGTGGCAGACTATTTGGAGGAGCGTACCGTCGTGTACGAGGACCGAGAGGGCGTCTTGAGACGGCGACCCATGTCGTGCGGCGTTCCACAGGGGTCTGTCCTTGGACCACTCCTGTGGAACGTGGGATACGACTGGGTCCTACGAGGTCGTCTCCCCCCCGGGCTGGGCGTAATTTGTTACGCCGATGACACATTGGTCACAGCCCGGGGGGTGAACTTCCAAGAGGCGGCGCGCCTGGCTACCAGGGGTGTTTCTCTGGTGGTCGGGCGTATCGAGGCGCTGGGCCTACGGGTGGCCCTGGACAAGACGGAGGCCCTGTTGTTTCATGGGCCCCGTCGTGGTCCGCCCCCCGGCGCCTCCATAGAGGTCAACTCGGTCCTCGTACCGGTTCGGGCCCAGATGAAGTATCTGGGTCTGATCCTCGACGGTAGGTGGCTCTTCGACGAGCACTTCCGACAGCTTGGTCCGAAGCTGGTCGACGCTGCCTCTGCCCTTGGGCGACTATTGCCTAATTTGGGTGGAGCCAGCGTCGCAACGCGACTCCTCTACACGGGGGTGGTCCGGTCGATGGCGCTGTACGGCGCACCGGTGTGGGTCACGGCTCTGACCGCCCAGAACAAGGCGCGCCTCTGGCGGCCTCAGAGGGTACTGGCGGTCAGAGCGATACGTGGTTACCGCACGGTGTCGACCGAGGCAGCGTGCGCGTTGGCCGGGACACCCCCGTGGGATTTGGAGGCGGAAGTGCTCGCCGAAGTTTATCGACGGGTGGCTGAATTCCGGGCGGAGAATGGCATTCGCCCTCCGCCGGAAGAGGTACGCGAGTGGCGTGAAGCCGCCCGTCGAGCCACGATGGCTAGGTGGTCGATCCGGCTGGAGACTCCACGCGCTGGCTTTGCCGCCGTGGAGGCTCTCCAGCCGGTCATCCTCGAGTGGGCAGGCGGCAGTGAAGACTCGGCACAGCATACGCTGGCGATCTGCCCCGCATGGGCGTCGCAGCGCCGGGCCCTCACTGCAGTCATCGGAGGAGATCTCTCGCTACCAGCCGTCATACGCTCCATGGCCGGTAGCGACAGCAGTTTTACCGCGGTCGCAACCTTCTGCGAAGCAGTCATCTCGCAGAAGGAGGCGGCAGAGAAGGCCCGGGAGGACGACCTCCACTCGGACCCGATCCGCTGCCGGCGAACCGGGCAGCGGAGGCGCGCTCACCTGCGCCTCATGCCGCCCTGAGTGTGGCCGCGGATGGTCGGGACGGGCTTTCCCTTCCATCCGCTCTAGTGGCCGCCCGCGAGGAGGCGACGTTACGTGTGTACCGTACGTCGCCTAAAAGGAGAGGTTCTGGAGAGGGTGCCCGCTTCTGTGCGGGCAAGCGCTGGGAGGGGTCTGGACGGCGTAATAACAGCAGTTCCCGGACTCCTCCCTCCTCAGGCGCAGAGTGGCACACCGTGTGGTTTTAGTCGGTTCGAGTCCGACACACCGCCCCGCCGCAAGCCCCGGCGCGGGTGACGGTCCGAGGGGATTTCCACACGTAAAAAAAAAAAAAAAAAAGGCTGTGCAGCAATGACTCCAAACCTTTTATTTTGTTTTCTTTGGTCGACTTCGTTCTCATTCAAGTCTCTTAGTGAAAAAAATATTGTAAAACGTATTATTATTTTTTAAAAGGAGCAACAATGGAGTTTCTTGCCAGATTCTTCTCCATGAAGGGTAGGCTGCACTTGGAACTGGCGACTAGAATCACTCGATTTTTTAATATTAAATATTGACTATTCATAAGTGCCTGTAAAATAAGTGCCTATACGAATAAAATATTTTTGAGTTTGAGTTTGAGTTTGTTCCGGGTAATGTCTGGAACGGCTGGACCGATTTTGACAGGACAGTTAGCTGATGATCTAAGGAGAAACTTAGGCTATTTTTAAGGGTTCCGTGCCAAAGGCAAAAAACGGAACCCTTATAGATTCGTCATGTCTGTCTGTCTGTCTGTCTGTTTGTCCGTCCGTCTCTCTGTCTGTCCGTCCGTATATCACAGCCACTTTATTCTGAAACTATAAGAACTATACTGTTGAATCTTGGTAAGCAGATGTATTCTGTGAACCGCATTAAGATTTTTATACAAAAATAAAGAAAAAACAATAAATTTTGGGGGTCCCCATACTTAGAACTGAAACTCCAAATTTTTTTTTCATCAAACCTTTACCTACCTATGGATAGCGGTGAACCCCGCGGTACGACAATAACACCGCGGGGTTCAGCTAGTTTGTATATAAATTTTATACGATTATATATGGTTTTGGTCAGATTGTATTAATTTTTTGACAAACCCACATAGTTTACACTGATAAAAATGATTACAAAAACGACAGCTAATACTGTTATGCTTTATTTGCATGGTCACTGTATAGACAAACTCAATTATTTGCAAATGAAATACGCAACAAAAAAATAATAACGTAATTACGGGATTGTATATTTCATACGCTTTATATGTCGTTGTAAAATTTTAACAGAGTACATTTGACGCTGGGTACTTTCTATTCAACAATTCTATTCTATTATAATAAACTAGCTTTTGCACGCAGCTTCGCTCACGCAGACTTTCATCCCCTGATTTACCCCCTTAGGGGTGGAGTTTAGTAAAACTCGTTCTTAGCGGATGTCTACACCCTATAAGAAACCTACCTGCCAAATTTCAAGTTTGTAGGTGTTATAGTTTCTGAGATTTCGTGATTAATAAGTGAGTGGTATTTCGCTTTTATATATACACACATCAAAAGTGTCTAGGGATCAAGCATTTTTATGCGGATTTCTTGAGATTGAGATGTGGCTTTGGCCCTGGCCAGCTCAGTCGCCAGACTTGAACCCGATTGAGCATGCATGGGATATGCTACAGAGAAGAGCTCTGCCGAATATGGAGGGTATCCAGTCGCAAGAAGACCTTTTTTTGTTGTTGCAACGAACATGGGCGGCCATTCCACAGCGTGATTTGGATGAACTCATTTTGAGTATGCCAAACCGATGTTCTTGTGTTAGTGTTCGCGGTAGAAACACGGATTATTAATTGTTTAAGTTACCTAATAAAAGTTTTAAAGAAAACTGTTATTTCAGTCTTTTTTTCGAACTTTAATGTTAGTGGTTCAAATGTCAAAAATCCTTTTATTAGGAAAATGGCAAATTTCTTTATTAATGCAAAGGTGACTTGGTTTATCGTTACTGTGACAAACGAAAACACTTTATTTGATGAATCCTTAAAGAAAATTTTAATTAATATCAATCAGGAGAAAAGTTATTGCAAAAATATATGTTGATCCCTAGACACATATGTTGATCCCTAGACACTTTTGATGTGTGTATATATATATAGATCTATAGGTCATCGTCTACTCCCCTATAAGCTCTTGTTTGCGGCTCCGCTCGCGTATGTATATGTCGGTTATCACTGTGATTCTGGAAACTGGTATAACTTATTTATTTGTCAACCGATTAAAATTAAACAAACACCATGTAATAACTTTAGTTTACCAAATACGTAAGTGAAATGCATCGAAATTGGATAAGCCACTTCTAAGATTAGAGCGCACAAACACACAGACAAACCGACAAAAATTCTAAAAAGTGGAAGGTAAACAATTCGTGGCAATCTTATTATAAAGGACTAGTTGTTGACCGCGGCTCCGCCCGCGTGTTTGTCAGTTATCGCGGCAAATAGTAGCCTATGTGTTATTCTGATGTATAAGCTATATTACTGTAAAGTTTCATCCAAATCCGTTTAGTAGTTTTTGCGTGAAGCAGTAACAAACATCCATCCATCCATCCATACTTACAAACTTTCACGTTTCTAATATTAGTAGGATAGGAAGAAGAATAGTAAAATTTGACTGCACTGTGTGCACAACTGCGTCGGTGTACACAGTGGAGTGTCAAAGACACGATTTAAATAATTTCTCACCTTGATAAAGCTCCAGCGTTGAGTTCGAAATTAGTTGGGAATCCCAGAAACATAATGTGATCAAAGTGGTTACGGATTTAGACTACACAGTATTACTTCTCCTATTCGTCCCGTGGGTGTCTCATAGCCGGCTAAGGGTGTAAACTACGTATGACAACACCACTGACACCACACTGTAAAGAGAAAGAAAACTTTAAACAAACCCTATATCAACTCGTCTGGCCAGCGCAGTACAATAGGTCAAAACTTCCTTTCTAAGGCCTCTCCTTACGCCCAGAAGTGGATTAGAAAAGGCTATTAATGAGATATAAATGAATCTCCTTTGAGTAACTAAAGAATTAATAGAAGTATTTAACCTTAAAAGGTAGGTAATACCAAAGGTAGTAGAGCCACGCTGATATAGCACGAGCGGGCTGACTCGACCGGGGCGGTACTACCCTCGCACAGAAAATCAACGTAAAATGACAGCGATCATGCTGTCGTGTTTAGTTGGTGAGTGCGAGACCGGAGCCCCAAATAGTCTAGTCAACAAGTTCCATACTTGTTGACTAGACTAAAAGATGCAGAAGCATCACTAGGCCGCCATGGTGTAGGTCACCATGCTGAATTGTCTGGTTCTATGAGTATGGTGATCACCACTCTTGGATTTTGCTTATGATTTACATCAGGCAGAGTAGAGTCATTTTGGCGGGCCATACATAAAACAGAGACTTTTAACAGTCTACATAAATATTATTTTTACAGCAAAAGAAATACATAATTTTTCTCATGCCAAACTATTCATAAATACGGCTCTTGGCTTTCTCATACATAGAAAATTAACGTGTCAGCACTCGGAGCGTTACGTGAAAATGGTTGCATCAAGTATGTACACATCCTCTACCTATGTTGCCTTGTTATGGTGCAGAAAATTATACAATTATAGATTATATTATACTGGCTATTTTCATGAACCAAAACCACATGAATTAAATTTAATTTTATGAACGTGATGATGGCTTTATTTTGATCACTAGGGGGTTGTATTTAACTACGTATGAAAGGGTACTGTATTATTGACTAACTAATCGCAAGATGACGAAACCTATCTTGACCCTTGAAGACTAAAATTTTGCAGAGAGATTGCAGGACAAGTTAGATAAATAACAACAAAACAATAACATAATAATTAGATAAATAGTTAAGAATTCTATTATGTCACCAAAATGAAACGCCAAAGTTTGAACGAAATAACACTGTCGGGTCCATTATTTTTATGCACTTATTAAGTTATAGGTCTATTACATAACTGTAGTTATAAATCATCGATCCTTTTCGTATTCACTTAAATCTCTTTTTGCTTTTTTTTCTTGTATTAACACAATAATTTCCGCAAACGAAAAACATGATCTCGAGTGTCCAAAGATAATCTAACATGACGACTTGATACAGTCATATAAGATAAGTTATCGTTATATTGAGTATATAACACCTGAGAAACTTTACAACTGCATCATTTCTTCTGAATCCGAAGATCGACAGCAAAATGATGAAACAGGCTTTTATTGTTCTCGCCCTCTTCGGGATCGCCTTCGCGGCTCCTCAGCCAAGGAAACAGTTCAGCGAACATGTTGCGGAATTCTTAGACTTAATAGGAGAGGAGGCTGGTGAAGAAATCTTCCAGTTGATGGAGAACTACTTGGAATTCGAAGAGTTCCGGGCAGCCTTGACCTACACGCGGAGCACTAACTTCAAAGATCTGGTTTACGAAATGGAAGATTTGCCCGAATTTAATGCAGTAAGTTTCTTGATTATGTGTACACGTGTATGTTATAGTATTAGTGATATTAACAATACTTAAATAACTTTTGAGTAAGCGTAGTACGTTCTGATAACCTAATAGGTGGTGGACATGTTTGTCAACCCTGCTTTATGCTATCTTTCAAAATTAAATGCATGGTTTTATTTATGTTACTGTTATGAAATATTCTGCTAGGAGGAAAAAAGTCTAGAAAAGATCAAGACTTGAATCACTAACATTTAACATGCAGAATAACTTATTATCTTAAAAATTGTGGGTTAATAGTTACCTATTTAAACAAAAAAAACATGGCTGTGATTTCTTTTACCTGACTACGAAAGTGTATAATATTCTTGGCAGTCGATGTATGTTTGTAAGTTCACCAGAGCGAGCGCCTAAATTACTGAACCGATTTTAATGAATAAGGTGTCAATAGATTTGAAATAATGGCCTGGGTGACATTGGTTATATCAATTCTATCAAAAGTTTGTTCATAATCGGTTTATAGTTGTTTAAACAGTTCTTTTAGATTATTTATTTAACCAAATATTTAAATCGTAATCATTTTTAACCGACTTCCAAAAAGGAGGAGGTTCTATGTTCCACTGTGTTTTTTTTTATGTATGTTCACCGATTACTCCGTCAATTGTAGACCGATTTTGAATTTTTTTTTTGTATTCGAAAATGTATGCTCCCGAGGTGGTCCCATTGCCACCATATCAGGATCTGATAATGGGATCCCAGGGAAACCGAGAGAAACCCTCATTTTTTATAGGCACATACTATGTTTTTCGTATATTTTCTGAAGTTACACCGGTATTTGCGTCTGGTAGTCATCATTTTATGATGATGAGCTGATGATGTAAGGTACAACTCCTTAACGGTTAGGAGTTGGAGGATAAATCTTTAAATATCATGTGTAAATATGTTATCTTTAGTCGTATTCTTTCAAATTATTTAGGTAAGCTGATGATGGAAGGTGGAAGGTACAACTCTTCAACGGTTAGGAGTTGGAGGATAATTCTTTCAATTGCATACGTATCTAAAGACCTTCAGTCGTATACTTTCAAGCTATTTAGGTGAGCTGATGATAGAAGGTTAAACTCTTCAACAGTTAGGGATTAGAGGATGATTTTAATATTACACGTACGTATAGAGCTTAATTTGTATTCTTGATGATGAAATAGTTCAACTGACTACTTACCTACGATTGTTTGCACTAAAAACTGAAAAATAAAAAGTTTTTATAATAAGAAACTGACTTCCAAAAAACATCCAACGAAAACTCTCTGCCAAAAAAACACTTAAAAGCGTAAAATAAACTGGTTCTTCATAAATTGCCTATACCTAATTCTTTATTCATTTAAATAGTAGTATTATAATGTGTGCTAGGTACCTAAAATCTGTTTGAAGTCGGTGCTAAGCTAAAAAGAATACAAACGAACAATTACAAAAGTCTAAGCGATAGTCACTTGGCACCGACTTCAAACCGATTCTAGGTACCTGGCACACATTATAATACTACTATTTAAATGAATAAAGAATTAGGTATAGGCAATCTATGAAGAACCAGTTTATTTTACGCTTTTTTTTGTGAAGACACTTACGTGTTACAGTAGATAATTTTATCTCTTAAAGTGAAGTTTAAACGTATTTTAATTTAAAAAAAATATTTAGTCATTGAATCCCAACTAAGAGAATCACAGCATTAGCTTAGTACTTAGAAAACATTACAAAGTGCTAAATAGTTAAACATGTTTTTTCTTCTACAGGTAGTCGAGTTCTTAGAGGCTGACAACATTGACATTCACACCTTTATCGATCTCTTCAATGAACTTCTTGGTAAGTGTGGCATTTACTTTTGAACCGACTTCAAAAAGGAGGAGGTTCTCAATTCGACTGTATTTTTTATTTTTTTTATGTTTGTTACCTCAACTTTGGACTGGGTGAACCGATTTTGATGATTCTTTTTTATTTGAAAGCTGGTGCTTCCCGAATGGTCCCATTTAAATTTGGTCCAGTTCTGACATGTCATCCATGAGAAAACCATATAAGTCTTCAATTTGCATTATGTATGTACGCGACAAATTAACGAATAACTCAATATTTCCGTATGGTCCCATTTAAATTTGGTCCAGATTGAAGTCGGTTTTTTTTTGTTAAAATTTGTGATTATACTTAATTTAATAGCAACAATCAAAAACGAAATATTTTAGAAAAAAATTTCCTAATAACGTCCTTCCCTGATGGAAAGCATGAGCAGAGTCCAAGGACAAAGACAATGCAGCATGGTGACCCACACTGTGGCAGCCTATTGAGATGTTTTTGTATCAAATATTTTAGCCAATCTAAAAGCTTAACTTATTACTAATAATTTTAAGACTTATCTTTCTTGTGAAATAAATAATGAAAAGTATGGACTTGTAATCATAATTAATACATACTTTACTACAACTGTCACAATTTATTATTTCAGAGAACATGGAACAAATGAAGAGGAAGAAACGACAGAGTGTCAGTGGCACCACCATGAGTGATTTCATCTACGACTCCATCGCTGTATTCCCTACTGATAAGCTGGCTGCTCTCTACGACGATAAGATGGCCAACGATGAAGCATTCAGCACAGCCATTAATAACCTCCAGAGTGAGGAGTGGTTTGAAGTCTCCACCGCCCTGTGGGAAAACGAAGTGTTCCAGAAAGAGATTCAGCAACTCAGAGACAACGGGATCGAAGTTGAGGTCCTTTTTGAAGAAATGATGGCCATCTTCGGACAAAAGTTTTAAAAAAGTCTAGTACTAAGCAGTATGTTTCTATGTAAAAAATTAACATTAGGATGACAAATATTCTGAAAGTTAATAAATACATGTGAAACGTACAGAAAATATTTTTATTTGCGGTGTCTCATCGAGTTACCACATATTTGACGGTATTTGTTGCTGAAAACAGGAATTAATTATTTTTTTGGTAATTTCTTGATTTATTTATTAGGGCCAACAATTGTTTACATTTTCACCTTAAAAATATTACAAATTCAATATTATGGATCGTAATGTAACAATTACTTAAAGGTAGACAGAGCATGCATTATTACAAAAAAAAAAAAAATATATAAAATTACATATATATACGGGAATCAAAAACTTTGTACTCCTTTCTAAAAATTATGCGAACGGGTATTAAATTTGACACTGTTAAAGTTTATATGGAGTAGGAGTACGGAAAGCTGAAGGTAATCTTTATCTATACTAATACATATTATAAACGCGAAATTATAAACGCGACAGTTTGTAAGAATGGATGGATTTTTGTTACTCTTTTACGCAAAAACTACTAAACGGATTTGGATGAAACTTTACAGTAATATAGATTATACATCAGAATAACACATAGGCTACTATTTGCCGCGATAACCGACATATACGCGGGCAGAGCCGCGGGCAAACACTAGTATCTAATATAAAAAAATTAAATAACGTAAATCATATGTCATTGGGAACAGTTGTTCTTGAATGAAAGATAACCTATTTCCTAGTGTACGAGCACGAATGTATGAGTACATTAACATGAAAGCTTAACACATAAGTGAACATATATTTATAATACAAAAAAAGAAAGCAAGGGCTCAATCAAGTATCAACGACATCCTACAGCAAAAAACTGAAAAAAAAATGTACTGGTAAGAAATCATTGCAATAAGCCGTGTAGGAATGCTCAGCGCCGCCATATCCATAAATCTGTTGAAGATGGTGATCCTGTTAAGGTCTGGAAATTTCTTAAGTCGTTGGGGATCGGCAAGTTACGTCCTAATTGTACTTTAAAAGATGTTGATCTCGACTCCCTGAATTCATATTTCTCGGCTTCCTGAAATTACTGGAGAGCTATCAAGACTGTGACACAAAATTCCCTTTCTTCTTTGCCGCTTTCTAACTGTTCCCCATCCTTCTTTATTAAATTTGCTGCATGTGGTGTAAGGAATAGCATAATGTCAATAACTTTAAATGCCGTAGGAAGCGACTGTGTCAGCCGTAATATCGGTTTTCCTATCCTGGATGAAATACGACCTGTAATTTCCCATATTCTCAATTACTCGATATCCGTCAACACTTTTCCAAATGCATGGAAAAAGGCTCAAGTCATTCCTCTGCCCAAAAAATTTAACCCATTCTCCGTATCAGATTACCGTCCTATATCTTTCCTGCCTTTTTTCTCCAAAGTCCTAGTGTCTCATTCACACACAATTAACCTCATTTGTCTCTTTAATCCTTTTCAGTCAGGTTTCCGTCCAGGCCATAGCAAGACCACTACTCTAGTTCATGTTACGGATGATGTTTGGTCGGGCATGGATGAAGGAAAACTAACGGTTTTTACTTTACTAGACTTTAGCAATGCCTTCAACACTATTGATTTTAATGTTTTACTAGGTACATTGTGTTCTTTCAACATATCTCCATCGGCGATTATCTGGTGTCGTAGTTACCTTTATGGTTGCCAGCAGCGTGCTTATATTGATAATGTTAACTCCTTCTGGTGCATAACGTCTGCGGGCATACCTCGGGGCAGTTTTTATCCCCGTTACTTTTTGCAGTTTTTATAAACTCTATCACAAATCAACTACTTTCTTCCTACCGCCTTTACGTAGATGATCTTCAAATTCACTCACAAGCTATTCCTGATAATTTAGCACAGGCAGGGAATAATATAAACAGAGACTTAATCCAAATATATAACTGGAGTAGAGAGCATGGACTTAGAGTAAATCCAACCAAAACACAAGTCATTATAGTGGGTAGTCCCAGACTGCATATACATAAGTATAAGTATAAAATAAACTTTCAACAGTTACCAGTTGTTAGTTGCAATGGTTCGGTTGTTCCATATAGTGAAAAAGTTAGAAACTTGGGGATCTATATGGATAGGTATATATCTTAGAGACCTCAGATCAGGGAAGTTAGTGCAAAGTATTTGCAGCAGCAGGGTCTCTGCGAAGGCTACGGAACTTCATTCCCATCAACACAAAATTACGCTCGCAAAATCTCTTCTTCCTCCTATCCTTGGCTATAGCGATATCAGCTATCTCGATCTCATCGAAGACCAATTAAATAAACTTGAGCGAATTCAAAACCTCTTCATCAGATTCCTATTCGGATTACGCAAGTATGACCATATCTCAGAGTATCGTTCTAAACTCAAGTGGTTCCTAATACGCTTTCGACGGAATCTTCATATACTTTCTCCTCTGTACTGTGTTCTGCTCCATCCTCCCACATCTTCGTATCTCAAAGAATGTTTTAAGTTCTTGCGCAATACACATTGCAAGGACATGAGGTCATCGGAGAATTTAAAATTAAAAATGCCACAACACTCCACTCAGTTTGCCCACTAATCTTTAACTGTGCAAGCAGTAAGACTGTGGAATAGCTTGCCGGAGACCATTCGAAAAGCTAAAACCATGGTTTTAGCTTTTCGAATGGTCTCCGGCAAGCTTAGTTTTTAAAACCTGGTAAAGAATTGTCATCTGTCAATATGTATAATTTTGGTTTCATTAAACATAATGTATATTGAAGTCTGTATATGCATATATGTAGGTATGTATTTCAGTAAAGTTTCAAAATTTTCTAAAAAAAATATTGTTTGATTATTCACGTGATAGTGTGTTACTGGTGTATAAATAAACTGCTTTAAATCGAACGACATGATACAGTCATGTAAGATAAGTTATCGTTAAATTGGGTATATAAGATCTGGGAAACTGTACAACTGCATTATTTCTTCTGAATCCGAAGAGTGACAACAAAATGATGAAACAGGCTTTTATTGTTCTCGCCCTCTTCGGGATCGCCTTCGCCGCCCCTCAGCCAAGGAAACAGTTTAGTGAACATGTTGCGGAATTCTTAGACTTAATAGGAGAGGAGGCTGGTGAAGAAATCTCCCACTTGATGGAGCACTACTTGGAATTTGAAGAGTTCCGGGCTGCCTTGATCTACACGCAGAGCACTAACTTCAAAGATCTGGTTTACGAAATGGAAGCTTTGCCCGAATTTAATGCAGTAAGTTTCTTGATTAAGTGTTTAAATGTATGTTATAGTATTAGTGATATAATCACTTTCGAGTAAGCGTAGTACGTTCTGATAACCTAATAGCGGTGAACTTGAACAAAGTCTAGAAAATATCAAGACTTCAAACAATAACATTTAACACGTAGAATACCTTATTAAAAATTGGTGGGTGGTTATCAATTGAAACAAAAAATCATGTTTGTCCCTTGCAGCCCATAATAGCCTCTGCCTGTGATTGACATTTTTATCCGACTACGGCGGAACCAACAAGAAGTGTAATATTTTTGGCAGTCGATGTATGTTTGTATGTTCACCGCAGCGCCTACACTACTGAATCAATTTTAGTAAGTGAGGTGTCAATAGATTTAATAATGGCCCGGGGAACAAAGGCTATATCAATTTCATCAAAAGTTTGTACATAGTCGAGTTACAGTTTTTTAAACTGTTTTCTTGGATTATTTATTTAATCAAATATTTAAATCGTAATCATTTTGTGAAGAAAGTTTTTAAGTCAAGTTTACTGGCATCTTAATTTTAAAAAGTACGTGGAAAATGTCAACTAAAAGAATAACGTCATAATGCGGGTTCTTCTCTACTATTACTGCGTACTTCTCTAATATTACAAAGTAATAAATATGTAGCTAAGAATGTTCTTTCTTCTACAGGTAGTCGAGTTCTTAGAGGCTGACAACATTGACATTCACACCTTTATCGATATCTTCAATGAACTTCTTGGTGAGTGTGGCATTTGCTTTTACTTAATATAAGAGCGATGATCAAAAACGAATTATTCTTAAAAAAATATATAATCTTAACAACGTCCTTGCCTTGATGGAAAGCCTGAGCAGAATTTCGAGATCTCAATACTCACTGCGAATGCAGACAATGCAGCATGGTGACCGACACTATGGCGGCCTATTGAGATGTTTTTCATCAAATATATTTAAAATCAATGTGAAAGCTTAACTTATTACTCTCAAAAGTACTGTTAATGTTAAGACTTATCTTTCTTGTAAAAAAAAACATGAAAAGTATGGACTTGTAATCATAATTAATAAATGCTTTACTACAACTGTCACAACTTAACTGCCTCGTTGATCTCGCGGTTGGCGTGTGCGACTGGTGATCATGAGGTCTCGGGTTCGATTCCCGGGTCGGACCAAATTTTTGTATGATCTACAAATATTTGTTTCGGAGTTTGGGTGTTTTCTATGTATAATATGTATGTATTTACAAAAAAATGTAAATATGTATTTGTATCAGTTGTCTAGTACCCATAACACAAGCTGTGCTTAGCTTGGGACTAGATGGCCGAAAATATTTATTTATTTATTTTATTTGTTATTTCAGAGGACATTGAAAAGATGAAGAGGAACAAACGACACAGTGTCAGTGGCACTACCATGAGTGATTTTATCTACGACTCCATCGCTGTATTCCCTACTGATAAGCTGGCTGCTCTCTACGACGAAAAGATGGCCAACGACGAAGCATTCAGCACAGCCATTAATAACCTCCAGAGTGAGGAGTGGCGTGAAGTCTCCACTGCCCTGTGGGAACACGAAGTGTTCCAGAAAGAGATTCAGCAACTCAGAGACAACGGGATCGAAGTTGAGGCCCTTTTTGAAGAAATTTTTGCCATCTTCGGACAGGAGTTTTAAAAAAGTCTAGTACTAAGCAATTCTGTTTCTATGTAAAGTATTCAACATTAGGATAACAAATATTCTGAAAGTTAATAAATACATGTGAAACTTAAAAAATATATATTTATTTGTGATGTCTCATCGAAGTTAGAAATAAATAAAATATTTCGGACATCTAACATACAACGCCATCTAGTCCCAAGTTAAGCAGAGCTTGTGTTGTGGGTACTAGACAACTGATATAAATACATATCTAATTATTATTTTGTAAATATTTACATAATATACATAGAAGACACCCAAACTCCGAAAGAAATATTTGCAGATCATACAAAAATTTGGTCCGACCCGGGAATCGAACCCGAGACCTCAAGCACAGCAGTCGCATACGCTACCACTGCGCTAAAGAGGAAGTAAAAAAAAATAACTAAACTTGTGCTGCCACCTAGTAATCTCTACTGAAACAAGTTCTGTCTAGAGTAAGTCCGTACTTGTTACATGCAACTTACAGATTATATAAATTTTTCGTTCACGAAATAAATAAATAAATATTTCGTTTTTTTTTTTTGTAAATATTGTCCATAGAAAACATCCAAACTCCCAAAAAACAAATATTTGCAGATCAAAAAAAAATTGATCCTACATGGGATTCGATCCCGAGACCTCACATCCTTCTCATACGCTACCATTTTGACTCCGAGGCGTCAATCTTAAGTTGTGGACGTTTTTTGCCGGCTGGGTTACCCCTCCGCAACGCCCCTCTTCGACGAACTTCGTTCCAAAAACATACAGTGGAACATAGAACCTCCTCCTTCTTTGAAGTTCGTTAAAAATACGACAAACTTATTATATTTAATAAGAAACACTCTTCCCGCAACCAACCAAATAAGAGAAACCTTTCTGAATCCCCAAAAGCAACAAACATGAAAAACTACATAATACAGACGCTTAAACTAGTATTCACCCAGAAAGAAGCACCTCAAAGCCAAACAAAGACATCATAGTTTAAAGGTAAATACTCGTAGTAGCAATCAACATCGGATCCCCCCACTCACCTATCATCTCCCAGTACGGCCGGTCACCGCGGGAGAGGATGACCAACCACTTTAAATAACACTTTCAACATGTTTAATATCTGTACCTTCAATCCAAAATCACTATCTTCCGAACTAAAACTTATAAAGTAAACTACAAGATATCAAGCACGACGTAATAGGATTGTGTGAAGTCCGATGTCTTCGTGAAAAGTTAATAAATTATGACAACGGCTGGTGGGGATTGGCTGAAAACCGCCAAGGATAGAAATAAGTGGTGTGCCTAGGAAGCTTATACCCACCGGAAAGAGGTCCATGCAGAAATAATTATTTATTTAAACTTAATGCACATCTTGTACATACATAGGCGGACTTAATGCCATGGGGCATTCTCTGCCAGTCAACCTTTGAGCGATGTAAAAATATGAAAATTATGCATCATGTAATCATTTAATTATGTTTAATTTAAGAGACTAACCTCAATAATTTGAAATCAAATAATGCATGTAAAATTTTAAATAAGTTGTCATTTATATAATACTCGTTGTTGCCTGCGGCTCCGCCCGCGTGTATGTCGGTTATCGCGGCAAATAGTAGGCTATGTGTTATTCTGATGTATAAGCTATGCTACTGTAAAGTTTCATCCAAATCCGTTCAGTAGTTTTTGCATTAAATAGTAACAAACATCCATCCACCCATTTTTACAAACTTTTGCGTTTATAATATTAGTAAGATTTCCATTTGATTGATTTTAAATAGGAAATATATTTATTAATTATTATTATTTTTCTGTATGGAATAAATAAAGCTTTATTATTATTATTCTCTTTCTTAAAATTGTTATTACATATTATTTATATATTTAAATATACACACATCAAAAGTGTCTAGGGATCAACATATGTGTCTAGGAATCAACATATATTTTTGCAATAACTTTTCTCCTGATTGATATTAATTAAAATTTTCTTTAAGGATTCATCAAATAAAGTGTTTTCGTTTGTCACAGTAACGATAAACCAAGTCACCTTTGCATTAATAAAGAAATTTGCCATTTTCCTAATAAAGGGATTTTTGACATTTGAACCACTAACATTAAAGTTCGAAAAAAAGACTAAAATAACAGTTTTCTTTAAAATTTTATTAGGTAACTTAAACAATTAATAATCCGTGTTTCTACCGCGAACACTAACAACACAAGAATCGGTTTGGCATACTCAAAATGAGTTCATCCAAATCACGCTGTGGAATGGCCGCCCATGTTCGTTGCAACAACAAAAAAAGGTCTTCTTGCGACTGGATACCCTCCATATTCGGCAGAGCTCTTCTCTGTAGCATATCCCATGCATGCTCAATCGGGTTCAAGTCTGGCGACTGAGCAGGCCAGGGCCAAAGCCACATCTCAATCTCAAGAAATCCGCATAAAAATGCTTGATCCCTAGACACTTTTGATGTGTGTACTTATAAAAATAAATACATTTAAAAATATAAATAAATTCAAAATTTAAAAAACCCCCTACAAGAGTAGCACTTAATCGAGTAATCATACGCCAATGATATTTTTGCAGACATTCGGTTATTCTTAGATAGATAGATAGATAGATAGATATTCTTTATTGCACACCATAAAATGAAATATACAATGAAGACAGTAAAAAAAAACAGTGATACAATGGGCGGCCTTATCGCAGACTGCGATTTCTTCCAGGCAACCTTTAGATGGACTATACTAGTGATTTGTAGTTTGCGGTGCACATTTAGAGTTTACGTATAAAGCAATATTACATAACAGAATTACACAGATACATATATATCCTCTCTCACACATATATACATACACTTACAGACATATAAATAAATATGAATACATACATAAACATACATATATAAAGCAGATAGCTATTGCAGAGATAGGTAGTGATCCTTGACGAGTTTCTTGAAACTGTTTATTGATTGTGCCTGCCTTACGGCTTCAGGTAAGGAGTTCCACAGGCGTGCAGCTTGTACTGTAAAAGATTTATCAGTGAAAGTTGTGGAGTGTGTTGGTATTTCCAAGGTTCGATTTTCCGATGACCTTAAGCATCGTGTATGTGTGTCATGAACAAAGACAAATCGTTTCTTTAAGTAGGATGGTGTAGTAGGGTTAAATAAGACATTATAAAGCAGGGAGAGGATATGTGTATTCCGGCGAAGTCGAATTGGGAGCCACTTGAGTTTTTTACGAAATTCGGATATGTGATCATATTTGCGTAGACCAAAAATGAATCTGATACAGAAATTCTGAAGCCTCTCAAGTTTATCAAGTTGGTCCTCGTTCAGGTCGAGATAGCTGACATCGGCATAGTCGAGAATGGGTAGAAGAATTGATTGCGCAAGCTCAGCTTTGGTGGCAGTTGGGAGAAAATTGCGTAGTCTTCTCAAACACGCTGCAGAGGCGAATATTTTTCGACTAACATTTTGCATTTGTGTATTCCACGAGAGCGTTTTGTCGATGTATATCCCTAAGTTTTTAACTTTATCGCTGATTGGTATTGTTACTCCCCCGAAAGACACCTGCGACAGTGCCTGCCAGTTAGTCTTTGCGATAAGTCTGGAACTGCTGATGACTGTCACTTGAGTCTTACTGGGGTTAACTTTGAGGCCATACATTGTTGTCCATTGACATATGTTGTTGAGATCTTTATTTATGACATCAATACCTAGATGCAGCTCATTATAGTTCGTTTGAAAATATATTTGTAAATCATCTGCGTATAGGTGGTAGGAAGAAAGAAGTTTATTTGTAATGTTTTTAATGAAAATTGAAAATAGCAAAGGAGATAAAACGCCACCCTGTGGTACCCCAGCAGATGTATTCAACCAGGTGGAGTAGTTGTCATCAAAGCGGACACGCTGCCGGCGACCAAACAGGTAACTACGAAACCAGTCAACAGCTGATGGAGATATGTTGAGAGAGTTTAATATGGCAAGGAGAACGTCAAAGTCAACTGTATTAAAGGCGTTGCTAAAGTCTAATAGACACAACACAGTGAGTTTTCCATTTTCCATACCTTCCCTTATATCATCCGTTATATTAACGACAGCGGTGATTGTGCTGTGGCCAGGACGAAAACCAGATTGGAATGGGTTAAGGAGGTTATTTCTGCAAAGGAATGAATTTAGTTGGTTATGGATAAGGCACTCGAGGACCTTTTAAAGGAAGGGTAAGATGGAGATAGGTCGATATTCGAAAAAGGATACGGGGCTACGATTCTTAGGTAAAGGAGTAATATGGGCCTCTTTCCATTTTGATGGAAATTCGCTGTTTATGATGGATTCATTCAGTATATGGGTGATTATGGGCAAAATTTGATTTAGGATAAGGAGGACCATGTTGCGACTAATAGAATCCGCGCCAGTAGCATTAGATGTAATGGATCGAATACTCTTCTCAACATCACAAGCAGATACTTGACTAAGAATTAAAGGAGGGAGGTCAGGGGTTGGAAGTGTTGAAAGATAATTTAATGTGTTAATTTTGGTTGTCTTATTAAATTCAGACGAAGCAGAGAAGTGTTGGTTAAGTAAATTAATATCAAGAACGTTACGGGACAATTCTTGACGTTGTTTTCCAATTCCTAAAGACCGAAGAAATTTCCAGACTTTAGCTGGATCACCGTTTTGTACGGAGCTATGAATATGTTGGCTTTGTGCGTTCCTACACACCTTGTTGCAGTGATTTCGCAGATTTATATATTTTTCCTTGTTGTAATCGCTAGGTCTTGCTTTAAATTTCGATTTTGCCGCAGCTTTGCGCTTAATTACTTTTTTAATTTCATCTGTAAGCCAGGGTGATGGTAAATGCCTCATCTTGACTGGTCGGACCGGTGCGTGTATGTCATACAGAGCTATTATATTATTATTAAAGATATCTATCCTTTCGTCATTGGATGACGCTGATAGAAGAGGAACCCAATCGATCTTCTCTGCATCCTTTTTAAGTAGATCAAGATTTATACCACCAAAATTGCGCTGCATCAAAACCTTCGACTTTGCCTTAGGGGGACGGGTCTTATATGAGAGAAACAGGAGATCATGGTAGTAGAATTCATCTGCTGCGCACTGTCCATGTTTGGCAACGCGATCGCCTGACGAAACAAGAATTAAATCAAGAAGAGAAGGGGTACAGTTAGGAAAATTATGGGTGGCATTTAGAGGAAGAAGGGAAAGGTTGTTGGATTCAACGATGGAAAGAAGTGCTGAAGAACGATAGTCGTTTTTGAGTAGGCAAGTGTTAAAGTCAACCATAATAATGGCTTGGCTATATAATGGTAGGAAGGATTGTAGGAGATTCTCGAAGGAACAAAAAAAGTTGATACGTAAAGAGGGACAGTAGTAAACCCCCAATAGTAGTTTTATATGGTGCAGCTCGACTTCTATGAACAAGTGCTCACCCGCGTTTGTGGATGGTGGCTGTGCAGATATACTGACCACCTTGTGAGGTATGTAATGGCGGAGACAAATAGCGACCCCACCACCACCACCTTCTGTTCGATCATTTCTTATAAGTGTGAAACCAGGCAAAGAGTAAGAGGATGAAGGAAGACAGGGCTTAAGCCACGACTCCGAAACAAGAATAGCGTGAATGTCTTTGGAATGGAAATTTGTCAGCATATCGGGGAAGTGAGCCGGAATACTTTGAGCATTTAAATGGATACATTAAAATTTTTCGTGACATCGGAAAATTGTCGGTGAAGTGTCTGAAACTGTCATTGTCATCACTACCAAGCGAATAAAACTCATCACTATCAGAGTTCATTTAAATAAATAACAGATATATATATATATAGAAATATAAAGTAAAAAAAAAATGAAAAAGATCAACGGCAGCCACAGTATAGTCCACCTGCCTAGTTGCATATTGTTCACAAAGTAAGCAAAAAATAAACCAATAAAGAAAAATAATACAAAACTTAAAGCACTTAAAAATATCATTAGCAGAAAATTTATAAAAGAGATAAAGCAAATACGAAAACATACCAGCGGAAAGTTGCAGGGTATAAAAATTCTCTGAATTGTGTGACATACTTCAATAATTTTAAATTTCACAGTTACAAAATAAATAAAACAAAGCAATTACCGGTTATACAAAAACAGTAAACATGGTTAACAATACTAATTAAAGGTTTAACAAAAAAGGCTAAGATTTTTTTATTTTCAAGTTTACTATACTTTAACAGTTCGGTAACGAGAATATCAGTCGGCACGTTTGTGAATTTGTGATTTGAAATCGATAGATGACTCGAAATCGATTTGACATATAACGAGAATGACAGTTTATTTTGACATTGCCAATATGTCAGAAAAAAAAACAGTACATGTAAATATATATCTACCGTGCACTGCAATCGAATTTATTAAAAAGTTAGTACAATAAGCTTAGATCGTTACATGTGTTGCAGATGTTATGATTATTTCATGTATATCAGAGGGTAACGTAAAACAAAGGGCATTGTGAAGTCAACTTTCCGCTACTGGCATAGAAATACGAGAAGCAATTTAACACATATTTCACTTCCTCGTAGCCGTTCTCTTGCTCTTTAAAGTCACATTTTTACGGATGGTTGGCTCCACTATCGTCGTGTCTTCAGAAACAACTGGAGCTAGCTTTATTAAGTCGGCTCGAGAGCTTACCTTATGACGCTCACCATTTGCCCCATACACGAATATAGCTCCTTCCCTGGTCCAACACTTCGTAACACCAAACATCTCTCTGGCAGCTAGAAACAGGTCATGACGTGATTTTGTGAGAAATTCCGATAAAGTGATGCCTGAACCCTTAAGTTTGGTTTTTGAAAACCACACTTTGTCTCGGATAGTTACTTGCTGCAGCTTTATGAAAATGGAACGGTGCCTGTGTGGAGCTGTAGGCCTACCGAGGCGATGGCAACGCTTTATATCACTCACAGTGAAAATCTTCAACTTGAAGCTGGGTCTGTACTATATTTAGGACTTTTAAAACAAGGTCTTCTTTCTTGTCTTCCTCAACTCCATGAATTAAAATCATTTTCCTTCGCCCTTGCATCTCGAATTGGTCCATGCTGAATACCAATGACTCAACTTGTTGCTGCAGACTCTTGAGGACATCTACTACAAAGCCCCGGAATGAAGTGAACTCTCCGGCTAGGCCAGCAATGTTGGTGAGGGGGCTTGTGTTATTGTGAAGATCAGCTTCAAACTTACTCATTCTGCTGTGGAACATGTTGCTTAGGTTTTCTACTGTGCTTAGCAGAGATTCCATCTTCAATGACAGTGAACACAAAAGGAAATGTGAAAGAAATTTTGCACACTGGCAGGTAGTGACTTTTATAAAGATTTATTGCATAAATATAACTATAAAAACTATTATTACTATTTTTAAAACAAAGTTTACTGGGACCCACAATTTATTGTATATTCTTCTCCACTTTCACCCCATAACTTTGGACGACTCAACCGATTTTCATGAAACATGTCTAAGAACACTCGCACGTAACTCACCTTTCATACAAAAAAAACTAAATTGAAATCGTTTCATCCGTTCGCGAGCTACGGTGCCACAGACAGACAGACACGTCAAACTTATAACAACCTTTTTGTTGCGTCGGGGGTTAAAAATAGTAGACCACTGAGGTTCCAAAAGACAGGAACCTCCTCACAATACGAGCCGTGTCAAGAAGGACTGCCTTCTGCATTAGACCCTTGATCCAGTCATCTAATGTGAGCCTCTTTAGGTGTTAGTCGAGGCTCTTGGCAATAAATCTGTGAGCAGATACGACTATCGGGACAGTGATGTGATCACCGAATCAACATTCCACATATAAATATAATAACGTGGGATAAATCCAAATATTTCACTTGTTTTTGTTTTTCTACTTTCACGAGATTCTCGTCATGATAGTAAGAGAGCTACTGAACCTTTCGACCAACGGTGTGTCTGTAAGGCTAGAAACTTGTAGTTATGAGTCATAACGTGCTAAGTACGTAACCATCGCCTGGCAGGCCTCAGCCCTGCACATCATCATCTTTCATGGTTTTGAAAGTGTAAAAAAAATGACACAAAAAAACTTGTTCCTGTAAGGTTGAAATTTTTATAGGATTAAGATCATTCATTAAAAAGTTCAAAAACAAAATGACAGGCGTTTCCGATGAGCACTAGTACCTGCCAGGCGAACAAAAAGACAGACACTCTGGCGACCTCCACATACAGCGCAAACAGCAACATGCTACAGCGTCATCGACCAAAGATACACCGAACTACGGTGTGACGTCACGACACGGAGTACACAACAGTACCAATCCTGAATCGCGCAGTGAAAAGTTCTCGAGACAGTTAACATATATACAACTTCCCAACATCAACCAAGGGCAGTTGGCCCGCCAGGCATGATCACCCCGCCTGGTAGGAGGATCCTCCCTTTGTGTTGGAGGAACACAATCACCCGTTCCTCCACAGTGGTGACCCCAACGTGATCTGACAAAAACGAACCGAAACCGAACCGAAAACGAACCGAAACCGAACCGAACAAACGAACCAAAAAACCAACCTACAAACGAACCGGAAACGAACCGAACAAACGAACCGCACGAACGAACCGAAACCGAACCGAACAAACGATTAGTTCCAAAGCAATACTATTAACACCATAATGCAAAGCTATCAATTCAGCTTGTAAAGCTAGCAATTCAAAAACTAAAAAGTATAAAATAACTTAATTTGTATCTGCTACCTATTCAGAGGTTTGAAGTCAGTACCAAGCCAAATGTAATAGTAGGTACCACACTCGCTATATTTCAAGACGAACGTCAACGACGTCACCGACGCTTCGGTTGTTTTGTTCAACGCGAAGAGCAGCTATCCCGCTCAAGTTCACGCGCGGCGAGTGCGGTACCTACTATTACATTTTGGCTTGGCACCGACTTCAAACCTATGAATAGGTAGCACATACAAATTAAGTTATTTTATACTTTTTAGTTTATGAAGTCGGTTTTTTTAAACGAAGTTTTTTTTTTCGCTTTTTAGTCTTTCTCAAGTCTTCATCATCATTTCATTTAAAATTAAATGATGTCTACAGAATATGAAGGCATGCAGACAATTGCGCTTAACTTCATTGCAGGCGCTCACGTAAATTTGAGGGTTTCTTTCGATTTCCTTGGGATCCCATAATCAGATCCTGATATGGTGGCCATGGGACCACATGGGGAGCATACCCTTTCGAATACAAAAAGAATTTTCAAAATCAGTCCACAATTGACGGAGTAATCAATGTACATAAAAAAATTAAAAAACATATCGATGAAATTGAGAACCTCCTCCTTTTGGAAGTCGGTTAAAAATATCATTGTGATTATATATATGTGTACCTACTTATATATATAGTGTGAGTAAGGTCAACTTTTGCATAGAGTAAATAAATATGTCGATCGTCCCTATTAAAAATGTCGGATCGGAAATATTTTGTGTTTTTATTAGCCTCACGAGCTGAGTTTAATATTTGTATGTATATAACAATGGGTGTGGTTCCACTCCAACCACTTTATAGCAAATCTGACGCCCCAGTTATTGAGCCATCGCCATCTTATAGTATTTTTTTTGGACTTAGAGGTAAAAACTCTATTTGATGTAAGAAGTACTTTATTTACTACAGGAAGCTAAGTAAACATTATAGTAGAAAGACTAACAAATTTATCAAAATTTTCTGCTATACCAGCAAAAATGATGAAGAACCGAAAACATAGGTGGTTACGTTAAGAGGCCAATATATTTTATGTATTTAGTTTCGGCTTAATTAACTGCCTCGGTGGCGCAGTGGTAGCATATGCGACTGCTGTTCTCGAGATCTCGGGTTTGATTTTCGGTTCGGACCAAATGTTTGTATGAACTGCAAATATTTGTCTCGGAGTTTGGGTGTTTTCTATGTATAATATGTATGTATTTACAAAAAAACTATATATTTATTTACATCAGTTGTCCAGTACCCATAATTCAAGCTCTGCCTAGTTTGGGACTAGATGGCGTTGTGTATTAGATATCCGATATATTTATTTATTTATTATTATTTCTGATAAATAATACCTAAACTGGTAACACGTTTTTTGAGTGCAGTAATCAATCGTGGAGCCTCGTGTCGCAGAGACTTAGCCTTATCAGTGTTTCGTTATATATGTTACCGTCAGATTGTCAAAACCGTTAGATTGTAACATATCTCGAGAGATTATTAACTGTCGAAAGATAACCGTAACATACTGCTTACAATTTACCGTATTATTTTTCGAAAGATAACCGTAACATACTGATTACAATTTACCGTATTATTTTTAGTTAAATTATAATTTAGCTAAGTGAAACCATCAAATAGTAATAATTGGCATGCGACGGATCGCATCTCGAGCGCTGATTGTTCTGTGATGTGATTGTGAATGTCCCGCGCCACCATATTTGTTTGTTAATTCGTTTGTTGCCGAATGTAAAATAATTTTGTGATTGTAAATTGATTTCATGTTGAAAATACCTCACAGCTTTAGAATTACTTACATAAAATTGTTGTGGCAGTAAAATCAATTTATGATTAATTAAAGAAGTTGTAACATAATCTAACGGCCATAGAACGGCATTCTGTAAGACCGACCAATCAGGGACAGTTGACAAAAGTACATTAAATTGTAATCAGTATGTCACAGTTAACAATCTTTCGATAGTTTACAATCTCGCTAGGTAGATTATAACCTAACAGTTTTTACAATCTTACGGTGACATATACATTATGTTCGTTATGAGGAAAATGATTCTCAAGATAGAAATTGAGATTAGAGAGATACTATAAGACAAGTTAAGAGGTATTTTATCAAAACCACCAAAAACAGGATTATCGTGTTATAGACGGTATATAAGAAAATGTAAATAAAATAAGCCATATTCTTAAAGAAAACCTGTGCCTAGCAATGGACTACTTAAAGTTGTTTTTACAAATATATTGTCATATTAAGACAAAAACAACCTTGTAGCAGTTTACCTTTACATGCTCAATATGACCAATGAATGAGTTCTCTAAGGCATCAATTTAAGTGCATAGGGAAGTATATGTATATTGCTTTTTTTAAAAAGACAGCTCCCGCACTAGGAATAAATCCTGTGTCGCGGGGGACTTTACAAACATACAAGAAACGGACACAAAGAACACCCAGACTCAGAATAACAATTTGTGGATCACACAAAGTGTTGTCCTACGTGGGATTTGAACTCACGACACTTGGCGAAGTAGGAAACAGCGTGGTGACCGTTAAACCACTAGGCCAAACGTGCAGTCATTTGTTATGCAGTTTTATTATTTAAGAAGTCTCAAATTTTACGATATGCTTTTTTTTTCATTAAGTATATTTGTTATTTGCATCATCTAAGCTTCTATAACCTATAACAGTGCTTAAAATACAGTGGTTAGCACTGACTAGTTTTGAGAGCGAAACCGCTGAAAGACATCGGAATGCTTTGTGGAATGAGTCTGTGGAATTCCTTCTTGTTTATTTCCCATACCTACAAAGTAATTCAAATTTAACTAAATAAGTTAGCGTTATTTTTGAATTAAGAAAATAATATCTAAAAATCAGCATAACCTCACTGTTGTCAGGCAAATTGTTATCGCCTGATAAACGATGAGATTCCACTATCATGCCATACATAACATGCATAGCTTCCCATTCAAATAAATTCCAAAAGGAAAGAGTCAACTAAACTTTCAGTCACTGTCCGCGACGCCTGTCAAGAGTATATTAGTAATAAATTAAATTAAAAAGCTTTTTAAAAACAAGCTTTTACCAGAATGCCTCGAGACGAATCAAACGAGTCCAAACTCGATGATGTTTCGACGTTTCTTTACAGAGTTCCTATAGCCACCTTTCAGCTCCAGCACCCGATCAGTTCCATGTTATTATCATATTGTATTGTCACGCTGTATACATATGCTTGCAAAATTTCAGCAAAATTGGTTAAAAATATCTGCTTCAAAATTGAGTTGCAAGATTCCACCCGAACCTACAAGCATACATACATACATACATTGCAAGTTAATAAAAAGCTTGGTAGATCTACGGGAAGTAGTCCCTAGATCTACCAAGAATTTTCAGAAAAAAAAGTTTTTCTAGGGAACACCCAGATTTTATAATAAATAGACACTTTCTTTTAAATTCTTTAACGGCTCAGATAATTTAATGATTTTATGTGACGATAGATTAGACCAAATTAACGTGGTCGGGGAAAGGCTATTAGTAGCCAAGTATTTTAGAATACTTATCGCTCAGATAATAAAACTTATCGATTATCTATGATATTATTAAATAGCTTGAAAACAGCACATACCGGTTTTCATTCGTAATTTTTTCCTTTCCAAACTTGCTATATGGTTATCCTTGTTACGTTTTCATAACACGTTTTAAATTGCTAGTAATCCTATAGCAGTTGGCACAAACGCTATTAAATTCATGAGCTAGCCGTGTTCAAATAGTTTTTCTCTTGTGGGTATTTGTAGCACTATCAAACAACTTATATTCAATAATGTACTGTTGTATTTCATTTCGTTCAAATAAATTAATTTAAACTGTTTGTCATGTCAGGCTCATAAAGCTATTTGTACGTTACTCCAAAAAACAGATTTGAATTTACGTCCGCTTACCTGTTCCAGCTAATCTTCGAAACGGCTGGACCAAGACTTATAATAATTTATTGGCTAATACTATATAAAGAGTAACTTAGGCTAGTTTTATAGCCGAAAACATTTAGGAGGTCGAGTTAAAAAAGTGGATGAAAATAGGGATAAAATTCAAATTTGTTTTTTTCTAAAACATAAATGTTTTTATAAATAATTTGATTTTTACATTACATTCTAACGCATGAAGTTGATTGTTTCACCCAATGTTTATTATGACCGATTCAAATGTGTTTACTGGAAATTACCAACGAAAACTGAGAATTATACTCGTAATAGCAGTAAGTTAACCAAGTTCAACTGAAAATAAAATAAATTGAAAAGCTTTTTAAACAAGCTTTTACTAAAATGTCTCGAGACGAATCAAACGAGTCCAAACTCGATGATGTTGCGACGTTTCTTTACAGAGTTCCTATGGCCACCTTCCAGCTCCAGCATCCAGCTCCATGTCATTATAATATTGTTTTGTCATGATGTATACATATGCTTGCAAAATTTCAGTAAAATCGGTTCAAGATATCTGCTTTAAAATTGAGTTGCAAGATTCCACCCGAACATACAAGCATACATACATACATTGCAAGTTAAATAAAAGATTGTAATGTATAATTATTTCTAACGTATAATGTTATTCATTTGTCCTTAAATACTGACTGCATGTATAAGCGATCGCCACGCCGCGCCGCTTCCAATTTGGCCAAGTACAACACTTTCGAATCCTACATGGGACAGCACTTTGTGTGACAAATTGTTGTTCTAAGTCTGGGTGTTCTTTGTGTCCGTTTCATGTATGTTTGTAAAGTCCCCTGCGACACAGCATTTATTCCTAGTGCAGGAGTTGTCTTTAAAAAAATAAAAATAAATGAAATATAAATACAATGTTAACATATTTCTCTTTATAATATATGACCTATTATATTTTGTTAAAAGTCCACAACTTTAGCTATCCCTGAGTGACAGATTAATAGTGAAAAAAAAAGGTAATTTCAACAAAATTGCTAATTCATTTTAGAGAAAAGGTTCTTAGTTTACTTAAGTTTTCATAGGATGAGTTTTATAGATTTCTTCATGCCATGATTAATGAATTCTTTTAGTGTGGACTTCTGGCTTCTTAATATTAGAATCATAATATTGATTTTGAAAAATGCCAAGAAATAATGTATGTTGCAGGAATCAGAAATGATTTCTTTCAGTATTATCTACCGTTCACAAAAGCTAGTATAACTATAAATTTAAAATTTAAAAAACCCCCTATGCAGCATCAGGTCGAATTATTAATTACATAATTGTCATTTAACGATTATACTGGCACGTTTTGCAGACATTCGGTTATTCTTCCCCACTTTCACCCCCATAACTTTTAAACGACTCAACCGATTTTCATAAAATATGTCAGAACACTCGCACGACGTAACTCACCTTTCATACACAAAAATTAAATTGAAATCGCATCATCCGTTCGCGAGCTACGTTGCCACAGACAGACAGACAGACACGTCAAACTTATAACACCCCTCTTTTTGCGTCGGGGGTTAAAAACAAAAACTACTAAAGGAATACTTCAAAGCAACACATTATTAAAAATGTTTCACTGCTTAGAACTATATAGATTTGCAGTGAGAATAGTTATATATAAAATCTATTATAGCCAGGCCTGCCTGCCAGCTGCCTCTAGGGAAATTAGAGGCGACAGTAATTATATGTTTTATGTTTTTTCTCCATCGTATTCTGATGCTAACAACGCTTCACTACATTGTCTGTATTCACATAGTTTTATAGCAACCATGAGTGTTGCTGAACCTATAAAATAACGATTTACGACCCAATTATTTGAGCCTGATGTTTTTGTTTATTTACAAGCTTAAAGAAACAAAAAAGAAAAATAACATAAACTGTGTTGAAATCATTTTATTACAGAGATTGCAAAGAAATTGAACTGGAGTATTTTGTCAGATAATTACAAATATTTTGATAATTTAGGATAGTAAAATAAAATGTTTTTTATTTTTTTGGAAATTCACTAGGTTTTAAAGTAGACCTACGCTGGGGAGAAAATTTCAAATATTTATCTGCGTTACGAAACTGATTACCTTGTTCGATTCTGTCATTATATTTCAAATGCACTGATCCCATCCTGTGAGATGCAGACGAGATAATCGATGCCACAGTGTAAGACGGATGAGGTAAATCCGGAATTTGAGAAACGTAATAATCTCGAAGTTTTTGACGTTCGAGTTCTTTCGCGTCGTCACTCGAAGTAACGTTCATATCTGTCTCCAAAGTGTCACAAGTTTCCTCGCCATATGAGCTGGAGTTATCTGTCGATGCCTCCAACGACATATCGTTTTCACCAACTCGATAGTAAGAAAGCCGGAGCTGTGAATAATCATCTATAAAGAATTCCGATGTACTAGCGTCATCTAATTGTTTTGTGGATATGGGAGTAGAATGTAACTGTTTATTTTTTTTAGCACTCATTATTTTCACTTGATTAAAATATTTTTTGTCTGAAGACTTACAAACAACCTTCTAATATATTTTCCGTTTACGACAGTTATAATATTTGCATTAAGGTTGCCTTAAATAATTAAGTATTTGTTTGTGGGTAAAATTATTTTAAAATCAAAACTTACAGTAATGTAGGTAGTTTGAAATAAATAAGTTTCATTTGCCTACATTATACAATAAACTGCCTCGGTGACGCAGTGGTAACGTATTTGACTACTGTGCTTGTTGAGGTCTCTCGGGTTCGATTTCCGTGTCGGACCAAATGCTTGTATGATTTACAAATATTAGGTCTTTACCTATGAAATTGCCGTTTTGTATGCAATAAGTGAAAGTACTTATTTTTTCAAACTTTTTTATTTCTGTTATTCGAAGTAATCACCCATGCAATCGACGCATCTTTGCCAATGCATTGGCAGTTTATTTATTCACTTATTGCATACAAAACGGCAATTTCATAGGTAAAGACCTATTATTTGTTTCGGAGTTTTTTATGTATATTATGACATATATGCATTAAAAAAAAAATTACAGTCATAAGGACTGCCGATAGAAGTGAAAACTTATAATTAAAAATGTAATTTGTAAAATTAATGTGTAAAATTAGAAATTTCATAATGTTTAAATGAAAATTATCAACATCAAACATCAGTATGTCGGTGACGCGAACTCATAAGATTTTCCTGTACCAAAAAGTGCTCAACGCGGCAAAAGAAGTATTCACTTCAAAAAAAGTGAATGAGTATTCTATCAGTTAATCTAACTTTCATAGAACAAGCTCTGCTAAGTTTGAGGCTAGATGGCGTTGTGTGTCAGATAATATTTACTTATTATTATTTATTTAGAATTGTAAATCCAGAAAATACAATTAGTGAATTCCATACTAGCAACTAGTTACATTTTTATCAATCAAAACAAATTGACAAAAAATAAATAAGAAGTAAATATATACAGGTAAAGGCCAGGTGGAGTGATGATTTGCGCAAGACGACTGGCAGAAGCTGGATGCGACAAGCCGAGGATCGAACCAAGTGGCGTGCAATGCGAGAAGCCTATGTCCAGCAGTAGACTGCGATATACTGACTGATTATATTATGTAAATATATTTGCCCTGACACATCTATCTATCTTCTATATATAAAAGAGTAAGGTGACTGACTGACTGACATACCCAGAGATCAACGCACAGCCTAAACCGCTGAAGCTAGAATCCAGAAATTTTGCATGTAGGTGCTTTATTTAACGTAAGTGAGCACTAAGAAAGGAATTTTTGAAATTCCACCCCTAAGGGGTAAATCAGTGGATGAAAGTCTGCGTGAGCGAAGCCGCGTGTAAAAGCTAGTAATAAATAAGCGTTATTTATTACTATTAAAACAAAATTCACAAACAAATTTTTTAGTAATGGCATTCTATATTTGACGACTCTAGAGAGAAATAATATTAGATAAAAATATTATTTCTCTCTAGAGTCGTCAAATATAGAATGTCATTACTGAAAAATTTACATGTCACAAGTATCGGTCACAAAAACTTTAAATCCCCCTAAGTTCAGATTTTTTGCCGTCTCATCGCCATGCATTATGAAATAATTACAAAATAATTTGATAATAATGATAATTAGATCTAGTACTGAAAAATCGTGTTGGTACCTCAGATTACAAAAGAAAGCCAGATGGAACGTTCTTGTCAAATAACATGACGCCGATTGATTTATTTTAGTGTGCGTCACAGTCGGTGCGACACTGTAGGAACACGTACATCTTTGTGTGTGTAATGATACCATACGCAGTAAAAAGTTCCCTATTTTTTTTTTATAAATATTAAGATTGTAAAAAGGATATTTTAATATTAAAGAACTTTAAATATTATGGTTTTTATTTCAGTTACTGTTACATACTATGCAAACTCTCAGCGACCTTTATTTTGCACTAACTTTTTATAATATTGTCGTTTTGCGTGTAAATTTCGTGGAAAAATTATAAAAAGCTAAAATGAATTACTTTACCAAAAGTACTTGTAATTTATGATTAATATATTTGTTTACTATTCTGCGGATAAACGGTAGGTACCTGGTAATCAAGTTTTGTACTATTCGATTAAATTATTCTCAATCATTCAATTATGATGTGAAGCACAAGTTAAAGACATAAAACATCCACAAATTGTTTGTATATATAATAATTATCAGAAATAATTGTATGTTTCACCAAAGAATACTTTCAGATGAGGTTAGGAATCAAGTCCCTAAATATAGAAATGAGTTTCACTAATGTCTGGACTTAAAAGTAATCTACCTAATTGAAGGGGGAAAAAATAGACAAAAATTGGTATCACAGTCGACCTACGGTTGAGGTTTTGTGTTCCGACACAACAATATAATTATCGGGTAAATAAATAATTATAGCAACTAAATAATCTGTATTTACCAGTGAAAAGATATTCCATCTTCTTTTTTTTTGTTTTTGGGAATTACTCTTACAGTGTTTAATGACGCAAGACGGCATTTTGAAAATAAAATTAAAAATCACTCGTGACGTGTACACAATATGGCGGTTTGTCAAACACTGCCGCGAGAATGTATTCGCTTTCTAATTTGTATTTACTTTGTAGATTCATTGTCGTGTTCTTTACGGTCTATCTGGCTTTCTTAGTAATCTGAGGTTGGTACTATGTTGATATTACAGCCTAACACTCAGATCAAATAAAAAATCGTAGATAACGCACCGCCTTGTTCTTGAAGCAGAAAAAAGGCTAGTAGTTCCAAGTAAACACACGCGATACGCACTAACTATGCTATAAACTGGGGTACTTTTCGTCAGTATCGTATAAGTTGTCGATACTTGTTACCTACCTTTTTTTATTTGATCTGAGGCCTAACAACAATCAATGAAGGAAAGTTGACACGAGGACTTTTATTTAGGCAGCGGTATCACAGTGATGACAGCCATTTGTGAATCTAACGATATTAACACCGGGCTATTACTGTTAAGTATACGAATTTTACGGTAGTAGAGCCATGCTAATTTTCAACTGGCCGACTCGACCGGGGCGGTACTACCCTCGCACAGAAAATTAACGTATGATGACAGCGTATGTGCTGTCGTGTTTCGTTGGTGAGTGCGAGACCGGAGGCCCAATGATGCAGAAGCATCACTGTGAATTGTCTGAATTCGCAGTGAGTATGATTACCACCTCTCTTGGATTCTGCGTATACTTTAGATCAGGCAGAGCAGAGTCATTTTGGCGGGGCCACACATAAAAAAATATAGTTAATCTAAAATTGAATAAATCACGACAAATATATTATATACTAGTTGAAACTCGTGGTGATACCCGCTGTTGGTTTTACAACTTTACAACAACAACCGTAAGTTATGCAGTGGGGCAAAGCTAGTCTAAAAAAGAAGCCTAAGTTACTCCTTATGTCATCAGCTATCTGTCAGTAAAAGTCCTATTGAAATCGGTCCAACTGTTCCAGAGATTAGCCAGCTGGAAGACAGACAGTCAAAGTTTAAAAAATGTGAGCCGTCACGGGACTCCTAGCAGATGTAAAACAATAGCAGATGTGAAAAGAATTTAATTCAATCCAAAAATCAGGTTTACACAGGCCTTTAGATGTTTCACATCAAAAACATATTTTTGATGCAAGTACTGTATATAGTTTCATAGGCGTTTAGTGAAAAGCTGTTGTGAATTTGAAACTACAAACAGAAACTTCAATTTTAGTTATTTTGTGTGGATAATTGTCTCTTTTGTCACGTTGTAGCTCACGAACTATGTATACGAATAATAATAAGGCCGCAACTATGTAACCGATTTTCACTAAAAATGTGTAATTTGCTTGCGCGCCTAAAATAGGATAGTTAATATCACGCTCAAATCAATAGGAGCCGAACATGATTGCAAAGAGACGCAGATGAAGTCGCATGGGTCAGATCATATACCTTTATAACTACTACTGACGGTAGATAAGTGTCCCCTGTGTTTACAGAATAATCTGAGCTTGCTTTGAAAATAAAAACAAATCATCCATCAGTAGTCTGTTTATCGATTGATCATGACAGATCAATCTTCTATTCTGCATGACAATAAGAATATGATCGAAACACAATACGATAATTAGACAATGATATGTTTTATTTAGGTATTTGCTATGTGTGGGTCATTCAGAAAGATGTCAACAATTAATCAGAATGTTGACCGTGATCACAGGGAGTAGTCGCAGGGATAAAATAAAAGTTGAACGGTTTAACAGTGCTGTATTAGAGGAATTAAATTTCTCTTTGGTATTACGTCACGAACTTAGAAAATGAACAAGAGAGTTGGTATTTTAGTTCTCTTAGGTATTGGATTAGTTTATGGATATATTTTACCCTTGGGTGGTTTGGAGGTGAGTACTGTAATACTGTGTTGTTGTGTCATAGGGTGTGAGTATTGTTTAGATACTAACCACGGATAGTAGAAACAACGACAATAAATAAATTTGGAAGATGCATGTGTTTCATCTTTAATACACAAGAGCAAAAAAACAACAGTTAAAGTTGGATTCCATCAAAAGGGTTAAGGGCATACGTCCACACGCTGGCCAAGTGCGGGTTGGGGCGACTGGCAAGACAACGGTGTGGCTACGTAGTCTTGCCGTTGAATGTTTTTGAGCCGCCTAAAAGCCTCCAACTTAGCTTCACGATTATGGTACGCTCATGGAATCATGCCACCAGCGGTCACCGGTCAGGTACTGACTGCGCCGTCGTTGCTTACCCTCGTTGATTATTTTTAATCACCGAGTGCAACTGCAGCATATTGTCTCATTGGTCTAGTGGTTAGCGTAAGCGACTGCGGATCAAGAGGTCTCGGGTTCAATTCCCGGGTCAGACTATGGTTGGGTTATTTTTACAAGAAATTCTTAATAGCAGCCCGGAGTATGGAAGATGGCCGCCCGTATATTTCCCGCCCGTGCCTCGGAGAGCACGTTAAGTCGTCGGTCTCGTTTGTCATGAACATCTATGGCAATCGTTATTGGGAAGTTAGTGCCCTCAAATATACTGACAACTTTTTTTTTTTTTTGAGAGCTGGGGTTGGAACCTCTCCCTCATCCGCCATACTCACCAGACCTTGCACCTACCGACTATTACTTTTTCCAAAATTTAGACAAGTTTTTAGTGGGTAAAAAATTCAATTCCCGAGAGGCAGTACAAAATGCCTTTGAAGAGTTCGTTGCCTCCCGTCCAGCAAATTTTTACAAGAAGGGCATCAATAAACTGCCAATGCGTTGGCAAAAATGCGTCGATTGCATGGGTGATTACTTCGAATAACAGAAATAAAAAAGTTTGAAAAAATAAGTACTTTCACTTATTGCATACAAAACGGCAATTTCATAGATAAATACCTAATATATGACTATTATGGTTTCTATTAAAAAATGTTTCTATGTATGTGTATTAAACTGAAATGTAAACAGGTTAACTCAAAATGGACGTAATTAATAATTATTTCGAATCCGCATATTAATTTTGAATGGCTATGGCATGGCTAGATATATTAATCTTGAGATGAGATTTTGTCTTATAAATAACTAGCTGACCCACGCAACCTCGTTTGCGTCTCCTATTGCCCGTAGCGTGATAATTTTCCCCCGTTTTTTAAAGATTCTTCATAGGTGCTCCGCTCCTATTCTTCTTAGCGTGATGATATTTAGCCTTCCTCGATAAATGCGCTATCTAACACATAAAGTTTTTTTCAAATCGAACCAGTAGTGCCACAGATTAGTGCGTTGAAGCAAACAAACTTGAGCTTTATATATTAGTATAGCTGACCCACGCAACGTCGTTTGCGTCTCCTATTGCCCGTAGCGTGATATTTTTCCCCGGTTTTTGAAACATTCTTCATTGGTGCTCCCCTCCTATTAGTCTTAGCGTGATGATATATAGCCTATAGCCTTTCTCGATAAATGGGCTATCTAACACTGAAAGCATTTTTCAAATTAGACCAGTGGTTCCTGAGATTAGCGCGTTCAAACAAACAAACAAACTCTTCAGCTTTATATATTAGTATAGATGTATTTATTATACTCTTCTAAGATCTAATACTCATAATTAACAACACATTTATTTGGATAAAGATCAATATTAGGTATTATGTTGATAAAAACTCTTTGGCAAATAACTCATTATTAGGTACCAACTCTTAGCGTCTTATACTCGTGATAACTTCTAATCGAAATGTCCGATTGGGATGAAACAAAAAGTATTTTACTTCTACATAAATACCCTTGATAACATAATATTTAACTTGGAGAAGGATTAATATTACGATACACATTTAACGTAGTTTCTTTCTTCAGATGATTTAATAATTTTTTTGAACACAAAAGCGGTTATTGTGACTAAACCATGATAGTTAGATATATGCTCTCGCGGACTTTTTTGTAGATCTTAATGGGACCTACAAACCCGTAATACATTATTTTGTTCTATTGACAATAGTTATTGCAGCGCACGCAAAAATAGGTTTTCGATTTCACACCTTGGGTTACGAAATAGCAATTTTCTTACGGATCCCTAATTTATTTGAAATAAAATATAGCCTATAGCTTTCCTAGCCTTCCAAGGCTATGTATCATCACGCTAAGACCAATAGGAGCGGAGCACCAATGAAGAATGTTTCAAAAACGGGGGAAAATTATTACGCTACGGGCAATAGGAGGCGCAAACGACGTTGCGTGGGTCAGCTAGTAATTAATAAAACATTTGTAGTTTTGATAGCTATATACCTATATATAAACACTTCTAGCCTTCCGGAGATTATTTTGGGGTCGGGTACTAGTTCAACCGGTTTTACCTGAATATCATTTTTCCCACGGAGCGTCTGGCAATTGGACCTCCGCAAACCAACTTAATTCGAAGTTTGAACTAGTTGTCAATATATTTGAGGGAACTGACTTATCAAAGTTATTCAGAATTTCTTGTAAGAACCCAACCGTACTTTTGGCTCGAACCGAACCCTCCTGATACATATCAGCTGTCTGGTTACCAGAGTATAGGTTCTGCTTAGTTTTTTATCAGATAGTCTTGTGTGAGATAATGAGATTATTATTATTATTAATTCAGACAGGACAGAATCTTTTACATCCCGCGTACAGCAGATTTCAGTGGGTTTGCAATTCTACAATAGAAAATTCACGAATGCATTCATGTTAAAAAATGGACTTGTTTTTTCTAAACAATCTAGAATTTTTAGATAAGCAGATATTGCGATCTTTTGATATCATGGTACTAAATGTTTATAACAGTGCTAGAACAAGATACTATACCACACCGGCCAGATGGATTGGTATAGGCTTCCTATCAAGTTTTTCATCTCTTTGAAGTGACGTTCTCCTCTATAATTTGCTTCCTTAGTCGCCTCTTAAGATACTTATGAGATGAATAAAGGGTTGTGACACTCTATACTTTTATTCGTCACAACAAGGAACGTTTGTTACAGGACATGTAAGTCATGGTGACACTTATAATAGTATAAGTCTCGCTTTTGTTGAAACTACTGACTATCTCAGAATTTTTGTTTTCTATTACAGCTTGATGACAATGCCAATATAAAAGAATCAAGAGTAAAAACCACTACGCCTGAACCGGGATATACAAAGGAACTACCCAATAACAGATCAAATATTGACGAGAATGCCTTGTACGAACATGCTGCGGTTAAACAAAACAATCAAAGTGAAAGAGCTTTTATCTACATCAATCAAAAATACAGAAAGCCGAGTCTTCATCACTACTTCCGACTAGCACAAAATAGACCAGAGTTTTCACGAAGTTTCCACTTGCCCCCGCCATTACCTCAAGCTTTTATACAACGTCGTAACGAACCCTGTAAGTCTGAAACTGCGCAGGTTAATTCTTATTACAATGGATACAATATTCCTTTTAGAACACCGGACATACCGACATATTTTCTACCACCGCCACTTGTTTATAACTGTAAATATAAATATTTACAAAACATGTTCAGAGGAATCCCTTACAATAGCAACAAAAAAATACAAAACTATAATATAATGCAAAATAATATGCGGCCTGATTTTCTAGAACTTTTGAAACCGCCTCTGTTAAGGTCTTCAGATAGAGTAAATGTTAAGGTAAAATATGACGGTATATCTGGTTCACGTTTCTCTCCTCATAACTACAAAAGTATTCCTTATCACCCACCGATTAGAAATGAGCATAATTCTAAAGCAAACATTTTAGTAGATGAACGAAAAAAAGATACGAGGGAAAACTATGGCTTCAGCTCGTATGTGCTACATCCTGCCTTTCAAAATAAAGGCATAATACCAAGAGTCGAGGATCCTAGCATTGAAGGAGAACTAATAATTGATGATAAACCTTCACGTTTTCATGAAAAACCACAATATGAGGATAAATTATTGGTCCAATATTTAAGAGACGCATTGGGAGAACAGGTAACAAGTAAAGAAAAAGAAATAGTTAAAAATGAATGTAGTTATCCTGACTATGTTTTACAATCTACAAAACATTCTTCTAGCATTTCAAATCAAAAAGACACCAATACGAATGAATGTAAATGTGGACAACGTCTAAAATTAAAAGCAAAAGATTTATTTTTATCAAAAAACAGACTGGACAGAAGAGAAAAACTTTTAAATATAACAGATAACACGCTAATAAGGCCACAATCAGACCTCAAACACAAAAACCCAAGATGATGAGTTACCTTATAACACTATCACCAGAGTCAACAGTACGTTATACCATTAATTTGTAATCATACACATTTTGTTTTTTCGTTTATAGTCTTGTAACTGTTTTTAGTAAACCCAAATAAAGACATATAAACAATTAGACTAGACGGTTGTAGTAGACGGACCGTTGGCGGAATATAAAATTCTAAAAGTACAGTCGACGAATACGCAGGTCTTGAAGCAACTATTCCACAGGAAAGTGTTCGCAGTGTAGATCATGATAACATCTGCTCAAAGCTATCACGATTGAGATCGCTGCGCGCGCACCCCCTTCTTACCAACGTTTGTTGCTTCGAGAAATGAAATGTAAACACTGTAGAACGCCAACAGATGTCCAGGTAGTCAATAGAGTCTTTAGAGAAATACTGACTAGCCAGAAGGGACGCAGGTCCATCTTGTGAGTTCGTTGCAAAATCTTGCTAGTTACTAGTTAATTCTAAATTTAAGTGACACTTAATGACAAATATATATTATTAAAACTTATAAATGAATTTGATTTTAAATTACAAAGTAAGGATTAAAAGATAACATTTTATATTTGCTTTTAAAATAATAAAATAAACGAAATACTTCAATACACTTTAATATTATTTAAATCTCACGCACATAGCGTGAGATTCTTTCCAGCCGTTTTATTTCTGTGGAAATCTTGTCCGTATTTGCAAAAGGAAATGACTTCGCTCGGACTTCTGGTACTGTTCGAATACATATGTTCTGTCAAATGGACGACTTGAATTACTAGAGTACTTTATTTAGATTTAATATATTTCTAAGTTAACTACAAAAAGGCCGCGGTTTCAGTAATAATCATCTTGAACAACATAATTCTACATTACGCTGTGTCTCCAAGAAGCTAAAGTTCTATAAACAATTGATGACTCCGTTCGTCTGTGCAAACTATGTTTGAATAGCGTTTAAAGAGGACTTGAACCGTGCGATAAAATTAAACCAAATTAAAACAATGACATGGCGACATGGCTGTGAATTATTACATTGAAACCTTTGGCTAAATAATAAATTAATACGTTATTACTATTCTGCCACCTTCAGTCCGATCAAGCCAAATCAAATAGGTAAAATTTATTAATAAATTGAAGTATAATTTAAACAACCAAATACTTTCGTTCATATTTTGTATCGTCATTAATAAAATGTTTTTTAAATGAAATTTGCGTGTTTAAACCAAATTCTCTCTTTTCTATATTGAATAGGTTTAGTTAGATTTCTTCATTTTTGAATTAATATTAGAGGATGCATGTTATTTAAACAGAGATACGAATAATATTACAAAACGAAAGTTAAGAAAAGCTGTGATTGTAATATATATGTTTTCTATTTTGCTTCAGATGTACTTCGTAGCGTGACTAGTCCCAAAATAATGGTCAACAATAAGATCTCTGCAATGTTAGGTGTATACTAAGGTCTTTTTAAGGCCTAATTTGTTGAGTTGTAATTACAATAAACAATATTATGTAAACTGCATAAAACTTTCATTTTGTCTAAACTAATATTTATCCAAATGGAGGAGCAGAATGTATTTAGATCTAAATACAAAACCGTGTGATTAATTATTGTTGAGAAACCCAATAGTTTCACATTACACATTCTTAAAATATATACATACTAGCTGACCCGTGAACTTCGTACCACCATATTTTCCTTTCGTAAATATTTTCTAAATTTCTGTAAAATTTGTTTTGAATAGTATCCTCAGCTACTCATGGTGCAGACGTGGACAAAAAAAAACGTTATCTTTTGATTTTCTTCTATATACAAACCTTGTCCTAACAATAACGAACATAAAGAAAAAAGAATTATAATATCCAATTTGGTGCAGTCGATCGGAAGCACGAAGCAAATACAAAGAGGAGATGCCCTAATGAAATTTTTGTATGAAACAATGCGTGACAATTTGCGGGGGTGAGGGGGGGTTACTTTGCCCTTTGCCATCTACCAATCAATAGCAAAACTACTTGCATCGTTACATGTTGATGTTGCTATGTAGTTTAGCTATTTGACACTAAGCGTACGATGTAAGGGACATACAGGGACGTACTCAGAATTTTCTTGTCAGGTAGTTATTTTTTTAAAGTCAATTTTGTAAATCATTTTGATGCATGTATCGCAAAAATATTATTAGTAAGAAACATCGTACATAACATCTATACTAATATATTCTATACTAATATATGAAGCGTAAGAGTTTGTTTGAACGCGCTAATCTCAGGAACTACTGGTCCGATTTGAAAAAAAAAAATGTTTCAGTGTTAGATAGCCCATTTATCGAGGAAGGCTATATATCATCACGCTTAGACCAATAGGAGTGGAGCACCAATGAAGAATGTTGCGAAAACGGGGGAAAATTATTACGCTACGGGAAATAGGAGACGTAAACGAAGTTGCGTGGGTCAGCTAGTATAGTATAAAAGTGAAAGTTTGTGTGTTCTTTATATCTTCCCCGTAACCTTGGTGATGTATTTGATTTATTACTTATTAAAATATGTCACCGTAAGATTATAAAAACCGTTAGATTATAATCTACCTAGCAAGATTGCCAACTATCGATGTGATATACTACTTACGCGCGTCAAATTGTCAACTTTCCCTGATTGTTCGGTTTTATAGTAGGCCGATCAATGCCCATAGAGATAGTTTAGGTTATTACTTCTTTGATTAATCACAAATTATTTTTTCTGCCACAGCAACTTTATATAACTAATCCTAAAGCTGTGAGGTATTTTCAATATGAAATCAATTTATAATCACAGAAATACTTTACATTTGGCATCAAAGACAAATTAACAAACAAATATGGCGGCGCGGGGACATATGCTGTTCACCAATCAGCGCGCGACTTGCGATTCGTAGATACCATTTTACAATCTCGCGAGATAGATTACAATCTAACGGTTTTGACAATCTGACGGTAACATATATATTAAAGAGAGAGAACAAAAACAAAGAAATATAGTACAACAACAAACACATACAATAAAGAGAACAATAACATACAAGTAGGAGTATAATACAAAAAAAAAATGTTTCTACAAATTAGTTTTTCGTTTATTATATTTTCAAATTCTTCAGTTTTCGTTTGATTAATTTCGTTGTGGGTTCCGAGAAAGTTTAATTTTCCTGGGATTCCTGGGATAGGATTTTAGTTAATTAGAAAACCTATCAAATAATCAGTATAAGTAAAATTTATTTCATTTTCAAGTACTTTAAATTCTAGATTAATATAGATATAATTTGAATATAGATAAAAAAATTAATTCTAATTACGACCCTGTCTCTTTGTTCTGTTGATGTTTGTTTTCCTAGTTGACGATAGACGTCAGTGTTCACAAAATGATTACAAAAAATACAAAAAATAATACTTTTTCGATTAAAAATTCTTTAGGCAAGAATGCAGAACATATTTCAATATTTTTTTATGATTTACTTTATAAATACTCAGCTCTACGAACCTTTGTATTTTTATTTCCCATCACACAAAGTTTTTCCATCTAGTGGCGAATAGATTAAACTATATTTCAACAACACACTGAGAGATTTTTCTAGAACTATTTTAAGAAATTAAGTATAAAATTACTTACAAATGAAATATTATGCCATTCATGGCACCAGAACGTCTATCCAAGTTATTTGTACAAGATAAAACACAACACTTCATCTTTCACTTAATTGTACCGAGAATATTCAAGGATTGCGATTTTTCGATAAAGTTCTAGAACATTGACGTTGACAGTCTAATTTGTAAGTCGCGATAACTGCGATGACGTCGGGACCTGTATTTTGTCACGGGACCTATGCGCTTATGCCATCTCCTCTTTGTATTTGCTTCGTGATCGGAAGTTATGCGCGTACATACATTTCGGCAATTCATTTTTATATAGGATATAGATAATAATGTATTTATTTAGAAATATTTGATCATATTTATAATACACAAAATCGATAAATTAAAATAGTGCAAGTTACTTAATGTGTTTGTTTAATGAAGTTTATAAAAATAGTAGAACAAGTACAAGTGAGTTTAATTCTAGAATGTATAGTATTTAAATCATTTAACGACAGGCCTATTTTGTCAATGGATAGCGACCCCTGTCTGTTGAGTTGGAAGGATTGTAGCTTTGATTCTCAACCAAGATAAATAATTATTCATTCTGGATCTGGGTGTAATTTATCTATAATATTTATGTACTAGCTGTTGCCCGCGGCTTCGCCCGCGTGTATGTCGGTTATCACTGCAAATGGTAGCTTATGTGTTATTCTGATGTATAAGCTATATTACTGTAAAGTTTTATCCAAATCCGTTAAGTAGTTTTTGTGTGAAAGAGTAACAAACATCCATCCATCCATACTAACGAACTTTCGCGTTATTAATATAGGTAGGATTTTTATCGATATAAAATCATAATACAAAATGTATCGGTACCTGAATAGTTTTATTTTCTTTACCTCGCATAGAACTTTTATATATTTTTTTAAATCAGTTTAAATAAAATAAAGGTGTTTAATACAATTTTGACAAAACTAAAAATTTAGTATAGCGCCATCTGTATTTTTGATATGGAACTCATTCCTATCTGATGTCCCACGACACCACTCGATTTTTTTTACAAATAAGACACACACGTTTTACTATTAAAAACTTATTTAAGTATTTATATATGTACATAAATTATAAAGTGTTTATATGAGCTTATTTCGACATTTGACATGGCCAAGGCCTTCGACCGGGTCTGGCACCGCTCGCTTCTCTCCAAGCTCTCGTCATTTTGTCTGCCTTCTAGACTATGTCACTGGATTGACGCTTTTCTTCATCAGCGCCGCATTATTGGCCTTTGCTACGGCACGGCCTCTGATGTTCTGGATGTAAACGCTAGCGTACCTCAGGGTTCAGTCCTGTCGCCCACACTATTTCTTCTGCATATCAATGACATTTTAGCTCTTGGCAACATACATTTCTATGCAGACGATATCTCAGTTCGTTGGCGATATTTTTGACACCGTTCAGCCAAGCTGGCAGATTATGAAAATCGACAGAAGCTTGTCGCTGAGCTCGACCGGGTTTTGAACCGCATTTTACAATGGGGTGATAAGAATCTGGTCGAGTTCAACGCTACGAAAACACAGTTATGCGCGTTCTCTACCAAAAAGTCTCCATTTCTTTACCTCCCCACTTTTCAGAGCACTCAACTGCCACTACGGGGTAAGCTCGGTGTCCTGGGCATGGATATTTGCCAAGACCTCGAGTACTGTTCTCATCTTTGTGATGGATCCGCGCAGTATTTGCTTGATGCTTTCGATTGGTTGCAGTGGCGAGCAGTCCGCTTTACCAACAGTCCCGAAGCCACCGAGTTCCTTGAACCTCTGCAGCTGCGTAGAGATATCGCCTCCATACCAGTCCACTACCATCTGTATCATTGGAAGTATTCTGAGGAGCTCTTCCAACTGGTCCCCCTTCTCCCTTCCTCTGCAGAATAACATGTTCACTCTCGAACCAAACGGTTTGGTTCATCCTTCCTGTGCCGAGCAGCTAAAAACTGGAACTGACTTACAGCGCACGTGTTTCTCTCCTACTGTGATCCCTGGCCCTTTAAGTGGGGCGTAAATTAAGTGGGGCGTAAAAAGCATCTCACTATGCCGTCATAGTGTGGGACGCAATTCTGCATTCTCTGCTTTCCCAGTGAGTATGGTTGCCCCCACCGTTGGATTCTGCTTGAGTTTTTCATCAGGCTGACCATAGTCACTTTTGCAGCTTCCAAAAAAAAGTACAATTTTAATAACTACGTGTTTTCTTTTGCCATATTTTGCCAAAATATGGAGATTTTGCGGATTTGATATACGTGAGTATGCTGCCCATGAGAAAAAAAAAATACTGTATCTTTAAGCATCTGTCCTTGGGTTTTGTTAATATTGTTATTGGAAATGCTGTTTTCATGCATTCAGCGGAAACTGCATTCTTTTAAATTAAAATGTCAAATAAGTTGTAATTATTGGAATACGTGGAATTAAAACATTATCTTCTTTTGCCATTCCATGCGTCATGATTGTAGTTTTTACAATATTGTACCCCAGTTGTGTAATATTTAGCCATGTACTATTACATTGCTTTGGCGCTCAAGATACCTCATTTAATAGTACTGGAACATTAACTTGCACCCTCAACTTATGGGAAGGCACTCCTGATATTTCTAAAGACTTTAAGTATTCGACAACATCTCCCTCCACGCCTGACATGATCCGTTCGTTTAATTGATAACTATCTCATTAGTCAGCAGATCAGGATCGAAATTATTTTTAAATCATCTGTGCTTATACTGTGTGTTCTTAAACCAGAACCCACGTCTCAGTGTAATCATGTCGTTACTGTCAGTTGGCATACTATCTTCTCCGTGATAACTCCGTAAATGTCATATCAGAATAGCTCTAATACATATTTTGTCTCTTGTCGCAAACTAACTCACAAACCTTACATATTTCTATACAAACTGCCATCCCCTGTTGCTATTTTACCCCCTCGAGGGTAAAATTTTTACAAACTTTAAATGACATTTTCATTCATATCTAACCAACAGCTAGCGTATAATGACGATACTTCTGTAGAGAATTTTGAAGTTAAGAAACGCTGTTTTTTTTTTGAAAATAAAATATAGCCTATAGCCTTCCTCGATAAATGGACTATCCAACACTGAAAGAATTTTTTGTAATCGGACCAGTAGTTCCTGAGATTAGCGCGTTCAAACAAACAATATCTTTTTAATGAGTGTGACAGCCTTGTTTATTGGTTGTCAAGACGCCCGGCGTACGTAACGCGCATGCGTGTGTGAACCTCCAGACTTCTATACAAACTTTCATCCCCTTTTAAATCCCTTGAAACCATTTTTTTCATTAAAAAGTAGCCTATGTCCTTTCTCAGGCTCTACACTATCTGTGTACCAAATTTAATTGAAATCGGTGCAGCGGTTTGGCCGTGAAAGCACGACAGACAGACAGACAGACAGAGTTACTTTCGCATTTATAATATAAGTAAGGATTATAGTCCATTTGCTTAGATACGGTCATCTCAATCGCGCCGCCGCCGTCCCACGTGCTGCAAGCCGCTACAAAATCAAAGGGCCCGCCTGCGACGCACACCCACAAGCAAGTATCATTTGTCAGTTTACGCCGTTGTATGAATTAATATATTCGTACTTCACAACAATAACCACAATTGCGTGCGGGTGTACCGACACTATCTAAACGAATGGAATATATCTTCCTACATGCGGATTTGAATAAAATTTTCATAGTTAATTATTTGAAATCTGCATAAGGCACGTATTTTAATCTATTCCTAATGTTATCATTTCAAAGCACTTACTAATGGTACTCTTTAATTCATTTGCTGTAGCCCATATGTGGGCATAACTTATATATTTTTCATTTTATTGTGATGTTAATTGATGCTGAATATTGAATACACTAAAGACCTTGTATTAAAGAAATTTTATTAAGTATAAAGTACAACAAATTTAATGTTTCTATTTTATTTAAATTTGTTAAATATTAACTTCTCAGTACTTTAAACAAATTAGAGCTTAATTTCTTGCATAAACACAGAAAAAAAATGTAACAACGTAACAATGAGATCAAAACTAAATTAATAAATAAACTTGTAATAAAGCTTAGAAGGGTTATTTCGCCCGTCATAAAACAAGAAAATAGCAGCGATAATCTACATTTACATTATTAAATAGCAGTCGAAGCGTAAGGAGAAAATTCGGCCTGTCCCGCACAGTTTCAGAACGAAGCGTCGAGTGACATCAAATATGCATACTCCCAGAATGTAGATGACGATCTGCGATTTGAGAAAGTTTACAACTTGAAACTACCAACTTAAATTTTCAACTAAAAAATGTATCAACGAATATTTTAGTTGCAAAGCTCTTTATACTACTTAGCTTAGTCCTATGTATTCCCTTTATTAGTCAATCTGAGGTTTAAATAGAAAATTCAGCTTCTACTGCCTGCTTTTGCATTAACATTTAATTAATTAATAATAATTATTAATTAAATAAAATAATTAAATCGGTTATTTATATTTTTTGTATACTATACTAAATTTGTATTGTAACCTCACATCATTTTTAAGATAATTTTCTGCATTGAATTAATTTCTAATGTAGTCTTAAGAAATAATCAATGGTTTGGAAAAGTCAAAACATATCCTTACTTATATTATAAATGCGAAAGTAACTCTGTCTGTCTGTCTGTCTGTCTATCTGTCGTGCTTTCACGGCCAAACCGCTGCACCGATTTCAATGAAATTTGGTACACAGATAGTGTAGAGCCTGAGAAAGGACATAGGCTACTTTTTAATGAGAAAAAATGGTTTCAAGGGATTTAAAAGGGGATGAAAGTTTGTATAGAAGTCTGGAGGTTCACACACGCATGCGCGTTACGTACGCCGGGCGTCTTGACAACCAATAAACAAGGCTGTCACACTCATTAAAAAGATATTCGTCAATCTGATTTGTATGTTCATTGTATTAATAGAAATAAATAAGCCAAATTAATTTGTAAAATTCAAAATCTCTAGAGAAGTATCGTCAATATAAGCTAGAAGTTTGAAAATTTTTTTTAAGCTGTTGATTAGATATAAATAAAAATGTCATTTAAAGTTTCCACACGCCTGCGCGTTACCTACGCCGGGCGTCTTGACAACCAATAAACAAGACCGTCACACTAATCTATAATATCTATACTAATATTATAAAGCTGCAGAGTTTGTTTGTTTGTTTGTTTGAACGCGCTAATCTCAGGAACTACTGGTCCGATTACAAACAATTCTTTCAGTGTTGGATAGTCCATTTATCGAGGAAGGCTATAGGCTATATTTTATTTTCAAAAAAAAAAACAGCGTTTCTTAACTTCAAAATTCTCTACAGAAGTATCGTCATTATACGCTAGCTGTTGGTTAGATATGAATGAAAATGTCATTTAAAGTTTGTAAAAATTTTACCCTCGAGGGGGTAAAATAGCAACAGGGGATGGCAGTTTGTATAGAAATATGTAAGGTTTGTGAGTTAGTTTGCGACAAGAGACAAAATATGTATTAGAGCTATTCTGATATGACATTTACGGAGTTATCACGGAGAAGATAGTATGCCAACTGACAGTAACGACATGATTACACTGAGACGTGGGTTCTGGTTTAAGAACACACAGTATAAGCACAGATGATTTAAAAATAATTTCGATCCTGATCTGCTGACTAATGAGATAGTTATCAATTAAACGAACGGATCATGTCAGGCGTGGAGGGAGATGTTGTCGAATACTTAAAGTCTTTAGAAATATCAGGAGTGCCTTCCCATAAGTTGAGGGTGCAAGTTAATGTTCCAGTACTATTAAATGAGGTATCTTGAGCGCCAAAGCAATGTAATAGTACATGGCTAAATATTACACAACTGGGGTACAATATTGTAAAAACTACAATCATGACGCATGGAATGGCAAAAGAAGATAATGTTTTAATTCCACGTATTCCAATAATTACAACTTATTTGACATTTTAATTTAAAAGAATGCAGTTTCCGCTGAAGGCATGAAAACAGCATTTCCAATAACAATATTAACAAAACCCAAGGACAGATGCTTAAAGATACAGTATTTTTTTTTTCTCATGGGCAGCATACTCACGTATATCAAATCCGCAAAATCTCCATATTTTGGCAAAATATGGCAAAAGAAAACACGTAGTTATTAAAATTGTACTTTTTTTTGGAAGCTGCAAAAGTGACTATGGTCAGCCTGATGAAAAACTCAAGCAGAATCCAACAGTGGGGGCAACCATACTCACTGGGAAAGCAGACAATGCAGAATTGCGTCCCACACTATGACGGCATAGTGAGATGCTTTTTCACGCCCCACTTAATTTACGCCCCACTTAAAGGGCCAGGGATCACAGTAGGAGAGAAACACGTGCGCTGTAAGTCAGTTCCAGTTTTTAGCTGCTCGGCACAGGAAGGATGAACCAAACCGTTTGGTTCGAGAGTGAACATGTTATTCTGCAGAGGAAGGGAGAAGGGGGACCAGTTGGAAGAGCTCCTCAGAATACTTCCAATGATACAGATGGTAGTGGACTGGTATGGAGGCGATATCTCTACGCAGCTGCAGAGGTTCAAGGAACTCGGTGGCTTCGGGACTGTTGGTAAAGCGGACTGCTCGCCACTGCAACCAATCGAAAGCATCAAGCAAATACTGCGCGGATCCATCACAAAGATGAGAACAGTACTCGAGGTCTTGGCAAATATCCATGCCCAGGACACCGAGCTTACCCCGTAGTGGCAGTTGAGTGCTCTGAATAGTGGGGAGGTAAAGAAATGGAGACTTTTTGGTAGAGAACGCGCATAACTGTGTTTTCGTAGCGTTGAACTCGACCAGATTCTTATCACCCCATTGTAAAATGCGGTTCAAAACCCGGTCGAGCTCAGCGACAAGCTTCTGTCGATTTTCATTAAAATCTGCCAGCTTGGCTGAACGGTGTCAAAAATATCGCCAATGAACTGAGATATCGTCTGCATAGAAATGTATGTTGCCAAGAGCTAAAATGTCATTGATATGCAGAAGAAATAGTGTGGGCGACAGGACTGAACCCTGAGGTACGCTAGCGTTTACATCCAGAACATCAGAGGCCGTGCCGTAGCAAAGGCCAATAATGCGGCGCTGATGAAGAAAAGCGTCAATCCAGTGACATAGTCTAGAAGGCAGACAAAATGACGAGAGCTTGGAGAGAAGCGAGCGGTGCCAGACCCGGTCGAAGGCCTTGGCCATGTCAAATGTCGAAATAAGCTCATATAAACACTTTATAATTTATGTACATATATAAATACTTAAATAAGTTTTTAATAGTAAAACGTGTGTGTCTTATTTGTAAAAAAAATCGAGTGGTGTCGTGGGACATCAGATAGGAATGAGTTCCATATCAAAAATACAGATGGCGCTATACTAAATTTTTAGTTTTGTCAAAATTGTATTAAACACCTTTATTTTATTTAAACTGATTTAAAAAAATATATAAAAGTTCTATGCGAGGTAAAGAAAATAAAACTATTCAGGTACCGATACATTTTGTATTATGATTTTATATCGATAAAAATCCTACCTATATTAATAACGCGAAAGTTCGTTAGTATGGATGGATGGATGTTTGTTACTCTTTCACACAAAAACTACTTAACGGATTTGGATAAAACTTTACAGTAATATAGCTTATACATCAGAATAACACATAAGCTACTATTTGCAGTGATAACCGACATACACGCGGGCGAAGCCGCGGGCAACAGCTAGTAAAATACATATTGGACTCCTGTAGTCTACCAACTTGTATTTTATTATAGTACGGGCTGTATACTACAGACATTTCACGTGGTGATTTGCGCTATTTAAAGTTACTAGCTTCAATGAAAACAAAATGTTTAACTTTAAAAAGGAGAACGAACTTCAATGACTGGAATTGTATTAAGCTCATTTGTTCCTCAATTGTCTAATATTATTTGTATGTTTTTTGCCTCATTGGTCTAGTGGTTGGCGTAATAGACTGCCAATAAACAGGTCTCGGGTCCGACCAAAGACCGGGTGGTGCCAAAAACCATTTTTGAGTGTTTCTTAGAAAAAAATGTTAATGCCGGCCCGAATTGTCTAACAGCCCGGACTATGAAAGTTGGCGGCGTTTCACGCCCGTGCCTCGGAGAGCACGTTAAGAAGTCGGTTCCGATTGTCATGCCCTCAAATATATTGTTACAACTACTAGTTCAACTAGTTCAACTCTGAAATTCAGTTCGCTCTCAGGATTGCGATGGTCCGATGCTAGTCGCTTCGTGGAAAAACTGATATTTAGGTAAAACCGGTTGAATTAGTAGCAGACCCCAAAACTTTTGGAAAAAATAAAGGCTGGGAAGATGAAAATTGTAGTTCTTTTTCTTCATGCAAATTTGATAAAAATGAAATGAAATGAAAATAAAATCTAACAGTCCCCCCCACTTCAATTTTTTTGATGAAGGAACAAATTAAATCAAATCGCCTGATAAGCTGGCGTCGCTGTGGTATCATTCTACATAACCGCTACTTGACTAGGGCAACATAAATTCCCTATGGTACTTATTTTTAGTGTCTCTGTAGACAGGTGTATTCCGTGACTTATCTTGGTTACATCAGCCATATTATCTTCTCGCACACCGTCACTTAGGATGGGGGAGTGGTCGCTATACTCATATCATAAATGGTTTGTTTATACATATTTCGAGTTTCTTAATTTACGAATAAATTTGATATACTTCAAACAATAGTTTAAAATATACGTTATTATACTAATTACTACCTGGTGGCTGGTAGTGCAGTAGTAGCGTATGTGAATGCAGTGCTGAGGTCTGGAGTTCAATTCGTTTCGAGAATTTTGGGTGTTTTCTACATATAATATGTATTCATTTACCAAAAAAGTATATGAGTATCTATCAATCTATTTAGCTTAGTTTGAAAGTAGATGGCGTTGTGTGCCAGATGTACGAAACATTATTATTATTAGTTAAGAGGTAAATGTAATAAATTAATCTGTATTATACATCAACATAAAATTACAAGATTACTATAGTAGATGAAACGTGTGTTCGCTGCAGTGTAATTTCTTACAGGCAACTGCAAGATGGATAACACATGGAATGAAATCCATAATGCACTAGCTGTTGCCCGCGGCTCCGCCCGCGTGTATGTCGGTTATCTCTGCATATAGTAGCCTATGTGTTATTCTGATGTATAAGCTATATTACTGTAAAGTTTCATCCAAATTCGTTCAGTAGTTTTTGCATTTATAATATTAGTAGGATTGACTGCACGGTTGGTGTTCAATCCTTCGCCAATGCAGCGTTCACCGTGTGAAGTTTGCAATGCCTATAGGGCCCATTGTACAGGCATTCAATCGCTAAGCTAGTTCACTGGCGAGAGCATTAAACCAGGGCGTTTCACCCTGTTCTTATTCTAAGCTAATGTAATATCAAGCACTTACTGGAGATGTGTGGATTCCTTGATATCGGCGTTCCTTGGTAGTCTCCTCTCTGCGTCGTTACACATTCATAGTCCTAAGTGGCTTACAGACACCCAAGTATCGTAATTACAATACAACTGTCGCGGATCGCGCCTATTTGACGGGACTACTAAACTCGCGTGTCCAAACCAGACCAATCATAACGGTAAACAACGAAAAGAACCGAATCTGTATGGACAATCAGCTAAATGTCTTATTGAACGGCACCCAAACGACACCTTGTTCGACCGTTTTTCAAAGCGTCTCCTTCGTACTATCTTGTCACTTCAAAACGTCAAACAAGAAAAATGACAATCAAAAATGTTGCCATTATAATGACGTTCAATTTCTAACAGTTGGCCTAGTGGTTTAAGCGGTCGCCAAGTGTTGTGGGTTCAAATCCTACATGGGACAACACTTTGGCGATCCACAAATTGTTTAGAGTGTATGTGTTTATTGTGTCCGTTTCATGGATTTTTGTAAAGTTTCCGCGACAAAGAATGTTATTCCTAATGCTAATCTTCAAATCTCTTTTAAAAAGGGAAAAAAAGTTAATAGACAAATTTACGGGTTGTTTTGGTGTGATAGAGAGTAATGGAATCGTAAAATATTAATGCACTATGGCAATAAAAGTAATTCCAAAATCCAAATGAAAGGCACAGCACAAACAACATCTTCTTTAGTGCTAAACCTCAGCTGCAAACTTTAGACATCAGTGAACTAGCACTGTATGAATATCGTGCCATCATGCAGAATTGATTGATGGGTTCCATTCAAATAAGTCTATACGAAATTCGATACCAATTTACTTTCCTATTTAGATCCTACCCTCAAATTTGCTTATAAATAACATTTTAGGCTAATACGGATGATTAAGGTTATTTTTATTAAAATGTATGACCAATACAGGTACTGAAATGGAAATAAAATTGATGTGCTAATAAAGTTCAGGTATATTTTAAAAAACTAAAGAAATACGCTTAAAACGTCGGTTACATACAGCAAATATACAGGCAAATAAAATGTCGTTAAAAAAGCATGAAACCATTGCACTTTGTTTTGTGACCTCGACTCTTGGGAAACCCATTATTATGTTATTCTCTAATCCAGGGGTTCCTAAACTTTAAAGATAACGGAACACCAACCAAATGCCTTTTATTTTATGGAACCCCATATCAAATCTCATAGTTCATAGCCGGCGCGGCGCTCATAGCCCAGTTGCACTCGGTGATTACAATCACCAAGGGTAAGCAACGAGGGTGCGGTCAGTACCTGGATGGGGGACCGCTAGTGGCATGATACCATAAATTTCTCCGTGATTCAGAGGTCACGTTAAGCAGTCGGTCCCGGTTGTTATCATAGGATAACAGTCGTAAAGCTTAGTTGCAGGCCTTTGGGCGGCTTAAAAACATCCAACGGCAAGATTACGTAGCCACAACGTTGTCTTGCCAGTCCCCAAGTAGCACTCGGCCAGCGTAGGGACGTATGGCCTTAACCCTCTCCTGAAAGGAGACCCGAGCCCAGCAGTGGGACATTATGGTTTTTGAATATTATTTCTTAAATAAAATTTCCAATGCTACATCGTCAAAATTATGATTTTAAAGGTATAGTCCACCACTTTTTTTTACGTGTGGAAATCCCCTCGGACCGTCACCCCACCGGGGCTTGCGGCGGGGTGGTGTGTCGGACTCGAACCGACTAAAACCACACGATGTGCCACTCTGCGCCTGAGACGGGCGCGCCTCCGCCGCCCGGTTCGCCGGCGGCGGATTGGGTCCGAGTGCATAGCGTCCTCCCGGGTCGTCTCCGTCACCTCTTTCTGCGAGATTACATCTTCGCAGAAGGTTGCGACCGCGGTAAAACTGCTGTCGCTACCGGCCATGGAGCGACTTGACTTGAACTTGACTTGAACTCGCGGGCTGGATTTCCGCAACTCGACGACTTTGATGCGCCTATTTTGCGTAGTGGGTCAGCACTAGTGGTGCCATCCCAGTTCCTCCAGGAAGCCTAGCAGACCCCTGGCGTTGCCGACGACCTCCTGAAGTGACCTCGGCGAACCAAGGTGTTTTGCCCGGTATTCTGCCACCCCAGGACATGCCAAGATGACATGGGCGGCTGTTTCCTCCTCCTCCATGCATGCTCTGCACAGAGGGCTGTCCGTTACACCTAGAGTAAAAAGATGTTTGTTTAATAGTGCATGACCAGTCATTGCTCCGATCAGAAGTCGAAGCGGCGGCCTCTTAAGTTGTTTCAGCTTCCGTGACAATCCGGGGTTGATCGTCGGGAGGGCCTCCTTGGTCTGCCTGCAGGTACAAAGGTTGGACCAATATAACTGGTGTTCTACCTTGGTGTTCTGTTGCAGTGTCCGTCGTAGCCAAGCAGCTGGCAAGGGCAATATTGGTTCTGGGCCGACTGCCCTTGTCTCCGATCCGCTCCTTGCCAGCGCATCAGCTGCGTCGTTTCCGCGTGAGTTGCTATGTCCTTTGATCCACTGGAGAGTTATACTATTTGTAGTACTTACCTCTGTCAGGGCTCTGTGGCATTCGTAGATCAGCCCTGAGGTAGTCGTGTGACTTTGTAGAGCTTGTAAGACTGATCGGCTGTCGGAAAGTATGCGGATGGGGTATTCCGTTACCTTTCTGGAGATGATCGCATGTGCTGCCATTATTATACCCATGCACTCTGCCTGGAAGACTGTGTTGTGGGCTCCTAATGGTGTCGAGATGTGTATGTTCAGGTCCTCAGAGAATGCTCCTGAGCCAGTGCCTGACCTTGTTTTGGATCCGTCGGTGAAGATTCTTAACTCCCTTGGGTTAAGTCCTTCTTGGGGATCCTCGTGCAGTTGTATCTTGTACTTTTTGTCGAAGACGAATTGCCTGGGTATTGTGTCAGTTACCGCTTCCATGAGCGGTTCCTTACCTATGGCCTCATAGAGGATTTCGGTGTGTGGTACCCTAGGCGGTCTCCAGAGATTTTGTTTCTTTAGCCGCATTGCTGCAGCTAGAGCCTCCTGCCTTATAAAAAGGTGGAGTGGTGGGAGACCTATAATGGCTTCCAGAGCCGCAGTCGGTGTAGTCCTCATACAGCCCGTGGCCGCCAGACAGGCCAATCTCTGGAGTCGTTGTAGTTTAGCTTCGGCTGTGGATAGCTTGGTCCGTGGCCACCAGACTATCGCGCCGTAACTTACCATTGGTCGGATAACTGCCTCGTAGAGCCACAGAGTGGTTTTTGGGCTTAGTCCCCAAGTTTTACCTACCATTCTGCGGCACTGCCAGAATACGACTGTTGCTTTTTCAATTTTGTTGTTGAGGTGGGCGCTCCAGTTTAGTCTGTGGTCGAATATTACCCCTAGATACTTTACCTCAGACGAAAGTTGGAGCTGTGTATTAAACAGCTTGGGAAGTCGGTGGTTTCCCAGGTTCCGTTTGTTGGTGAACATTACCATTTCAGTCTTCCTTGGGTTGACTGACAGTTCGTTATCCGCGCACCAGCGTTCCACTATTGCCAGTGCCGAGCGCGTGACATCGCATACTATACCTGCGTGCATGCCGCTTGTTAATATCACTATGTCATCCGCGTATCCGATGGTATAATGGTGATTGTTGTTCAGAGTGGTGATAAGGTCGTTAACCACTAGGTTCCATAGGATTGGTGAGAGGACGCCACCTTGGGGGCAGCCCTTCGCCACCAGTGCTTGTTTGGTAGCGTCTGCTTCGAGTCTAATGACTCTCTGGCTCAGCATCTTGTTTATCCACTCTATCATGACTGCATGCACTCCGTGCCTTACCAGTGCTGCTGTTATGCTGGTGAATTTCGTTTTGTCGAAGGCTCCCTCTATATCTATGAAGGTGCCTAAGCACATCATCTTGTTTTTGATCGCCACCTCAATTTTGGTTGTGACCGCATGAAGTGCCGACTCTGTTGATTTACCTGGACTGTAGGCATGTTGGTTCGGGTGTAGTGGTGCTTGTGTCAGCGCCGTTTCCCTCAGGTGCCTCTCGCATAACCTCTCCAGTGTTTTTAGGAGGAAAGAGGTTAGGCTTATAGGCGGCCATGGAGCGTATGACGGACGGTAGCGAAAAATCTCCTCCGATGACTGCAGTGAGGGCCCGACGCTGCAACGCCCAAGCGGGGCAAATCGCCAGCGTGTGCTGGGCCGAGGCCTCACTGCAGTCGCAGTGGTGGCAGGCGGAACTCAATTCCCTCCTGGCGACCGAGTGCAGGTACTTCCCGAAGCAACCGTGCCCGGAAAGCACCTGCGTCAGACGGAAGGAAACGGTCCCGTGCTGCCGCCCTGCCCACTCGAGGATGACCGGCTGGAAAGCCTCCACGGCGGCAAAGCCAGCGCGTGGAGTCACTAGCCGGAACGACCAACTAGCCATGGTGGCTCGACGGGCGGCTTCACGCCACTCGCGCACCTCTTCGGGCGGAGGGCGAAAGCCACTCTCCGCCCGATATTCAGCCACCCGTCGATAAACTTCGGCGAGCACTTCCGCCTCCAAATCCCACAGGGGTGTTCCGGCCAAGTCGCACGCCGCCTCGGTCGACACCGTGCGGTATACGCGTATGGCTCTGACCACCAATACCCTCTGAGGCCGTCAGAGGCGAGCCTTATTCAGGGCAGTCAGAGCAGCCGTCACACCTGTGCACCATACAGCGCCATCGACCGGACCACCCCCGTGTACAGGTGTCGCGTTGCGACGCTGGCTCCACCCAATTAGGCAAAAGTCGCCCATGACATGAGATTCGCCCGTCGACCAGCTTCGGACCAAGCTGTCGGAAGTGCTCGTCGAAGAGCCACCTACCGTCAAGGATCAGGCCCAGAAACCTCATCTGGGCCCGAACCGGTACGAGGACCGAGTTGACCTCTATGGAGGCGCCAGGGGCGGACCACGACGGAGCCCATGAAATAACAGGGCCACCGTCTTGTCCAGGGCGACCCGTAAGCCCAGCGCCTCGATGCGCCCGACCACCAAAAAAACACCCCTGGTAGCCAGGCGCGCCGCCTCTTAGAAATTCGCCCCCCGGGCTGTGACAAGAGTATCATCGGCGTAACAAATTACGCCCAGCCCGGGGGGCAAACGACTTCGAATGACCCAGTCGTACCCCACGTTCCACAGGAGTGGTCCAAGGACAGACCCCTGCGGAACGCCGCACGACATAGGTCGCCGTCTCAAGACGCCCTCTCGGTCCTCGTACACGACGGTACGCTCTTCTAAATAGTCTGCCAGCAGCCGCCTCGGGTACTCTGGCACCCCGTGGTACTGGAGTGCTTCCCTGATGCAGCTAAATGGCAGACTATTAAAGGTATAGTCCACCATTACAATAATAATCAATAGGACAAATTACGATGTTAGTATCGCAAATTAACTTCAATTTTCTTTCCGTGTACCTACCTATTATTTACATAAAAGTAATGAGTCCTTCTCATCACATATTTTGCGCTATTTCACAATAATATTTGTAACCGTGCTAATAATAACTAATTTTGGCGGAACCCTGACGACTATCCTACGGAACCCCTAGGTTACGCGGAACCCAGTTTGGGAATCCCTGCTCTAATCTATACTGGGACCCTTAAAATTCTAACTATCAAGACATTTTTGGGATCTATAGGCAATAAGAAACCTTTACATTTTAACATTTTCCCTAATAGGGTACCGGTATAGAGTAGGTTACATATTTATAACAAAGAATTGGTAGTAGCAACGTTTTAGTGTATAAAATATCCCTTTCTACATACACAAGAAAAACCATGAGATGTTTGCTCTGTTGAAGAATTAAGATAATTACCATTGTATTAAGTTTAAAAATAACTTTCTAATGTTCTTAGAACCAGAGACTCGGGTAATAATTAAGCAAATGTGCTTGCGACTCACTTCTTAGAAAACAAGCGTTGTATGTACAACAATAGTAGAAGTACATAGCTGTCAGGTGCTCTGACATGTAAACTGAAGGCACATTCGGGCAGAAATTCCCTTTGTGTGATATAAGTAAGCGTTTTATAGAGAAAGTATGAATAGGGTCTGACATGTTGTTTAGTGTGCACTCCTGTAATTTAAGGCTTCTACGTGCTTAGCGACGGTCAGGTGGAGTTAAAACAGTGTTACCAAAATCAAATTACGGATTTATCTCAGCTGTTTTTGGGATAGCACTCAAAAGGAATGGACTTCATAATTTTGTGGGACTAACAATTGCAAGTGATTCGATTTAGATATAAAACCTGAACATTTTATTTTAGACTTTGGCAAATTTCAAAATGGGAATTTGGGCTAGTTTAAAGTCAAGTCTATTTTGGTTAGTGTCAGTTGCGTGTTGGAACTATACAGCCATCGGGGACCATTCTGATCGTCAACGAGGCCAGACGAGGATGTTCACTCGTCAGTAAATGAAGTAGTTAGATTGCCGTGCTTTTCTAATACAATATAGCTTAAAGCTTCTGTATTTCAGATAATCCCGCTCAAGGTCACGCGCGGCGAGTGTGGTACCTACTATTACATTTGGCTTGGCACCGACTTCAAACCTATGAATAGGTAGCACATACAAATAAAGTTGTTTTATACTTTTTGAAGTCGGTTTTTTTAAACGAAGTTTTTTTTAAATAAATATTTTCGCCCTATCGCTTTGAAAGTGAAGAAACAAAAATTTATCGTTGTATCAGTTTAGGTTAAGATTACTATCACTATTTCTTGTGAACCATTCAATATCATGTTTATAACCTGAACCTATATTTATCCTTAAATATCATGCCTTAATTGTTACCTGTTGTAATTGCCCTAATAAATAAATTCCTATATACAATTTTACTATCTACACTCTGTACTCAGTTGACGGCAGTAGGCTGCTCCCCAAACACTCTAAATTGTTTGATTACTTGAACTTGCTGAATGCCACAAGAAAGTTTTAGTTGTAGTTTTAAAACTCACCATAAAACTTATCGGAAAGTTTTAACATTTGTATTTAAATGTTAGGAATTGTACTCATTTCTTGGATCAATGCTTCAGAAATTACTTTGGACATGTAAGTGTCTGGCTAAGTTTTTTTTTACATTTATATTTTTGCAAATCAGATTATTTTGTGTAAATAAATAAATGTAAGAAATGAAATAGTTTTTATTAGATAAGTGCAAGAATTGAGAAATTACAACCTCTTCTTTCTTTACTTTTTATGAATAAAAATATAAAATATGCATAATATATTGTCTAGATGTCAAGTTAAGTTGTGTGTGTAGTCACAGTCACTGCAACTGAAACCATATTTCGTATAATTTATCAAAACTGATACTATGTATTTGTCATTCCGTTTAATTACCATCTATGTGTAAACACACGTGTGACACCTAAACAATTAATGAAATATTACTAAATTAGTATTTAATAGACAGTCTTAAATCTGCTAAGAAGACCACACACACACGCACACACACACACACACACGCACATACACACTCTGATACACAAACTGTACACGTACATAGGCATACGCACGCACACATTATCACAGACAAAATATATACTACACACTATTAATATGGTTGATGCCTATAATACAGGCTTCGAGCCTAGTTCGAAGTATTTACTTGCTAGAAGTGATCATCAATACCTATTGTCATTACTGCTGTTATATTTTTTTCCTACTTAAAAGGCCGGCAACGCACTTGTTACGCATCTGGTGTTGCGGGTGTCCATGGGCGCGGTAATCGCTTACCATCAAGCGATATGTCTGCTCATTTGCCCCTTATCCCATAAAAAAAGTGAAAAATCAAAATGCAAGTTTCAGTAGATGAACCATATTGTACCAACCCTCATGATATTGTAACATGGGTTTCAAATAAATAAACTTATCCTAAAATAGAATTATCCAGCTCTCTAGTGTTTGTAAAAGCAAGATGGTATGATTTAAACCTTTCCGATTCTGATGACTTTACTATAGCGCAATGAAAACACTGAATGAAGAAGTATATTAATAAAAAAATTGCTTTACAAAATGCTTGATGTAGTTGTTTTATATGCAACCACCTTAATATCGGTTACATAGTGTGCATACAAATAACTCGAACCCTGTTAAAAAGTGTTTGTAGTTACCACAGTTGTGTAAAATGATACAAAAAGTGTTAACCATGCACCAACGTTATAAAAGCCGTATGCAGTTCGCAATTACTAAAAATCTGAGTACATTGTCGTGTAGTCTCCGTTGGAATTCCGCGGAGTCTTTGTTACCGCCTCATGCAATAAAATATTTCATTACTGTGTGAAACATCCCGACGTCTCGCATCGTGTTGAGTCATACTATACCGCGCAGCTTGTATTGCACTTTGGCGAATGCGGAATTGTGTTTTTGACGATCTGATGTGAGCTGGATATTAAACTAAAACGATACGAAATTAAATTTTTCTTTAACTTGTTGTAGGCATGACTTAATATCAGTAGAAGATTGTGCACTAGAGTTTTGAAAATAAGTTCCAAATCTCATGAGTTATGCTCCATTTTTAACTGACTTCCAAAAAGGAGGAGGTTCTATGTTCCTCTGTATGTATATATATATTTTTTAATGTATGTTCACTGATTACTCCGTCAATTGTGGACCGATTTTGAATTTTTTTTTTGTATTCGAAAGGGTATGCTTTCGAAGTGGTCCCATTGTCACCATATCAGGATCAGATGATGGGATCCCATGGAAATCGAGGGAAAGCATCTTTTTTTAGGCACATACTATGTTTTTCGCATATTTTCTGAAGTTACACCGGTATTTGAGTCTGGTAGTCATCATTTTATGATGATGAGCTGATGATGTAAGGTACAACTCCTTACCGGTTAGGAGTTGGAGGATTAATCTTTAAATTTATACGTACCTAAATAACTTTGGTCGTATACTTTCAAGTCATTTAGGTGAGCTGATGATAGAAGGTTAAACTCTTCAACAGTTAGGGATTAGAGGATGATTTTAAATATTTTATTTTTACACGTACGTTCTATACGTACGTGTAATTATTTAAAAAAAACCGACTTCCAAAAAACATCCAACGAAAACTCTCTGCCAAAAAAACACTTAAAAGCGTAAAATAAACTGGTTCTTCATAAATTGCCTATACCTAATTCTTTATTCATTTAAATAGTAGTATTATATATATATAAAATGACAGCGTGCTGTCGTGTTTCGTTGGTGAGTGCGAGACCGGAGGCCCAATTAGTCTAGTCAACAAGTTCCATACTTGTTGACTAGACTAAAAGATGCAGAAGCATCACTAGGCCGCCATGGTGTGGGTCGCCATGCTGCATTGTCTGCATTCGCAGTGAGCATGGTGACCACTACTCTTGGATTCTGCTTATGCTTTCCATCAGGCAGAGTAGAGTCATTTTGGCGGGCCAAACATAAAAAAAAATAAAAAACATATAATGTGTGCTAGGTACCTAGAATCTGTTTGAAGTCGGTGCCAAGTGACTATCGCTTAGACTTTTGTAATTGTTCGTTTGTATTCTTTTTGGCTTAGCACCGACTTCAAACAGATTTTAGGTACCTAGCACACATTATAATACTACTATTTAAATGAATAAAGAATTCGGTATAGGCAATTTATGAAGAACCAGTTTATTTTACGCTTTTAAGTGTTTTTTTGGCAGAGAGTTTTCGTTGGATGTTTTTTGGAAGTCGGTTTTTTTTTTTATAAAAAGATTTTATTTTTCAGTTTTTAGTGCAAACAATCGTAGGTAAGTAGTAAGTTGAACTATTTCATCAAATTTCATCATCAAGAATACAAATGAAGGTCTAAACGTACGTGTAATATTGAAATCATCCTCTAATTCCTAACTGTTGAAGAGTTTAACCTTCTATCATCAGTTCACCTAAATAACTTGAAAGTATACGACTGAAGGTCTTTAGATACGTATGAAGTTGAAAGAATTATCCTCCAACTCCTAACCGTTGAGGAGTTGTACCTTCCACCTTCCATCATCAGCTTACCTAAATAATTTGAAAGAATACGACTAAAGGTAACATATATACATCTGATATTTAAAGATTTATCCTCCAACTCCTAACCGTTAAGGAGTTGTACCTTACATCATCAGCTCATCATCATAAAATGATGACTACCAGACGCAAATACGGGTGTAACTTCAGAAAATATACGAAAAACATAGTATGTGCCTATAAAAAATGAGAGTTTCCCTCGATTTCCCTAGGATCCCATCATCAGATCCTGATATGCTGGCAATGGGACCACCTCGGAAGCATACCCTTTCGAATACAAAAAAAAAAATTTAAATCAGTCCACAACTGACGGAGTAATCGGGTAACATACATAAAAAAAAAAAAAATTCATACAGTGGAACATAGAACCTCCTCCTTTTTGGAAGTCGGTTAAAAATAATTATTATTCTTTTTAATATAATCTTAATTTGTATTCTTTCATATGAATCGTTTTATTGAGTAGTCACCCACTAAGAAAATAATTTTGGAATTTCTATCCCTAAGGGGGTGAAATAGGGCTTGAAAGTTTGTACGAAAGTCCGTCATTTTTTAAGTTAGAAACATGAAACTTTATCTTTGGGCTACTGATTAAAAATGAGTAGATACGTATTTAAGCGTTTCTAGATATTCTACCCCTAAAGGGGTGAAATAGGGGTTGAAAGTTTGTGTGGTCGTCCGTCATTTTTTAATTCAGGAACATGAAACTTTATCTTTGGGCTACTGATGAAAAATGAGTAGAAATGTATTTAAGCGTTTCTGGATATTCTACCCCTAAGAAGGTGAAATACGGGTTAAAAGATTGTACAAAAGTTCGTATTTTTTAAAGTTAGAAACGTGAAACTTTATTTTACTTTATAGACAAGAATTGGCACATAGCAGTTCATGAAGAGCCAGTTTATTTTACGCTTTTTAGTGTTTTTTGGCAGGGAGTTTTCGTTGCATGTTTTTTGGAAGTCGTTTTTTTTATATAAAAAGTTTTTTTTTAAGTATCGTGGACATCTAACACACAACGCCATCTATACTTTGTCCATTCGTTTATTTTCTTTTTGACAGCTCACGCCTATAAATTCTTATAACTCGCTCTTGGCAGAGCGGTCGTGATCACGTAGAGTGCACATTGGTTGTGGAGGCGGACAAAGCCCCTTGTACAACTTCCCGCCATCTCACCCTGTCAGCAGACTGCCGGCTGCAGTCAGACACGCGGCTTCCGATTGTGGACCTCACCTGGTCGGTCCAGCGCATGGGTGCCCTGCCGCGGAGTCTGATCCCCTCCACCTTTCCCTGCACTACCAGTCGCTCTATTGAGTCACTATTCTGTCTAGAGACATGGCCAAAGTACTGCAGTATGCGCGACCGTACTATGTGTCAACCATAGTACGGCCTATAAATTACCATATTTTTTTTCGGAATTATGTACTACAGTAATGTCGTGACGTTTATTGACGGTGACGGTACTTTAGTGAAGTGGTCTGTGCATAACAAACAACCACAGACTATAAAACAGTACTTGAAATACGATAAATCGATCATATGATAAAAATAATTTGATTTCTTGTAAGTATTTTTTCTGTAAATTTAATAAAAAGGAAATAAAAATAGTATCTATGACTCCAAGATTGAATTTTTGCAAGGAATCAAGTTGAAATCTTGGAATTTAGGATCAAACCAAGAGTAAAGAGCAATGACTGTTAGATTTCGAACGTCATTGTAATGGCAACATTTTTGATTGTCACTTTTCTTGTTTGACGTTTTGACGTTTGAGGTTAGGACAGTACGTTGAGACGCTTGTGATCGGTCGAGCAAGAGCTTCGTATTTGACTGCCGGTTTAAGTTAATTTAATTGTTATTTAGCTAATTGTCGATTCAACCCGGTCCCTTTAGTGGTTTACCGTTATGATTGGTCTGATTTGGACTCGCGAGTTTTGTAGTCACGTCATAGGCGCGATCCGTGATAGCTGAATCGGGTGTCTTGTAATTACGAGATTTCGGGAGCCCGCAAGCTTTTTAGGCGGATGTATGTGTGACGACGCAGAGAGGAAACTACCCAAGAGATCTCTTGGAACGCCGATATCAAGGAATTCACACATCCCCGGTAAGTGCATGATTACATTAGTTTAGAATAAGAACACGGTGAATCGCCGTAAAGGTTGATTGCTCTCGCTAGTGAATTAGGTTAGCGATTTAATGCCTGTACAAATGGGCCCTACTAGCATTATAAACTTCCCAAGGTGAACGTTGCATTGGCGAGAGAATTGAACAATAACTCTGTTCATTCATCTAATTTACAGATTTATTTTTTATATTTTTGTTTATTTCTTACATAACATAAAAAACTAATAAAGGACTAATTAATATTTCAACAAAAAAATCTTTAATTAAATCGATTGAAAGTTCTTCATAAATAAAATCGCTATTCGTTTCAAATTGAATCGGTAATGGGTGAGGGCGTCACTAATTTCAAAATTTCTTGAACTGTCAAAAAGAAGAAAGAATATAAATACATACATACTTTTTTTCTAAATACATAGGTACATATTATACATAGAAAACACCCAAACTCCGAAACAAATATTTGCAGATCATACAAACATTTGGACCGACCCGGGAATCGAACTCGAGAGCTCAAGCACAGCAGTCGCATACGCTACCACTGCGCCACCGAGGCAGGTTCCATAGCAACTTGGTTTCCAAAAGTTAGAGGTACGTTCTATAAATCATTCTAATACCTAAGTACATGATGTTCTAAAAACCGGATATATCAACTGCTGAACGTAGGTCTTAAAAGCCGGGTGTAAATACTAAATTGACTGCATCCCAAAAGAATTAACTTAGGATCTACATATTGCTAAATACCGTTAATTCATAATTCCCAAGAACTTTAGTTTTATTGTTAGTATAAAAAGCGATTGGTATTGCTGTGAATATTTGAATAATAACCTTATATGCGGAAGATACAAAAGTATGAAAATAATATTCCAATGACAGTATCATTCACATGTTGTTACCCTTTCAAAAATATAAAAAGGTAAAAGAAAACGCTGTGTAGGAATCTCGAGGGATAAAGATGATCCTTCGCTAACAATGCAGTGCTCCTTCAAGGAGCCACGGACAGTTGACCGCAAACCCCTTTGATCTTCGTAATAAAACCCTCATTACTTTTTAATTCCTATAAAATTTCACGTTGATGAGTTTTACTTAGTTTGATCCTTTGAGTACGTTTAAAATGAACTTTTTGTTAGTAATTATGTTAGATGTTTTCTTAAGTCTTAATGGTCGCTCCTAGATTGTTTGATGAAGTTTGTTGATGCGATTGCCAGTATGTTGGATGGCTTTTAATACTTTTATATTGTTACATCAGCTTTTCCCTAATCGATAATGGGCTACCATTGAATGATTTAATTAAAATGTTTAGTAGACACGAGAGCTATTTGCAAATAGGTTGCGGTCTGTGGTTCCACCACAGTCATGCGGGTTTCTACAATGAAATAATCTAATTTCTAACTGTTTAGCGCTTTATTTTTGATGTGTTAAAATGAAAATTGTGTAGTTGTACTCAGTTCTAAATCATTATGTGTTGTTAATAAATAAATTAAATTAAAAAGCTTTTTAAAAACATTTTTTTACTGGAATGCCTCGAGACGAATCAAACGATTCCAAACTCGATGATGTTGCGACGTTTCTTTACAGAGTTCCTATGGCCACCTTCCAGCTCCAGCATCAGATCAGCTCCATGTAATTACAATATTGAATTGTCACGCTGTATACCTTTGCTTGCAAAATTTCAGCAAACTCGGTTGAAGATTTCTGCTTCAAAACTGAGTTGCAATATTCCAACCGAACCTACAAGCAAACATACATACATATATTGCAAGTTAATAAAAAGTTTGTAAAAAAACTGACCTTTGCCAGCTTCTTAGTTTGCGTCTGTCAGGTATCGCACTAAAAGTAGCTTAAGTAACTCGCTGATAATGAAGCTGCCTATTGGTGAAAGAATTTTTAAAATTGGTTTAGGTGGGTTAGTGGTTCAGATGGTTATCTAGACATCCTAGCTTGAAAGCTATGGTTTTGTAAACGTGGGCTACAACCATACAACCGGTAGACCCTTCAACGAAATGGGTTAGTTCAAAGCGTCGGCGATGAAGAGAAATTGGTATTCCGTTACAGAACACTACATTCGTATGAAATGAAGCGTTCGTCCATACTCAATTGGCATCACCACATTCAAATACTGTAGGTTGGGTTGCGCCACATCTGCAGCAATCCAATAACAGAATACTTAAATGAATAATACAAAATTTTAACAAAAAAAAAAACGACTTCAAGAACGACCAAATTGAATTGGGCCCACACAGGAAGCACCAGTTTTCAAATAAAAAAGAATAAGAACCTCCTCCTTTTTTTTAAGGTCGGTTAAAAAGAACCTTTTCGGTGTTTGTATCGACTAAAAAGTTATAATTATGAGTACGCGGATAACTCAGGCCATTTACTCGTATCAGAGACTAGAAAAAATAATGCTAGTGATCGAAAAAAAGAGGTAATTGATCAATGAGGTCCTAATGTTAATAAATGTTCTGGAGTTCAGATAAATAAAACTCGCTGACCGATATTGCGTGAGTTGTCTTTTCTTAAAAAAATATATAATACTCGTACTGTACATACAACTGAGTTATGTAAATTTTAAAATCACATTAGGATCTAAAATTAAAAATATCCAAATTTCTATAAGATATAAAACTAAAGCATTTCCTACTAGACACAAAAATTAGTACAGCTAAACAGAGGAAACGATAAAAATAAAATAACATTACATGAAGATTTTATTACATAATGATTTCACGTGTTTCTGTGGATTCAATAAAAATAGCAATATCTGGGAATTTGATCGTCTTTAGACAAACGCTAGAAGTGAAGGCTGCATGCAACATAAACAGAACCTTAACATATTGTACGAGCAGCTTAAACTTTAATAAAAAACATCGTCTCTCGGGGAGTCAAAATAGAATATTCCGTCGAGTTCGTTAGCAGCCAACTAAATGAGCTTGCCTCATTGGCTTCGGACTCAATAAACCCTACTACAATTGTGGCATCACAGGGGATTAGATTGGTTTTTTGCTATACCATATTTAAAGCCGAATTGTACATTAAATATGTTCATACTTGCATTATAAATTCGAAATTAACTTAGTCTGTCTGTTATGGTTTCACGGTTAAACCGATTACAATGAAATTTGGCATGGAGTTACTTAGATTCTTGAGAAATGCTATATGTTACTCTTTACCGCGATAACCAACGTACAGGCAGGCGAAACCGAGGGTAAAAGCTAGTATTATTAATATATATTTGTTGGAACGGTCAATAGTACGGGAGCTGATTTGACAGCGAGACGCAAGCGATGAAACGTCATTGCTGCGGCAGAGTCTAGATAAATGTTCGTGCGGTCCGGGCAGAACTTACTTACCGATCGGCCACCGCGCGCTCGCTGTTTCCATTTTTAGTTACTTACTTGATAATAAAGATTATTTGTTTGTACCTACTTCGTTTTATGCCTCAAAAAATACTCGTTTCCGACATATTTATGAAGATGTAACTACCGCCGCCAATAGACACCAACATCTCAGATTCTCAATCTCAAGACCCACGTACGTTGCCATCTGAAGAGTGCTTCTTCGCCCTAGAATGATGAAGAGAAGCATCCAGTAACCTGATAAAGTTAAAACATAAGACTTAACTGTTCAGGTAATACCTGTTTACTGTGAGATCGTGATATCCTCCTAGAGAGCTAGCTCATTTCTTTTTTTGGACGCATGGTTCTCTCTGACAGTATCAAAATTACTGATTGAATGTTCTCCACACATTAGTTCTCCAATCGATTTAGTACAGCAAGTTTACAACCACAGTTGGCTACACGTGGTATTTTATTTGCTCGAAAGTATTTTCTAACTAAGCGGTTGGCTCGCGAAATTCGAAACTCGCTGAAATTGAGCAATGTTTGATTTGGGCACGTTCAATTCAAAATCTATTTTCATTTCCTGGCTTGAATTCATTTCCATTTTAATTTGGTTTCTGTCGCTCTTGATGTATTGATTGCTCACTTAACATCTAGAAATTACTGTGCAGCATTGTTGTCTTTAATTGTGAGGTGAATGAGAAAGGCAATAATGTATGTCCTACTGGATTAAACGTTTCTTTATAAGATAACATTATTGAAATACTTTGAAACACTCAAGACAATGACTATTATAAATATGAATGTAGTAGTATGTTTGTTACACTTTCACGCAAAAACTACTTAACCGATCATCATGAAATTTTGTACACATATTCTTGAAGATATCAGAAGTAACATAGAATACTTTTTATTAAATGCGAGCTAGTATCTATTAATATTAATCTCCAATAGCTACTAATAATAATAATAACCTTATATATCACCGTCAGCTCACAAACCGAGCAACACTTTTACTATTGTAACCAAACTACTAATAAACATACATTTCGAAATATATAGTCAATAGTCATACATACATATATTATAGGCCCGGGCATAAAAAAAATATCATGCTAGTTACAAAATTATTAGTCCTGGATGGGACTCGGGCTTAGCAGTCGGGATCACTAACCACTAGGCCACTTGACCCGTCTGTGGAGGTGTTAAAGGAATCAAGATCACTCAAATCCTTTGTTATTTGATTTTAACTCGATAATATTTGATGTAACTCTGAATATGTACCTGTTTTTGTTATATAATTTTGACATTGAATCAACTGGTATAAAACAGTCCATTGTTGTACGGCGCCTAGATCCTTATATACCATCACTCGCGCAGTAAAAACTAAGATTTGCATCAAAATTGAATGTACGATTGCTAACTCGATGTTAAGCGTTTCTCTTACCCTTTCTCTTCTTCTCTTCTCATTATCATAACGGGAAAAAATATAGAACTACGCCTTATTAAATAAAGAAATGCACCCTTCTGCTTCTGAGTGAAGCAGTGTTCTAAAAAGTTGTCTTACACGTGTCGAAGTTCTAGAAAAAAACAAAATTTCAAAGTTTTTTAGTAACTTAAGAAATATTTATTTACAAGCTTTCTTTTTTATAAAGAAACTGGAATGAATTGAAACAAATGGTCACGTTTTTATTGTCATTTTATCCTTAACGTTAAACAAATACTGAATACTTTTTAAGTCACATTAACAAAACAGCTCTATGTGTTTTTGATATAAATTTGTATTGTATTTACTTTTTATTTTATTATCAATACAACTGCATAAGGTATAAAGGTGCATGAGGTAAATCCTGATTAAACTTAGTTACAAAGCCAGCTTATTAACTGCGACAGTACTAAATCCACCTTGATTAAAGAGTTGTTTAACAGTGAGTTGCAAGCTGCAACTAAGAAATCTGTAAGTAAATAGAGACGCAATGAATCACGGGTAACCGTTTTCCGATAAGGAGTGGGCTCTCGGTGGCCCGATAGTTGGCGAGCCTTGTTTTATTGTGCCACTATTTTCACTCTATCGCCAGTGAACGCAGCTCGGGCGGAAACTGAGATAAAGTCGCGACCTCACTGTAATATACAACCGTTGTGTGCTCGACTACCGCGCTACAGAACTTCGCGATCCGTACTAAGTATTCGACTTGGATATAATGTATCGTATATTATTAATTATATTTATAACAAACACATCTGGTTTCAGAGCATCTACAAATTGAAACAAGCTAGTGTTATCTAAATAAGATTGTCTGTAAGAGTGAGAAACGCAAGAAAACAGTGCGTGTTGTATTTTAGGGTTGTTATAACAGCACTGTAGGATTGTATTTTTTTTTCTGTGGCTTCATAAACCCATGTAGGTAGGCTGTAGGTAGTAGAGCCACGCTGATTTCAGCACGAATGGGCCGGCTCGACCGGGGCGGTACTACCCTCGCACAGAAAATCAACGTAAAATGACAGCGATCGTGCTGTCGTGTTTCGTTGGTGAGTGCGAGACCGGACGCCCAAATAGTCTAGTCAACAAGTTCCATACTTGTTGACTAGACTAAAAGATGCAGCAGCATCACTAGGCCTCCATGGTGTGGGTCGCCATACTGCATTGTCTGCATTCGCACCACTCTTGGATTCTGCTTATGCTTTCCATCAGGCAGAGTAGAGTCATTATGGCGGGACATACATAAAAAAAAAAAAAAAAAAAAAGAAAAAAAAAATGGGGCAACATTTTGTGTGACCCACAAAAGAACACGAACCCGACTATGGCCCGGTATGACTACCTAATAAGTTTTGAATTTGATTGAATTCATCATACGAGGCTTATATAAAATAGTATTACTTTAAATATACAAAACCAATGGTCGCCTACAAAAAGAGAAACTTGAACTCTTTGTAAGTGATATTTTATGTCCTCTACCAGTTTTTGGATAGAACATTCATCAAAAGATTATCACGTTGATTTTCGTGTTTTTACCGATAACTCTTATTCTCTACTAGGTTAAAATTCCCTATTTTGTTTAAGATTTTAATTGTAATGACGTATGTTATTATTGGAAGTGTTATAGTCGGTTAAAACCATTTAATTAAGATCTAAGAATTAGCATTGCCATTCAACGTGGCAATGCTGGCAGTCTTTTGGGACGCTACCAGTGCCAGTAGGCGATGACGCGGTTTTTTGACGCATGTATGTAAATATTATTATTGTTTTTACATTATTATTTGCTAGTATTTTAATTTAATTTTAATATATAATGTACATGTATAAGTTTAGACTAAAAATAAAAATATCTGTTGTGAAATGAAAAGTACCGCAATGAACAACTTCCAATAAAGTAAACGAGTGCTAGCATCAATTATTGAGCTGCAGTATGTCAAGTATTATCACTTAAACGGAGGATTCTCTCTTTGTATAGGAGAAAAATAGTACAACTTTTTCCTCAGTTTTCTCCAGAAAATATTAAAGTATGACGAAAAATATTCTCCAGAAAGTAATGACTGCACGGTTGGCCTAGTGGTCTACTGCGCCAAGTGTTGTAGGTTCAAATCCCACATGGGATAACGCTTTGTGTGATCCACAAGTTGTTGTTCTGAGTCTGGGTGTTCTTTGTGTCCGTTCCATGTATGTTTGTAAAGTCCCCCGTGATACAGGATGTATATTCCTAATGCGGGAGTTGCCTAGAAAAAAAAACATATAAATAGTCAAATTTTACTATATAAAATGAGAATGAGAAAGCGAGAGAATTAGAAAATGTAAATTGGGATCTTGAAAATGTTGATACGCACAAACATCATCTATTTTTTTTTGATAAATATACGTTAGTGTTACAGAATGAAACTGTTTGTCGTTTCCGTCGTATTATAGGATGTAATACCCTTTTTATCTCGACATCACTTCGAGATTGAATGCTAGTATAACAACTTCCGCATTAAGCAATTTATTCTTTTCATGAGAGACCTTTACAAAATATAGAATTAAGGATATGATATTCTTAGAAGAAAATTTGCTGAATTATTTGTTGGGTCTATAATATAAGTTCTCACTTATTTTTCTGGTCTTAGATCGTACAAATAATTGTATTGATGTAGAAGATAAATGAATTATTCATTCTCAATTTATATAGTACTAGCTTTTGCCCGCGGCTCCGCCAGCGTTTATGTCGGTATTTAAATTTTAAAAATCCCTATAAATTTTAACTTATTATGTTATTCCGATGTCTTAGCTATATTACTGCAAAGTCTCATGAAAATCCGTTCAGTAGTTCTTGCGTGAAAGTTCAACAAAGACACATTCTTACAAACTTTCGCATTTATAATATTAATAGGAAGGACGTAATTTGAGAACAACTTTGTAAAAAATAAAATAAGGTAAACTATTGAAAATAAAAAAAAATCTAATGAGATATGAACGTAAAAGTCATTTATAAATTTCTTAATGTATGATGCAGTATGTATGACACACATGCATACTCCATCAAAGCAGTATGCATGTGTGTCTATACAAGATCATACCAAAAAAGAACATTATGTTAGTTCAATAGTATTTTTTTTCTCTTATTCAGACAATTTACTTCCTCGGAGGCGCAGCGTATGATACTGTTGTGCTTGAGGACTCCGGTTCGATTCCCGGGTCGCATCAAATGTTTGTAAGATCAGCAAATATGTGTTTCAAAGTTTGGGTGTTTTCTAGGTATAATATGTGTCTCTTAAATATGGATATATATACATACATGTCGGAGACACAGGAATAAACGAGAACATCAATGACAGATACAGCCAATCTGGACTAAAGCCAAACACTAATCACTACTAAACGTATACAAATTAACTTAAACACCATCAGCAACCCCCACGAGGGGGTTGGGGCAACGCTCACTCCTCCGCGGTGCCCTGTGGAATTCGCCTCCTAGGCTAGTAATTCCCCCACTGATAAATATAGCCTCGTACATGTTACATAGTTAAAATAGCACATCACTACGGACATGGCACATCCCTAGTGACGACATTCATTCCTTCCTTCCTGTTAATGGTCGACGAATGTTCCATAAGAATTATATATATTGTGTTCATCATCAAGCCTTTTCATTTCAAATACAACCAACAGAAAATATAACATGGTGTCAGAAGTAAACTAAAAGAAAAATCGCCGAGAGTTCACAGTACGTAAATAACACTTTTGCACTTTATTACGCATCATGACGGAACCTCGTGGCGTACCAACAATGAAAACAGAGAAAAAACACAACAATCTCTCAGGGCAGATTGCTCCATTAAATGTAAGAAGCACTAATATGCCACTCGAATGGAAAAATTGGCTTACTAAGTTCAAAATTTACCTACGAGCACACAACCTAGAAAATGAAAATGATCAAAGGAAAGTTGCAATCCTACTCCATTACATAGGCGAGGACGTTCTAGCAATATTTCACAGCTTCAATCTAGACATAGACCAGGTTGGTTTTGATGCACTTTGCTCCAGATTTGATAGTCACTTCTTACCTCAAGTGAACATTACCATGGAAAGACACACACTATTCAACAGACGACAACGCACCGATGAATCTATCGACGATTACGTGACGGATCTTAAAAATATAGGCAAACAATGCGGCTTAGAGAAGCTAGAAGATAACTTACTAAGGGACATCTTCAGTTTAAACCTCAACCCGAAGAATCAATATATTAAAGATAAGATATTAGTGGAGAAACCTATTGATCTCAATGCTGCAGTTCAGCTGGCGAAACAACTAGAAATTACCAGATCTCAAGCTAGAATATTAGAAGACCCAATGATAGGACATGTTACAGCCAATTCTCAGTCCAGTCGATGTGATCCAAGACTCAGAAGAAAGAAGACACCAAACTTTCGGTCAACTTCACATTCACAGTCCAGAAATGGTCAGGCGTGCACAAGATGCGGACAAATCCATCGTTACAAGTGTCCAGCCAGAGGCGTCAAATGCAAAAAATGTGGCAAGTACAACCACTTTGCCCAAGTATGTAGGTCTGTTAACCTAATTTGTAATAATACCACGGTTGATAAGCATTCAGCATGTAATAGTAATTTAAATTGAGTCTTTCTAAATACTATAGCTATCAGCATGGTCAACTGTCAGTCATGGACAACAGAGCTTAATATAAACAATAAAAATATAGATTTCATACTCGACACAGGTGCAGACGCTAACATTATTTCAGCAAAAACATTCAGTCAGCTCACTATACCTCCTGAACACATTAACAAGAGTAGTCATACACTATGCACATTCAGTGGAGAAGTCATTCCAACTATTGGTCAAATCACATTGCCAATAAAACATTATAGCAACACTAAAAACATAAGCTTTTATATCGTAGACTTACAATGCAAAAACATTCTAGGTAGGGATACATGCAAAGACTTAAACTTAATAAAAAAAGTCAATAAGGTAGGATTTAAACCACAGTTACCTACAGATTTAACTACAGGAATTGGTTGCATTAAAGATGTGGAGGTAGACCTAAAGTTAAAACCAGATGCAACACCTGTCATAGCTGCCTGTCGCAGAGTCCCGTTTCAAGTAAGAAATCAACTGCAGGCAGAGCTCAATGACCTGGAAAATTCAAATATAATACAAAGAGTGGAAGAACCAACTGAATGGGTAAGTCCTATAGTTCTTACAACTAAGAAAAATGGTAGGCTCAGACTTTGTATTGATCCTAGGCAATTAAATAAATCTATTATGAGATCTCATTACCAACTTCCAACTCTAGATGAGATAAAGTCTGAACTTGCTGGCTCCAGATACTTCACTACCTTAGATGCAAATAAAGGTTTTTGGATGCTAAAATTGTCAGAAAAGTCATCAAGACTGTGCACATTCATAACTCCTTTTGGACGTTATAGGTTCACACGTTTACCTTTTGGCATTAATGCGGCTCCAGAGATTTTTCATAGAGAAATGATAAAACAATTTAATGATATTGAAGGTGTTAAAATAATGATGGATGATTTTCTTATCTATGGAAAGACTTTGGAAGAGCATAACAATACATTACAAAAAGTGTTAGACAGGGCTCGTTCAATCAATTTAAAATTCAATTCAGAAAAGTCAGTCATTTGTGCAGACAAAGTCAAGTATTTAGGACACATTTTTAGTCAATGCGGAGTTCAAGTAGACCCTTCTAAGGTGGAAGCTATTATTGAGATGCCTAGTCCTACTTCTATTAATGACCTACAACGATTCATGGGTATGGTTAAATATCTTGGACCTTTCATAGAGAACCTTTCACAAAAAACCTCTCTTTTAAGACAATTATTATCTAATAATAACGAATGGGTATGGACAGAACAACATGAGTTGGAGTTTAAAAATATTAAAACTATTATTAGTTCGTTACCAGTACTTACATACTATGACTCGAATAAAGAGCTAACATTATCAGTCGATGCTTCAAAAGATGCACTAGGAGCAGTTATTTTACATTCTAAACAACCTATAGCTTTTGCTTCTGCTTCTTTATCCAAATGTCAACAAAATTACTCTCAAATAGAGAAAGAACTACTAGCAGTTCTATTTGGTTGCACTAAGTTTCACCAATACATATATGGTAGTTAAATAAAAGTGGAAACTGACCACAAACCATTAGTCACACTATTCAAGAAACCATTATATGATATTCCAGCTAGACTTCAAAGAATCATGCTCAGGATTCAACCATATGACCTAACCGTTAGTTATAAACCAGGTAGATACTTATTTATTGCTGCTACTTTGTCCAGAGCAGCACTTCCTTATAAAGCATTAACTGAGCTTGAAGGAGACATAGACCTACATGTTAATCTATTAATTTCATCATTGTCAGTATCTAAAGATAAATTATTAGAGATTCAGAGTAATAGTAAACAAGATCCTGTTATAAGCAAAGATATGCATTACTGTCATGAGGGCTGGCCTGAACATAAAAAATCAGTTTCTCGAGACCTTAGAATATACTTTTCACTTAAAGACCAATTACATGTCATGAACAATTGTTTATTCAAAGGTGATTGTATTGTTATTCCTGAAAATATGAGGGAATATACTCTGAAACTAATACATGAAGGCCATCAAGGTATTAATAGTTGCATGAGTCGTGCTAAGTCAACAGTCTATTGGCCTCACATTAATAATGATATTGAAAAGTACATTAATCAATGTTATACATGTCTCACTTACCGTAGAAATAACTCTAAAGAACCAACTATTCATCATGATTTCAAAATGCTACCTTGGAACAAAGTTGGTATAGATATTTTTGAAACTCAAGGGTTAAAATATTTGATTGTAGTGGACTACTACTCTAAATATATAGAACTTGCATTACTTAAATCAGACTCAACTTCTCAGACAATAATTATTCATTTAAAATAAATTTTTGCCAGACATGGTATTCCGGAAGTTATGATCTCTGACAACGGACCACCATTCAATAGCAAAGAGTTTAAATTTTTTACACAGTCTTGGGGAATAAATCACACTACCTCCAGTCCTTATCACAGTAGATCAAATGGTATGGTTGAAAGAGAAATTGGAACTATAAAAAACATGTTAAAAAAATGTATATTTGATAACACAGATGCTTACATAGCATTACTTATGTACAGAAATACACCTAAACAGTCAGGTTATTCACCATCACAGTTATGTATGTCTAGAGAACTACGCACTAAACTTCCTTCTGTAAATGCTTCACTATTACCTAAAGTTGTCGATACTAACAAAATAAAACAACACATTAAAAAACGTCAATCAAAATCATCACTTTATTACAACAAAAACACTAAACCATTATCTAAATTAGAAGCCGGTGACAAAGTTTATTTCAAACACAAACCATTAAACACTTGGGTTCCTGGTACAGTCTCTCACACTGATAACAATCCTCGCAGTTACATTATTCATTCTCCTCAAGGTACTTTTCGTAGAAATCGCGAACACATAATAAAGCCTGTTACTCCCTTGAACACAGTTGAACCTGAAACAGAAACTAATGTTAATTCTAACATAAATATAGATACTAAGAATTTCAATAGAAATACAATTAAAACTACTAGGTCAGGTCGTGTAATTAAACCACCTGTACGTTTTAATGATTATTATTAAGTTTATTTTAAGTGTAAAATTAACAACTTCATTGTATTTTTGTTTTTTTGATCACAAATTATAAATAAGTACATAGCTGTCAAACGTCAAAATAACTGTCAGTCATTGTCAACTATCACTGTCACTGGTATGTCAATCTGTTTTGAAAGCATTCAGTTTTAGTTATGACTTAAAAAAAAAAAAAAGATATATTTAATAATTAAAAAAAAATAATATTGTAAGTAATATAAACGTAAACTGTACTTACTTTAGACAGTACTTACTTCTCTTTAGTCTTGTGTAAACTTAGTCATAGCCTAGAGTATTAAGTTTTTATTTTTTCAAAAAAGGGAAGATGTTACATTGTTAAAATAGCACATCACTACGGATATGGCACATCCCTAGTGACGACATTCATTCCTTCCTTCCTGTTAATGGTCAACGAATGTTCCATAAGAATTATATATATTGTGTTCATCATCAAGCCTTTTCATTTCAAATACAACCAACAGAAAATATAACAGTACACACGATATAAAACACAGAGATACCGACTCATGGAACCGTTCGATAGTGGCAAATGTTTGTAACACTTTTATTATTCGGATACCCTCATTCCGACACGGCCGTCCTGACGTATTACACGTCCTCGTGTGATGTTGAAGGCAGTGCATCATCGTTATCCGCAGAAAAGAAAGAGATATTTTTGTATTGTTCGGCCACTCCTGACCAAGGACATTGGGTACATTATTCCATTTTATCTTCTGTGTAACAACTTCATTTAGGACATTTTCATAAAATAATAGGCTTTTCGTTATCAAATCTGAATGCTAATAGACTTCTCGCTACATACTAAATTAATAACACCAGTAAGTAGTATCGCAACAGTCACCTCACCGTTTATCGCGTTACACATTTTTGGATTATTAACAATATCTAGATGGCCTCTTATTCTACCAATTTCACTTTTCAATGGCCACCTCGCCTTTCAGTGGCCACCTCGCCTTTCAATGGCCACCTCGCCTTTCAATGGCCACCTCGCCTTTCAATGGCCACCTCGTACGAATTTCAAGCGGAGGGTAGTTCGACCGCTCGCCGCGACCGACGATCCGTTACACTCTGGGCAAATGAGATTCAGATCCCACTTCTGATGTCGGAGACACAGGAATAAACGAGAACATCAATGACAGATACAGCCAATCTGGACTAAAGCCAAACACTAATCACTACTAAACGTATACGAATTAACTTAAACACCATCAACAACCCCCACGAGGGGGTTGGGGCAACGCTCACTCCTCCGCGGTGCCCTGTGGAATTCGCCTCCTAGGCTAGTAATTCCCCCACTGATAAATATAGCCTCGTACACACGATATAAAACACAGAGATACCGACTCATGGAACCGTTCGATAGTGGCAAATGTTTGTAACACTTTTATTATTCGGATACCCTCATTCCGACATACATATATTTATATAAGTATTGATATCAGTTGTCTAGTACTCAGCTCAGTTTCGGACTATATGGCGTTGTGTGTTATATGTCCAAAATATTATTAATAGTATTTCCTAAGCAGTCCGACTTTCATTTCATCAATATCCTTGGTATATTGATAATTTTATTCATGTCAGCCTTTTCTACTATGAATTATTAGCTTGGCTGATTAATTTTCTGATGCTTCAACTATTTAAGTTATTTTAAAATAAGGCTTTTGTATCGCTTACACACTTTTCTGCAGTTTTTAGCACTTCTTGTAAATATATATTTTTATGTACAAACATTTTACCCACTGTTAATATGTTGCACGATAACAAAGTCTGTATCGGACCATGAGCAATGAAGGGTTCTTTAGTTTATTAGTGGTGGTAATTATGTTGTTGCGTTACTAAACTAAAACTTGTCTAAAATTGTCTTCTTTTTTATTGTTTTCTTGACATGAGCCCCAAAACGCTGTTTTTGGTTTGTATCTATTAAGGCATGTCTCCTGCTCCTAAAAATAAGGTAAAAAAAAATGGCGATGTAAAATCAGCGAAAACGAAAAAAAAAAACACCGAAATTTGTTGCTTTTTTGTTGCTAATTAGTGGCTAAAAAAATTTTTTTTTGCTCCAACCGATCGCAAAAAATCGGCAATAACGCTAACTTTACATTAAGCGTGGAAATCACTGGATGTGGACTGATCGATAAAGCGAATAGGGGTCAATTTGTTGCCAATTTGTTGCTGTTTTTTGTTGCTAAGAAGAAATAAATTTAAAAATTTTTTTTTTTTTTTTATTAATGCCAAAATAAATAATGTCCACGCCAGCTTAACTCTAGACTTTTCCGGGGAAAAACTTTTGTAAAAATTTGTTGCTGCTCATACTACAGCTAGTCTGAGTACAGAGAGTCAGCAACAAAATATAAACCGGAAGTCAAGAGAAGTTGGAGTTCGGTTTACAAAAAAACCGACCACGCTAGCTTAACTAACGATTTTTCTGTGAAAAAACTATAGTAAAAATTTGTTGCTTCTCATAGTACAGCTTATTTAAGCAGAAAGAGTCAGCAACAAAATAAAAACCGGAAGTCAAGAGAAGTTGGAGATCGGTTTACAAAAAAACCGGCCACGCTAACTTAACTCTAGACTTTTCCGTGGAAACACTATAGTAAAAATTTGTTGCTCCTCATAGTGCAGCTTGTTTTAGCAGAGAGACTCAGCAACAAAATAAAAACCGGAAGTCAAGATAAGTTGAAGATCGCTTTACATTAAAACCGGCCACGCTAGCTTAACTCTAGACTTTTCCGTGGAAAAACTATAGTAAAAATTTGTTGCTCCTCATAGTGCAGCTTGTTTTAGCAGAGAGAGTCAGCAATAAAATAAAAACCGGAAGTCAAGAGAAGTTGGAGATCAGATTACAAAAAAACCGCCCACGTTAGCTTAATTAACGATTTTTCCGCGGAAAAACATTAGTGAAAATTTGTTGCTGCTTATACTGCAGCTTGTTTTAGCAGAGAGAGTCAGCAACAAAATAAAAACCAAAAGTCAAGAGAAGTTGGAGATCGGCATGCATATAAAGTGACCAAAACCATCAAAAACATCAGTTATAATATTTATTAATTTATTTTTATTACTCAAAATTTTTGTTAATCGATTTTAGCATACAATAACATTCGGGGATTAATTGAATGCGTATTTTTTCGGATTATTACTTTTTCGTATCGATCGTCGTATTCTGTCTATTGAGTACCCCGTAGACACATGGCCGTAAAGTGTCCTAACCTTACATCCAACGAAGATCGAAGGTTGACTGCAGGGGGCATGAAATCTACTGCTCCAACGAGCTTGTAAATTTCTTTCATGTTCCCAGGATTTTTTTAACTCAAATAGTTTATAGTTTAACTTCATTTTCTCGTTCGTTTCCCCTGTCGAACACTCCAAAAATAATGGCATTTCCTGTTAAACCTAAATGAAAATTAATTTTTAGAAACTTAATTTTATATTTATATTTTTCTTTGTATGACTCATTATGCAAAGTATTAGGTATCGAAACATATAAATGTAAAAAAATCCTTTTTTTCCTGCTACTTTTTCCAGTATCAAACTGTTTGTAGATTATGATATCAACACGAATTTTCTTTTGTCAAGATAATCGAATGGAAGTTAATTCTATAATCTTAGAAAAATAATTTTCGGAATCAAAAACAATCAAAACATAGAAACAGTTAAAAAAAAATGTTCGTGTTATTACAATGGAAATATGACGGAAATTTAAAACATTATAAATTATAACTCATCAAAAAAACTATCTGTTAAATTAGTTTTCTAGCATCAGAATCGCTCTGCAACTAAGTCTATGTCTGTCCAAAATGGTTGTCCTGCTACACGTACCATTTAATAATACTTAAAATTCAACTGAATTTAATCAGTGTTTTGTTTATGTTTTTTTTTAATTCCATATTTCAATTTTAATATTAATAGAAATTTAATAATGTTTGAGATACTAATTATTTCCTAACAATAATTTTAGCTTTATTAGATTTTTTAATCTTTTTTTAGCTTTTTTTTTAAATTTTAGCTTTACCTTTTAATATTATTTAAATTGTCCTTTATAGTATAAATATGAATAGTATAAGTATTATTGTAAGTTCAGTTCAGTTTCATTATACGAGAAACATCAAATTAAAGTAAAAAAAAAAGTTTAAGTATTAGCTACTTAATTATAACGAAAATGATCACTGGTGTGATATCGGATCGGTGTGCAATCGGATGTTATCGACTTGCTAAGTCGATAACATCCGATTTGTAAATCAAAACGATTAATCTTCACCTCCGTAACGACTATGTGGTAAATGCACAACCCTATGTTAGCAAATGAAATTGCCTCCTCTCCCCGCAGGCGAACACGGGGATGTTTTCCGTCCGCTTCGGATAACGTGTTTGCTTGTTAGAAGTAACAAAATAGTTAGGCCACGCCCATATATTTTTTATTTATTTTTATAAGACAACTCCCGCACTAAGAATGAATCCTGTGTCACGGGGGACTTTACAAACATACATGAAACGGACACAAAGAACACCCAGACTCAGAACAACAATTTGTGGATCACACAAAGTGTTGTCCTACGTGGGATTTGAACCCACGACACTTGGCGAAGTAGGAAACGGCGTGGTGACCGTTAAACCACTAGGCCAAGCGTGCAGTCAAATATTTCATGTTTGGTGTTTGAAAACATAAAAAAGTGTCGCAGGAGACCCGGCTTTAATATAACAGTTATTTTTAGTGTTATTATATCTAATTTTATTCAATCCTTGACATTTATAATGTCGTTTGACAGTTCAAAATTTTCGAACCACAGACTTAACAGTATTATTTGTCTGGACATACGACTTTTTGTATATTCTTCAATAAGGATTTTGTATTTTCTTCAATTTTCGTAAGTGTGGCTATTTCTTCTAAACTAACATAGCTAACTTAATCGTGACAATTTTTCTTTTAAATATGTTATACCAATTCTTTTAGATATTTCAAGCCAGCAGTTCAGCTGTAAGACTTTCGAACACTTACTTGACTTTGACAATAACTTAAACCTTACTAAACCACTTTAACTTACCTCCTACTTGTAGGGAAGTATCCTAAAGTATATTTTACCACTTTGTCCCCATTATTAATATTTTACCTTCGCGAATTTCAAATTTTCAACTACTAATCGTCTCTAGTCTTTCAAGTACGTTTATATTTACATTATGAAATCACAATAGCTCTTTGCAATGGAACCCTAAAAACTGGTCAAGTGTGAGACTCAGTCTTACACTGAGGGTTCGCTATAAATTTGCCTGTATACAGTTTATCCATCTCGGGAATCAAATCTCGAAGATCTGTGTCAGGAATTTCGCTAAATATATATTGTGATAAAGGACTGTGATAAATCTAGTGCACAGTAAATATAATATAAATAATATACATAATATAACGATAAAGATATTATTGGCTATACATGTATTTATAGTTTAGTAAATTAAGTTAAGAGTGACAGCTGTTGTTATGAATAAATTAATAAAGTGTCAATTATAGTTATGAAATAATAAAAGTATAATAAAAATAGTAATATTACTAAATATTAAAGTTGATGTCAGTTGGTCCGTGAAATTTTGCTTCGAGTACACCATAGTAATCCATACTTATAAACGCGAAAGTAACGCTGTCTGTCTGTCTTACACTTTCACGGCTGTACCGTTTCAGTGAAATTGGCATGGAGATGCTTTGATTCTTGAGGATAGGCTACTTTATGCCGAGATAATCGACATACAATCGGGCGGAGCAAAAGATAACGTAACTTATTAACGTAACACATAAAATGCTCAGAAAATAAAGGCTCAAACCAAACAAAAAAATCAATGTCCTGCCATACCACAAAGCCAGACAAGACAGCCCAACATCAGATCTATTCAAATAAAGCTCTCTGATATACGTAAATAAAGCAGGAAATTCTCACTATTCCAGATATTCACGATAAGCTTATACTCGCATACGGTATGCTCGTATGGGTACACAATGGTAAATTTTGCATGGCGTTTCTGCGATCATGCCATTTGGAAACTGAGAAGGGTCTGTGTAAAAGTAACAAGGGTTAATGTACGATACCACATGTTTCCAATACACTGGATTACTATAAAAGTTCAAAAGATATTTGTGATCTCGCCTTTGAGTCCCAGGGCGATATTGCACGGTCGTAAGATGGTCTAAGATGCCGTTGACTTGACCATCGTAGCGTATCGCTACAACGCTTTTAGATAATGGAATGCAATCTCGAGAATTGGTCGTGGAATATGAAAATGAATTCTATGCTTCATTTACTGAAGTTGCTAAGATAACTTGATGCATTTTATTCTATGACCTTAATCCTAGTCATAATCTATCATCTGTGTAAATTTATATCTTTATCATATATAGCAATGTTCTAAAAAATACAGCATGGTGGCGGAGAATGTAGGGTACTAGTAAAGCGGTCCTAGAAATAGCACCCATTTCATAAGAACTATCGTTTAAAGTCGAATAAAGATTTTCCCCTCTATTATAGGTAGTATACACGTGTGTTCTGGTATATACATAAAACTTATTACTAATTTAGAAAAGTAAAATAGTGAAATAGTCAAAATGCTATTTAGAGCGAGTTCCTGAACATATCTCAAACATATAGTTTGCCTGACACACAAATGCGATTCAACTAGCATTTTATTTTACGGCAATTTGCCTCGCATCGCTTAGAGGGATTGCATTAGGCAAATACAGGCGTCTACCTAATTCAACGTCGCTGCTAGAATCCATTTTCATTTCTAGATTGGTGTTGTGAACTTGATTTGAAAATGCATACATAATACAAGTAGCTCCTATTTCTTTTTAAAATCTTAAGTTTTCAAACAAACTCACGACATGCCTAGTCAATTTAATTTTATGAAGAAGCCATGCCCAGTAGTGGACTGTTAAAGACTGTTGATGGTGAATCAAGTTTAAACCAATGGTGTAACATCATTGGTTTGTCACAGCATAGTTATTAGTTTAGCAAGCCTAAGGAACTACTTGGCCCCAAACATTCACACAGTTACACAATATATTTATCTATTAGTCATAGTATAACACGTACATGGATGACGGAGCTTTGTTCGATATCTTTTTTGATTAATTTTCTAAAAATGAATCCTAGCTAGATCTATTTGTCGCCGCAAAAAACCAGCCAAGTGCGCATAGAATAGGGTTCCGTAGTCACTAATAATGGCACGTGGATTTAGAAGGCGGGTTTGGGCATTTATTACTATAAATAATGTTTTTGTTTGTAATATTGCACATTTATGCGTAAGGCAGATTTAATTAAACCTAGGACTAGGACAAAGAAGGGAAACAAAACTTGCGGTTATATTCAATGTATTTAAATAAAGAAATAACTGCATGACGTAATATCATATCTGTGAAAATTGTTCAAATACACACATCAAAAGTGTCTAGGGATCAACATATGTGTCTAGGGATCAACATATATTTTTGCAATAACTTTTCTCCTGATTGATATTAATTAAAATTTTCTTCAAGGATTCATCAAATAAAGTGTTTTCGTTTGTCACAGTAACGATAAACCAAGTCACCTTTGCATTAATAAAGAAATTTGCCATTTTCCTAATAAAGGGATTTTTGACATTTGAACCACTAACATTAAAGTTCGAAAAAAAGACTGAAATAACAGTTTTCTTTAAAATTTTATTAGGTAACTTAAACAATTAATAATCCGTGTTTCTACCGCGAACACTAACAACACAAGAATCGGTTTGGCATACTCAAAATGAGTTCATCCAAATCACGCTGTGGAATGGCCGCCCATGTTCGTTGCAACAACAAAAAAAGGTCTTCTTGCGACTGGATACCCTCCATATTCGGCAGAGCTCTTCCCTGTAGCATATCCCATGCATGCTCAATCGGGTTCAAGTCTGGCGACTGAGCAGGCCAGGGCCAAAGCCACATCTCAATCTCAAGAAATCCGCATAAAAATGCTTGATCCCTAGACACTTTTGATGTGTGTAGTAACTGTCTCGAGTTTAGAAAATTTAAAACGACTTAATACCGCTCCGTTTTGCTTCTACTGATCTAAATTTACATTATATTTTAGATTTGTATTACATATATCTATATATATGTTGAAGTTTATTCGCTGAGATTTTTTAACAAAATATAAGACACGCTTCAAGAATGGTTTTATCCAATTATTGCAGCCACTATGTGCTATAGCGAAGCGTGACAGGACATAGCTAGTGTCGTCGTGGTCGTCGTCGTAGTGCGTATATTTTCAATCATCCTCGGCTCCTGTTGGTCTAAGCGTGATGTTAACTATCCTATCTTAGGCACGCCAGCAAAAGACAAATTAAAAAACCGGCCAAGTGCGATTCGGACTCGCGCCCGAAAGGTTTCGTACCTATAGTATACAAACGGCAAATAAATTACGTTTGTTGTATGGGAGCCCCCTAAATATTTTATTCTCTTTTTTAGTATTTGTTGTTTAGCGGCAATAGAAATACATCACCTGTGAAAATTTCAACTGTCTTACTATCACGGTTCATGAGATACGGCCTGGTGACAGACGGACAGACAGTTGGACGTACACCGGAGTCTTAGTAATAGGGTACCGTTTTACCATTTTGGGTCCGGAACCCTAAAAACGTGAATATTGCTTAGATAGTTTCGGAGTTCATTATGAGCAACAATGTGACACGAGAATGATATATAATAGACAATTATTTAGTTTACAGAATTGTAGTTATTTATTTGTACATATTCATGATGATGAAATGGTTATAAGCTAATGTTATAATAATACTAAACATTTACGATGAAGAAATTCATTGTATAATAATTCAGATATTTGCATATACACAAAGTGCGCACACGACTACATTGTATAGGTAAGTATGAGCGGATTTACATTTTAATGTCTTTGCGGGAACAATTTGTATTGCAGACACTTGAAACGTTTGAATATAGACTGCGACGGATTCTTCCTCTTAATTTAGTATTCCTATTGTGGATGATTGAAATTCTATAATGGCTGTTTAAATATTACATGATATGCATTTTAAAATAGAGCAAGGAATGCAGTGATTTAATAAAGTTATAGTTTTACTATGAGATATGGGCGCGGATGTATGTATGTGTATGCGTGTGTGTGTAAGGTGTAACCCATCAGATAATTTTCAAAAAGAAATACCATTCTACGTGGAAGTTTATCAATTACGTAAAATATTTTCTGATTGCTGTAAAATAAATAAATTTGTTATTTATCTACTTAGCTGACGTCATTGGTAACACTAATACTTTCCTGTACCTTTAGAAAAGACCTGTCATTGTTAAACCCCTGTCCACCTTACAATGAAAATATGATAAATATGTAATTACTCACACTCAGAGATATCCAATCCAGAAGAGTAACTTTATCAAAACAGAGCTAATATCATGTATTAAAATTTCTTCTTGAAAAGTGTAAGGAGTGTAATGTAAGAAGATTGCTTATTTTATACATTATTAAAACTTTTTCTTCACATTTGTAGGGTTGCTAATGTCAACGAACTAGTTTTTATATTACCCACTGGAAAGTTTCTTATTCTTTGAAATAACTTTGCATAAACATTGCAAGTACGAGTACATGTAACTGTGAAGCACCGGTTTTAGTTTAACTTTTTCTGTAGTGTTATGATTAACATTACGGAGTCTCCTGCGTTGATTAGTTTTGAAGCAAAATTATGAAGAAAAAGAACATTACTAGACAGAGAAATGAAGGAATAAGGTATATACCGATAAGATCTAAACTTGGAATTGTAGCACCCTACAAGAGATTAAAAGTTTTAATTATTACTCGACTTTTGCTCAATATTTGACTTGCCATGTATTTGTATGAGATTAGTCATTAATAATTTCGAAGTTTAAATTAGGGCAATATAAAAAAAATATGTGCTGAACAGCGCGCAGCGCTTCGGTAGATATTCAGTTCCTGTTATCATTTATTTAATCTTGATATATAGGATATTTGAAATGTTAAATACGTAATTAAAGCTTGATTTTAAATAAATGTTCTTGATTGAGTGCTTTATATTAGTAGTAAATTCGAATAAGCGAATTTACAATCAGTTTGTGCAACAAGAAACCAAAATATTTGTCGTATTGTATAACAGGGTAAACGTTTTCCTCTCAATCTACATGTGCGAAAAAATCCATTACCGCGCGTCATTCGCCAAGCAAATGGATACACAAACATGCAGAGCTGTCGCACACTGGGAAGATTTCTTAGCGCATTCAGTGAGACGGCGAAACGGTACGCGCAGTAAGTGGCTGCTCTATCGCGTATGCGCGAGTCGGGAAATCCTTCATACGAGGCGGTATTAGCGAGACCAGCACACCCATTGTGCGATCCAACAGCTACGCCGTACAACTTTGACTAGACGCTATAAGAAATTGGGTTGCATTGTTGGATTATCTAGACAGTCGTAAGCAGATGTGGTGAATGTCAGTTGAGTAATGGGTGTTGGAAATGCTTGCTGCCTGGCTTTAAATTTAACAATACGTATTCTAAACTTTTGAAGGCGAATGCTTCAATGTTTTTTTTCGATTTACTTTTTCCTCCAATACGACAATCTTTCACAATATAGATTTTACGATAATATCCTCGGCTAAATAAATGATATCGATAATAATGAATGATAGAAAATTTCGTTAGCCGCCATCCAAAACCCTATTATAAATTGAAAGCAGTATCGAGTAGGGTGGCCTGATTTTTTATTCCAACGTTTTTGATATCGAGTGACTTCGTTTACGCGAGAGTGGTCTGTCTAAATTGGATGATAATCTGGTAAAGTGAGCTGCGATCTGGGTGGAGAGGGAACCGGGGAGTACCGAATTAAATGGTAACGAGCGGTGACCAACAAATTAACCGACGCAGTGGGGACGTTGCGCTTAATGCAATTCTGTCCTCAGCGCGACCGCTGTGATGTTCACCTGGACTTTTTAGGTGGAATGAATATTAAAGCTATAATTTAAATTCTGAATGAAACGCAAGTTTTTTGAAATATGGATACCGATTTGAATTCCTTTAGTAACGTTGTTAAATGTGAATACTAATGTGTCGTTTCTTGACCTTTGTATCTTTAAAAGTTTATACATACATAGTCCTAACACAATCCATAAAAGATTATCTATGTAGCGTTTCTGGTATGTATTCGGCATTTACGAATATGGTTAGTAGGGCTACAATGTGAACAGACGTTTTGTTATCGGGAAGTGTCAGCGGGTGCGAGTTAGATGGCCATATCAGTCTTTACTGTGCATAGTCAAAAGGGCAAAAGTTTATATATCTATAAAAAGTTCTCTTTTTACATATATTGTCTCTACCCGTGCACTACAGAATAGTCGTATTACAGGTAAACAAAATTCAAGTACCTTATAAACTTGAAACAGGCGAAAATTGGTGTCGAATAGATCCATTGAAATCAAATATGTTTGATTCCAGATTCAATGAAAATTTGGTTAACTTATGCAAATATTTTTCTGAATTTGTGAAATGTTACTTTTAATAGTGGTAAGTCAAGAAATTAATATTTTAAAAGTAAACACTGGAACTGTATAACTATTTCATTAAAGTCTTCTTCTTCTTCTTTTTTTTTTTTTTTTTTTTTATGGAATAGACCGGCAAACGAGCAGACGTATCGCCTGATGGTAAGCGATTACCGCCGCCCATGGACACCCGCAACACCAGAGGTGTCACAAGTGCGTTACCGGCCTTTGGGGAATGGGGAGGGGGGAGATGGGGGGGGGTTGGGGTATGGGCCTCCGGTATGGTTGGGGCGGCTGTTCTTCGGATCCGTTCCAAGAACACCGCCCCCGGGCCGGACGGGGTTCCAGCCCGAGTGATGGCCCGAGCCCTCGACCATATGTCGGACCGCCTCAGGGAAGTGTTGGATGCTAGCCTGGCGTCCGGACGCTTCCCTGAGTGCTGGAAATGCGGGAAGCTGGTCCTGTTGAGGAAGCCGGGACGGCCTGCCGATTCGGTCGCGGCCTATAGGCCCATCGTGTTGCTGGACGAGGCGGGTAAACTTTTTGAGAGGATACTCTCTGCCCGCATCGTCCGGCACCTTTGCGAGGTGGGGCCCGACCTGTCGGACGCCCAATTCGGATTCCGAGAGGGGCGTTCGACGGTCGATGCCGTGATGCGCCTTAGGGCCCTGACCGAAGAGGCAGTGAGCTGTGGCGGCGTGGTGTTGGCGGTGTCCTTGGACATCGCCAACGCCTTCAATAGTCTGCCATTTAGCTGCATCAGGGAAGCACTCCATTACCACGGGGTGCCAGAGTACCTGAGGCGGCTAGTGGCAGACTATTTAGAGGAGCGTACCGTCGTGTACGAGGACCGAGAGGGCGTCTTGAGACGGCGACCCATGTCGTGCGGCGTTCCGCAGGGGTCTGTCCTTGGACCACTCCTGTGGAACGTGGGATACGACTGGGTCCTACGAGGTCGTCTACCCCCCGGGCTGGGCGTAATTTGTTACGCCGATGACACGCTTGTCACAGCCCGGGGGGCGAACTTCCAAGAGGCGGCGCGCCTGGCCACCTGGGGTGTTTCTCTGGTGGTCGGGCGCATCGAGGCGCTGGGCTTACGGGTGGCCCTGGACAAGACGGAGGCCCTACTATTTCATGGGCCCCGTCGTGGTCCGCCCCCCGGCGCCTCCATAGTGGTCAACTCGGTCCTCGTACCGGTTCGGGCCCAGATGAGGTATCTGGGCCTGATCCTCGACGGTAGGTGGCTCTTCGACGAGCACTTCCGACAGCTTGGTCCGAAGCTGGTCGACGCTGCCTCCGCCCTTGGGCGACTTTTGCCCAATTTGGGTGGAGCCAGCGTCGCAACGCGACTCCTGTACACGGGGGTTGTCCGGTCGATGGCGCTGTATGGTGCACCGGTGTGGGTGGCGGCTCTGACTGCCCTAAATAAGGCCCGCCTCTGGCGGCCTCAAAGGGTATTGGCAGTCAGAGCCATACGCGGATACCGCACGGTGTCGACCGAGGCGGCGTGCGCCCTGGCCGGAACACCCCCGTGGGATTTGGAGGCGGAAGTGCTCGCCGAAGTTTATCGACGGGTGGCTGAATATCGGGCGGAGTATGGCTATCGCCCTCCGGCCGAAGAGGTACGCGAATGGCGTGAAGCCGCTCGTCGAGCCACTATGGACAGATGGTCGTTCCGGCTGGAGACTCCACGCGCTGGCTTTGCCGCCGTGGAGGCTCTCCAGCCGGTCATCCTCGAGTGGGCAGGGCGGCAGCACGGGACCCTTTCCTTCCGACTGACGCAGGTCCTTTCCGGGCACGGTTGCTTCGGGAAGTACCTGCACTCGGTCGCTAGGAGGGAATTGAGTCCCGCCTGCCACCACTGCGACTGCAGTGAGGACTCGGCCCAGCATACGCTGGCGATTTGCCCCGCTTGGGCGTCGCAGCGCCGGGCCCTCACTGCAGTCATCGGAGGAGATCTCTCGCTACCGGCCGTCATACGCTCCATGGCCGGTAGCGACAGCAGTTTTACCGCGGTCGCAACCTTCTGCGAAGACGTAATCTCGCAGAAGGAGGTGGCGGAGAAGGCCCGGGAGGATGATATCCACTCGGACCCAATCCGCCGCCGGCGAACCGGGCGGCGAAGGCGCGCCTATCAGCGCCTCATGCCGCCCTGAGTGTGGCCGCGGATGGTCGGGACGGGCTTTCCCTTCCATCCGCTATAGTGGCCGCCCGCGAGGAGGCGACGTTACGCGTGTGCCGTACGTCGCCTAAATCGAGATGTTAACAGCTGATGGTGCCCGCTTTTATGCGGGCAAGCGCTGGGAGGGGTCCGGACGTGTTAATAACTGCAGTTCCCGGATTCCTCCCTTCACAGGCGCAGAGTGGCACACCGTGTGGTTTTAGTCGGTTCGAGTCCGACACACCGCCCCGCCGCAAGCCCCGGTGGGGTGACGGTCCGAGGGGATTTCCACACGTTAAAAAAAAAAAAAAAAAAAAAAAATGGGCCTCCGGTATCCTCATTCACTCGGTGAAACACAGCGCAAGCACTATTTCACACCGGTTTTCTGTGAGGCCGTGGTATCACTCCGGTCGAGCCGGCCCATTCATGCCGAAGCGTGGCTCTCCCACGGTGGGGCTTCTTGAGAACATTTTGTAATGAGGACCTCTAACTTAAGTATAAATTTAAGTGCGTTCATTGAACCAAGTAAGTTAATTAAGTTGTAAACTGTAATTAGTTTATAACTAGTTAATAATTTAAATAATAAAAAATAAAAATAATAAAATTAAAATTTTAATTGAAAATGATTAGATATTTATTTTCAATTTTTGATCCTTCTACTAATTTAATAAATATTTCATTAAATTGAATTAGAAATATTCTAGGAATTTTATTTATCCCATATCTTTTTGATTAATCCCAAATCGACATTTCGTGAAACAACTAAGATACGTGTTTTCTATGTCTCATTTTTGAATTCGATAAACACATATTGTCCGCTTATTGGCTATAACATTTGAAGATCTTAGTACTGAAGCGCATATGCTACACATGTGTGAAACTCGTGCCATTCGATGTGTGCCAGAAGCAAAGAGGTTGATAGTCCATTTTTTTTTAAATTTTATTTTATTTTAAAACATAATATCTTTAGCACTTTTATAACATTGTTCATAGCAAAATCCCGGTTCATTTTACTTCTACGGTAACATAACAGTTGGGGGACAACTTCTAAGGAGTTGTTAAACTGTACTACAACAACTACATATGATTGCGTTACTTAGACCCCTACGCTAATTTGTGTTCTCCTTTAGTTGTTTCTTTTCTTATATTTCAACTAGCTGACCCACTCATTTTCGTCAGCGTCTATTTTCAATGATACTGAGGTCCTATTGGTCTAAACATTTTAGAACTGAAATTTAAAATTGCAGATGAATTTAATATTTGAAAGAAATGTCTGGTTCGCGACAAGTGTTTGTTATTTTATTTTTTTTAAAGGCAACTTCCGCACTAGGAATAAATCTTGTGTCGCGGGGGACTTTACAAACATACCTGAAACGGACACAAAGAACACTCAGACTCAGATCAACAATTTGTGGATCACACAAAGTGTTGTCCTACGTGGGATTTGAACCCACGACACTTGGCGAAGTAGGAAACGACGTGGTGACCGTTAAACCACTAGGCCAAACGTGCAGTGCATAACAAACTCATCTTAAATTATTGCTGTTGTTGACATTTTTTATTTTTATTTTTTAAATTATTATCTTTATTGATTATTGTAATTGTGACTCAAATTGTAATTATCGCTTTTTTATTGAAATAATGTCTTTTGCATTTGAGAATATTGTCTGGACTTTAAAAGAGACGGTGATCCCTGATTGATGATCATGATTTAATGATCCCTGAGTTTGTTTACTTTCAAAAGTGTTCATGTAAGCTAATTGCAGGTTTTTTTTTTTTTATGTTTGGCCCGCCATAATGACTCTACTCTGCCTGATGGAAAGCATAAGCAGAATCCAAGAGTGGTGGTCACCATACTCACTGCGAATGCAGACAGTGCAGTATGGCGACCCACACTATGGCGGCCTAGTGATGCTGCTGCATCTTTTAGTCTAGTCAACAAGTGTGGAACTTGTTGACTAGACTAATTGGGCCTCCGGTCTCGCACTCACCAACGAAACACGACAGCACAATCGCTGTCATTTTACGTTGATTTTCTGTGCGAGGGTAGTACCGCCCCGGTCGAGCCGGCCCGTTCGTGCTGAAATCAGCGTGGCTCTACTACCTTGCCTACCCTAAATGATTTAATTTAATTTAATTTAATTTCATTTCATTTCATTCCACATTGATAGGTAGTTATTTAATTAGTGTAAAATATTGTTTACAATTATTTAATGTTTTGATAGAATCTTCTTCGACAAATAAGTATGTACAACGAATATTAAACTGAATAGTATGGAAAAAATATACAAAGACACTGAAAATTCTTATAATGGCTACTTAGCTGAAAGGCAATAAATAGCTGCAATTATTCTTAGCCATCACGGTATTGTGTCTGTTTTTTTTATTTATTTTATACTATGTTCGAAACGCTTACAAACTCGGTTCATTAGCAACTTATTTTCAAAGTTATTATCTAAATCCAAATTTTCTTAATTTTAACCTTCATTAACTATACTAAAGATGAACATTTAGTGTACTTTGCCAAATTACATTTTGTATTCTACTAACGGGCTTTGACGGAACCCGGATAATTTACCCAACGTAGGGTCGATTTAACAATGTTCAAATAGACGGACAAAAACTACTTATATGTTGGTAATTCTGTTTTCTATTTACCAATTGCTATATTGTATAGATTAAATATTAATTATTAAAAATTTAATTAAAATTAAGTTATTAAAATGCATGGCATTTTATTGTATTATTACAAGAATGATTCTGAAGAACACTTCAGAATCATTCATCATCTACTACTGAATTTGAGAACTAGGACCTCTTGGTATCCAATACGTGGAAACACAACTACAGCTACGACTGATCGTGGTGATTACGATTTAAGTAAGAGTTTCTGTTTTAATTTACCTTATGTTCTTTTACTGTTACCCCCTTTCCTTTAAATTTAATTTCAATATTCATATGAGATTTTGCTAGCAGTTAAATATTCCTTCATCTTAATTTGGATTTAGAAATATCTAGTATATATTAGTCAAGATTCAGCGCATCACGAATGAGCTTTTCGTTTCTCAACGAGGTACGAGAGTTAAATAACATAAGACTCTTATGTTGGGCTTTGACCACATGCCTTTCAATTCCCTGCAAGTACATATAATACGTAATAAGATTTAGCTAGACATAAGCTATAATATATGTTACATGTATGTAAGGCCAAGTAACTACTTTTGTCGTACAGATAATTCAATGCTATTTCTTGTTCGGTGAAAACTAGGATAATAGGGATGGCTAGCATATCGAATACCACATTGTAAAATTATTAAAATTTAATAGGTAGAAGTGATGGCTTTTATACTGCCAATCTAGCAAATAAATAAATTCACTGATAAAGACTCTGCAACCCCTGCATAAAAGCTTAGCAAAAAGATCCGGATAATTATGGAAGTTGCTTAATGATTCCAAGGGAACTACTATCGAAATTCTTTTAGTTATTTTTAATAGAAGTATCTCCTGCTTTTCAAATATATATGAACTGGACACAGAGAACACTGAAATTCAGAACAAAATTTTGTGGGTCACAAAGTGTATATAGGGATCGAACCCACAATGCTCAAGGCAGTAGGAAGCGAGGTGACCCATTAAACTACTACGAATTCTGTGTGACACGGGGTTTGATTAGTCGTATTATTAATTTCTGCCTGCAGACATTATTACATATGTGTAGTTGTATTATATACGTTTATGTCAGTTCTATACGAGTATATTTATTGACTCTGACTTCCACCACAGTGCACCTACCTTACAAAATTTATATATCACCCAAAGGTAGTAAGTTAGTGGCTGGTAGAGAATGCCTTGGGCATTAAGCCCGCCGATGTATATGTGTGCCTGAAGTTTTAAAATAAATAAATAAATAATTAGATAGTTAAAGTTGAATAGGTAAATAGGTTACTCTTTATTACATACCATAATATTAAAGATACAATGTCGAATTATAAACAAATAAAAACACTGGTACAATGGGCAGCCTTATCGTAGACAGCGATCGTTTTCAAGCAATCTTTGAATGGACTATACTTTAAAGTAATGTATAGTTTTTTGTTCACATTTTCAATTTTTTTTTTATACAGAAACAGAAAGATCGTACAGTTAATTTATCATTACATTCTAACAAATATATCAAAACAATATATTTGAATTTTGTACCGTACTGTTATATTTACAGGTTGGTTGCGACACTTTATGGTTCCCGTAAAATGTATACCGTACTTCATTTATGATGATGGAATTGCAATATGATCAGTACATAACAGTTGTAATTTTCTCTCAGTAACGTTGCTGTGTTCTACTTTCCTTGGCATAATAATTTATGTTTTTTTTAATATGTGAGCCTGCCAAAGGAAGTCTACTCTGCCTGATAGAAAGCATGAGTATGTGGCGACTTCCACATACAAAGGAAAACACACTACAGCGCCATCTACCGGCTATACACCGAACTACGGAGTAACGTACAATACGAAGAAACTAACGATCCTGAATCGCGCAATAAAAGTTCTCGCGGGGTCACCACTGTAGAGGAACGGGCACGATGTCCCTCCAACACAAAGGCAGGACCCTCCGCATCATGCCTGGCGGGCCAAATGCCCAACGGTTGTTGTTGGGATGTTGTATATATGTTAATTGGCGCGAGAAATTCTATTGCGCGATTCAGGATTGGTAGTTTCTTCGTATTGTACGTTACTCCGTAGTTAAGTGTAACTTCGGTAGATGGCGCTGTAGTGTGCTTCTGTTTGCGTTGCATGTGGAAGTAGCCACAAGTAAAATCCAAGAGTAGTGGTCAACATTCTCATTGTAAATGCAGACAATACAGAGATACAATTAATAACTAATTTCTGTTGCAGTATATCTATACATATGTATGATTAAATTGTGATTGTGAGAGGTCGATGTCTGTACATTAAAGATATTGAAAAAAAAAACTAATGAAGAGGGTCTTCATTAAAGTATTTTTTTATAGGGGGCAAACGAGCAGACGTATCGCCCGATTGTAAGCAATCACCGCCACCCATGGACACCCGCAATACTAGAGGCGTCACAAGTGCGTTGCCAGCCTGTGGGGGATGTGGAGGGGGATGGGGGAGGTGTTGGGGTATATCACTTGGTGAAACACAGCCTCACAGGAAACTCGCTGTTTCACACCGGTTTTCTGTGAGGCCGTGGTATCACTTCGGTCGAGCCGCCCACGCATGCCGAAGCGTGGCTCTCCCACGATAGAAACTATAACTCAAAACAACAGTTTTTAGAATTTTTGTCTGTGTGTTTGTTTGCACTAATCACAGAAGTGACGGATTGACTTAACCGATTTGGATGCCGTTTTTCTTATGTATTGTATTCAACCGCTCTAAACGTTTAATGTTTGTTATATACAGTTGTATCAGTTTAAAGAAACATCGCGATAACCATTATACTTGCGGGCTGAGCCACAAAGCTAGTCAATAATAAATTAATTCCAAAATTACTCATCACAAACTCAGATGCTAAGATTTTGTTGATTATAAATATTCCAGTGGAAACTTGACGAGTATGTTAAAATTTTTCATGATTTCTAATAAAATTGTGTACATAAATTACTGCAAACAGAGACAATCTGCAAACCAATAAGTAATTTCCCTTTCTTGAAAAAGCAATGGCTTCTCTTCCTATGAACACTTTTACATCTCATTCCTGAAATGCCCCCTATTATATTATACTATAAGTGAAACTAAAGTCATAGCTGTGAAAATGTAGGTGCTTCATATGCCTACCGATCTACTTGAGTATGACTACTATTTAGGCGTGAGAATCTATGTATGTAGAGATCCATATTTAGCCTGAATTTACTGTTTAAATATGTGATCGTAATGTGTGTTACTTAAGACAAATATTTTCATAGCGATAATAGTTTTCAATGTATGTTTATTTAGAAATAATGCTGCAATTACCCACAGCCCTACATCGGTAGAGGGACACAGTCGCACTGACTAGAACATAAGGGTAATCGTGACTGGACTGCACAAATGGCAACGCGACGATATTCATATTTCAGTCCGTATCGGAGAGATCCTACGTGAATACGACTGCAGGCTAGAATCTACGCGCAGATAGTTTGGCCACGATAACTTCCTCAATCAGTTTTTAAAATCACAACCTTATGTCTAATTGAATAAAGTTGAGTTTTACATGTTTGTGTATGTCGTTGAAAGGTAGCTGGTCTCATAGTAGAAGTATGCAATAAAGACGTCAATCTATAACGACGAATGCACCCATTATACAGTGGATGCTTTGAGTGCTTTACGGTGTAAACTCAACTGGAATAAAGATGAGAATAAAATAGTATTTATGTTTATGAAATTGCTTTGAGGAAGTCAAAATATTATATAGTCATTAAAGCGTTATATTTATAAGGCTTCGACGTATATTAATGACTTCACATTAGAAGTTTAGAATAATAACAATTGAAAGTAAGAACTGAGCAAAAATATGTTCAAATTGCAGTTTCTGTTTAGAATACAGATAAAAGCAGTTCTTAGTTCTATAAAAGTATTGTTAATGTCTTTCTTGCTGTAAAAAAGAATCCATAGATAAATCGTGACTGAATCTTTTAGATCATTCTGTGACATATGTTCGACCATATCAGATATATCCCATTTTAAAAGTGAATATTAATCCAAATAAATTTACAAAAAGTGCAGTAAGATATTACTAAGATAGACTAAGACCAGTTAAAATAGTCGTAAAGAAGATACATTTGAAAATAGATACATTTATCTGAAATACTTTAATGGAATCATAATCGACATCTTTTAACAGTCCACTGGTAAACAAAGGACTCACCCCGTGTGCTCAGTTATCGCGTGTTGTTTACAAGTTTAACGAGTCGAATAAAATAACTTTTTAAAATTAACGTAAGTATAAGGGTAACTCCTAGTACTAGGAGTCCCTTTTTATCATCACGAACCTTACCCCAACGTATCAGAAGCCCCCAACGTCTCAAATAACTACAAAAGATATCAATGTTGAGAATAATAGTACCTCAAGCTACGCCAATGTAACGTCCACCACAATGTTTCCGAAAAAGGATCAAGCGATTATACTTGACTCCATAGATGGCATAACGCTGAGGGAGTATTAAGCCGCATTATCAAGTATTATACCATCGGCGTCTATACGGTTTGTTTCTCGAATATCCAATGCTCGAATATGTGTATATCTGGACTCCAAGAAGACAGCGGATAACCTTATTGATGGTAAAAAAAAAATACCTTAAAGAATAATATATTGGAAATAAAAACACTTATTACGAGAAATAAACGGATAGTGCTATCGAATGTATGTCCAGTGATTCCGCATTATATTATAGAACAAAAACTCAAGGAAATGAATATTACAACAATGTCTCCTATAACCTTCATGAGAATTGGTGCCACTGAACCGGGTTTTTCACATATACTGAGTTTTAGGAGACAACTTTACGTAACACCCGAAGATGATCAACGCTTTCCTGAATCATTTCAGGTTAAATTCGAAGAGACCAACTACTGGATCTATGTGTCATCAGATTCCCTTAAATGCTTTTCCTGCCACATGGTGGGCCATGTAGCCAGGAATTGCCCCAAAATTATACCTAACTTACAGCAAGACTCCACAGAGCTGGACGACCATTTGGAGGAAGTAATTAATAATACCTTTGATAGAAATGATGGCTTAGTACAGTGTCACTCATTTGTTCAACCAACCGCCACATCAGAAGAATATGCTCAAATATCTCAAACTCGACCTAAAGCTATAAAACGACTTCATCCACCATCCGTCAAAGGTATTCTTAAAAAACCCTTAGACCAAAAAGGAGATGACACATCTGAAATCACGGAAGGAAGTGACGAAACATGTAGCAACATCTCGTCCGAAGAAGTAGAGAGTATAGATAAAACTAAAAAAAAAAAAAAAAATTAATGACTTGAGAACAGACGAAGTAATTTGGAAAGATATTGAAGATAATATAGCAGAGTTAAGCAAAGAAGTGATATTTCCGATAAATCTTGATCAATTTATTAGTTTACTCGACAATTCTCGAAGAAACAAAAACATCAAAGAACTAGTTCTTACATATACAGACAATGTAAAAGACCTAATTAAGATGTGTAATACATTACATTGCAAAATGAATAAAAGAAATGAAATGAAAAAAAAAAAAAACAAATGGAAAAAAAAAAAAAAAAAAAAAAAAAAAAAAAAAAAAAAAAAAAGAATAAAAGTCTAAAAAATTGTTGTTCCCGATTGGCAAAAAAACTACATGCAATTTACTCAACCTAGTTTGGTATCAAAGTAATATTATTATTATTCTGTTAAGTAAATATTTCTACATATTTCCGTTATTAATATTATATTATTTTACATTGAAACTCATGGATTTTTTGCAATGGAATGTGAATGGGTATTACAAACGTATAGAAAACATCAATTTATTATTGAATAAATTAAGCCCTGCCTGCATTTGTCTACAAGAAACAAACTTTACAGATGACTATTGTGCTCCAATCAGAGGTTATGAGTATTTTTTCAAAAATAGGTTACAGAGTAATAGAGCAAGTGGCGGAGTTGTTATTTACATTAAACCGTATAGTCTACCGGAAGAAGTACATATTAACTCTAATTTAGAAGTAGTAGCTGTAAAAATTAAATTCCCTTTTTCCTTAACCATTTGCAATATACATCTTCCGAACAGCAAACCATTAAACAAACTTGACTTAAATGACCTGGTAGGTCAACTTCCAATACCGTTTATAATTTTAGGAGATTTTAATAGCCACCATTTCTACTGGGGATCTGATACATGTGACACTAGAGGAAGGATAGTTGCTGATTGGATGGATGAGCAAGATAATATTCTATTATTGAATAGTGGCCAACCCACTCATTTTAACAGCAACATAGGTCATACTAGTAATATAGATCTTACTATTGCTTCACAAAACATGATTTCATATTTTGAATGGAATGCCCTAGAGGATTTGTATGACAGTGATCACTTTCCGATTATAATAAAATCACGTTTACCACAAAACACATCTGTCCAAGTAACTCGATACCCACAGAAGTGGATTTATGATAAAGCTGATTGGTCAATGTTCCGCAAAGAAATTGACAGTAGTATCTCAAATTTTTTACTTTTGAACCCGATTAAATCCATTAACAACACTGTACAAATATTTACCCAATTAATAATAGATGCCACTAACAAATCAATACCAAAATCATTTGGAACTTTAAGGAAAAAGAAATTGCCATGGTGGAACATTGATTGTAAAGTTGCAGTTAAAGAAAATAAGAAAGCTTTTAAAAATTATAAAAGAAACCCAGAAAATCAAGAGATAAAGATTGAATTAAAGAAAAAAAGAGCATACTCAAGAAGAGTTCTTAAGGAAAGTAGAACAAACTGTTGGCAAAAGTGGGTGTCATCAATAAATAGTAATATCCCTGCAGGAGAAATGTGGAAAAGAATTCATAAAATTAATCACAGTAACTTATAACAAAGTAATTATATAATTGAAAAACCAGATGGAACATTAACAAATCAGCCAGTCGAAACGAGCTATCGCAAACAATTGAAATTCAAGTAATTATGACAGTGAATTCGTATTTTATAAAAACAATCAAGAACGTAATCATAACTTTAACACTCATAATAACTGTGCTCCTATTAATAGAGACATAACTATGCAAGAATTAATCTCAACTCTTTCACAAGTACGGAATAGTAGTCCAGGACCAGATAATATTTCCAATGTTATTATTAAGCATTTACCAGAAATAGGTCTTGAGTATTTATTAAAGATTTATAATCAAATATGGAATATTCAGATATTCCCAGATGGGTGGAGAGAAGCCCTAGTGATCCCAATCCTAAAAACCGGTAAAATTGCTAGTTCACCAAAAAGTTACAGGCCTATAGCATTAACATGTAATCTATGCGAAATTTTCGAAAAAATTGTAAGTAAAAGACTTAGATGGTACTTAGAAACGAATAATTGCATTTCACCATCTCAATATGGTTTTAGACAGTTTAGATCAACAACAGACCACTTAATGAGTATTGAAAGTGAAACATTAGATGGGTTTGCAAAAGAAAATTATGTGATCACTGTAGCTCTTGACATTGAGAAAGCCTACGAAATGGTCTGGAAGCACAGAGTACTCGTACTTTTACAAAATATTGGTATTGGAGGAAATTTATTAACCTTTATAAAAAACTTCTTGTCGAACAGGTCAATCAAAGGAAGAGTTAATAATATGTTATCTGATTCAGTTCATATAGAAAATGGACTTCCGCAAGGTTCAGTCCTTAGTGTGATTTTGTTCTTGTTAGCGATTAATGACGTACTCAACTGTATAGAAAGACCGGTCAAGGGTTTCCTCTTTGCCGATGATTTAACAATCACTTGTAGTGGGGCTACTTTAAAACCCACCTTACAACTAGTCCAAAACACTTTAAATAATCTTCAGAATTGGTCTCGTATAACAGGATTCAGATTTTCAAAAACAAAAACAGAATATATAATATTTACCAATAAGCGAAAGAAAAACACTGACGTTAAACTTAGATTAAATAACTACAATATTAGAGAAGTAAATAATATTAAAGTGTTAGGCTTAACATTTGACAAAAATATGTCTGGATAGCTTATATCAATACGCTTAAATTAGAGTGTTACAGAAGAATAAACATTATAAAGGTCTTATCATCGTTAACGTGGGGTTCCGATAAAGAGTGTTTGTTAACCACTTATGGCGCGCTTACTAGACAAAAAATAGACTATGGCGCTATCATATATGATTCTGCTAGCTCAAGAACTCTAAAATCACTAGAAAGTGTGCAAAACACGGCGTTCCGTCTCTGTATTGGTGCTTTTAAAACTAGCCCAATTAAAAGTATACTGGCTGAGGCTGGAGAAATGCCTTTCCAATGTAGAAGGAAACAACTTGCTTTAATTTACACTGCAAATATTTTATCTCAACCTAAAAATCCTACCCATGAATATTTAAATAAAACAACAATTTTAGATTTTGAATATCAATCCCTACCTTATTTACCAAAACCTCTTCGAATAAGAGTAGCAAAGTATTTAAAAGAATTAAATTTCACGTTACCATCAGTTTTTGAAAAAAAGCTTTTGACTGTAGGCCCATGGGATGTGCCTAAATATCCTATTAATCTCGAATTAGCTAAAAGACAAAAAGGTGATACTCCAGATTATATTTATAGAAACCTATTCAACTAAATGCACTACAATCATAGGGATTATAAAACCTTTTATACCGATGGATCGGTTCTGAACGGAAGATCTGGTTGCGCGATTGTATCAGATAATAACTGTTTCCAATATAGACTTCATAATTACCAATCCGTTTTCAGTTGCGAATCAATTGCCATATTCAAGGTCTTAGAAATCATAGGAACTAAACCTAAAGCAGAAAAATATAGACCTATTTCTTAGCGTTCCATGGATTCACCGTGCGGGTGCCGGGTCCATCGCGTGATAGATGGGGGCAACACATGCGACTTCGACAGTGCCTGGGAATTGCGACCCAGGTTTAGGTTTAAGGAGCACTCCTTACGACGCGTCAACGCTCACCTCCACTGTCCGCCGTGTTACCCCCTCTACCTAACCATATTTGAAGTGAGCCTAGCAATGCCGCTTTGGATATTCGTTCAAGAAAAGAGCTTACTGAAGCTCTTGGCAATCCAAGGTCTTTAAGCAGGTTATAGAGGGATTTAGCTGGTATACCCCTCGCACCCACTTCCACGGCATACAGCGCAACGACATAACCATTTTTAGTTATTTCGTTGGTTAAGTCAAAGTACTTGTTTCTTTTTAAAGCGTGGTCTTTAGGGATGTTCGTTTCCCACGGCACCGTGAGTTCTACTAGTACTACACGCTTAATTGACATTGCATAAAGAAATATGTCCGGTCTGGACGCCGAGGCACAGATATCCTCCGGTATTCTGTAGTGATTTTCATACGTGTCCACTAATAATGTCCAGTCACTGGCGGTATTTATAATTGAGTACGGCTTTTGTGTGAGTGAAATCTTTTTTGTTGAGCCTTCCTTTACAAACGCGATGTTAGTTTTTATGTTTGTTGTTATTCCTTTTTTCGCTCTCGCCAGTGATAAACTCATAGCTTCGCGTATGATGAGTAATACCCTATCATGGCGACGTGAATAATGACCCCGGTCTAATAGCGCCTTACAACCTGTCAGTAAGTGCCTGGCTGTACCTATTGCCGCATTGCACATCGTACAAGCCTTTTCTGTAGCTTTTTCCCACCTTACTAGGTTGCTTTGATCGGGGAGAGTTAATTGAAAGGCGTTGAGGTAGAATTTTAACAGGGCGGGTGACCAATCATATAAAAGTGTGCGCCATTTCAAAGCTGGTGGGATACAAAATTCTCCTAGAGTTTACCATTCATTCTGCATTTCTAGGTTCATTGCGTGCACCTTGTAGGTCTCGTTTTCATCTTGTTGTATGAAAGATTTTGTTATCTCTTTGTCGGTCTGTCTTCTAGCATTTCCCAATCCAACTCTACTGGACTGCGTACCCACCATGAATTTTTTGTGGAATTGGAGCCGTGACTCTAGCTCTGATGAATTTTTGTCTTTTGGAAGGGATCTAACGATTTCGTCTTGGGATTTTGACAAGACATGCATTTTGGTAACTCTTAGGTGTTTGTAGAGTTCCGAAGGTTTTTTTAATTTCATTCCAAAATTATTCGAGCCCCTGTACAACATTGACGGGTCTGCAGATGGTGCTAGCCCGAGCCACAACTTCAATGTCTTAGTGACTTTCGCGTCCAGTGTTCTTATGTGGATCTGGTTTATATCATATACTAGAAACGGCCAGTTGAGACGTGATGTTAAGTAGTTGTCGTAAATCCAAGCTTTTTTTACGTTACTAATTGGCTGTTGGTCTACCTTGTCAATGTCTTTTACGAAGTCATCGACTATTACGTTTATAGATGGAGTACGACCTTTGTAGTCTATCTTTCTTCCAAGGAATTTAAAGGGCACGGTTTCTGATATTATTGAAACACTTTCCCCACCAATAGTAATCCCGGGGTCATATGAGGTATACCTGGTGCCTCGCCGGCCCAGACAAAGGCAATAGCATTTGCTAGGTTTTGTCCTCATTCCCTCCGTCCATGTACAGAAGTCATCTACCTTACGCAGTAGTTCTTGGCACTGCTTTGGATTACGTGTAATGATCGCAAGGTCGTCTGCGAACGCTAAGATGGATTTCGTATATTTTCCATTGACCTTAAACCGATAGCCCCACCTCTTTTCGCATGTTGCGATATTATTTATCAATATATTTATAACTGTATTAAATACTACTGGTGATAAGCAGCAACCTTGGAACAACCCTACTCTGTATTCGAGGGGTTTCGTATGTCCCTCTTTTGCTGTGATTACAAATTTTATTTTACTGTAGTATGATGCAATTATTTCACAAACTGTTGGCGGGAAGTTATACCATTTCAAGGCAAATAACATAAGCTCGTGCTGTACTGAGCCAAAGGCATTTTCTAAATCTATCCAACAGACTGTAATTTGCCTTATACATACAGATTCGAAATCATGTCTAATGGCCTTACTTAATAATCAAAATACGCACCCTATTATCACAGAAATAAAACAATCAATGATTAACCTACTGGACAATAACTATTCGTTTGAATTAATTTGGATCCCAAGCCATCAGGGCATAATTGGGAATGAAAAAGCTGATGAAGAAGCTACAAAATAAAAATGCTACAACCCAAGAAGAAGTAGACTATTCAATAAAAACTATTCCAGGTGAATTAAAACAACATTTCAAGCATGAAATCCAATTACTTTGGGAATCTGAGTGGAAAGCTAATAACACAAATAAATTATTTAACATTAGACAATCCATTTTCGACAGATCACCGTCTTCATTTTCTTGTAAAAAAGACCAAGTTACAATAACAAGACTACGCATTGGACACACTAATTTAACCCACCTTCATCTCATTACGAAAGATAGTATTAATAAATGCAAATGCGGGGAGGACTTAACGGTTTCTCACATGTTGAAAGATTGTTTAGCTATCCAACAAGAGAGAAATATTTGTAACATGCCTGACAATTTGAAAGACTGTTTAAATCAAGGAGGATATATTAAAACCCTAATGTTTTTGAAGTTAACTAATATGTATAAGTTAATTTAAGTAACTCTCAGTGGTCGTTAATGACCTTTGTTGTTGAAAAGCGACCTTAAATAAATCAAAAAAAAAAAAGGCCTCTCCGAAGAAGGAGGTTAATGCAATGGCCGGACACAATTTAAAGTAGACAACTGACTTACTATTGTCACTGGATCCTAATCCTACTAATATTATAAACGCGAAAGTTAGTAGGTATGGATGGATGTTTGTTACTCTTTCACGCAAAAACTACTGAACGGAATTGGATGAAAATTTACAGTAATAAAGCTTATACATCAGAATAACACATAGGGTACTATTTGCAGTGATAAACGATATACACGCGGACAACAGCTAATATAAACATAACGGGAATACTAGACTTGTACTTGGTTTTGTTTTTTATAACTTGAAGGATCTCACACACAGCAGTCTGACCCCACTCTGGCCAGAAAATAAAGAGTCCAGACTGCTGATAAACACACTTATCTTTTTTTTTATGGAATAGGGGGCAAACGAGCAGACGTATCCTGATGGTAAGCGATTACCGCCGCCCATGGACACTCGCAACACCAGAGGCGTCACAAGTGCGTTGCTGGCCCTTGAGGGATGGTGGGGGGGGGGGGGGAATATGGAGGGGGATTAGGGGAGGATTTAGGGTATGGGCCTCCGGTATCCTCAATCACTTGGTGAAACACAACGCAGGCGCTGTTTCACACCGGTTTTCTGTGAGGCCGTGGTATCACTGCGGTCGAGCCGGCCCATGCATGCCGAAACGTGGTTCTTCTACTGGATCTACTGTAATATCATAATAACCCTTCCTTGGCAGTCGATTAAAAAGGTGAAATTTGTGAGGTTGTAGGAAATGCTCTGGATCTAGTGATCAGAATTTGAAAATTATTTAATCAATAGAAAGCCGTATTATTTGTAAGTGTCGTATTAACCCAAAAAATGATTACCACTATATCGGACATACATATGTATGTCGGATATAGTGGTAATCATTTTTTTGAGCAGAGCTGCGGGAAAAAGCTAGCAAATTACTTAAGAGATTAATTTCCAAAAAAATAACTAGATCATCACATAATTTGTTTTTTTTTTTTTTTTATGGAATATACCGTCAAACGAGCAGACGTATCGCCTGATGGTAAGCGATTACCGCCGCCCATGGACACCCGCAACACCAGAGGCATCACAAGTGCGTTACCGGCCTTTGGGGGATGGGGGGGGAGATAGGGGGAGGGGTTGGGGTATGGGCCTCCGGTATCCTCACTCACTCGGTGAAACACAGCGCAATCACTATTTCACACCGGTTTTCTGTCAGGCCGTGGTATCACTCCGGTCGAGCCGGCCCATTCATGCCGAAGCTTGTCTAGGGTGAATGACACCAAGACCTTTGGGTTACCAGTCATGGTCACTAACTACTGGACCAATAGGCTCATTCTAATTTGAAAATACGAAAAGTAACAAAAAGAATCAAAGAGCAGCAAAACCTCAAGAAGCATTCAAGGTGTGCTTTAGATATGGCTGGGAAATTGATTTGATGAAGCTACTTAAAACCTATGTTACAATTTTGGTGGTACGGCATTAAAACTGTCACGGATTTTGAGCACGGTCTTGGGGTTTAGATTTTCCAGAACTACGCAAACTATTAACTTAATAGACGTTGGGTATAATGGGATGCTCTGTTCAAATTTGGAGTTGGTTGACTGGTGTTGACAATTTGACATTCAAGGAAAAATATTTATGAGGGGTTTTAGATTGTAATTGTTTTTCTAGGTGGATGAGAATTATTAGAAATCAAGTAGTAAAATTTTAGAAGAAGTTCAAATAAACACGATTTCTTCATGATGTTCTTCGCATAACGGTTTCTGAAGGTTTTAAAAAACATTTTAGGCAAGTAAGAGTACATATTTTACAAAAGTTCAGTTCAACTGGGTAATAAGTTGGTGCTTTATATGTTTATAATTATATGACAGTGATAGTCTTAGATACTTTCTACTTAGGTATTAGCTTGAGAAGTATCTAGTTTTTAGATTAAATAGAACAAATTTTCATTGACTTTCTTTGCATACTACAAAAACGATTGAAAAGCCATGGAAATGTTTTAAATGATATAGAATTAATAATGCGTAAAAAAGAAAAAATACCCTTTAACAGAAACCTAACTTAAAAAAATAAATAATTTTCTGTTTCAAGATAATAGATTTTTATCGAAATATGATGAAAAGCACCACTCGCTAATTTACAACCAAAAACATTTTTTTTTCTTTCTATTTCGATTTGATATTTTACAAAACTATCTATAGGTATGTATACTAGTATGTACTGGTAAATCCCTGTAATACCAAGAGTGAATTGAAGATTCACATTATTATGGACCTATGAAAGTCAAATATCCACAACCACATAACAACAAAAATATAATATCTTTTATACCAAATTAGTAGAATAAATGTAGCCTGCAACCAGCTGCAGGTAAAAACAAACAATAGTGTAAAATTTCTACAACAACATTAATTTGACCAAAATCCAGGACATCACTAGCATTTTTCTTCTACATGTACTTAAATTTAACTAGATTTAATATAACAAACGTAGCCACATTTCCTGGGATGTAATTTTTAGTTGCAGAAAACAAATATTTGCGTTGACTTTAGCTCCGGCAACCATTTGCGGATCCTTCTACATCCTGTTTGTAAACCTACTTACTTACATTCCTGCGCTCGTGTGAATCCATACAACGCTGCACGTCATGCGGTCGTTATACAAAGTATGCAATACTAGATACATAGATATAGTATGTTGTGACTGAATGCTTTTTTTTTGCGTTAGTGTTGTTCCAGATGGGGTTAGGGCATTCCTGCATCGCGGACCTCCTGTTTTAGATCGTGCAAGAGAATGTTGTGGTTGCACTTTGCAAACTAGCTTTCCTGTTTTTTCATTTTACTCTATTTATATCTACAGAAATAAATTTTTTATTTGCGCATATTAAAACATTCCTCGCAAATTTCATGTTTTACTTTTTGTTTCTAATGTGTTGTTTCCAATTTCTATTGCACAGGCCTTTAAAAGTTGGCTTTTGTCACATTGGTTAATCAACGCTTTTTTAAATAAATAAATAAATATTTCAGATATCTAACACACAACGCCATCTAGTCCCAAGCTAAGCAGAGCTTGTGTACAACTGATACTAATACATATATACTTTATACATAGAAAACACCCAAACTCCGAAACAAATATGTGTACATCATACAAACATTTGGTCCGACCCGGGAATCGAACCCAAGACCTCATGATCAGCAGTCGCACACGCCAACCGCGAGACCAACGAGGCAGTTGAATTAACTACAGTACGTGACCTGTGCAGCTCTTCTATTGCTACGTTGCTCGTTGTTGTTTGCATATCACACGTGCTATTAATGTGTTGTTGCGTTCGACCAAGTGAGTCACTAGTAAAAATTCTGCCTAGTTCCATTTACTTCCTCACGCATAATATACTCCATTACCCTTGGGAAGAGGAGTAAAAGTAATAAGAAGATTTTTTTATTTATTTTTTATGTATGGCCCGCCATAATGACTCTACTCTGCCTGATGGAAAGCATAAGTAGAATCGATGAGTGGTGGTCACCATACTCATTGCGAATGCAGACAATGCAGTATGGCGACCCACACCATGGCGGCCTAGTGATGCTTCTGCATCTTTTAGTCTAGACAACAAGTATGGAACTTGTTGACTAGACTATTTGGGCCTCCGGTCTCGCACTCACCAACGAAACACGACAGCACGAACGCTGTCATTTTACGTTGATTTTCTGTGCGAGGGTAGTACCGCCCCGGTCGAGCCGGCCCATACGTGCTGAAATCAGCGTGGCTCTACTACCTTTCAAAGTTTATTCAAAGAAGGCGTTACATCGATTAATACTACTTTATTTTGATTATTATGAAATGAATGATTGTATAATTATTAATTGTGCCTAGCGCAAAGATCTACATTCTACTGTATCACTGATTATATCGTAACTACTGTAAGCTAAATTAAAATGTATTACACAATATATTTTAGGTTAAATCGATATTTAGCTCGATGAGCTAAATATATTATTAAAACTTTAAACTATCATAACATTATGTCACTTCTGGTTTAAATTTATTTAGATTTCTATTCTGGGACGTAATTTGTAATATTGTCAAGCTAAAATGAAAATTTCATTCAATTTTATACCGTGTTTCTCACTGTACAGAGTAATATTTTCCTTAGTTAAATATTTTAGCATTTATTATTTTAGTTGAAATGCAACAAGAGAATGGTTTTAAGCATAATGTCGCGTGTTAAACAGATTCATCTCCATTAATAAAAAAACATTTAAATAGGATGCCTACATGTTACAAGGATACTATTATATTATTACTTACATATAGCATACTATTGTAATGACACAAAAGATAACAGGGTAACATATACATTTTTACTGAGATGTAGAGTTTGTGAAGTTAGAGTTGGTAGAGTTAGGCGTGTAGATTCAGGAGCTTGGCTCTACATGAAAATCCTTGATATCTTTTTCACAGGGTAAGCCATATCCAGTCGTCTTGACAACATTTTACATGAAAATGTTTTTGGGGGATAATATTAATTTTGATTTCACTAGTTTCTTGAACTACAATTTTAAATTGTTAAATATAATTATTACCACTATTATTTGTTGTATTTTTTAGAAAGACAAAGAAAAAATACGCAGACTCAGAACAATAATTTGTGGGTATGTTATTACATGTGGGGTTTGAATTCACAACACTTTTACAACATGCTTTTTTTACTTTTTCAACAAGTAGCAATCGTGCAGTCAGTCAATCAATTTACTATATTACTTTTCTCGTATACGCTAAATGTTTGAATCAAATAAGGCGATTGATTGTAGCAGACTTAAGTGGACGTTAAATATTTTCAAAAAAAATTATATGACGATGAAAGGAAGAAGTTGCCGACTGACTTTATCAGCTCTTATTGTAAGAAACAATAGACAAAAGATGATTTATAAAGTTTTGTATATTCTATAGACAACACTCTTCAGTTCTTACATTTTTTTTTTTTATGTTTGGCCCGCCAAAATGACTCTACTCTGCCTGATGGAAAGCATAAGCAGAATCCACGAGTGGTGGCCACCATACTCATTGCGAATGCAACAATGCAGCATGGTGACCCACACTATGGCGGCCTAGTGATGCTTGTGCATCTTTTAGTCTAGTCAACAAGTATGGAACTTGTTGACTAGACTAATTGGGCCTCCGGTCTCGCACTCACCAACGAAACACGACAGCACGAATGCTGTCATTTTACGTTGATTTTCTGTGCGAGGGTAGTACCGCCCCGGTCGAGCCGGCCCGTACGTGCTGAAATCAGCGTGGCTCTACTACCTTTAAATTATGGCTATAACACCATTATTTATGAAAGCAAAGATACCTTTGCTATTTCAAGAATACTGCAGAAATCTCAACATTTTCAGCAAACTGGAGGTTTCTGTTTCTCAGTATCTATTGTCATTCGACTTCATGAATGATTTAAAAGGTTAAAAAGTTAAAATAAACTCATATTTTTATAAAATAAGATGAAAAATGGTATAATGATTTAATATTTTCTATTTCAATTGACTGCATGTTTAGCCTAGTGGTTTAACGGTCACCACGCCGTTTCCTACTTCGCCAAGTGTCGTGGGTTGAAATCCCACGTAGGACAACACTTTGTGTGATCGACAAATTGTTGTTCTGAGTCTGGGTGTTCTCTGTGTACGTTTCATGTATGTTTGTAAAGTCCCTTTTAAAAGAAAGAAAGAAAAAAAAAGAATTTATTGTTGTTTCTCCCATATACGGGTTTTGATCATATGTAATTTTGTCAAGGAAACAATAATTATACGTAAAATAGCGTGTGAAAATCTGCGGAAACCTTTAATTGGCATATCAAACTGATCACATAATTTTTTGTAGCTGTTTGTTTTCTTATCGGAAGTAAATAAAATGAAAAGAAAACTTGTCATTATGAACGCCGTAAATTCTTAAAGTTAAATTTTTATTTGTTTATTCAGGTCAATTTATAAAACATACACTAATGCAGTTTTTTTTACATGTAGACATGTTTTATAATTGCATAGTGAGTGTTGCTTTACTTAGAAGTTGCCAAGGCATGGTAAGGGGCAGTTCCATTCAAATTTCTAAATTATATATAGGAAACATAACCTTACCTTTCTAATAATGCTCTCACATACCTACATGAATATTAGTCACATTCCAAGCCAGGCGACACAAACCGTAGTCAATGAATCTTCAATAAATTCTTACATTACAAGGATAAGCACCCCAAATTCGTAGTCTCTATGACAATAATCTTGTCAACAAAATCCATGAATTATCAATATAATATTTGTTAGTTAACACCAGACAATCTTATCGGACTTTTTAAAAAAAATGGAATTGGCGGCCAAACGTGCAGACGTATCGCCTGATGGTAAGCGATTACCACCGCCCATGGACGCAACACCAGAAGCGTCATAAGTGCGTTGTCGGCCTTTTGGGGATGGGTGGGAGGCAGAAGTAGGGGATTGGGGTATTAGCCTCCGGTATCCTCACTCACTCGGTGAAACACAGCGCAAGCACTATTTCACACCGGTTTTCTGTCAGGCCGTGGTATCACTCCGGTCGAGCTGGCCCCTTAATGCCGAAGCGTGGCTCTCCTACGGTGAAAAAATGATTTTAAGTAAGGACAATTGATGTAATATTTTTTTCATGCGACAAATCCTTCCCACACGCCCACTACTGTAACTCCTGTACACCAAGATTGACAGCAGTGACCTACAAACACACCGTGTCTTGACATTCGGGATTATATTATGACATTTGTAAAAATTGTCCCTAGAATTTTCTCAAATACACTTTTTAATTCTACTGTAAGAATTTAAAAGGTCTGTGCGTAAACTAAGTGGAGAGGTGCTTTACCATGTTAACTGTAAGAGAGGTGTAAAGCTGTTCCATTATCCACCGGCCACGTTATAAACGGGTGAACAAGCATTGTCGTACCCGTTGGTTGTTTTAGTAGCCGTTAAGCAGTTTTTAGAGCTTCCTACATTGGCGAACCTTTTGTTAGTCGGGAGACCGTCTTTAGTTTTAAGTTTAGAACGTAGGCATTAGCGGGAAAGTGGCTCTTTTATTTTGATTTGTTTTTAAGAGTTAAAAGTGAGGTTTCTTTAATGCAATGTGGGACGGACTGTCCCAGTAAAAGTTATTCGATTGTAAACTGTGCTGGTGAAATGTATTTAAGTAAGTGAAAAAAAATTACAAATGCGTTAGAACTGTGGTTGATGAATGTTTAAAAATCAATTTAAATATGCTTTAAGAGATGTACTGGTGTTTAAATTTAATTGAGCTGTTCAATGAAGACGATTTCTTCAGACGGATAGAACAATCACTTAAAACATTGACTCAGATCAATTGCGACACAATTAATGACATGGTTTTCTAACCAACATTGGTCTCTTTAAGCAAGTCTGAATTTCTTTAGCCTGGATATCAAATCTTGATTGATGTCATCGACTTTATCAGCGGTGAAGATTAACAGTTGTCTTTCTGCACTTTAAACGTCAAAGATAAATTGGCTTCCCTAAAATATATCAAGCAATTTGAAGTGGTAAATTTTCCCACTGAGAAAGTACACACTTCAATCTAAAACTCATTGATATCTTGACCATCAATCATTGGAGACCACTATTATGATATTTATATTTTCGAGCATGAGTATATTAATTTGCTGTAAAACACGATAAAACGGTACAAAATTTGAAACAGGATTGTTTACATTTGAATCCAAGACACACTCCAGACTGAGCACTTTAAGCGTAACAGTACAAGGAAGGTATATATCAGGCTTCACGGATGGCTGGAAGAGCAGTTTATCTGAGACATTGCTAAATTTCGCGATATCTAGAGTAATCTCTCACCAAGACTAAGTTATGATTTCATCTGTCTTGAGGCATGGAGGTTATAAAAATCTCTTATGTTTTCATTGTAATCCTCACCAATATACTAAGACTCATTGATTGTTAAGAAAAAGTATTAAACAAGACCGTTTTTTTTAGAAACTGATTGCTATAAGAAAAAATATTTTTGTAAAGCCTATGAAATGTGACACAAAAGACAATTTTGTACGGACACCGTCTGCATATTCGTGTAGATCGGCTGGCCAGCCGGATTGATATAGGTTTTGTTTTAAGTTTTCTTTCTATTGAACTGCAAAGAGAAGGAATACGAAACCCATGGAATAAATTTTGATTACGACACTGTATTTTGACCCATTAATCATCAACATCATCAACAACCCATAACGTCCCACTGCTGAGTTCGCGTCTCCTCTCAGGAGAGGGTTAAGGCCATACGTCCCCACGCTGGCTAAGTGCGGGTTGGGGACGGGCAAGACAACGTTGTGGCTAAGCCGCCCAAAGGCCTCCAACTAAGCTTCACGATTGTTATCCTACGATAAAAACCGAGACCGACTGCTTAACGTGACCTCACGTAATCATGGAGACGCTCATGGTACAATGCCACTAGCGGTCACCCATCCCGGTACTGACCGCGCCATCGTTGCTTAGCCTCGATGATTGTTTCTAATCACAGTAATCACTGAGTGCAACTGGGCTATGAGCACCTTACTCGGATACTAATAATGTAAATGAAAAAAATAATTTCGAAATAAATATTTTCTTTATTTGTACACAAATAAATATACACCTCGGTGGCGCAGTCGTAGCGTATGCGAGTGCTGTGCTTGAGGTCTCAGGTTCAATTCCCGGGACGGACCAAATATTTGTATGATCTACAAATATTTGTATAAGATATATTATTGAGATTACGTAGACAAATATTAATCATCTTTTCAATTTCGCTTTGACATACATACATTTATATATATGTACATTTGTATTTATATGTGTCATACGCACAATAGTGTGGGCAATGCTTTATTTTTGTTCATAAAAAATCGTATATATACATTAGTTGAAATGTATATTGCATTGAATTAGATGCTTCCGACGATATAATGTTATTTATGACTAATAATGAGAAGTTTGTCGAGTTAGGACCGACCAAGTGTTCTCAGACACATTTTTACTTGCACTCAAGTGCCATCTTTCTCCTCACCTGTCTAGGAAATATGCTATCTTGCACCGCCGGTCATTGTTCCTATTTTCTTTAAATCGCTCAGACAAACATATATATATGAATTACAACTTTACAGAATAAAATTTATTTACATTGATGATGTAATTAAAGAAATGTGTGTCTTTCTGTTCGCCTGGCAGGTACTAGTGCTCATCGGAATCGCCTGTCATTTTGTTTTTGAACTTCTTAATGAATGATCTAAATCCTATAAAAATTTCAGCCTTACAGGAACAAGTTTTTTTGTGTCATTTTTTTACACTTTCAAAACCATGAAAGGATGATGTGCAGGGCTGAGGCCTGCCAGGCGATGGTTACGTACTTAGCACGTTATGAATCATCACTACAAGAGTTTCTAGCCTTACAGACACACCGTTGGTCGAAAGGTTCAGTAGCTCTCTTACTATTACATTTGTTTCGGAGTTTGGGTGTTTTCTATTTATAATACGTATGAATTTTCTAGTTTCTAGTATCTATAACACAAGCTCTGCTTAGCTTGGGGCTAGATGGCGTTGTGTGTTAGATATCCAAAATATTTATTTAAAAATATTTAATTATTTATTCAAATAAAATACAAGCGACGTCATTAAGGAGCATGTTTTAAAAATTCAACCAATTGAATTTGTGTTAACTATGTATTACTACTCAGGTGTATAGTTGTTTAAAATATAATTATTTTTACATTGCAGTTATAGATCATAATGATGAGCATGCAAGGTTAACTCGTACTAAGCAAGTAAAGATGGATAACGTGAGCCATAAGGCACACGAAGTTGAGTCAATTTGTAGCATAACTGCTTTGAGATGTTCATATTTCTTTTCTCTCTCAAATTTTACCGCTTGCGTTATACTAACATTTTCTTTAAAATACCGACACAGAGTTCAGCTATTTTTAGCAAGGCTTGCATACATTCCATAGAACAAAACCTGAAGAGATTGTTTTGGTTAAAGTTTTTAGAGTGAAGTGAAAATCCACTGGATAAAGTTGTTACAGTGAAATGATTTATTTCCAAAAGTGTGTCTAAACCAGTAATTGAATAAGAATAACAAATAAATTGTAGAAACAAAGAAGTAAAATAAATAAATAAATATTTTCGGACATCTAACACACAACGCCATCTAGTCCCAAGCTAAGCAGTGCTTGTGTTATGGGTACTAGACAACTGATATAAATACATTTATACTTTTTTTTGTAAATACATACATATTATACATCGAAAACACCCAAACTCCGAAACAAATATTTGCAGATCATACAAACATTTGATCCGACCCGGGAATCGAACCCGAGACCGCAAGCACAGCAGTCACATACGCTTCCACTGTGCCACCGAGGCAGTCAAAAATAAATTTATCTCTATCTGAAAGGTCATACGTATGAGTAACTCATAGATTGCTTCGATTTGATTACATTCGATCTGGGTCTGACATATTTACTTTGGATTATCTGCATAAGGAATTAGACTAAGTAATATGGTACATATTTTTCAAGGCGCACAAAGTATCTTAAGCGTTTTTTTTTTTTTTTTTTTTTTATGTATGGCCCGCCAAAATGACTCTACTCTGCCTGATGGAAAGCATAAGCAGAATCCAAGAGTGGCGGTCACTATACTCACTGCGAATGCAGACAATGCAGTATGGCAACCCACACCATGGCGGCCTAGTGATGCTGCTGCATCTTTTAGTCTAGTCAACAAGTGGAACTTGTCGACTAGACTATTTGGGCCTCCGGTCTCGCACTCACCAACGAAACACGACAGCATGAACGCTGTCATTTTACGTTGATTTTCTGTGCGAGGGTAGTACCGTCCCGGTCGAGCCGGCCCATTCATGCAAATTTTGCATGCAAATGCAAAAAAAATTATGATAGTATTTTAAAGAAGATATCCGATGTCAGCGTAGATCACTAAAATTTTCATCACCAGTTCTTTTACAATCCCGTTTGAAGTAATTTTTATATAACCCAACGGCGAAAACCTTCCTAATTATGAGAAATTGCTTCGAACCTTTCATTTTCTTTACTATATATATGCATATATATATATGGTAAAGAAAATGAAAAATCAGTCTGTCGTAATGTATGTCCATAATATATTATGGAAGATTTAGCGTAACAGTCACTGATGAGCCTGGCGATCTTTAACATATTGGTCCGAGAGCTGGTACCATTTTTTGAGTAGGTATTTGAGGCAAGCTGAAAACTTGTCACAGACCTCTCCTATTATACCCCAACACGGAACTGCAGACCCGGCTGGTGAGTAGCAGGGCTAAATCAACCCCCCCCCCTCTGGCGAAGTCACGTGACTTACAATAGCCATAGTATAATGATATACTTCGCCAGTCACTCTGAGAAACAGTGCTCACGTGGGAGACACAAGCCTACATCATCATCACTATCGCTGGTTGTCAAAAATTTGCCCCGCTACTCACCAGCCAGGTCTGCAGTTTCGTGTTGGGGTATATTAGGAGAGGTGTGTGACAAGTTTTCAGCTTGCCTCAAATACCTACCCAAAAAATGGTACCAGCTCTCCTACTATATATACACTGATCTATGCGAGGTAACACCACTTGCTACAAAAGGTGTATCTTTGATAATAATTATTATTGGTTTTGGTTATATTACGAAGGAACTTGTAAAAAAAAACATTTTATCGAAATTCTGGTGATAACATTTAATCTTCAATATTATTGTATTATTAAAAGTAGTATATTAGTCAAGTTACTAAAATCTACTAATATGGTATTGATATTTTGAAATATTTGAAAGAGCATAAAGCTTTCAGGTTTCCTTCTTCAGTTGAAGTAAGGTTTCAAGCGCAAGTGCCACAAAAAAATTACATTCCTTCAGCAGATCTTAGTGACGTAATTTGGTACTCAATTCCCACAAATGTAAAGAGTTCACAAATGGGTCAGGGGTCGGTTAAGTAGTTTTACAGACTAATTGAACCCTTGGCCAATGCTCACTTGAAGTAAAATAAGTGACGGTAAGTAACTTAGGTACTTAGCCACTACGGTCAGCCAGGACGGACATGAGAGTTTGTCGAGTAAACAGTTTCTGACTGATTGGAAGCTTTCATCCGCTGTTTGTCGACTACTTGCCTTCCAGAATGGTATTAATTGAAATTTTGCTCACTTTCAATCAATCCCGTCTGCGGAACTTGATAAAATCTTTTTAGCAAGTTCAGGATTGTATTTCGCTTCTAATTTAAAATGCTTTTAGGTATTCGTTAATAGATAATGAATCTAACATTTTCTACAGATTCTGGATTCGTGTTTTTGTCATTCATATTTATGCTACACTAGTGGTCATCCAGTGATCCATATTCCATTCCATATTCAACCCAAATTCATTTACATTTTTTTGGATTTTTTTAAGTTTCTGCATTCCTCCATATAAAGTTCAATTGTGTCAAATTTCATACTCTTATGTTCACGAGTTTTGGAGTTTATTTGATATTTCTGGTATTTTATGATTATTTGGTACGACGTACATCGATACGAAATACAATTTATGATAGGGATTTAAAAGTACATTAATAACAATCTAATAACTTGTATACTTTAGCAAATGTATTATTACGAGTACGTATTTGTTGGTTTCTTGTCACTCGTCTATGCCACTGGTATTTACTTTATTTACATGTCCTTGGAACATTAAATAAAAGGTTTATTTAAGTAGACCAGACATAAACTATAGTTTTTAAGCTTATCATCATCATGAAATAGTTGAAAAGTGAAGCCAAAGAACTGATTTTCTTAGGTACATTTTAGGAATAGTTTGGATCCATTGCATGAAAATTTAGTAATTTATTTATTAAAGGTCAATGAGTTGGGTTAAACATTATGATTGATAATTTAGGCTTATAATGATACCGTATTGATCCAAATTTTTGCTTTTTATGATTGGGAAATAAATTAATTTGTGATACAGAAGTCATTGAGGCGTGTTATTGATTTCATCTATGAGATTCAGTGCGGAGTTCGCTTAAAGACCGATGTTTTTGTAATATTCAGCTTTTAAGTCCCTCGACGTCAACAAGTTATTATTAATAAGCAGTCAGTTCATTATAGCGTCGCGTCGAGCTCGTTGTCTCCACCCGCCATGATTTATAGAGCATTTAACTTTTATGGTAGTGCTAAGTGGCCGGCCGACTTTTATATGAGAACCGAGGAAACTCATCTTGGCTAATGTAAGCTGAAAAGTTAAACAAATTGTCTTCACCGTGACCTAATAAGGCACTTCAACTAAACCGAATTTAGACAATAATGTATTTTAAGACAGTAGGATCGTCAATTCCCTGTGCTGCGATGTAAGTCAATAAAGTATCTTAAATTATATGTTTTCACTAGCTTTTACACGCGGCTTCACTCACGCAGACTTCATCCCCTGATTTACCCCCTTAGGGGTGGAATTCCTTCAAAAATTCCTTTCTTAGTGCTTACTTAGGTTATATAAAGAACCTACATGCAAAATTTCAGGATTCTAGCTTCAGCGGTTTGGGCTGTGCGTTGACCACTGGGTATGTCAGTCAGTCAGTCAGTCAGTCAGTCACCTTCCTCTTTTATATATATAGATAAGGAAGAAGATTGGTTAAGTATAACTATTAATTTTGTACATTTATGTGTAAGTTAATGTTATTGATTACTCCATTTGTACATGGTTGTTAAATTGATATACTCCTAAATGTTAATTGTATTAATTGGTATACAATAAAGTTAATTCTATTCTATTCTGTCTAGTTCGAATCATTATAGAATAAACTAGATTCCTTACTCGTATTATTACTATATTTTTGAGAGGAGAGAAGGCATCGACCAATTTACCGTGGAAGAGCCACGCTTCGCTATGCGTGGGCCAGCTCGACCAGAGTGATACCACGGCCTCACAGAATACCGGTGTGAAACAGCGCTTGCCCGGAGGCCCATACCCCAACATTTTCCCTTTCCCATCCCCCAAAGGCTGTCAACGCACTTGTAACGCCTCTGATGTTGTAATCGCTTACCGTCAGGCAATACATCTGCTCGTTTGCCCACTATTATGTAAAAAATTAAATCGAGAAGGCGAAATTCAAAGAGGCTATCTGTTTTTCTTTAGCGTGCGTCGCTTCGTATAAATCTAAGACAATTTGTTTAAAATTTTATCATAAAAGAGCAGTAGTAATAATATCTTTTTGTTTACTGCTTCATCTGTAACCTATGTGCACCTACCTTATAAAATTTCTCCACCACCTTTAGGTTGACTGGTAGAGAATGCCTTGGGCATTAAGTCTGCCGATGTACAAAAGTGCATAAAGTTTATAATAAATAAATAATAAAATTGAACAAAAATTATTTGATTAGTACTTTTGAGCGTTGATTTTTTTAAGAGAATAATATTGTTTGCACAAAACAAAACAAAATTTATATGCTGATGGTTTGTCGATTATAATTTTCATCTTCATTTCATCAGTCAGAATTTGCAAATTTTAAATTAGATTACTATGTCTCGATAATATTTGTACCCCCTTTTCAAGTTGTGTCCTCTGGCAAATGCACGCAAAAATGTAACATTTCAAGGGATCAAAGGAACAGTTTCTGTGTAGGTTAGTGTCTTCTTAGCAGAAAAAAAAATGTTTAGGAACGACAAAAATAAAGTAGTAACAATTTGTGAACGAAGGTCTATAATAATTTAATTTCTTTCGACTTTTAAACATACAATTATTGCCGATTCTCGGATATTTGAAGGTTAATATAACTGGATTATATTTAAAATCAAAATGTTATTTCCATTAAAATTGCACTATTAAAAGGCAGCGTGCCCATAAAAGTTGTTTCGCAGAGTCTAAAATATCATAGGCAAACAGAGCCCTTAGCGAATCACAAAGCTTTGTAGTTCTGCTTTGACTACTGAAATAGCCGTAAAGGCCGTTATGGAGCTTAGCATACTGTCCTGACAGCCTGAAGGCTGGAATGTCCAATTACACCGCTAATCATATTGACATTGCTAGCTCTTTGTGTAGTTTAGTTTCTTGTACTTACAATACTTAAATGGTGAGTTAGAAAAATTCGACTGCACGTTTGGCCTAGTGGTTTAACGGTCACCACACCGTTTCCTACTTCGCCAAGTGTCGTGGGTTCAAATACCACGTAGGACAACACTTTGTGTGATCCACAAATTGTTGTTCTGAGTCTGGGTGTTCTTTGTGTCCGTTTCATATATGTTTGTAAGGTCCCCCGTGACACAGGATTAATTCCTAGTGCGGGAGTTGTCTTTTAAACAAAAAAAAGTAAAAAGAAACTCTTTATTTCATTTAGCTGCTTAAAATATATGCTATTGAGGAAACAGTTACCAGGTTGAATGTCATACTAAAAATACCAAAGTAAAATCCCATATATTTTCTTTATGTTTCTCTAGAAAGGCTCTTAGCTTATAGAAATCCCGTTGATGGATGATGTTTTAAGATCCGTTATGCAAAAGAAAAAACGGAACCCTATAGGATCACTTATGCATTTGTCCATCTGTTAAGGCTTTTATCACGTAAACACGGCGAGATTTTAAAGTAAAATCCACAATCAATCACTAAATAACTATATGCAATAAAACGTAGTATTTATCAAAAGTTTCTACATTCAAATAGTTCACTATCTATACTATCTATACTAATATTATAAACGCGAAAGTTTGTTAGTATGGATGGATGAATGTTTGTTAGTCTTTCACGCAAAAACTACTGAACGGATTTTGATGAAACTTTACAGTAATATAGCGTATACATCAGAATAACACTTAGGCTAATATTTGCCGCGATAACCGAGATATACGCGGGTGGAGTCGCGGGCAACCACTAGTATTTATATATAGCGTTCCGATGAAAGTGAGGCCTAGAAGTCATGGTACGAATACGCGTCTAATATGACAAAAGTCAACACATCCGAGTGCTTTGAAGGCAAGCTTTGACGAAAGGAGCATTTGCTCGCTATGCACGAGGCGTTATCTTAATCAGAACGCCAAGTCACTTGACTGCGTGCCTATTGTGTGATCTCTTCCACTTGGCTGGCGAGTGTGTTGGGGATGCTCAGACGAAGGTAATATTTCTGCTCCTTTTATTAATCTCTCCGTGCTTTACACATTTACGGACGACAAAATATGAAGTCAGCCACACCATATAAATTTGAAATAAATTGTAAATTTTTAATTGATATATTTAATTTGATAGTCAAACGATCGTGAAGAGGTTGACGACTTCCGATTAGAAAGAAAAAGGATGTTAACCACATAACTATTATTATAGAAAACTCCAGAATGTCTGAGGGAAATGGATACATGAAGACTTTGCATGTACAATAATAGTCTATAATAATTATTATTTTTACGGGAATTAACGCGATCACTTATTTCAAGGTACTACATACCTCTGTTTTGCCTGACGTTTCGACCAGGTTGCACTGGCCGTGGTCACAGGCTGACTAATTATTATATCATGGAACGCGAAAGTTTAAAAGTTAGTATACAATATAGTCTATGAACAAATCATGACATACCTATATCTATTATATTATAATAACATTGTATGAGGTCGATGTCTGCACGTTAAAGATATATGTTAAAGAAAAACTAAATTTAAAGAACTCAAAATAACAGTTTTTTTTTTGTCTGTTTCTCTGTCTTGTAGTGTGCGTAAATTGCAGAAGTAGCTTAATCGATTTAGATACAATATTCGTTGGTGTACTTTGAAAAACTTCACTTAACATTTAACGTTTGTTTTATTTAAATCGGTTGAGAGATAATAAAGTTATATGAGTTTAAACAATAAATAATATTATTTAGCAAAGTATAGTGACGTCATAGGCACTAGTTAATTTTAATAAATGCTAAAGGCACGCAGATTATGCTTATGGCATTTCAAATAAACCTCTTTATAAATTACTAGCTTTTACACGCGGCTTCGCTCACGCAGTCTTTCATCCCTTGATTTACCCCCTTAGGGGTGGAATTTCAAAAAATCCTTTCTTAGTGCTCACTTACGTTATATAAAGAACCTACATGCAAAATTTCAGGATTCTAGCTTCAGCGGTTTGGGCTGTGCGTTGATCTCTGGGTATGTCAGTCAGTCGGTCAGTCAGTCAGTCACCTTCCTCTTTTATATATATAGATTATATATATTACATGTACATACATTAATAAATAGACATCATGCATGTAGAATTAAAGTAAATGTTTAAAAACATGTACAAAAATATTATTTAATAGTAATCAAAAACTGCTGGCTTTATTAGTCCAACCTATTAGTAGATGCTCGTTCATTCATAAGTGATCCAATTTTATATTTAAACAAGAGCTGCCTGGGTAGCGCCAGTGGTAGCGTATGCGACTGCTGTGGATGAGGTCTTGGGTTCGATTCCTGGGTCGGACCTAATGTTTGTATGATCTGCAAATATTTGTTTCGGAGTTTGGGTGTTTTCTATGTATAATATATGTTTGTATTTATAAGAAAAAAAGTATATATGTATTTATATCAATTATCTAGTACCCATATAACAAGCTGTGCTAATTTTGGGACTATATGGCCTTGTGTGTTAGATGTCCGAATGATAATGATAATAAAAAGCTTTCCACTTCGTTTATCAACTTCAAGAGCTAAATAATTTTCTTAGTGTTTGTGTAAGTTTTAGAATGACAAAAGATGAACTAGTGAAATTAACAAAACATTTACGAAACTAGTTCATTACATATCTTTGCTTTAAGTACAAAGTTACGTCCGAAGTGTTGCCGCCGCGCCGTGACAATCAGCGCCGTGTCAAATATTTGTATAACAAAACTATAAGCAGAGCTGCTGGAACAAACAGTGTACGTAGCGTGGAGTTGAAAAGGTAAATGAGATGCGCTGGGACATTGTCATTGTTTTAAATCATACTGTGAGGACGTTCTACAGTTCACTTTTAATTTTAGCGCGAGTGTTGTTTAAGCTCTGTTCATAGTATCAGCGGATAGAGATTAAAAGTGTTAGAACTTCTTCTTAATACAACCAATTCTTAAAGTATGACATAAGTTAATTATTTATTACCGTCAGTTTTCAAAATTATTACTTCTTCTAGAAGCAAAATGCATGTTGATATGTTTCTTTTTTAAAAAGGTAATGGCAAATAAGTTACGTTATTGTTTAATAATAATATTTAATTCACAAATAAAGGTTTATTACATTATGACATTTAATTACAATTTCAATAATATATCAAGGAGAAGGCCACTTGTTTCTTAGTGGAGAAGAATTTAGGTATCTACAGATAAAAATATAAGTATATAGGTATAAACGAAGCAGGAAATTTTGATCAGAGCGAAGTCAGGCAACAAATACAAAAATAATATTTTTAACGAGTAAAAACGTTGCAACCACACACCTTAAAGCAATTAATATGTATGCGGTATTTGGTATTATTAACTACAAAACTATAAATTTAAACCATATTGACAATTTTTTCTAATTTAAAACTAGGAAAATTTTAGTTATTAGGAAAGCATAAAAGCAAAAAGCTGATATAAGAAGATTATACTTATCAATACAGGAAGCAGAAAGAGGCTTGAGTAGCTTAGAGAAAATATACATATACAAAGCATAATTATAAACACAAAAAGACTACATACTTTAAGCAATATACACATACTACAAACATTAGTAAAACATGATAGGCAAAAAAAGAAACACTCCATATTTAAGGAAACTGAATTAAATTTCACAGAAATAGGGATACGACAGAACACAAAATACATAGGCAAAGAACTGAAACAAGCTGTGGTAAAAACCAGAATAAATAAAAAGCAAATCAAATGCTCTACATGGGCTGTTATATAAATTAATTTTGGAGAAGTTTCTTCTTCGCTTCGGCATGAATGGGCCGGCTCGACCGGAGTGATACCACGGCCTCACAGAAAACCGGTGTGAAATAGTGCTAGCGCTGTGTTTCACCGAGTGAGTGAGGATACCGGAGGCCCATAACCCAACCCCTCCCCCTATCCCCCCCCCCCATCCCCCAAAGGCCGGTAACGCACTTGTGACGCCTCTGGTGTTGCGGGTGTCCATGGGCGGCGGTAATCGCTTACCATCAGGCGATACGTCTGCTCGTTTGCCGGTCTATTCCATAAAAAAAAAAAGTGAAAATATAGACACTCCACAATCATTCCGCTGGATTAAGAAACAAGAAGTGAGTTTCAGCATAAGTTTAAGTTTCAGCATCATTAGAGTCAACTATATTTGCAATTCAGGATCTGGCAATAGTAACCAGGTAACATAAATGTAAACATAGCCGGTACTTGCTATCCACTGCTCGTTTCAAGATGTCAATCTTAAAATGAGCAGTGGATAGCAAGTGCCAGTTATGTTTAGTAAAAGACGAGACCGCACAACATATTGTCTCGACAACACTAATATTTAGTCTAATTGTAAAATAAAATATGGAACATCAAAATGTAAAAGACAATCAAAATAAAGAAGACCAAGTGCGGGTGGTTGGTGAAACTCGCACTTCACGGAGGCGGCGCTAAGCTCTCACCAGTCTACCCGTGACTACGATCGGTGCAATTCGGTCGAAACGTCGGGAAACCAAAAAAGGTATTGTACCTTGTAGATATTATCCCGATTTACATTCGAATAATATGTATAGTCGCGAAAGTTTAAAAACAAAAAATGTAAAACGCTAGCACCTGTACTAATGTTTCTAAACGTTAGACCAGTACTAACATTTGACAAAAAAATAAATGAACATAGATTTGAAATAGTTTTTAGACTAAGTGATTACATTTATTGAAATAAAACAATACATCATATTATATAACGTGCTATTGGGTACTCATAACTTAATTCTACTTGAGCTACAGCGAAGGCACAAGGGGGTCAAAAAAGTTCTGAATGTTGAGGAAACGATGATATGAGTGTGATTTTTATTTCTTCTAGCTCGACTTTACTCGCTTGCTTGCTTTGTGCCTCCACAGCCTTTATTTCATTTAATATACTTTGAAAACCGGTAAATTTCCAAACATAGTTTAGTGAAAGACACAGGCTTGATTGATAAGCGGAGGTTTGAAACTTCGACCCGTATCGAAATTTATACGGACTTTAGATAAGTAGTTCTGCAGAGGTCTTATCATCTTTGTTCATAGGCTTCTGTGACTCTCTCTCTGGAAGTTCTTGTTTAACAATACAATTGAAATTAGTAGAATGGAAGTGAAACTGTGAAAGATGGTATCTATTAGTGCTCTTACTAAGTCAAAATATTATGTTATGTTTAGTTATGTATTAATAAATTCTTTAATTATTAATTCTTTCAACGTACCCCTGTTTTGGGGGTACGTTGGTGTTCACGCATACAGTTAACTTTTGTGGAATGACAACACTTATCGTCACCAATCAGACCAACAGGGAATGACGTGATATACCACTGTTCCCATTGGTCAAAATATTGTTCCCTACCTCCCTATTTTCCTCGAATTATGTACAAATATTTAATTCGCAATAGAGACTCCAACTAACTTTCATACAGAACACTTGTTTTATTTATCACCAAAAGAAATCAAAATTCAGTTCAGCACACGGGCTACCACGAACCCAATAAACGAAATTCAAGTACCGACACAAGCCGGTACATATGGTCCTTCTTTGCCAAATCAGACGAATCAGCATCCTGTGGAACTCCTGGTTGTACCTGCTGCTGCTGAACCACAAACGCATAACTACACCTAAAGCAAAGTCAACTGGAGGCTAAGCGCGCATTGGACGAGAGCTGGATTGGCTGAATCATCGCATTGCATCGCAAATTATACGCAATCTGGTGAGACCAACCATCCTCTCTTCCCCAATCACCTCCTAGTTCTCTTTGTGATACCTGTGCCCAACCTGATTTCAGTTACATTTGCCGCATCGGAGTCTCGAACTGCTTAAATCATCTAGTCACGCGGCTGGTGATATTACGACTACACGTCGTTCAAGCCTTCCAACTGTAAGTACTCCTGTTCTTACCACCCACCAAAATGGCGACGGAAAGTGCTAAGTCACGCGATAAATCTCCTCTTGTGTTAGATATCGACAAAGCTACAAGTAAATCACGCGAAAGGTCTCCTAATCTTGGGTGTGCCGATCCTACGGCACTTCGTGATCTAGTGAGAAAACGCGGCGTCATAAAAGGTAGACTTACCAAGTTTTCCAACTATTTAGATACGTTGGAAGACAGTGATAATTTAATTTCGTCTCGAGATCGCATAGATTTAAAATTACGCATCAAAGGCGCCACTAGTTTATTTGTCGAATTTAACGCAATTCAAAGCAAAATCGAAGAAATCGTTTCCGATAGTGAGATACCTGACCAATTAGATAGCAGAGAATCATTCGAAACCTCATACTACAGCATCTTATCCCGCGCGGAAACCATGCTGACCGATGGCGAGGTCACTGACGGTACCAGCAACTATTGCTATGAACAATCGCAGTCGGTTAAACTTCCAACCATTTCTCTACCCACCTTTGACGGATCGTATGAGCACTGGCTGGAGTTCAGAGACACTTTTTTATCGTTAGTACATAACTCTAAACGCATCAGTAACATTCAAAAGTTCCACTATTTAAAGTCGTCTCTAAAAGGCAACGCCGAATAATTCTGTAGAATTCTCTTCTGATAATTATCAAGTCGCATGGGAATTATTGCTAAATAGATATAATAATAATAGACTTTTAGTGCACAATCACGTAAAGGCTTTGTTTAATATAAACGCATTAACAAAGGAGTCGCCGTCCAACATTCGAAAGCTTATTGACGTTATATTAAAAAACTTGCGCGCATTAAAATTACTTGGCGAACCTACCGATTCGTGGGATACGCTTGTCAATTATATAATCGTTTCGAAGTTAGATAGGACGACAGAACGCGAATGGGAGACGCGTAAGTGCACACTAATCTCGAACGATAATGATTCTAAACGCATAATCAAAGTGCATGAATTAATTAGCTTCCTTAAGAACAGAGCGGATGTGTTAGAAACGTTGCATTGGTCACACAATAAACCACAAATACAAATTGAAAATAAAAAATACTATTCACACAACACATCACACTGCAACGTGTCTACACATAAGTCCAACGATAGCCGGTCGTCTCGCTACAAAAGGACGTGCTTAAAATGTAACGCGAATCACCAACTTTATTCTTGTCCGAAATTCATTGATAGTGACTTAAATTCAAAGCTAAACTTAATTCGCGAGCACAAACTATGTGAGAATTGTTTACGTTCGGGTCACACTCCTAATAAATGCGTGTTTGGGTCATGTCGTAAATGCAATCGTAAACATAATTCATTAATTCATAATGAAAACGGTGAGAGTTTAGTTACATTGCATTCCAATAATACGACTGGCAGCTTGACGAAGACTGAAGTCGTGGGCGCAACGATGACACCCTCCTACCCCGCCGCCTCGACCGTCTCGGATTCACGCCCTATTCAGATAAACAACGCACAAATGCATAATAATTCTATAGATATGCACTCAGTTCTATTATCGACAGCTGTCGTGGAAGTGCCTGACGTTCACGGTGTTTATCATCGGGCACACGCACTACTCGATAGTGGCAGTCTGAGGTGTTTTATAACAAAATCTTTCTGTAAATTGATTAACGTTCCCATGATAAATTCTACTTATGTAATTAAGGGAGTAGGCGACTCGGTAATACAATGTTCAGAAACTTGTAACGTCGAAATTAAATCGCGAAACGATAATATGTTCAAAACACGCATTACTTGTTTTGTATTATCACAGATAACGTCTATATTACCGGCTTTATGTCCACTAAACGCGCAATTCTTGATTCCAGACAATGTTAGTCTTGCCGATCCACAGTTTTTGGAATTAAAAAATATAGACATTTTAATAGGCGCAGATAGGTTTTGGGACTTGTTATTAGAAGGCAGAATGAGACTGTCCAACGGTCCTTACCTACAAAATACTAAGCTGGGCTGGATTATCTCTGGCTTAGTTAGTAATAATACGCAAAATGAGAGGCGCGTTCATTGTAACTTTAGTAGTTCTTTAGATTCGCAACTTCGCTTGTTTTGGGAGGTCGAAGAGCTTCCTAAGGTCAAGGATACGCGGACTCAGGAAGAGCGTGCATGTGAAGATCATTTCCTTCGTACTACTACGCGTAATAGTGAAGGAAGGTTTTGTGTACGCATTCCATTTAAAGAGTCACCTGATCTTTTAGGCGAATCATATACGCAAGCTGAACGACGCTTTCTTGCATTGGAGAAACGTTTACAACGTTCTCCAGACTATAAATTATTATATACGCAATTTATGCAGGAATACCTGTACTTAGGTCATATGAGTCCGGTGGACTCTTATGGTCATCCGTGCTACTTCATGCCGCATCACGGCGTATTTAGAGAACAAAGCACTACAACTAAGCTGCGTGTTGTCTTCGACGCAAGCGCAGTATCGTCTTCCAGCAAGTCTCTCAACAACCTACAACTTGTCGGGCCTCCTATACAAGGTGACTTAATATCCATTCTTCTCCGCTTTAGACAACACAAATTTGTTGCATGCGCCGACGTCGAAAAAATGTTTCGAAATTGTTTAGTAGCCGAAGATCAGCGCCGGCTTCAAATGATTTTGTGGCGTGATGATCCATCGAAACCTCTGCGGATTTATCAATTGAACACCGTTACATATGGTACCGCGTCCGCGCCATTCCTTAGTGTGAGATGCTTAAAACAGTTAGGAATTGAGTCTTCCAACCCTGAGGTTAAACGAGCTATTTTAGAGGACATTTATGTAGACGATTTTTTGTCCGGAAATAACGATAAATCAATATTAATACAGCTATGCACAGATATAAAAAATACGTTACAGTCTGGTTGTTTTTCACTTCGAAAGTGGGTTTATAATTTTCCATACAATAATGACCAAACCGACTATTCGAAAGAAATTAAATCCAACGAAAATATCAGCTCTAAAACGTTAGGACTAGGCTGGAACAATGTTGGCGACGTATTTTATTTTAATACACAGTGTCATAATGAGAATGCATCGGTAACTAAAAGATTTATTTTGTCTACGATTTCACAAATTTTCGACCCTCTGGGCTTGCTAAGCCCTACGATTATTCTCGCAAAGGTGTTGTTACAACAATTATGGCTTCTTAAGATAGGTTGGGATGACACAGTTCCATCTGGCGTCGCACGAACATGGAACCGGTTTGTTATCTCTTTACAGGCGCTCAAAACGATAAACATTCCTCGGCCCGCTATAGGTAGCGAACCTATGTGTGTGGAGTTGCATATTTTTAGTGACGCGTCGCAGACGGCGTACGGCGCTTGCATTTATGTGCGCACTATAAGTATAGATAATACAACTACCGTAAGACTGTGGTTTTCCAAGTCTCGCGTTGCTCCATTAAAACCACTAAGCATACCGAGACTGGAACTTTGCGGTGCACTGCTGGGTGCTAGGGTTCTCGAGAAGGTGCGCAGTTCTTTACGTTGTGAGTTCAGAAACACAGTATTTTGGACCGACTCAACTATCGTGTTAGGCTGGTTGCGCATGTCTCCAAATAAACTTAAAACGTTTGTTCAAAACAGGACGGTGGAGATTCATGAGCTCACACAAGATGTACTTTGGCTCCACGTGAGTGGCAAAGATAATCCTGCTGACCTCGTTTCACGGGGTGTCTGCTTGAACGAGCTGTCTTCCTGTAGGTTATGGTGGGAAGGCCCCGATTTTTTGAGAAGTCCTAGTTTTTCACTGGACAATCATTATACCGACATAGAAACAAATGTAGAACTCCCCGAGGTTAAGTCGGTTATTTGTTCTTTCGTGACTCATTCGCGCGATTTAACTCTTTTTTCGTTCCACCGTTTTTCACAATTTAAGCGTATGAAGCGTGCCGTCGCATATATGTTACGTTTCATACACAATATTCGCAATAAAAATAATAAACGGTTCGGTGTTCTTACGATTGAGGAGTTGAGCGAGTCTCGGATAGTTTTAACTCGGTGGTGCCAGATGGAAAGCTTTCCTAACGAATACAACCTTTTAACTAATAACGCACAAATTAAGGGTAAAAATAATTTAAAACGATTAAATTTATATTTAGACAGTAGTCAAATTATTCGCGTAGGTGGGCGGTTGAGTAATTCAAATGAATTTAGTTATGATAAAATGCATCCTATTTTGCTTTCTAGTAAACATCATTTTACTGAATTGCTGTTCCGTCATGAGCATTTACAGCTCCTTCACGCTGGACCTCAGGCATTGCTTTGCCATTTACGCGAAACCTGGTGGCCTTTAGGGGGCAGGAGCCTGTCTAGGCGCGTAGTTAACGCCTGTGTTAAATGTACACGCAATAAAGGTAACACTTTAACGCCACAAATGGGTAATTTACCGAAGGAAAGGATAACTCCTGCTTTTCCATTCATTAAATGCGGCGTGGATTACTGCGGGCCAGTCCTCATACTTAATCGTAAAGGTAGGGGGGCTAAAACATCGAAAGCGTACATTTGTTTGTTTGTATGCTTTGTGACGCGTGCAATACATTTGGAACTCGTCAGTGATCTCACTAGTGAAGCATATTTGTTGGCACTTAAACGTTTTATTTCTCGGCGCGGTAAACCTAAAGAAATATATTCCGACAATGGGCGTAATTTTGTAGGGTTGATGAACGATTTCTCTGAGTTTTTACATAGGTGCAATTCAAAAATTAAAGATTACGCGATTAGTCAACGAATTGATTTTAAATTCATTCCGCCTTATTCGCCCCATTTTGGTGGTTTGTGGGAGGCAGGAGTAAAATCTTGCAAGTTTCATCTTCGCAGAGTAGTAGGAAATGCACACCTTACCTTTGAGGAGTTTGGCACAGTGCTATCACAAATAGAGGCAATTCTAAACTCCCGACCACTTTCTCCACTTTCTTCGGACCCCCGAGACCTTTCTCCACTCACTCCCGCTCATTTTCTGGTTGGTCGATCGCTGACTGCGCCAGCTTGTGACGACTTCAGCAACATTCCTGAGCATACGCTCAAGAGGTATCAAAGGGTGGAGCAAATTCGCCAACATTTTTGGACCCGTTGGTCCAAAGAATATGTCTCTGAGTTGCAGGTGCGAACAAAATGAACAGAGAACAAAACGGAGTTGAAGGACAACTCACTTGTCCTTATTAAGGACAGCAATCTTCCGCCTTTGAAATGGCCAATGGGTCGAGTACTTCGGTCAATCCCAGGAAAGGATGGAATTTCAAGAGTCGCAGACATCAGGACAGCTTCAGGCGTTGTACGTCGGGCCTTCGCCAAGATCTGTCCTCTCTTCCATGAAGACCACGAGGGGAAGTGAAGCTGCCGCACGCTTTATTTTGAAAGCGCCTGCTTCCAAGGCCGGGGGCATGTTCACGCATACAGTTAACTTTTGTGGAATGACAACACTTATCGTCACCAATCAGACCAACAGGGAATGACGTGATATACCACTGTTCCCATTGGTCAAAATATTGTTCCCTACCTCCCTATTTTGCTCGAATTATGTACAAATATTTAATTCGCAATAGAGACTCCAACTAACTTTCATACAGAACACTTGTTTTATTTATTACCAAAAGAAATCAAAATTCAGTTCAGCACACGGGCTACCACGAACCCAATAAACGAAATTCAAGTACCGACACAAGCTGGTACAGTTGGGTTTCTAGGGATTTCCTGTCTAGGGTGCACCATGCTACTAGCACCCACGGGTGGTATCTGGTGGAATTTGTGCACAGACAAAAAAGGTATACTAATTAAATGAAACAAATCAATCGATTTGGCCACCACTGCAACGAACCCCAGTAGAACGTTGGGACGAATTGGCAGATAGACATAGATTCTTATCATTGCTTAGAACAGGTACAATCACGGTATTTTAATAGCTTTGTATTTGTATGTACGTTTAAAGTTCTTTATTAGACTCAATGATTCCAAGATACCATTTATCACTTTCCAAAAAAAAGGTGCGTTTGTAATGATATACAGTCACACGATTCTATTGATGCTGTCACGTATTGTACGGCAACAAGACAACAACCAAAAGCTTTCATCCAGATACGTATCAATGATAAGTACTATTGCTGCAAATGACTGTTACCAGAATTATCGCGACGTCAGAGTAACTACAGGTCACTGACGAAATATATACTTAGACTTACACCGCATGAACTTAGAGTTGTACGCGGATATATAATAAGCCTAATGTTCACTAGATGTCACTAAGTGTATCAAATCGTAAATTTGAAAGATATTTTCTGAGCTTCTACTCCGATACGAATCCGAGAGTAAACTGTCAAGTTTATTTGTTTTTGTATTAGTGAAAATGTCCCACTAGATGTCGTTTTCCACATAATTACATTAGTAATTTATGTGATATTTTATTAAATCGTCCAAGAGCACACAAATAAATAAAATTGAAATGTCTGTTTATAATTTCAAATAAACAGCTTCTTCATAAATGCTTCTCAGTAAATACGGTACATGAATATATATTTTTTTATTAATTTTTGTATGAAACTTTTTAAATTTTCACATAAAACTCTGTATGTAGGTCTAGCTACTTAATTGTGTTATAATAATCAAAATTTGTTGAAAAAATCCATATATTATATATGTTATATTAGGTTATATTATTCAGTGATGAAAGCTCAGTAGGCTGAAGCCTAGGGCGGCTTCGTTTAGGGGGCGGTAAATTAAAGGATTTAAAAAAACTACATTTCTGTAATAGAAATGGAGAAATTAAGTCTTGGCAGTTTAACAAGAAGAAATAATGTATTAATGTTTAAGAAAAATGTTGTTTGAGAAATTCTATATGCTTGTTAAAATACATCTTTGTAAATATCTGTTTATAAGACATCTCAATAGCAGTTAAATTTTACAATTTAAATTAGTAATTTTAACTAAACATTTTCTTAATTACCACTGAAGGTGGCATGAGTTGCTAGAATGCACTGCTGCGTCCGTTTCAGCGGCTGGCGGCAAATTAGGTCCAAGTAGAAATTTTCATCCTTGGTCCTTTCCGCCACCTCTTTCTGTGCAATGTCATCTTCGCAGAAGATAAAACTCTGTTGCTATCCACTATGGAGCATAACATGGTTGGCAGCGAGAGATATTCTCCCATAACTGCATTCTATATCCAACGCTGCGATGCTCAAGTAATGGCACAGTGAATCGGCACAATACACTGGACAGGCAGGATTCAACTCACTTCTAGTAACCGCGTGCAGGTATTTCCGAAGCAACTGTGACCGGAAAGAACCTGCGTTACGCGGAACAAATCTCACATGGATATTCCTGACAACGCGCATTCTGCCTCCGTAGACATTATGTAATAAACGCGTGTGGCTCAAACCAACAACACTCTCTACTGTCTACTCTCTACTCTCCTGTGGCGCACCCTACTCTAGGCGGTCAGTGCTACCGTCTACACCGGGTACCGTAAAGTGTTATAAACCGGAGAATTCTGCGGTACATCTTGTCGCAACACTCAGTTTACCTAAATTCGGCAAAAGCTTTCGAGCAAACTATTGAAAGTGTGTGTGTGAAACTGTCGTCAACCTACTGTTAAGGAACAGGCCTAGATACATTATTTGGGATTAATACAGTACCAGAACTGAATTGAACACGATTGAGGCGTCTTAAAGTGGCCTCAGATATTCATCTTGGAACGACACGTATATTTTATTATGTCACAATAATGATATCTATGTCGATTACTGAAAGAAAAATAATGTAACAGCTCATAATCTTCACTTTTTAAATATTTAAGTAAAACTTACTCTTTATTAAGTTAATTTTTTTTTTCGTGGGTAGGTGTTGAAAAGTTCACACGCATTTGTAAAAGCTCCTTGAATATTTTAATAATTTACTTAGTATTTGCAAGGCCTTCATTGTTTACATGTGTTCACTGAAGTTTCTAAGCCACCTGCCAGCTTTTTTTTGCACAAATATAAACATCTGCAAACCAACTCTTACAAGTTCATCAAGTTCCTCAAGTAATTTTATTGTTCTGAGTATACAAAATGTACCTATTTCTTATTTCACGCAAAATTCAATTCACTATGATTGAAATACTAATATACAATCGAATCGAATCGTCAATTGTCAAGAAGTTTCAATTCGGCTGGAATCTCTGGCGCTGCACGCGCTGTGTGGAGACGTGGCTCCGTTACGCATCTGCTATCGTATTTACAATGGGGAGTACTCCGAGCAATTGATTGAATTGATCCCTGCCTCCTTTTTTTGCCATCATCCTACGCTTTCATCATCATCATCATTTAGGTGTCAACTGTGCGCTTTTCGAGAAAATTTCTGCCCTACACAACAAAACTGTGGAATGAACTGTCGACTGCGGTATTCCGGGACCAATACGACCTTCAATCAATCGTCAAGAAAAGAGCATACTTCTCCTTAAAAGCCTTGTGACACCTCTGGTGTTGCGGGTATTCATGGGCAGCGGTAAATAATAAATAAATAAGTTGCCGTTCATGAGTGCATTGTTTCTCGTTGTTTACTGCGTGTTTTGGTGATAATGATGGTTTTGGAGAAAATTATTTGCTTTCTCCAACGGCTAACTGGATAAAATCACCATCTTCATCCTCACAGTTTTTTGTTATGGGGACTCTTTAAGAAATTAACTAAATTACTCCTAAATATGGTCCTTAGCAACTTTGCTGTTGGATTTTTGTTGCTTTTGCCGAAATTGCGCAAACAAATTTTCTATTACATCCTGATTCAATTTTTAACCGACTTCAAAAAAAGGAGGAGGTTCCTGAATTCGACAGTAAATATGTTTTTTTTATGTGTGTTAGCGGATAACTTCGTCGTTTATGAACCGATTTTGATGATTCTTTTTTTAATGGAAAGGATATGTCCCAACGGTGATACCATGATAAGGACATTACGATCTGATAATGGCATCCAAGAGAAATCAAGTCGAACATTGAAGTTGGTTTTTGTTTTAGTTAATTGTGTAATTTTTCAAATAATTTTTGCCCGTCTTTATCGCATTTAATGCATGTGTTACTTTTTTTAAACAATGCGTGTTTCTATGGCATCTCATATTTTTTTATTACTGTTCAATGGGCCTGTCAATTTTGTAAGTGATCGATTCAAGTTTTAAGTTTTGTCTATTTCGTATGGTTTGGTAACATCTTGAAACGAAATTTGCTCATTGCCGTTAACATAGTTATTGTTTAAAAAATGATTTTGAATACTTTTAATTAAATGTGGTACATCAAAAAACGCAAATAATTTTACAAAACGTTGCAAAAGAAAAAGGAAAAGTTACTAGATATCCCTGATTTCTTGCATGTATTTTGGTTTTTCGTAGCCCGACCGCAAAAAACAGCTTTTAGCAGAAGCCCACTTATTATCAAATAGTTTATTTATAGTAGCTTTTAAAAGAGTTGTAACAATTCTGCTTTTACTGCTGATGGAATATTATAAGTTACACATTATTGCGATTTCATCGAAAGTGATCACACAAGCTTTATCTTTAATTAATGCATTTCGAATTTCTGTTATTCTTTTTTTAAATAGATCAGGGCAAAACAATCGGATTTTGCTAGCCACTTTCGGAGTTTCGGATTGTGGTTGGAGCGGAAAGTACTACACCTTGCCGCCTTAGAAAAAAATACACTTTAGATTTGTAAAATAATGACAAGCTGAATCGTCTTCTGTCCAATTCATATCCTTTATTTTCGTAGCTGCATCAATGTCAATTCTCTAGAAACCTCTTCTGAACTCTTTAGATTTTAAAATGCTGTCATCAGATTTTGGATTTTGCCGTAATTTAAATAATAGGATAAAAAAAATTGTTAGAAAACTGTTTAAAGTGTATGTCTATGAAATAATATTTATTTGTTAATCTCCTGACTGATTTAATGTGATTTTAATATTACTTGTTGTACAAATTAAAATATGTATAATAAAAACTTGAGAGGTGTCAAAGAACACCCGGATGGAACGAAGTTTTTATATATTTTATATTTGATATGCTCCTACTAATAAAAATGCGCATAAAATACTCAAATTATTTTAGTAATAATCAAGCTTTACAAAATATACTATAAAACAATATATTTTATGTAAATAAATGCAAAAACCCAACATCACGTGGTGTTCCAAGGCGGTCACCTATCCAAGTACTAACCACGCCCGATGTTGCTTAACGTCGATGATCGGACGAGAACCGGTGTATTCAACATGGTATGGACGTTGGCAATCAGTTTGTTATATTTAACGGTGAGTATCCAGCACTATGACGTCAATTCAATGTTAAAAGTGTGGTTACAATTTTTGGCACGAAAAGTGTCGTTACATTTTTTTCCGTCTAGCCCCCTTTCGCAACGCGTGATAAGGAACTTCGTTCCAAAATAAAGATTATACTTTGCAGTTCAATCATTTATTTTATATTAAAATGACATATAATGACCTAAAATTTATTGATTATGCCATATCAGACAGGGAATAAAATCGCTCAACATTATTATCTACACCATAGATTTACATGATTGAATAGAATATATTTAAATTAGGGGGCTTCCATTAATTACGTAAGGTGTTTTAGGGGGGAGGGGATTGAGCTAAATCTTTTCAAATCTCACTTAGGGGGGTCTTGGCAAATATCACGTAATTATTGTGTAAAATTGCGTGAAAAATTATTTCCGAATAAAATATGGCCAAATCTGACACAATAGTGTTTGTCGTATTCGTCCGAACTCCGCAGAGCAGCGAAGTAGCATTCGATTTTGCTTTGCTAGTCTTCAATCGAAGTAATAGAACCAGTTCAATAATCCAACACGTTTACAGCCAAAACATAAATTTGAAGAATCTCGCGTGAGATTTGGGGACGCGGGAGGGAGTTGATGAAAATCTTACGATATCTCACCAAGGCGGGAGGGGAGGTCGAAAAATTCTCAAAAATGCCTCACGTAATTAATGGACGCCCCTTTACGATATATCGTTGAAATAATTTATTTGTTTACTTACTCTTCGTAAGACAACTAACCATTTGACAAATCAAAGTCCGACGTAATTGTAGCCACTTGGTGGCGCTATCATCGCGCATCCAGCATATAATATTCTATATGTCATATCAATAACTTATAAATGTGACATCTAGCGTAGTAAATAGGTCATTATATTCAAGTTTATTTAAATCGATTGCAACGACATCTCCTAAAAATAGGTGATAACTTATAGTTACGCAATTGAAAAATATTTTTTTTAAACAAGCATTAGAAAGTAAGATTTATATTCGAAAAATAATAAAATAATTACTATAATTGAAGCATATCAATAAAATGGTGATAGAGTTTGTTAAACTATTTCTAGTACCTTATTTTTGCGCGCCATCTAGATTTAAGTGAATTTTTCTAGCTTTTATCGGTGTACAGTTTGGGCCAGGGGAGGGTCGGTCTATTTAGTATATTGTGTCATTGCTACAGGTTTAAGATCGATTCCAAATAATTATATCTACGGTAAATAAACGCGTTTTTTTCATCATGTGAACTAGCCGTTAGATCCTCTATTCACTGAAAATAATCCAGCACTTGCATTCAATGTTACATTAACCTGCCCTACCCGCTGTCACTGTTTATAATACGTAAAATATTCTCGTAAAGTGTTTAAAATTTGTAGGGTCTTTCGTACGCCGGAATCTATGTTTACCTGAAGCTTTTATTATTAATTTGATTAGAAGCTTCTTAAATGTCGTACAGAAATGTTTATACCTCGGGCACGAGTTTAGGAATGTCATACAGGAGGGAGTATTTCATGAATTGAAGTTGTTATAAACAAAAAATTGAAGTGACCCATTATTTGGTTATGCGTGAAACAGCTATCTCATACGCACTGTGATCGTCACCAAATTGGTTTTTATTGTTAAATTAATAATACATGATGATCCAATTACTAAATACGCTTGTCATTGTGTTGAGGATTAACAATTTATGTGTTAATTAGCATCAACTTTATTTGTTTATTTTTATTTATGACCCTGTCAAAGTGACTACTCTGCCTCATGGAAAGCATAAGCAGAAACCAAGAGTGGTGGTCACCATACTCATTGTGAATGCAGACAATGCAACAATGCAGCATGGTGACTTCACTATGGCGACCTAATGATGCTTCTGCATCATTGGGCCTCTGGTCTCGCACTCACCAATGCAACACAACAACGCGAACGCTTTCATTTTAGGTTGATCTTCTGTACAAGGGTAGTACCGCCCCGGTCGAGCCAAGCCGTCTGTGCTGAATTCAGTCTGTGCTCAAACCTACAGGATATTATGGTCCTTCGAGCTGAATATGACTATACTTTAAAGTACTACTAATAAAAGAAGGAAATTGTGTCAAACAAGTACTATAACATGGCCATTAAAACCTTATTATGGGGTATTCAATCAACAGTAGTAAGAGTATACTGTTACTACCGTTGATTCTATGAGTCGATGTATTGATACTGTACTATATACTGTACTGTTAGTATTTCATCAGATGAAAAGAGATTAGAAAACATATCAAATCTTATCTCTACATTTTAAGCTGAAATCTTTTTTAAACACCTGGCTAAATGGGATTTATATAAAATCTTTAACATAGCAGCAGCGTCGGTTACAAAGCGTTTTAATTTGTTCAAGTAATTTCTTTTCGTGTCATAAAATTTTGCAGTGGAGCCGAGACACCAACAAAAGAATGAATAATGACTTTATAAAACAAAGTTGAAATTTCGGTGAAACTTCCGTGGTTACACTACAGGGCTACTGTTATCTTGTGATTTGTGTCTTTGCTTTCCGTTGCCTTATTGCCGGATACCTACTTGCTCTACTAGATTATTAACTTAGTGTTTTAATATAAAGACAAAAGATAATGCGCAGCTTTGAGCATTTCATTATATTCTAGTTTGACACACATAGCGGATTAAGCGCGATGTTCTTACTGATGATTATGTTCGACATTTATTTATTTTTATTTATTTACTAGCTGACCCGGCGAACTTTGTACCGCCATATTTACATATCTGTCTCAGCTTCCCACAGGCAGTGTACAGTCGTGGACAAAAAATTACAACTAAGTACATATTTTGACTTTCATCCCCTCTCTCCAGGAAACCGTGCTGAAGTTCGGGATAAAAAGTGTCCTATGTCCTACCTCGTAGTATGAACTCAAATCATGCCAAGTTTCATTTGAATCTTTTCAGTAGTTTCGGCGTGATGCGCGGCCAAGATACAGACAGACAGACAGACGGACAGACAGATAGACAAAAATGAAAAAAAATTACAGATTTGGCTTCAGTATCGATTATAGAGAGCCCTCCAAAAATAATTTTCAAAATATCTTTAATGTACAGAATTGGACCTGTTACATTTTTATTATAAGTAGTATAGATAGATATTTTTTTTATTGGGGGTCTGGTCGAGGTCTTGGGCTCAATTCCCGGGTTGGACTGTTGATGGGTTTTTCTTACAAGAAATTCTTAACATCAGTCCGGAGTATGGAATATGGCGGTGTTTCCCGCCCCTGCCTCGGAGAGCACGTTAAGCCCTCGGTCCCGGTTATCATGAACACTTCTGACAATCGTTATTTGGAAGTCAGTGCCCTCAAATATACTGACAACTAGTTCAACCTTCGAATTCAGTTCACCCTCAGGGTTGCGGAGGTCCGATGCCAGACGTTCCATGGAAAAACTGGTATTCAGGTAAAACTGGTTGAACTGGCAGCCGACCCCAATTAATCTTGGGAATAATAAAGGCTAGGAAGATGATGTTTATTTTTTGTTTAACGTTTCGAGTATGTTACACTATTCAAAGTCAAAGTTGACTATTAAAATCATAGATGTCTTAGTAGTTTGGTTTCGCAATGTAGGTATATAGAATTTGAAGTTTGTTTCCGATTAACTTGCTAGTTTTATTTAAATATTTGGTGTTGTCAGATGTTTCATTGGCCGCATTACTTTGTCGACTTTCCGATTCGGAGTTGGACAGTTATATTGTCCTGTAGTGTTTTCTACATGAAATTGTGAAAATGTGTGTGTATGTGCTCTATAGAATAGTTAAACTAAAAGACCTCACATATTTTTTTAAATTATTTTTCTATGTACATATAATGTCTATATTTACAATATATATGTATATATGTATTTATATCAGTTGTCTAGTACCCATAACACAAGCTCTGCTTAGCTAGACGAGATGGCATTGTGTGTAAGATGTCCGAAATATTTTACCACGGCCTTACAGAAAACCGTTGTGAAACAGCGCTTGCGCTGTGTTTCACCGAGTGAGTGAGGATACCGAAGGCCCATACCCCAAACCGTCCCCCATTCCCTTCTCCATCCCCCAAAGGCCGACAACGCACTTGTGACACCTCTGGTGTTGCGGGTGTCCATGGGAGGCGATAATCGCTTACCATCAGACGATACGTCTGCCCGTTTGCCCCCTATTCTATAAAAAAAGTAAAGGTATTATTTATTTATTATTAACAAAGAATTACAAAGACAACTATTAGTTTATGTGTGTTCAAGTAAAGTTCAAATGGAATCAGAGGTGATATATTTAAACCTCTTATCTTTTACGTCTACAGCATATACTTAAACTTTATTCGATAAAAAGTCATTGGCTATTGTTGAATTCTTAACTCCATAAGCAAATTAGTGTGTTATAAACAAAAAACTTTTATGAACTTAATTCGCAAATAATTTATTGTTCTTGAAATCATTCGCTAATATTTAATACAACTTAAACCTACTGTATTATATGCCCGTACAGACGTGGCTTAAAAAAATTTCAACTTATTATGGTTAAATATGTTTATTCTGCCCTTAAAAGTAACAAAGCCATGACTAATGAAGGTAGTTTAACAAGGAGGGACACTTCAGAAAGCCTTATTATACTTTTAGAAGACTCCAAACAGAGGAATTTTAAGTCGACACTTAATTTATCAAATCTCTGTTTCGAGGGCGCACTGGGGAGTATTTTTGTATATGAGATTAACAAAAATACTTTTCACTTTATGAAATTATGTTAAATGTACTTACCTATTTAATTTGTCATTGATTTTTTTTGAAATAAATATTTTTAATGTTGATGATTTAGTAATTTATAAGCTTGCGGTTATGTGATGATCTATATTGAATGAAATCTTACTATATATCGCTCCTCCCACCGAATAATATCGTTATCGATAAATTCAATTTTTACAGGAAAAATAAAACAATGTTTCTTTAAGATTATGTAAAGTATTGTCCAACCTAAGAGAATGATTTATACATCAAATGAAAGCTTTTTTTTTATAGAATAATTTTAAATAAACCTATTCATTTTTTATTTTATTAATATCAAGTTATTAAAGAAAATATATTTTACCGGAGACACTAGACAAAACACTATTTCGCAAAACAACATTACCATATTATTCGCGTAAAAAGAAAAGGGTAGCGTGCACAATAATTGCATATTACAATGTTATTCTTTAAACAAAGACAACTCAATATAAGCGGTAATAGATTATAGCTGGAATTTTCGCCCATATAATGCATATTATATATTAAAGTAATGTTCTAATATAATTTTATTTTTCGATTGCCTATAAAGTAAAATACATTATTAGGAATACAAATCTCAATAAAACTATGGTTTTGTGATTAAAGAAAACTGTTTATTAATAAAATGCAAATAAGTAATCAATTGTATTGAAAAAAAATACTAATTAAAACTGAGATTAGGTACATCTGTCATAAACATCTCAGTGGTACAATTTAGTCTCATCGTCAGTCATATCATCGTCATCCCCATCAGAATCCAAAGCTGGTTGGGGATTGTCATTACAGCTTCGGAGCGAATTATAAAATAAGTGATAGTGAGCAGGTATGGCTTCAGTTCTGCATAAGCTGAGTAAATCTGCTAGCAGCGCTTTGCTGACAGAATTTGGTTCAGAATATGCTTGCTTTAAACTGGTCGCTTCAACATTACCCGTTCTTTTGCTCCTTCTTGACCTGTTGATAAAACTTTCCGTATTTAACGCAAAGTATTGATCATCATAATTATACTTAAACTGAACTATATTGGGATTAGAATTTAAGACTCTTACTTAGTCCATACGATTTTACTGCCTTGAGTATCCGTAGTCCAGTTTTTACCAGTGATAAGGTCTTTTATATTATAAAAATCAGTTTGTTCCATTTCATTTAAAACATATTTATCCCCTGTAATTTTGGCGTTCATTATAACACCATACACTTGATCAGGGGTATATAAAACTTTATTTTTTATGGCTCGTTCAATCACCGAATGCATACTATCGCCTTCGATTTGACTGTGACCCGTTTCAAAAAATCGGTGGGTAATAGTTTCTATATAACCTTTTTTTATAGCATATAGGTAAAGTGCAAAAAAATAACGGTTTTTATTCTGGCCGGCGCAACCATCCGAATAAAATAATATGTATTTGATTCCTCATTGTCTTTCCGTATTTATTAACTTTATTAAGCAGCTACCTATTTCAATAGAGCCTCTTTTAGCTATAGAAAGGTGCTACACTTAGTAATGTCCGGATTTATTCAAAGCATTATAGATATTTCCTTTTGTAGTGAAAAAATCCGACTTCTGATTGAGGCACATTAAGCACTTTCCGTTAATCAAAAATAGCTACTGTCGTATCAGCCTTATCTACTGTTGCTTTTTCTTCCACTTTAATTAGGCGTACTCTAGTTTTTCGTAGTAAATGCTGTTCATATTTTTCTTCCCATGTAGCTTTTTTCATTTCATCAGCTTGTTCATACAAAGAGCATGTGCCGCACAAATATTTCTTAGGTTTAAAATATGAGAAATTATAATGAGTATTAAATATTGATTCATATTGTCGTTTTGATGCTAATTATTCTTGTGTATATTCTTGATTTGGAAACCATAGAGTGTAAAGTCGATACATTTTGGATAATTAATTATGTTTTGTTCAGATAAATATTGGCGCTTAGATCTTTTGCGTGTATAATGAGATTCAACAGATGGAAATAGTTCAATATGTGTCATTATACTGTTTTTGTAGCGTCGGACATCTTGTGAGGCCTGTTGTAATGAGTTCCTCTGTTGTCTATTAAGCTCTCGTCCTGCCTCATTTTCTCTAGAGCTGTAAAAACTACCTGTTCTGAACTTCGCAGAGTACCTACTTAAAAAGAAAACCTTACAAACTTGAATAGAAGTCTGGTCCTGCTTGAAATAATATTTAATTGTTTATGTCGTATTATTTATTATTTCTAAGGTAATACGTTTTACATGTTGTGCTTGAACGTGTCTCAAGATATACTGCTATTGAAGTTCATGATTTTTCAGTCTATAAAAAGTGTCAAATATCTGCTGCCGTTGTTCCGTAGAAAATGTTATGCCACAACCCTTTTTGCACGAGCATGAAGGGCCAATGGTCTTAGCAGCATACCGTTTTTTGAACGTTAACGCTATTTTTAAGTCTTTTATTTTTGTTGTCAGACCATTCTTGCTCATTACAACATCGATTCCTAGTTCTTTGTTTATTGTTAGAAATTAAAACTTCTTCAGGGTTTGTATCAGCAACCGAGTCTTGCGTAGTGGTAATCAAAGGATACTCGAGCAATTGTACGGTTTCCGTAACATTATGCTGTATTTCTGTTTGAGAATTATTAGCGCTGGTTTTAATTATAAATGGACTCACTGGATTTAATAACGTGATATTATGTGTTATCATTGTTCTCAATTGTTATCAATATTAAACGGTAACCAACGTTACCATATTTTTAAAATAAAATGATTACAGGAATAGCATTGTTAGAATACTTTACTACAAGACGAGTTTGCTGTTCTTACTCGAATAATATCGTTATCGTCACATATTGAAAATTTTGTTTGTAGTGTTACCCGTAATCATTAGTAGCGATGTTATTCACGTAAATAAGTATAGTAAAACTGTAGCTGAATAAAAAGATTATGGTTATTATAAAAATGCTAGTTTCTAAAATATATACGATAAAAAATTGAAAAAAATTGACAAGGTGTAAAAGAGTGTCTAAATGACGAATATGCAATAAAACGCAAAGTATTGTTATATCACATTACGATATTATTCGGTGGGGGGAGCGATATATATCACTGATACACTACTTCTTTGACTTCGACTCCCGCACTAGGAATATACATTCTGTGTCACGGGGGACTTTACAAATGTTCATAAAACGGACACAAAGAACACCCAGACTCAAAAAATCAATTACGGATCACACAAAGTGTTGTACCATTTGGGATTTGAACCCACAGTACTTGGCGGTATAGAAAGCGGCGCGGAAACTACCTAAACCACTAGGCCAACCGTGCAGACAATACTATAACTCTAGGATGGTTTAAAGTGATATGTAAGAAATAAAGAAAATATCACCTATGATCTACAGTTTGAAATTTAGAGAATACTAGCTGACCCGGCGAACTTCGTACCCCCATATTTACATATCTGTCTCAGCTTCCCACAGGCAGTGTACTGTCGCGAACAAAAAAAAAAAGACTTCCCGTTCTCTTTTATTTTTTTCTTTCTAGCAAAAAAAGAATGAATGAAATCGGACTATGTGTTATTGAATTACAACTAAGTACATATTTTGACTTTCATCCCCTCTCTCCAGGAAACCGTGCTGAATATCGGGATAAAAAGTATCCTATGTCCTACCTCGTAGTATGAACTCAAATCATGCCAAGTTTCATTTGAATCCATTAAGTAGTTTCGGCATGATGCGCGGCCAAGATGCAGACAGACAGACAGACAAAAATGTAAAAAAATATAGTTTTGGCTTCAGTATCGATAATAGAGAGCCCTCCAAAAAAAAATTCAAATTATCTTTAATGTACAGAATTGGACCTGTTACATTTTTATTATAAGTATAGATTCCATCAAGATTGTGACTGAATATATAAAAAGTGTATATAAGAGTGTCATTCTGTATATAAATAGAAAAAATACTGTTTTTGTTGTTTTACTTTAATATAAGTTTGTTCTTGGGATAAATTAATAATAGGTTTATATTTATACGTACAAGTTCACCCTGCAAAGGTCTAGTTTTATAAAGCTTTTGATTGCGGCTCCGCCCGTGTACTCGCTATGCGTAGCTATGCATGCTAGCGTATACTACGCCAATGATATTTTTGCAGACATTCTGTTATTCTTCCCCACTTTCACCCCCATAACTTTTAAACGATTTAACCGATTTTCATAAAATATGTCTAAGAACACTCGCACGTAACTCACCTTTCATACAAAAAAAAATCTGATTTGGAATCGTTCATCCGTTCGCAAGCTACGGTGCCACAGACAGAGAGACAGACACGTCAAACTTTTAACAGCCCTCTTCTTGCGTCGGGGGTTAAAAATAAGCTTTTGTCATTCCTCAATAATCAAAGTATCTCGAAATCGGTGCAGCGGTTCAACTGTGAAAACGTACTCAGATAGATATGGTTACTATCGATTTCTTTTTTCTTTAAAGACATTTCCCCCATTAGGAATATATATCCTGTATCGCGGATAACTTTACAAACATACATGAAACGGATACAAAGAAGCAAAGAAAACCCAGACTCAGAACAGAACAGACTCATTTGTTGATCACACAAAGTGGGTCAACCACATGGCGATTGAACCCACCACACTCAGCGCAATAGAAAGAGGTGCGATGCCCGCATAGATTATTATGGTAACCGTGCACTCAAATTTATAACATTAGTATGAAAACTCTTGGAAGTTTGCCTCCGGGCTGGCTGACCAAAGTGTAATCGGCGTAACAAATTACGCCCACCCTGGGGGAGAAGACGACCTCGAAGGGCCCAGTCGTATCCCATGTTCTTCAGGAGTGGTCCAAGATCCCTGCGGTACACCTCACGACATGGGCATCCAACTCAAGATGCCATCACAGTCCTCGTACATGACGGTACGCTCCTTTAAATAGTCTACCACTAGCCGCCTCAGGTACTCTGACACCCCGTGGGAGTTGAGTGCTTCCCTGACTTGCAACAAGCATTGTTTTTACGTTTAAATGACAAATGACATGAAACACCTCGGTGAGGCGTTTCTATTACTAATATTACCATCTTTACATTTACATATATTACGCACTGATCCCATGATACTCTTTTCTTGAGCTTTGTATAACAATAGATATGCCTCAATTTTATATATTATGAACCTGTGCAAAATTTGTTTGGAAGCCTTACAAAATTTAAACAAAGTTTTACATTTATTAATAAAATAAAACTTTTAATACTTAGTCTAGTCTGAAGCGATACAAATTAAAATGCAATGAAGAATTAATTTTCGTAGCAGGTATACTTGGTCAAATAAACTTTCAAGTTCGAAGGGTTTTTATTTCACAAGATTATAACACTGGTTAATTTATTCTCGAAATTTGTCTCATCGTGAAAAATTTGCCGTCACAATTGCTAAGAAAAGAATGAGTAATAGCTTTATGAAACAAAGTTACACAAATGCAAACTTTAAAAGCTTTCAAGGGTTTGAATTATTATCTTAGAAAGTTCTTTTTACGATTAGTTGAGTTACAACACTTGTTTTGTTTCAGCCAGATTAATTGATACAGAAAGATTAATTCACTGATTAATGTATATAATTAAACAACAAGTAATGTTTTTCTTATGGAATAGGGGGCAAACGAGCAGACGTATCGCCTGATGGTAAGCGATTAACGCCGTCGATGGACACCCGTATTTACAAAAATATATATTTAGATATAATAATATGTATTTATATCAGTTGTCTAGTACCCATAACACAAGATTTGCTTAGCTTGGGTGTCTAGATGGCGTTGTGTGTTAGATGTCCGAAATATTTATTATTATTATATTATTATTAACTGCGGTTAAAATTAAAGTAGCCTAAGTTACTCCTTATATCATGTGACATGTTCTAGAAATGTTTAGATACGTGTTTGATATATGTTTAGTTTATTACATAATAATCATTTTTAAACAGGATTGGACAGGTTTTTTTTTTTTTTTTTTTTTTTTTTTTAATCGCAGCCTACCTCCAACATAATCGGAGCCTATTTTCACTAGTCCTCCGTGTGTCACTCCAGTTCTCTCTATTATGCCTCTCGTACTTTCATACTGTGTCATACTATGTTTCTAGTTCATTCATATTACATTCTCATGGTGGGTGGGATTCCCACATCTAACCTATTCTCTCTACTGATTTTTATCTTTATTTTTCTTAGGGAATTTAAGGTACACAATACTTTTTTATTTATACATTATAACTTATTACTACTTACAATGTTTTATTATAATATATGCTTTATTTTTAGATACAATTCTTATACTTTGTTCAAAACAATTTGCTACAGCTTAAATTCTAGTCTTATTATATATAACATTGTTTTTGGGTACAATTTTTACTATACAGCTTACGACAGACCTACACTATACAACTTCTTATACTTATTCTACTTATTCCTTATTTGTTTATTTTATTTTGCGCTCACAGTATATGATATCCTATTACATTACTTTCTTATCTTTAAGCTTATATTTACTTATTTTATGGTTCCTTAATTTTTAATCATTTTCTATGTTATGCCTAATGTAGAATATTATTCAAAATATTAAATAGACATATTTTAAATTCATTTAGTTTTATTTCGCGAGATTACAATTTTGGCCAACTCTATACAATAACTAAGGAACTTTTTCCTCAATTTGGGTTCCATCAAATTGCTTATGTTCGCCAGGCTGATACTACAACCCACTTCCTGTTCAAGGTTATATCTGCGAAGCGCAAAAATCTGGCATTCGAACAACATATGTGGGACGGTCTCGTCTGCAGATGGATCGCAGACGCACGCTGGGCTCTCCTTACACCGAAAACGATGAAGGTAGGCGGAAAAGCCGCCGTGCCCAGTCATAATTTGTGTTATGATGTTGTTTGTTTCAGTTTCACGAACCATTTTGTGTGCCGCCAGCACATCAGGGAGAAACAGCTTTGTTATGCCAGCAGTTACCCCGGCGGTGTATCTCCGGTTCCATTCATCAAGCGTTGCGATTCTGATGCTACGCTTGATGAACGAAATCGGACACTTATCGTAATCAGGCCTCTTCTTCGTATTACCCGCAGCCTCTTTGGCCAAAACATCCGCTCTCTCGTTGCCCTCTAATCCAACATGCGCTTTGATCCAGAACAAGGATAATACCTTGTTCTGCTCGGACATTGATCTTAAGTTCCGTCGGGTTTCTGCAGCAAGTGGATGGAGGCAACTGAAGTTTTGGACCGCTTGAAGGGCCGCCATCGAGTCGCTATAGATACCGTACGATTTCGCCCGGCTTTTGAGAGCTTCTCGAGTTGCCCGGCAAATAGCCAGTAGTTCAGCCTGGTAAACCGTGCAGAAGTCTGCAAGCTTAAGTTTCAGGGTTTTGGTCTCCGTCTCTCCCCTCCAAATGGAGACCGCTGCTCCGACCTCACCCCCAATCTTGCTGCCATCGGTGAATATGCGTATTTCACATTCACCGCTGGCATTAAGTTGCTCTTGGTTCGCCAGGCTGACCACCTCTATTTCACTCCTCTCCGATGGATGCGGGGCTTGGAGTGCGCTGGCCATCTCCTCCACCTCCCGGCCGAATAGCATCGGCTGGGATTCTCCCACTGGACCTCCGCGTCCGGGAGGCTACCTCCCGGACGCGGAGGTCCAGTGGGAGAATCCCAGCCAGTGCCAGAGCCGAGTTTAGCGACACCGTACGGTAGGCCTTGCAAATCTGCTGTGCCACCCCTCGCTGCACCGCGTTCAGCTGCTTCATAATCCCCACCCTGTAGACAGCATGCTCCCACACGCTGGCACCGTACAACACGATTGGTTCGACCGTCGCCACATATATTGTCCTCACGACTTCCGGATGTAAGCCCCAAGTTGTTTTCGCTGCCCTTGTGAGTTGCTTGTATATGCCCAAAGCCTTTCTACATACGTTTGCAACGTGCGGCTTGAATGTCAGTTTGTCGTCAATGGTGACCCCAAGTAATTTGAGCTCTCCGACGAAAGAGACCGGAACCCCTCCCATGTTCAGGCGTGGGGTGTCGTACTTTCGCTTACGTGTGATAAGTATTGCGTTGGTTTTGTGCGGGGCAAAGCGGAGTTTATTCCCGACACCCCATTCCTGAACACGTTCGAGGGCGGCGTTCGCGCGTTTCTCAATCTGCTGGGCAGTATCAGCGGAGAACACCAAGACGACATCATCGGCGAATGCCTGCACGTGCTCGCCGTTTTTGTCAAGGGTTTTGAGGAGAGGATCTAAAAGCAAGTTCCACAATATGGGCCCTCCTATGGAGCCCTGCACACACCCCTTGTTTGTGCCTTTAGTGTATTCCTCTCCGGCGTATCTGATGCTCACCTTCCTATCTGAGAGGTAGCTATCTATTACCCTCCTTATATTTAGCGGACATTCCTCATCTGCCAAACGGGTCCTTACTGCTGGCCACCAGGCATTGTCGAAGGCTCCCTCTATATCCAAGGATATTAAAACGACAATCTTTTTATCATCCAGTTTACCCTTAATGTATTGTATCAGGTTATAGAGGGAGTCTTCGGTGCCCCTCTGTGGCATGAACCCGTATTGGTGGGTACTCATCCTCGGGAGGATATAGTGCTTTAACCTCGACATGAGCATCTTTTCATAAATCTTCCCCATTACTGGCAAAAGGCCAATGGGTCTATAGGCTTTGGGCATACTGTAGTTATCCCTTCCCGGCTTCCTGAGGATGACAACGACAGCCTCCTTCCATTCACGGGGGAAATAATGGAGTTCTAGGCATTTGTTAAGCAGGGCAAGGAAAGCCCCCGGATCGGCTTCGATTGCTTTGCAGCAAATGTCTGCGGTAAGGCCATCTTTACCGGGGGCCTTTTTCGGGTTGAATGTACCGCACGCTAGCCGGAGCTCAGCCAGCGTGAATGGTGGATCGCAAGGTCCTACTTGGTTTCCAACATTCACGCTGTCTGCTTTGACTCGTATGCCCCGATGGTGTGCATTGTCATCTTCTACCCGATCCTCTGGGTAGAAGGTCTCCGCGAGCAATGCAACCGATTTTTTAGGGTCCAATGTTTCCATCTTTTTCTAGCGGCAGGTCCTCCTCCCTGCGTGATGTCCTCGCTATAACCCTATAGATACCCTCCCATAGGCTTTCCCTGTCCTGCCTAGCACAAAAGTTCTTCCAGCTGTCAACTATGGCTTTGGCAGCCTCGGTTTCATATTCCTCTTTCAGCTTGAGGTATTCCTCGACGACCTTCAACCTCCTTACCGGTGCAGCGCACCTTATCCTCCGCTTCCTCGTAGCCACTTCCCTTTTCAGCTTCGCGAGTTTGTCGGACCACCATGGCAATCTGAGTTTCGCGTTTGATTTCTTCAATGGCATAGATTGTGTGCATGCCTCGACTGTGATGTTGGTCAGGTTTCTGACTGCTGCTTCCAGCTCCACAGTTGTACCTATCCCTTCAATCACGTTTCGAGACAAATTGCACTCAGTTTTACGCTGATTGAATTTGTCCATAAATTCCTGCCAATTTGCTCTCTTCGTGTTGAACCTTCTTGTGGTTCTGGAGACAGCAAGTCCTTTAGACCTTGTGAGGCAGATGTTAAATAGAATGCCATTGTGATCCGAGCTCGTTAGACTCTCGTCCACTCTCCACTGCTCTACCAGATCTAAGAGATCCTCCGAGCAGGCAGTGACGTCTATATGGCTGTGGTACCTTTGGCCACCTCTGATCGTGTCGAAGGTCGGAGTATCACCGCTGTTCAGGATGTGTAAACCCATGTCTCCGAGTGCTCCTGCCATGTCGTTACCCCTGTTGTCTGTTTTGAGACTTCCCCACCAGGTGCTTTTCGAATTGGCGTCTCCTCCGATGATGATGTTCTTGCTTTGGCAAGTTTGCGCAATGTTCTCCATTTGTGAAATGTACGGTTGTATTGGGAGGTCCGGTTCAAAATAGAACGAGACCAGCGTGATTTCCCAGGCTACCGTTCGGATCCCCACCACCACGATGTTGTTGGTTGTGAGTTTTGGGTATTGTATGACCGTAAGGTCGTGATCGAAGATGGCTATTGCCGCCTTCACTTTACCCTCCCCCACGTTGGTGTTCTGGTAGATTCTCACGCCCCCGCACATTCTCATGGACCTGCTGCTACCCAGGTATGGCTCCTGGAGGAGTGCCATGGCTGCTTGGCGCTTTACTGCTTCGATTAGGAGCTCATTCGTCGCCAGCTTCTTCCTTTGCAGGTTAGATTGAAGCACCTTATAGGTTGATTCGCCCGGGACGCCCTTAACAATAGGCTACAGTGAGCCGGGATAGCCCGTCTCGTCTCTGGCGTACCGGGCAGTCTCTGCTGAAAGCATTGTGCTCGTTGCCATCCTGTACGGTCTTTACGCAGTTGCGACATTTAGGTGGAGCCCCGAGTTTATACTCCGCGCATTCGGCTTTGAGGTGTGGACCTCCACAGTGACTGCAGAGGTCGACCGGTTCTTGGCAGTATTTCTTCGTATGACCGTAATCCAGGCAGCGACTGCACTGGATTAGCGGTGTTTGGTCCTCGGCCCTTATACGCTGGAGGTCGATGTGCACATGCCCTCGGTCTGTTATTCTTCTCCATATTACGGGCGAGACTCTTAGTATTATGTGCCCAATGTGCGGGTTCCTACCTCTCCGTCGATACTTTATCGCAACCCTGTCTTCGTCTTCCCGAAGATCTTGGAAAAGAGGGCGGTTTTGGTTCCTCAGACCCTTTAGGACGTCTTCGTCGGTGTTCTTCGAAAGAACATCCTTGAGGATCACCAGGGGGTCTTTATTCTGTACCTCCTCCACTGAGAGGCCGTTCCCTTTCTCCTTCAGTCTTTGTTTCGCTTTCTCCCTTTCCTCTTTAGAAGCGAAACCCATGATGACTTTCCTATCCCTGGCTTTCCTGACCCTTTCGACCTTTATCCAGCCCTCTTTTGCGTCGACCGCTTTCCTGACCCTGTCGAGGGTCTCCTCTCCAGTCTCCGTTGAGTCTTCCGAGGTGACCACAACTGAGTGTAAAGTGCTCAGCTGCGGTCTCTCCCGGTTCGACGCAATCACATTCGCGTAGGTAGGCTGCTGTGGTTGTTGCTGGGCTCTGTCTAGAGCCTCCTTATGTAACTCGATGTTGTTATTCAATTCGTTGAGCTTTCGGTTGGTCTCTAGAAGCAGTCTAGAGTGCTCCTCCAGTTTGGCGAGCATCTTCCCATTCTGTGCGACTTCCAGGGAATTTCCCTCAACCGGCTTGGTGTCGCTTTCCGCCTTGCCCAACCCGGTTTTCGAAGGTTTCCCTGGTTTGACTACTGTGGCAGCTTCTGACTCCTTCACCAACTGGTAGAGCCTGTCCAGCACTTCAATCACCACATCCTTTACCTCTTTCTTCATCCCCTTATATGAGCCCAGATGGTGTTTGGCTTTTAAGAGCTTTGCCCGTGCCTCTGCTGTGCGGCTGGCATACGATTCGGGGCTTCGTGGTGCGGCCTGTGCTGTACCAGTCGGTGTAGTTTGTCTCGGCTGGGTGGCTGCCTTAGTCGCTATTTTCTCGGGGACCTCTATGTTTGAGGGACCGGCTTCTTTCTCCCCCCTTGTTTGGTTTTGGGAGGGGGCGTCCTGGGACGCTTCCCCTTTTTCGATGCTATGAGGCACCAATTTGGATCTCGGTGGTGATCTCTTAGTTACCGGGGACCTGTTTACGAACATGCTGAATGGGTTGTAGTATACAGCTATCAATCGAGTGGCAACAAGTAAAGTCTATGATGTAGATATACGGTGTAGAAGGCAAACACAAACACAACAAAGATTGTATACAGAAACACACACAAAAAACACAAGTAAAAATATAGTCTTTGACTCTAGTCAAAGATAATAATGGGGAGTCTCTGACTCCGGTCTTAGTATTAAGTTTAAGTTTCCACTATACTTGTGAGTCTAAATAAGTTCTTAATTAACAATAAAATGTAGTTTTAATATGTTTCCTCTTTTCCAGGTGCGACCGAAGACGCGATCCCCGTGCAACGTGCAACTAGCAACGAGCGACACGCAACGGGCGACGAGCACACCGTAGAAAACAGGTGAGTTAACTAATTCCTAATTCTATGTGTGTCGGTCAAACGACACGGCACACAGCGTAAGCAATACAAAGAGTGTCTGACTCTGGTCTTAAGGCTAGGTATTCACTAATCGTAGTGAGTCTAAATAAACAAAGAGAAATACACGTAAAAACAAAAAACAAAAATAGAACAAAATTTTTTTTAAGAGTATAAGATCGACTCTCTTGTCTTGTAGGTGGGTGCGGTAGTGTATTTCCCTTCGGTTAGGAAAAGAAGTACACCCCAACTGTCAAATTTGCAAGTTCTAGAACCTTTTTAAATAGTGACTCTAGATAGAGTCGATTTGATGCAACTAGTAGACAGCCCTCGTCCGCCCCGTTCCAGGAACCCCAAACACACCCCAGCTAACCTTGCGGGCTCCGAAGCTATAGACGTTTGAAATTTCTGGTTGTCGACAACCAGAAAAACCAAAAAGTGGTTAAACGGCTATAACTCCGGAACCAATCGGCCGATATGGGTCGAGCCGGGTATCTCTGTACTTGGCTCGGCGAGCCCAATCCACTCCTACCTTTTCCGGAGTTAAAAAATTTTATCTCTACAATTTGTGTAGAGTCGACCTAACCTTGTTTTGTAGGACCTACTAGGGTACCAGAAACAAGTCCTGTCCTTCTACGTCCACCGGTTCGGAAGATATGAGTCCAGCAGTCACAGATTAGCCGAGTTTGGGCTCGTTTGTCTTGCCCAGGCCCAGACTACCCCTTGGGACTATAATCTAGACGGGGTAAATTTTTACCCCAAATTCAAAAACCGACGTAATGGTCGTGCAGGGGGCCCACACACCCACCCAAATCTCGAAGCCGCGTCCTTCTACGACTTACGATTGAGGAGCTATGCCTGTCTGAAGTTGTCCAAGATAGCGGCCGAACTGTCAAACTGTAGTTTTAAACGCCTGTAACTACTCAACCGCTTATCGCAGAAAGTCCGGGTTTCAAATAGGCCTCTCAGCCCGACGTCCCTCGTCGTTTAAGGGGGGTTTCCGTGCTTTAAAGATTTTTTGCTTCAAACAGCTCAAAGGTATGCTACTTAGTTAGAATGAGTCTCGGGCCTAACAACAGTGAAAACCGCGAGCTCGTGCGATTTGTGGTTACAGAGATACGGGACTCTGAATTTTCCAACCACCACAACCAAGATGGCGGTTTTGTCTTATATCTCGCAATTTAAGAGATAGAGGATCGGTCTTGGGCTCGATCCTTAGTCAAATATGTATGTAAACCTATTCCCGTGCCCAAATTTAATTTTTATTGTATATTTACTTATTTATTGACAATAAACACTAAAAATTCTATATCTCCGCAACCACTTGACATAAAAATGTGTAAAAAAATATTAAAAAATGCAGAAAATTAAGCTCTATATTGAGCAGTATTACAAAAAATAAAAACCTAAAGATAAAACCTAAAAATTTGTTAAAAACACAATTTTTCCTAAAAATAATTATTACAGCTAGAATAAAAAATTTAAAATATGATCTTCTGCAGGGCTGTTCTCTGGACGAGCGCGCCAAGAATAGCAGTTCCAGCTTCTTCGAAAGTTGTCCGGTTCCGGAGATATTAACCTCCAAAGTTTCAGTTTTAAAATGTCTTTAAAAAATTTTCGGATGGTGATAAAATTTTTCTAAAACCGGAATCCGGTGTGTCTTAATTTAACGCTTCTACCTTCAAATCTTCAGGGGTCTCCGACTACTCCTTTACCGACCACGCCGCCACGTGGTTTTTGGTTTTCTGGTTTTCCAGGAAAAGCGGGAAGTCCGGCTGCGAGAAAACACAGCAAATCCGGTGGGGGTCGGGGGGCACCACACTTTGACACTATTTTCTGTCTGATCGGTACACAAACAACGTCACTATCGCACTTTTCGTGGTCCGTTTCCACACTTAACCTCTGAAAAACGAGGAAAAACACTTTTCCTACTTCACTCGAGCGTGTGCGGCTGCACCACGCGTGACAGGATATAGATCTTGCTGAGACCTATCTCCTGACACCAAAATCTTGACGATATCTCAAGAAAAACCCGACACTTCGAATTTTTAAGCGCGGAGCACGTGTTAATTGCTGCTAGTCACGACCAGAGCTCGGACAAGGGATTGGACAGGTTAGTATCTCTACTAGTATCTTAACTTTCCACTTCTCGAATAGTTTCAACACAAGTAAGGTGGTCTTTATTAGACCAGGCAGGTTACAAAACCGAGCCTATTGAAACGTACGCCCAAAGGTGCTTTAGATATTGCAGAAGTGATATGCCAAAGAGGACGACTCATACTTCTTGAGGTGTCGTCCGTATCAAGTGCATCTCACTTCAGTAATCATAAAACTAAATAAATTATGTTTTATATCGTCAAGCAATTTTAAACATTTTTTAGCGTATACTGGTTTCGTTAGTCGGTACGCGATTACCATTAGCTAGCTTATATGTATAAGCTACCTATAATCTTCACGCAGTTTTGTTCGGGTTACATAAAAACAAGGTACTTTGAGACCGGTAGATACTTATTTCTTTTACAAATAAAATTTTCTTCTTTCCAGTGAAAAAAGTTTCTAGTTAAAAGCAGTGAGTGTAAATAGCAAGTCACTATTTACAGAAATGTGAACAAATTGTGGTTCTAACTTTACGGATAAGCCTGTGTCAATTACGTATTGAGAAGGGTCTCTTTTGGTTACGACAAATTGAATGGCCTAAGACGCAGCAGGCATTCAACTGACTGGCATTTTTTATTCTAAGGGCCGGATTATCTGTTTATATGACCCTATATTTTCTACTATGCGAGATGCGGCAGAGCTTTATTCTATTATCCTTTATTGATAAGTTATAATTCCGAATAAATCGGAAATTTAAAAGCTACATGTGAATGTCACAGGATTTTGAAAAATTCAGCCAAACAACTGTCCATGTTATAATAATGAGCATATGTTATAACTTTTACCGACAATTTACTTCAGAGAGATCCTGTAGAAAACCTATGCAGGGCTTCCGATTGCGTGTATTGCATTCCCACCTACTTATTTTAATGAGCCTGTTGTTCTAGGGGTTAGTGACCCGGACTGATGAGCTAGAAGTAAATTCTCACCCAGCACAAATATTTTTCGTTGGTCTCGCGGTTGGCATGTGCGACTGCTGATCATGAGGTCTCGGGTTCGATTCCCGGGTCGGACCAAATGTTTGTATGATCTACAAATATTTGTTTCGGAGTTTGGGTGTTTTTTATGTATATTATTGTATTTACAAAATAATGTATATATGTATTTGTATCAGTTGTCTAGTACCCATAACACAAGCTCTGCTTAGCTTGGGACTATTGGCGTTGTGTGTTAGATGTCCGAAATATTTATTACTATTATTTATATTTATTTGTTCTGTGTCTGGGTGTAATTTGTCTATAATTTGTATATATTTAAAAATATATAACTATGTTTATCAGTAGCCTCATTACCATGCTGCATTGTCTCTATTTGCATTGAGGATGGTGACCACCACTCCTGGATTATGCTCATGCTTTTCTTCAGGTAGAGCAGAGTCATTTTGCGAGCTTCAACATAAAAAAAGTCTGGTTACTGCGGTAACTTTGCCAAGTTTGGGACCAGATAGTTGTATATAAGATGTGTAAGGATATGATATATGTCCCAATATATTCAGTAATATTAAGGTGACCTGTCGTAGTATGTATCGCAAATAAAAAAGTTCAACGTACGTACAGTACGAGATATAGCATTCAACAAGTTCACGTAGCATTGCTAAGTGAATATTTAGGTTTCTCATAAAATATTTACTAAGGTACATGTGTTATATCATGAATTTTACAAGACGACAGACTGAGTGAATAAGTTAACGGTAAGCCGCGTATACTCAACCAAGAAATAAAAATATAATGTGTTTCGTAATAAAACTTCTCTAAATTATGTGTAAATGTCGGATTAGCAATCAATAGAATTAATTTTGTGGTTAATGAGAATGTCGCTTATACTATAGTGTAACACTTCATCGTACTGTTGTTAAGATTACACGTAAGTTGTAAGGTAAAATGAAGAAATAGGCATATCGAGTAGGTGACCGCTTACCAGTAAACGCCTCATTTGGCTACCTAGTTTATTTAGACAGATGATAATACGATGATTAAAGTTCCATGTTATAAATTAATGGATTGTGTATTCTCACTACACTTTAGCAAGCACTTGCTTAACGAGAATACCCAAAAGGTTTGCTTTATCCTTGTTCTTTTCAAAGAAAGTAATACAGACTTATTTGAACAAGGTTTCAAAATAATTAACTTCACTTTAAAAGTCCCAAGGTCTTATTTAAACAACGCCAACTCTGCTAATTATAAAGAAAACGTAAAAGTCAAGAAGTTGAATACATATTCACAAACAAAATGTTTTACAAAACTGAATAGAATCAGTCAGTTGGAAAAAACTTTGTTCACAAAACATTGTAGCAACACAAATTGTACAACAAAAAAGACAATCAGCTGAAGAAACCATTGGCGAGCATTCTAAATTGCAAAGGTCTTTTTGTAGAGTGACGCCTTAGAGCTAAACAGACGCTTAATAATGACATTTCAATGTCTTCAATGACTTTTTGTTTAACAACATTGCCTTCACAGAAAATACCACAAAACTGAGTTGCCAAGAAATTTTCCCTACTTTATTCTTCAAAATACATTAACTTTGAGCTTAAAATTCATTGTAAACAGATCATGATTTCGGCTTAGCTTCGGTTTTACAGGCTTTTGGATAAATATTTTGTTGTAGTTAATTCATTCAGTAGATTAAGAAAACAAAAGCTTGTTTATGTTATGAAGTGGTATAATTTAATAAGTTTTATACATAAATTAATCAATTATTGTAAATCGTTATTTAATGTCCATTGATGCAGCATAAGGGTCTTATATTTTGGAATCGTCAAACATTCTGTGGCTAGAAAATTGTTAAAGTATTTTCCATGACCAAGGACTGCGGTAATTTTAATCAGATGACATGTCTAGAAGTATTGCCCCCTGTACTATAAAGAACAGTCACAATTTGCTTCAAAAGCGTATTGATACTTCGCGTGGGCACATGTCGAAACATAGTCATTTTTGGAGTTTTATTTTCTTACATTAATTGTTTTATTAATTACTCTACTTCTAGTCATGTTCTCTTTCACATTACCTGTTTGGTTTTGCCAAAAGTTACTAAAAGTATCATTGACAAGAGCTCCGCTCTACAGACTTCAAATGTAATGATGTGACTCCCAGCCCCTTCTAATAGGAGAGAATTTATGTTCTATGACGTCATTCTGGCACTGTCAATGTAGACAGAGTGCTCTTCAGTTTGTAACCCCTGAACTTGTCAGGTGGAAACTCACCGGTTTCGACTCAGGATAGAAGATGATACCTCAGGGCGCCGTAAGAATTTTGATAAAATTTTATAGTGAGGGTGCGGAGGGTCCAAGGAAGACTTCAATGAGACAACTTACGATTCATACAAGCTTTTATTCTAGTTCCTGTTATTTTACATATGTGAAATAAAATATAAATTTATAAATAAACTTATGAGGTAGTCTTAAAATAAAAAAATAAAATTATACAGTCTTTTCTTTATCACTTTAAGCCTGTAGACTGGTCACCACAGGATAGCCACCCTCTGGTCATCTCTCTGACTCAAGGTAGTCAGCCGTAGACTCACTCCAGCTCAAGGTAGCTTAAGGAGACGTCCACCAGTGATCCAACTTGTGGGTGCTAGGTAAAAAATATTAATTAATTTTCATATACAGATTATATGAACTTCCCTCAAGGTAGGGCAGATGGGTCTTGAGGAGTGAGCTGTGAGCTGCCAATAGTCAACCGTCCTCAGCACAAATCACAGACAGTGGGACTTGAACACTCACAAACACTACCAACAAGAATATTAATATACACTGTAAGCAAAGCTTCCTCAGAGTTAATGAGAGAAGGTTTAAGAAATCAAAAAGAATATGCCACACACCCCCCTATATAGACATCCTATCGAATATTCTCGATGATTCCCCTACTCCATTTCTGGATGTGCGAACAGGACGTACAACTTCCATACTCCTTGCTTATTTGAGATCAATTTAAGATGTAATGAGAATCGTATGATACACATATGATAATGTCTCACTATTTCTAAGTGTCATAATGTTAACAAAAATATCCTTCATAAAATACGCCCCCTAGTGCCACCTAGGTGTACCAACAGCCCGGTACTTCGATCGCGCACAAAATCCAATTGTAGTTCGAACCACAATGAACGAGAGGGCGCTGAAACAAAAATTGTTAAACATTGAAAACTAAAAAAACGATGTTACAAGTTTAACATCATAAAATATTAATTAGAAATAATATGTGTATATTTGCACACTACATTGTGTTTAAAATAATAGTGAGTATTTTTTTAATACAACTCCTGCATTAGGAATATACATCCTGTATCGCGGGGGACTTTACAAACATACATGACACGGACACAAAGAACACCCAGACTCAGAACAACAATTTGTGGATCATACAAAGTGTTGTCCCTTGTGGGATTTGAACCCATAAAATTTGGCGAAGTAGGAAGCGACGCAACGTGGCGACCGCTTAAGCCACTAGGCTATACGTGCAATCAAAGAGAAAGAGTTGTAGGTTATGGAGCGGTTTCAACGGTACATTCACTTGCGGACGCTGCCTAAAACTTTGTCTCGTGTCCACCCGAGTTCCGATCTGTAGGTGACCTTTTGAATGTGTTTGATTAGGTTTTATAATACACTGCTTGTTTGAAAAATGTTTGCAAGTATGTATTATAGTGACTTTATCACTGCCATTGACCGAGGGCAAACGTTAATGGTTAAATACATAAATAGACTACGACAAGTTTCACAGCGACTGTAGTTCTAAAGTATCTAAGCAGAAATTTCAAAACTAACAAGTTCCGAAATAAATTACTTACATGTCTATGATTACATTGGTAAACAAATGAATAGCCCATGGTGGTTTAATTATAGCGGCTCTTATTGATAGCAGTAACAAGCTGTTCCCTTTCTCCAACGGAGATAGGACATCTCAACTACGTATCAGAAATTGTTTAGCTGGTCTAGCGGCAGAAGATTGTTTTATAAGGCAGGAGGAGCATATATGACATATTGACTTATTTGATAATTATTATTGAAAAGTAATGGCAGCGTCTGGCAACAACACTCCAGTTATAGTAAATAGTTCCTATGTCTAAATTCAAAGTAAAACGAAAAAACTTCAGGCATTATGATAATTTGTATTTTTCCTTAACGAAAATAAAGTGTAACCTTATTACCTAAAATGGTCTGTAGTAGCTAGCATATAGAACAAAGTATCACTTAACCCTCTCACGTGAATACCTATCGGAAACATATCTGCGTAAAATCCCGTTATTAATAAAAGCTTATTTGTTAATTGTAAATTCCTAACTCTCACTTCAGAAACAACATGGCTGCCCAACTCAGCTTTGTTACAACGTAATGACTAATAACTGGATTAAATATTGTTAAAACCTTTTTACTTAGTTTAATTTGGACTTTTTGAGGATTACCCTAATTAAGTCGGGTTTTTGTAACGTGCAAGTGCTCGGTACCGTTCTAATAATTCAGTATTAAGAAGGTTGTTTTCATTATGTTGGAGCGAAGTTTTCCGGTCGGTTTAGAGTATTTGGCTTTAGTTTATTTTCAGGTGCTGTAAATAGGAAAAATGTTTTTGGTATTTATTAAGACAACATTTCAGATAACGTTAAGTTTTAATTAATCATAAATTCATAAAAGTAGGCCTTGTAAAGCTTTGTTTAAAAATGTTTATTTTAGGACGGATTGATGTTAACATTATGATTAAATACAGTACTTGTACTGGTTGTTCAGCACAAGTCCTTTGCGTTTTGGTTGAAGAGGCCATGATAACAATTTATTTGATGTAGGTATTTAATGACAAATCCTACTAATATTATAAACGCGAAAGTTTGTAAGTATGGATGGTTGGATGTTTGTTACTCTTTCACGCAATAACTACTGAACGGATTTGGATGAAACTTTACAGTAATATAGCTTATACATCAGAATAACACAAAGGCTACTATTTGCCGTGATAACCGACATATACGCGGGCGGAGCCACGGGCAACAACTAGTAATCTATACAAATAAATAAAATTGGATCTCATCCGCCATACTCACCAGACCTTGCACCTACCGACTATTACTTTTTCCAAAATTTAGACAACTTTTAGTGGGTAAAAAATTCAATTCCTGAGAGGCAGTACAAAATGCCTTTGAAGAGTTTGTTGCCTCCCGTCCAGCTGATTTTTACAAGAGGGGCATCAATAAACTGCCAATGCGTTGGCAAAGATGCGTCGATTGCATGGGTGATTACTTCGAATAACAGAAATAAAAAAAGTTTGAAAAAATAAGTACTTTCACTTATTGCATACAAAACGGAAATTTCATAGGTAAAGACCTAGTATATCTGTTTTAGAATGAACTGTTTTTTCGTTGAACGAAAAAAGTCATCAAAATCATCATCCAGAAATTAAGAGTCATTCCGAATGTCTGGAGGGTTTTTAGGTTCGAAAAGCAGTGTAATCTTTTTGTCAAAATTTATTTTGTCTGAAATACTGCAGTTACCTTTCTTTCTTCGTAGTTCGGCATTCTTTTAACCGATGATCTCATTAACATATAACACCCTTGAATATTGAACTTAAGACGCCTTAGAAGTTGTTTAAAGAAATTTGTTTACTGAGTATTTTCTTCTTCTGGCAATTGATTAAATGCCTTTGATTTAATGGTATTCTAAGATATGCGTTTTATAATATATTAATGTGTATAAGGTAGATTATTATATCTTTGTCTTATAATATAAAAATGAATTGCTGTTCGTTTGTCTGGCTAAAACTCGAGAACCGCCAGGCCGATTTAGCTGATTTAGGTTTTGAAATGTTTGTCGTAGTTCATGGAAACTTTTAAACGGTGAGAAAATATGAAAAAATTGCGAGGAAGATAATAAAAACAACAATTTCCTTTTGCCCATATAAACTGTTCTACCAACTTTCCTGTCAAACTTTTGACTGTCAAATTGAAGCACTTATTAAATTATGGGTTTTAAATAGACACCATATAGTATTACACGAATCAAATTGAAAACTATAATATTGTAATATAATAATAATTATAATAATAATAATTATCAATTCTGTTAATAGGGATGCTTTGTTGACACAAGCCAAAATTGAAACTCCTAAAATTTATAATTTTCTTTGGCAATGTTATAGAAATCCAACAAGATTAATGTATAAGGACCATCTTTTAGACTCTGCCGTTGGATGTCAACAGGGTGATCCACTGGGACCAGTTATCTTCAGTTTAGCAATACATCCCATTATAGAGCAGCTAAAATCTAAATTTAACATTTGGTACCTTGACGACGGAACTTTAGGAGGTGAAGTAGATACAGTTTTAGAAGATTTAACTTTTATTAAAAATAAATTTAAATCCATTGGCTTAGACCTCAACTCGGACAAATGTGAAATTTTTATTTGTGACAATACAGACAGACTCTCGACTATACAAAAATTTAATTCCTTGGCACCTAACATTAAAGTTTTAGAGAAAAGGTCTCTTCGCCTTCTTGGTTCTCCGGTCTTGGAAGATGGTTTTCAGACATTCATAGATGACAAAATTAAAAATTTTGATGAATTTTCTGATCGTTTACTTAAAATTAATAATCATTCGGCTTTTACTATTATTCGTTATTGTCTTTTTGTACCTAATTTTACACATGCGCTTCGGTCATCACCCCTTTGGAAATATTCATCACTTTTGGAAAAAGTTGATAAAATTATACAAAACATGCTTAGTAAAGTTTTGAATGTGGCTTTAAACGATCGAGCCTGGCTCCAAGCATCCTTACCAGTTCATTTGGGTGTTCTTGGAGTACGCAAAATTGTAGATGTCAGCCTTCCAGCATTTCTGTCTTCGGTTCATGGCACAGAAGAGTTAACCAGGAAAATTCTTACAAACACACTGGTTGATTCTGAAGTATCATGCAAGGCCATTGCCATAGATGCTTGGCAGATAGCTTGTCCCAGTACTGCATTACCTGTTAATCCATTTTCTCAGCGACAATGGGACTCACCGTTATGTATATTAAGGCAAAAGATACTTTTAGATACATCAACCAGTCTTGCTGAGCGAGCTCGTTTGTTAGCTGTGGGAGAGTGGGAATCAGTTTTATGGATTCAGGCACTTCCATCACCCAACATAGGTACATTGTTGGACAATACTATTTTTCGCTTTGCCACTTGCCTTCGTTTAGGAGCGCCTTGTGTTTCTCCGCATTTTTGTCACTGTGGAGAAGCTGTTGACAGTTTCGGACATCATGGCCTTTCTTGTAGCAGAAGCACTGGCCGAATATCTCGACATGCCAATATTAACGACATTATCCGCCGTGCTCTTGTTACCGCCGGCGTTCCAGCTGTACGCGAACCAAATGGTCTGGTACGGGACGATGGCAAGAGACCAGATGGTATGTCGTTACTGCCATGGAAGATGGGTAAGCCTTTGGTGTGGGACGCAACTTGCGTTGACACCCTCGCGCCATCTCATCTTCCAAGTACAGCTGTTTATGCCGGCGCTGCTGCTGCTTCTGCGGAAAGCGTCAAACGGCGTAAGTACCAAAATTAAAATTTAATAGGTAATTACATTTTTGAACCGTTTGGGGTAGAGACGCTTGGTTCATGGGGTCCGAGTGCTCGCGCTATGTTTCAACAACTAGCCAAGCAACTGATTGACGCTTCTCGCGACCAGAAGGCCGGCCTTTTTCTAGCACAGAGAATCAGCATTGCCATTCAACGTGGTAATGCTGCCAGTCTTTTGGGAACGCTACTAGTAGGAGTGGAGTGAGTGTGGAGTTTTTTGACGCTTGTATGTAAATATTGTTATTTTTTTATAAATTATGGTTTCGAATCAAATTAAGTTTTTTAAATAGACACCACATATTATTTATATATTATTATCGCATATTTTAACATTATTATTTTGATGGTTGTTATTGTTGGTTCATTCAGAAATTTTTGTCATTGTATTGACATATTTTGATGGTTGTCACTGTCTAAAATGCAAGTAAAAAAGTCTTTAATGTGCCATATCCATAGAGGTCATATCACAAACAAAATAAGATAACCTAAGATAACACTGTTAATAAAATCTAAACGCTGTTTTGTTGGAATGCGAAAAAAATATTTATGTCAATCGTCTGTCGAACGTTAGACGAAAGGTTATAAATACAGGCTGCTGTAGGTGCGAAACATATTCGCACCTACGGCATATAAAGTACCTGTAATTCTATTACCGTTATAAAAATCTTCTATTATCAGTTTGTCAGTGTGTGAGAATTTTATTTACTATTATTGTTTGAAAATGCCAAGGCAAAGACGAACTGACATAGGTCGTCGAAGTCAATCAGATGTGCGGCGAGCTACCTCACGTGCAATCCGCACTGATGACCAGCGAGAGACGGATAATGATAACATTCGTATTGCTATGGCAGAATTGCGTTCTACAGTGAATAATAATGACATAGACAGGCGGCTCCGTCCACTTAGATCCCTTACTTAGATCCCCTGGGGGATCCATGTGAAAATTTCGTCGACACTGATCCCCTAGGGGAGCCGCTTACAATGGAATGAGTTCGAGCACACTAAACACAACAACAGCGAGCACGATGCAATGAAATCGAGCGATACCGCAGAAACAGTGCTCCTGTGAACCTGGAACGAGTAGCATTCCACTGCAATCCGGAATTAGATTATTGTGCCAACAAATCCATGACAATTGGATAAACTACAATTATTTGTCAATATTGGAAAGCGTTAAAATACTTTTGTATCACAAATAATAATTTAACAAGATACTTGCAGATACAAGAACAATTTATCACTGACTGGGAGCACTGTTGCCACTGCCAGATTTGGACCATCAATTTTTTCAAATTTATTTTATGGGCAATCAAGATGCGGAAGTTGAAAGGCGTTGTGCTCATAATCCTACAGTAAAACGAACCATTGTCCAAGAACTGCAAACGTTTCTTCATCAGAACAATAATTTTGTCAAAATGTTCAAAATGGCCTTAGATCGTATGCTATCGGACAGCCATAATATTGTAATCAGAGCTGACAAAACACCTGTTGGTGAGCATGCAAGGAGGTTTAATTCACCGACAATCGGCGAAGTGGCTATTGTCGTTGTTGGAGGAATTTGCAGTCTAGAGATATTATGCTTCATCGTCGGAACAATGAATTGAAACGTGTGTCTGAAACGCATAGGTCTTATGACACGTTACAATATCCATTAATCTTCTGGCAGGGAGTAGATGGATATTATTTTAATATCAAAATGGTTAATCAAGTAAATGGTAATGATATTACATAACAATTTCAAAATTCAGTATCAACATATCTGTTTATATAAAAACTAGCTGATCCGGCAAACGTTATTTTGCCATAAAAAAAAAGAAGAAAAAAATGGTATGAAAAATAGACATTGGTCGATTCTCAGACCTACCCGATATGCACACCAAATTTCATAAAAACCGGTCCAGCCGTTTCAGAGGAGTATGGTAACTAACATTGTGAAACGAGAATTTTAAATATAAGATGTATCGTCGAAATGTATGGACCTACGCGCATAACTTCCGATCGGCTGCACCAAATTAAATAATTCTATTTTTATGTGTTCCTTATTGTTAGAACAAGGTTTGTGTATAAGAAAAATTAAAAGATAGCGGGAAAAGTCTTTTTTTTGTCCGCGATGGGAAGCTGAGACAGATATGTAAATATGGCGGTACGAAGTTCGCCGGGTCAGCTAGTATATATCAATCTTCTGTGTGTATATGTGACTAAATTCCTAAAACGGCTGAATCGATTTTAATGAAATTTTTTGTGTCTATTCCTGAGGATTCGAGCATGATTTAGATTCACAATTCAGTAAAAAAACAAATATGAAAAATCTACTTGTATAGCTGATTGCGACGTTACCTGCGGGTGACGTTATACCGCGGGTAACATCTATACTAATATTATAAACCCGAAAGTTTGAAAGTATCGATGGATGGATGTTTGTTACTCCTTCACGTAAAAACTACTGAACGGATTTCGATGAAACTTTACAATAATGTAGCTTATACATCAGAATAACACATAGGCTACTATTTGCCGCGATAACCGACATATACGCGGGCGGAGCCGCGGGCAACAACTAGTCTAGTTATATATAAAATACGATTCGTTCAGAACGAAACTATTACGTCACAGAAAACTGTTTACTTACTTACTACCGGGCTTCTGTGAGACCAGGGTATCACTCCTAACGAGGTGCTTTTACAAGCTCCTAAATATACATTAAGAATTTATAAACCATATTAAATATTTATATTTTCATTCAATATTATTTGTTTAATTCCAAATGGTAAATTTTTGTGTATGTAGATATCCTAAAGAAAAGTTTTTATTGGTTATAAAACTATTTTCCTCCTTTAAGTTTATGGAAAATTTAAATTCCTGTCCTCTCTAATTATAGGATGAACATCATTCAAGCTGCTTCAACATCAGTCTCATTATTCCTCAGTCCCTACGGAAACACGCGGTATCACTTGCCTTTACTTCCTCTCCCTATCTCTATTTCTTAACTCAATTTACCTTATTCCCTTATCCTGTTTGGATTATATTCCCAAAGAGAGATGGTACCATTCACGCGTCTGTTAAAATAAATCAGAAAAGGGGAGTATTTTAACATAATTGGGTTATATATTTCATCTGATGGTTTTTGGTCCAACTAAACCAATTGATCTTGTTAGAAATTACGAAAAACAAGAACCAAAATCCATGAAACTGTTTTATATTATATCGCCTTAAATTTTTATCATTAATTATATTCTTTATACATAAGGTTTGTTAACTAACGTATTCGTTTCAGCCCTGCCGTGGTGGTATCAGCGTTTATCCGAGCGAATATCTCGGGAAGTATTTTATGTAAGCCAAATGAACGTTTTTCCGCTTAGCTGGCAGTGAGAAAGCCTTCCTCTCGTTATGCTACCCCATATTCATTTATTATCATTTTAGATTAGGTCTTTATTGTTGCAACAAACCACATGAGCAATGTAATTGATCTAATCATAGTATATGTTCTATTGTGTTTGACACAAATGGCGAGAAAGAAGGTATGTCTTAAGATATATACACACATCAAAAGTGTCTAGGGATCAACATATATTTTTGCAATAACTTTTCTCCTGATTGATATTAATTAAAATTTTCTTTAAGGATTCATCAAATAAAGTGTTTTCGTTTGTCACAGTAACGATAAACCAAGTCACCTCATTTATTAATATAAAGAAATTTGCCATTTTCCTAATAAAAGGATTTTTGACATTTGAACCACTAACATTAAAGTTCAAAAAAAAGACTGAAATAACAGTTTTCTTTAAAATTTTATTAGGTAACTTAAACAATTAATAATCCGTGTTTCTACCGCGAACACTAACACAAGAACATCGGTTTGGCATACTCAAAATGAGTTCATCCAAATCACGCTGTGAAATGGCCGCCCATGTTCGTTGCAACAACAAAAAAAGGTCTTCTTGCGACTGGATACCCTCCATATTCGGCAGAGCTCTTTTCTGTAGCATATCCCATGCATGCTCAATCGGGTTCAAGTCTGGCGACTGAGCAGGCCAGGGCCAAAGCCACATCTCAATCTCAAGAAATCCGCATAAAAATGCTTGATCCCTAGACACTTTTGATGTGTGTATTTAACCCATTACACAAAGGAATTTCTTCAATACGACGATTTCTTTTTGTAAATTATGTAGGCAAATTGTTATCTTATTTTCATTCGAATGTGAATGTAGATAAATAAATTTAAATAAGTTGGTGTTAGTCTGCTTTAAGTTTTTGAAGACAGGAGTGACAATGAGACCCCAATTTTAACGCTCCATGATTGTCCCTGCGTTTGTCTATCGGCAGGGTGTATCCCATGACATAGATGTTATAAGCTCACAAAGCTTATAATTGTATTTGAATGTGGAGCGATTCTAGTTTAAAACAATTTCCATTTCAAAAACAGCAGGACGCGGACATAGTTTGATTTAGAACTCTGCCCGTTATAACTCATGTGCCAGACCAATTATATACAATAACATTATATAGTTGACAGATTTCTTAATTTGCAACAAATCTGGAGTCTAAAATAAGCCGAAGCCTGTACTGTAGATCTCCAGGCCCCCCAATTAATAACATTGTATATGTTCATTTTTCTCGCCAGGGCAGCGATCACTTTGTGATACTTGAAATATCTTACGGCCCATAGAATAAGGTATTCAATCGCTATAACAATGTCCCCTGGAAGGAGCAATGAACCACGGCAGTGTCACCGTGTTCGTAATATATACTAAAATAATTCAAGCACTTACAGGAGTGTGTGTCTTCACGTTCTTCTCGGCGTTCCCAAGAGCTCTTGGGTAGGTGGGTAGATTCTTCTGCTCTTGCGTCTCCACACAAACACACGCTCCTAAAATGCTGTACAAATTCCAAGGTATTCGAACCAATCTCAATAATCCCGTTTCAGCTTACGCGGAACAGCCTACAAAAAACTCACGACTCCACGACCTAACACAATACGGTTTATTACTAAAGAGACCGCGGGTCGATGGACAATACAATTAGCTTACTATCAAGGGATTTTCACAATAACTATAAAACGTCGATCAAACCGTTCTCAACTATTATAAGTATTTTAGCCTAACAAACCCAAAGTGTCATCACTATCACGCGGAGGCTCAATGAATACACAAATTAACAATCAAATTCAATTACGGCACCGGCCATTTTTTACACGATTTCATTTTGATTCTTCAAACATTAACCTCAAACTTCAAACGTCAACATGAACCAGCGACAATCAAAATGTTGCCAGTACAATGACGTTCGAAATCCACCAGTATAGTTTGTCAACATGTGAGAAGCGTACCTGATACGTTAATAATGGTATATGTATATATGTGCAGCGTTTGAGTATGTATGCGGTGTATAAATTAATTATAAATATGTATAATGTATAAACTGTGTATTAGTATGTATATATGTATATTTATAATAACTTCATGCATCTCACGTACAGCAGTCAGGTCACTAGTTAGATAGAATCTTTACTATGTTCGAAAAATAAAATCTAAAAATATACGTATAATAAATGAGGTATACCCAGACGTAGAATGATCGCGTACATTATTGTACTGGGTGGGAATTGAATATTAAAATTGAATTGTCATCAGTATAAATAATCAATTTCATTACTCAGCTTGCAAGATTGTACTCCAACTAACAACGTCGTTCGTAAAAAACCAATAAGAACTTAAATTTCTGAAGATCCCGTGATAGAAAATAGTTTATGACACGTTCTGATGTGTACATCTATTATTTTTAATGCGTGCTGAAAATTTAACAGAGGGACTATGTTTTGAATCAAAAGTTTCATTTTTAGTTTAGTTTTTATCACTTTGTATAAAAAAACGTAACGTTCACGATGTCATTGATTTAATTTTTTTGAGTAATAAAGTCTCAAAAACAAAGTCGTTACGCACCTTTCGATGTAAGCACAGTTTGTTCGCCGATGCGAGTTAATGATCGGTTCCCGCCCAAAGCGTTTTGCGAATATCCATTTAACTTTTATCATAATAGTTAGTGCGCCTCACAGACCTTTTGAAATATCTAAAAAGAGGTTAATCTCGCCAATCATTTTCGAGGTAACGATCACATAAGCAGTAAAAAATTCTAATGATCAAATAATTTCTTTTACAAGTTTTCTTTGAACGGTCTTATCGGTTACGAGGGTGTACGTTACAAACTTGACACATCCAACCATCATTCTGACAATTTATTGGTCTTGTGGCGACTTCCACATACAGCGCATCAAGTGAACATATGAAAGCGCCATCCACCGAAGATACACTGAACTACGGAGTAACAAACAAAACTAAGAAACTACCAATCCTGAATCGCGCAGTGAAAGTTCTCGCGCCAGTTAACATATATACAACATCCCAACATCAACCGTTGGGCAGTTGGCCCGCCAGGCATGATCACCTCGCCTGGTCGGAGGATCCTCCCTTTGTGTTGGTGGGACAAATTACACCTGTCCTCCACAGTGGTGACCCCGACGTGATTGGAAGCAGCCTTCGATGCAGCATCAGCACGCCACCATCCTGTTCACTCCCACAGCAAGTCTCACAGCCAGCCAGCAACTTCGGCCTCAACAGGGATAACACCACAAGCAGGAAGCGACCGCTCCAGCCTGGTTTACCCCTACGGCCTCATCAGCGTCTAGGCACAGCACACTGCAGCTACGGTCCATGTAAGCAGAGCATATCTCTCCCGTCTATGCAGCAGCCAGCCACTACGCAGCAACCGCCCCGACTCACTGGGGACCTCACCGCAGCACCGCGCACCGCACGCCATCCCGACTCACTGGGATCTGCGGACTTCAGCCCCGACTCACTGGGACTAGCGGCATTCAGTTCCGACTCACTGGAACTTGCGGCACTCAGTTCCGACTCACTGGAACTGCTCACTCCTGGCACTGGCAAGCTCCGCAATAGAGCACAGACAGCTGACTCAACATGCATCAACCTCCGGTCTTGGAGGGGAGTGATGTGGCGACTTCCACATACAGCGCATCTAGTGAACATATGAAAGCGCCATCCACCGAAGATACACTGAACTACGGAGTAACAAACAAAACTAAGAAACTACCAATCCTGAATCGCGCAGTGAAAGTTCTCGCGCCAGTTAACATATATACAACATCCCAACATCAACCGTTGGGCAGTTGGCCCGCCAGGCATGATCACCTCGCCTGGTCGGAGGATCCTCCCTTTGTGTTGGTGGGACAAATTACACCTGTCCTCCACAGTCTTAAAATTTACATTATTATTCGACTTAAAGGGATTTAAATATAAGGATGGTATAAATATTATGTATGTGCATATCTATGTACACTTGTTCCTCATAACGTATGTTACTATATTTGACAAATGAGGTGTTTTATTAAGAGACTCTCTCTGGCGCTGCGTAGAGATGTGGCTTCGCTGGCATTCGCTCGCATGGCAGTCCACAACTGAGCATTTTTCTAGAAACTTTCTGCATCGCACAACAAAACTGTGGAATGAAATAACGCTTGCGGTATTTCCGGACCAATACGACCTTGGAACCTTCAATAAAAGAGCGTACTCCTTCTTAAATGGCCGGCAACGCACTTGTGACGTGTCTGGTGATGCGGATGGCCATGGGCGATGGTAATCGCTTACCATCAGACGATACGTCTGCTTATTTGCCCCCTGTTCCATAAAAAAAAATACTCAATCATCTGCTAGTGGTAGGAGCCGAGTTTGTGTGCTAAATAACATACTACACATTTATACAGGTACATACAGAAAACAAATGACACTTCGAATTTTCAAGTCCTTTCTAAGAGCTAAAATATATTTAACCGACTTCAAAAAAAGGAGGAGGTTCTCAATTCTACTGTACTTTTTTTATGTTTATTGCCTCATAACTTTCGACTGGGTGAACCGATTTTGATGGTTCTTTTTTTATTTGAAAGGTGGTGCTTCCCATGCGGTCCCATTTTCATTTGGTTCAGTTCTGACATGTCATCCATGAGAAAATCATATAAATCTTCAATTTGCATTAAGTATGTGCGCGACAAATTGACGAATAATTCAATATCATGCTGACTGATTTCAATGATTCTTTTTTTGTTTGAAAACTGGTGCTTCCTGTGTTCAATTTAATTCACCTAATTCAATTTGGTCGTTCTTGAAGTCGGTTTTTTTGTTAAAATGTTGTATTATTTAGTTTACCTTTTCAACCTCCTTAGCCAAGTTGTGAGTGTTTTGCATCGATTCTTTTCAACAATCGCTAACGCTTTTGTTCTCTGCTAATATTATATATATATATATATATATTTTCACCAAGTAACTTTGCTTTGAGATGGCTTCATTTCCATACATTTATTAGTTTTCTATTATCGTTTACGTTTATGTCAACAACAGGGGCTGATTCAGTCAGCAGGAAGAAGAAGGTAAGAATAAAATACACGAAACTACACGTATTTTATTCTTACCTTATCGACTATCGACAAGATATTTTAGCATAGCTTGAGTTTAAACTGTGGTAGGCATTTCGTTGTACGAAATTTAAGTTGATCAATAACGGAAGCAGGGGAGATTAGCTCGGGCACGTATTCGCCGTGAACGTTTTAGGGCATCGATAAGAGGCCAGGGCAGGTCATCATCATATTTGTATGGCTATTTGTTTTAATAAACAGATTGAAGTTAGGTTAACGTTAAATTTAGAACGTTAATTATGTTTGAGTACCTGGATGACCGCTTTGATCTGTATATTTTATGGTAAATTTTCTAAAAATGAATCCTAGGTAGATTGATTTAAGCCCCCCCCCCCCGCAAATTCCCCTGCATACTAAATTTCTTGATATCGTCGAAGCAGTTTCCGAGGTTCAGATTATACATACCTATATTCAACAATTTTTTTTTATGGAATAAGCGGGCAAACGAGCAAATTGCTCGCATTTTAGACCTACATACAAAAAACAATCGCCTGTTACTACGAACTTACACAAACAAAAACAACAAAACATTCAAAATTTCACACACGCATAAATACATTCTGTATCATAACAGTGCAACGCGTAGGTCCATTTGGGCTAATACTTTGTCAGAGGGGAACGTCTGCGTATGGTTACTCCCTACCGTGTTGCTCTACACATATTGTATAGATATTGAGTTACTTATTCTTTATAGTATCGAAAGTTATGTCGGATATTAATGTCGGAACCATATTTGTTTTTTGGATTATCAACTGGATAAAGGTTAGTAGAGGTCCGTAGCTAAGAGCTACGGCGTAGGAAAAACTACATGCTACGAAATAGAAGTATTTTTTGTAGAATATCACTTAAGAAAACCTAATTTATAGAAATGTATAATTTTTATACATGTCTGATATACACACATCAAAAGTGTCTAGGGATCAAGCATTTTTATGCGGATTTCTTGAGATTGAGATGTGGCTTTGGCCCTGGCCTGCTCAGTCGCCAGACTTGAACCCGATTGAGCATGCATGGGATATGCTACAGAGAAGAGCTCTGCCGAATATGGAGGGTATCCAGTCGCAAGAAGACCTTTTTTTGTTGTTGCAACCAACATGGGCGGCCATTCCACAGCGTGATTTGGATGAACTCATTTTGAGTATGCCAAACCGATTCTTGTGTTGTTAATGTTCGCGGTAGAAACACGGATTATTAATTGTTTAAGTTACCTAATAAAATTTTAAAGAAAACTGTTATTTCAGTCTTTTTTTCGAACTTTAATGTTAGTGGTTCAAATGTCAAAATTCCCTTTATTAGGAAAATGGCAAATTTCTTTATTAATGCAAAGGTGACTTGGTTTATCGTTACTGTGACAAACGAAAACACTTTATTTGATGAATCCTTAAAGAAAATTTTAATTAATATCAATCAGGAGAAAGGTTATTGCAAAAATATATGATGATCCCTAGACACATATGTTGATCCCTAGACACTTTTGATGTTGTATTATGATTTTTTGCGAAGACATACATCCTATTCTATCCGACATACATAGTGATGGACTTTCTTGAGAGTTGAGGCTCATTTTTGAAATAATATTAATATAGATGAATAAATAAATTAATAATATTTTTATAAGTCCAGATACAAATTCAATGAAATACCCTATTGAGGAAATCATCTGTTGTTTTAGGTTCATACACGTGACTGCCTGTTGAGTAAGCGGTATCCGAAAATTTATTTTACGTATTGTTACCGAAAGATATAATGAGGGAACGGATCTGAGAGTGTACTTGAGTGAAGCCGTTACCCTTAGTTTTTGTCAAATTAAGGTTCTTGCTCACCTGAAGGTTATTTGAATTTTGCTGTAATCTGCAAGCAAACCCAAAAAATATGTTATGACAATCTATAACCGTTCGTGAGTATATTAAGCGGTGCTAAAGCAATAAGTTAAAGCCAAGGCGTGACGCACGCGAGACATTAAAGCACCGCCCTCTGACCCTCTGGCTTTCTAACAGACTGTCCTTCACGCTACATAATGGGTCAGGTTGTGTTCTAAAAGATGCCATACTTTTTTATCTTTCTAGGATACAGAGATAGCCACCTTGACTGATCTGTCAAAGTTACTGCAGACTTTCTTCTTCGACTTCAAACTGAGGTCTAAAAAGTTCAGTACCATTCCGTCCACTTCTATTCCAGTTCTGTTTGCGAGATCTTTTTTTTTATATATAGGGCAAACGAGCAGACGTATCACCTGATGGTAAGCGATTACCGCCGGCGGACGGCCGCAACACCAGAGGCGTCACAAGTGCATTGCCGAGCTTTAGGGGATGGGGAAGGAGATGTGGGTAGGGGTTGGGGTATGGGCCTCCGGTATCCTCACTCACTTGGTAAAACACAGCGCAAGCGCTATCTCACACTGGTTTCTGTGAGGCCGTGGTATCACTCCGGTCGAGCCGACCCATTCATGCCGAAGCGTGGCTCTCCCACGGTTTCCAGATCTGAAAGCAGATTTATGTAATGCCATGTTTATGACACAGATAGTCAGTCTTTAATTTTATTCATAGTTTCTATTAATTAAAAGACACTACAAGAAACATGAACGAATGAAACGAAGGATTTCGTACAATATTTCCATTGATTCTCGTTCTTTTCTTTCATGTTGTATACTACTTTTAAAGAGCTTTAACTACATTGGATACTTATTTAACAGTCTAAGTCAATAAGCGACATAGTCATAATTATGGCTAAGCTCCGTAAATAAATATTTTAAAAAAGGTCAATAAGAATAAAGATAACTGATAACCTAATTATGGTATACGGTTCAAATTGGCTTGACCTGTGTGCATTTTTTTAATGAAATTAATGGAATTGGGGGCAAACGAGCAGACGTATCGCCTGATGGTAAGCGAATACCGCTGCCCAAGGACACCCGCAACACCAGGGGCGGCACAAGTACGTTGGCGGCCTTCGGGGGATGGGGAGGGGAATGGGGCCTCCAATATCCTCGTGTTATACATAATTCATATTCACATTTCAACAGTGTTTAACTTTTACAAAACATTTTGATTGACTTGATATTAACACACTAGTGAAAGCAAGAAAGACATTGGTGGTGATTTTCTTGTTGTGACTAAACTAAAATTTGTTATTGGATTAGATACTCTAATCTCATCCGATTACGGTCCATTTTTCGATTTATCACATTTCAGCTGTCACTGTGTTTAGTTTTGTACCAAATACACATAAATATAAAAATAAATAAATTAATAATTAATTAATAAATAAATATTAGTTAAATTACTCAACTTAGACCATATGTTTCCTTTGCTATTCTTGTGTCTAACGTTTAAAACGTGTAACGTGTGACGTAAAACTTGACATGTCGCACTAAACTTAGTCGTCTCTCGTCTAAATACATGCCGACTAAATTACCTACGTAATTATTTCTTATAATTTTTACATTTAGAGTTTAGTTTAATGTTTTATTCTAATAAACTGATCAATTTTTAGTCGGTACAAAACTATAGTGAAAGCTGAAATATGAGATATTGAAAAATGGACTGTAAACAGATGAGATTAAAGTATATATTCCAACAACAAATGTTAGTGAATTTTAGTTTAGTGATGACAATAAGAGAATCACCACCATTAAAGTTAAAATTAAATACGCTTTGAAGCCAACTAAATTTTTTTTTTTTTTTTTTTTAAAAAGACAACTCCCGCACTAGGAATAAGTCCTGTATTGCGGGGGACTTTACAAACATACATGAAACGGACACAAATAACACCCAGACTCAGAACAACAATTTGTGGATCACACAAAGTGTTGTCCTACGTGGGATTTGAACCCACGACACTTGGCGCAGTAGGAAACGGCGTGGTGACCGTTAAACCACTAGGCCAAACGTGCAGTCGACAGTGGGACAGTTAAAAGTATTTTTTGATTGTGAATAGGCGTGGGATGGTTGACGTCAAACGTTATAAATACTTATTCATTACTACCTTCTTGAGTTATTATAAAAACATAGTTGAAAGAAAAGTATAAAGTAAATTATATCTTAAAGAAACAAAAATACTATTAAACATCGTTATTATATTACGCCTTTCCATGAAACCTCAAGGTTGAATTACCCCTTATAAATATCTAATGTATATCTATACTAATATTATAAACGCGAAAGTTTGTAAGTATGGATGGATCGATGGATGGATGGATGTTTGTTACTCTTTCACGCAAAAACTACTGAACGGATTTGGATGAAACTTTACAGTAATATAGCTTATACATCAGAATATCACATAGGCTACTATTTGCCGCGATAACCGACATATACGCGGGCGGAGCCGCGGGCAACCACTAGTATCGAATGTATTATGTTCTATCTTGCGTGTCTGTGATTGGTTTACGCTTGCATCAATGAGCACGAAATGTTCATTTGCTCTTCTGGTCTTGCGTTATCTCATTCATCCTCTTCACTTGAGTTTAAAATGTAGTAATTCATTTTTCGGTCTATGGTAGTTCTTGCGGGAAGTAAAATTATATGAACCGCTCTTGTAGTACTGTTGGAACAATGTGAATACTTCTAATATTATTTCTACTTCAATGAAAGTTCATATAATTTTTACCGCTACCGTTTTTGAGTAATGACATATTCAGTTAAAAACTACCCCTATAAAGAGAATATGACTTTTCATACTATTATTATTAATTCAAAAGTAAATCTGTCTGTTTGTTACGCTTTCACGGCTAAACCGCTGCACTGATTTCCAGGGAATTTGGAATTTAGACTCTTTGATTCTTGAGCAAGTATATAGGTTATTTTTTAACCCCCGACGCAAAAAGAGGGGTTATAAGTTTGACGTGTCTGTCTGTGTGTCTGTTTGTCTGTCTGTCTGTGGCACCGTAGCTCGCAAACGGATGAAGCGATTTAAATTCAGTTTTTTTTGTATGAAAGGTGAGTTACGTGCGAGTGTTCTTAGACATGTTTCATGAAAATCGGTTGAGTCGTTTAAAAGTTATGGGGGTGAAAGTGGGGAAGAATAACAGAATGTGTGCAAAAATATCATTGGCGTATGATTACTCGATTAAGTGCTTGAGTAGAGGGTTTTTTAAATTTTGAATTTTATTACCACGGTAACCGAAATACGAAATAAGTTTCTGTTATAAAACTATTTGGCGGCCGTGGTGGCAATTATCAAGATATACTAAAGTGAAAAAGTAATAAACTTTTTTTTTGGAATATGTGGCAAAAGAGCAGACGTATCGCCTGATGGTAAGCGATAACCACACCAGAGGCGTCACAAGTGCGTTGCCGACCTTTGGGGGATGGGGGAGGGGTTGGGCCTCCGGTACCCTCACTCACTGAAACACAGAGCAAGCGTTGTTTCACACCGGTTTTCTGTGAGGCCATGGTATCACTCCGGTCGAGGCGGTCCATGCATGCCGAAGTGTGGAAACATAATACAAAATTATACACACTTTACTTTTTAATATTAGGGAAGTTTTTCTAATTCATGGGCTTGGCCTACTTAGAATTTAGCTTTATTATCAAATTTAGCTGAGTGTGCAGTCGGGTCAAAAATATAGAAATATTGTAATTAGATTATAAAAGTATTTGCAAGACCTGGATTACTAGTATTTTATACATTTCCTAGATTAGAGATATCACTAATTCGTTGTAACTCAATTTCCCCTTACGCGTTTGAAAATGATTTCATCCATTGTGAAAGACACTTGATACACCTAACGATGCACTTAGTTTCTGTTAAACAACCGTCAAAACGATATTGAAACTCAAACGGAGTGTGTATTAGGCAGTTAACTGTTGAATTAATTCAATTGCAACTTGTAAAACAATCTCTTAATAGGTATACCTAAGGCGGGTACTCATAGCAGCTTAAATAAAGTGAAAGCTTACGGATATCTAAATTGTAATTTCTAAATTTTGGTTCTCGTAAAGTTGCTCATCTCCAGATTCATTTGATAAAGCGTATAGAGTACAAATTACAATGTTTTTTGAATGTCTCGGTGGCGCAGTGGTAGCGTATGTGATTGCTGTGCGTGAGATTCCGGATTCAATTCACGGTCATCAGAGTTCTTTTTTTTTTTATTTAATAAGGGGCAAACGAGCAGACGTATTACCTGATGGTAAGTGATTACCGCCGCCCATGGACACCTGCAACACCAGAGGCATCACAAGTGCGTTGCCGGCCTTTTAAGAAGGAGTACGCTCTTTTCTTGAAGGTTTGAAGGTCGTATTGGTCCGGGAATACCGCAGGCGTCAGTTCATTCCACAGTTTTGTTGTGCGAGGCAGAAAGTTCCTAGAGAACCGGACAGTTGTGGACTGCCAGCCATCTAAGTGATGGGGATGAAATTCTGTCGCGTAGGACGATGGCGGAAAGAGGCGGCAGGAATCACTCGGAACAATTCCTCGGAGCACTCCCCATAGTAAATGCGGTAGAAGATGCAAAGCGTAGCTACATCTCTACGCAGCGCCAAAGAGTCCAGCCGAATTGAACATTCCTGGCAGTCGACGCTCTTCGAGTCGCTCTTCGTTGAATGCGGTCCAGAGGGAGGAGCTGGTACTGGGGTGCCCCGGCCCAAAGATGAGGACAGTATTCCATATGTGGCCGAACCTGCGCCTTATAAAGCAGAAAGCGGTGGGCCGGAGTGAAATACTGTCTCGATCTGTTAAGCACGCCAAGCTTCTTCGAGGCCAATTTGGCCTTATCCTACAAATGGCCACGGAACTGGACTTCGCTCGATATCTCGACACCAAGTAATCCAATGTTGGCTGAGGCAGACAGGGGAATGTCTTCAAACCTAGGGCATACGACCCACGGCAGCTTTTTAGCGATGAACGCGCAAATTTGTGTCTTTGTGGGGTTAAAGTGGACTAAATTGAGTCTACCCCAATCTGAGACTTTTTCTAAAGAGGTCTCAATTTGGGACACAAGTTTGTTTCGACTCTCAATGACGTTTTCCCGAGATATGTTAGCGCGGCTGGTGTAGAGAGCATCGCCTGTACTGTCATCCGCATAGCAATGAATGCCGCTAGTTCGCAGCATATTATTGATATATTCTTTCGATGTGTAGTGGGGGGGCCAACCACTCACGTCGATGGTGCTCCTAGAGGTACTGCGTTGTAGAAGCGTAGAGTCCAAAGTCCAGAATATATACTTCTCTCTCAGCCCACTTACAACTCAACCATCCGAACCATTCCCGACCTCCGAGTAGCCGGATTACAAGAGACGCTACGCTCCCGGTCAATTATAAATTTGAGTAACAGTTGAAATTTGAGTAACAAGGTCCTGTCGAAACATTGGACGGGGAAAAGCTGCGAGGTCAGACAGACCTCATTAAAAAAAAAAAAAAAAAAAATATTGATATGTAGGAGGAACAGAGTAGGCGATAGCACACAGCCTTGCGGGACACCAGCATTCACAGGTATAGAGTCAGAGCATTCACCGTCGACTACGACCTTTATGCTTCTACCTGCTAAAAAGCTAGTGACCCATTCGCATAGTTTCTAGGGAAGCCCATAGGAAGGAAGCTTCGAAAGAAGCGCTTGATGCCAGACCCGATCGAAGGCCATCGCAATGTCCAAACTAACTGCCAAGGCTTCCCCCTTAGTCTCAATAGCCTGTGCCCAGCGATGTGTCAGGTACGCCAGAAGATCACCAGCCGATCGACCCTTACGAAACCGTATTGCTGGTCGCTAAGCAGATGATGATCCTCTAGGTACCACAGGAGTTGATGATTGATGATGGACTCCATTATTTTCGAGAAGAGGGAAGTTATGGCTATCGGCCTGTAGTTAGATGGATTTGAGCGGTCGCCTTTTTTAGGGATCGGGTGGACCAATGCTGCCTTCCATGATTTCGGGACTACGCCAGAAGAGTATGAGTTCAGACAATTGTCAAATTATTAAAAAATAAAATGGCCAGAATGACCATTCACCTCGCCATACAAAGAAAACATACAGCACACATGAAAAATAACCCGTGAATACTATACATACATATTATTAATAAGATTACCTTAATGACTATATGGTATTGACGTCAACTTCTTGAATATTTTAGACTCGATTGTCAAATAACGCAACCAAACATTCTAGTTATTAACCAAAATTTTTTTCATAAATAATTGTGCTGAGTGGGTGGATATGTTTGTTAATGATATTGTTACGAAGAAAGAATGTTCTGGAAAACACTCGACAAACGGTTTAGCTGTGAAAGTCCTAGCACGTTATGACACTATACATAAGATTGAATATGGATTGATTTTCGCACGTTTGGCTTGTTTACATTTCTAGAAAACGTCATTTTCGAGGTGTTACGTCGTAGCCGAATCTACTACAACGTTCCAGTTCCTGTCGCGTGGAATATAAAAAGGCGCTTCGTCGACAGCAGTTCAGTTCAGTTTATGCTACAGTGCGATAATACCTGAGTGATATAACTGATTAATCCAGATACCTTGGCGATCATTAAGGACTATTATTCTGAGTTATTCTGTGGTTTTAGGAGTGTAAATAATAAAGTCTCTTTGACGCGTCAGAAGATATATTTCTCAAATTTGTCAAACCCTAGCACGCAATAATATGGTTTTAGTGAAGGTGAAGTATCCTCCTTTTCACTCGACTGCGTCAGAAGTTGCGTGGGTTAGCTATTAATAATATAAACTATAAACTACCATTTTCTGTTTGTTTAAATTCAATTCAAATCAAGTTCAAGGAGATATAACTCAATAATTAAAGTACATGTGCTGGATTTATATATTGAATACTAGTGGTGGCCCGCGGCTCCGCCAGCGTATATGTCGGTTATCGCGGCAAATAGTAGCCTATGTGTTATTCTGATGTATAAGCTATAAAACTGTAAAGTTTCATCCGAATCCGTTCAGTAGTTTTTGCGTGAAAGAGTAACAAACATCCATCCATCCATCCATCTATCCATCCATCCATACTTACAAACTTTCACGTTTATAATATTAGTATAGATTGTACATTATGCATACATAAAAAACCATATGCCCAGATAAAACAGTGTCTCAAGTCCAAATATTTACATTGTACACAGTTTATACCCACGGCAGCAAAAACTCGACAATTGATTATTCCATATCGTATTCACTGGTCCACAGGGCGGTATTCATCAATTTTGTTTAAAATGAATAAAGGAAAATGGTTTGTAATCTAAAAATATTGGTGTTCAATTAAAATTCATAATAAAGGTATTGCAGTGCACTGAATCGTGTATAAATCGAATGGAAGGTATAATAATAATGCTTTTGTGATCAATTTATTTATAAAATTGATACAATTGTTATTACAGTACATATAAAGGAGCAGAACAGGAAATGAAAATGCTGTTAGATTTATAGCTCGATAAAATAAGCTGCAAATCATTAACACTAAACAGATGAAAATTGACACCACACTGAAGATCGCGGGATTAATTCTTAGTTTGAACAAAAACAATACAATTTTTTTTACAAAAAACCAGACCAAATTGAAATGGGTCCACACGGGAAGCACCAGCTTTCAAATAAAACTAGAATCATCGAAATCCGTTGGCTTGATATTGAATTATTCGTTAATTTGTCGCACACATACTTAATGCAATTGAAGACTTATACGGTTTTCTCATGGATGACATTGTCAAAACTGGACCAAATAGGACCAGACGGGAAGCACCAGCTTTCAAATAAAAAAGAATCATGAAAAGCGGTTTACCCAATCGAAAGTTATGAGGTAACAAACATTGAAAAAAACAGTCGAATCTATGATAACCTCTTCCTTTTTTTGAAGTCGGTTAAAAATGCATGAGTATGTTTATCAGTAATTTGATTATAGTAATAGAGGCCCTGACTACTGTTCTGTGTAAAATGCGTAAAGTTATTATAAAAATAGTTTATTATAAGTCTCTAAAGGCAGGACCCTCCTCATTATACGGGCTTTGTCAAGAGGGACTATAGTCCATTCGCTTACGGTTACGCTTACTAAGATACGGTCACCTTGATAGCGCCGCCGTCGCACGTGCGGCAAATCAAGGGGCCCGCCTGCGGCGTACACCCACAAGCAACTATGACTTATCGGTTTACTCCGTTTTATGAATTAATATATTGGTATTTCACAAAAATCACCACAATTACGTGGTGCATTGACACTATCTAAACGAATGGACTTTACTTTCTACATCAAATTCTTAATCCAGCCTTCTAACGTGAGCCTCTTTAGGTATTGGTTGTGTTATTTTTAGGGTTCCGTACCTCAAAAGGAAAAAACGGGACCCTTATAGGATCACTTTGTTGTCCGTCTGTCTGTGTCTCAAGACCCTTTTTTTATTAATACATCCAGAAGTTTTCCAAATATTTTCAAATGTAGCTTGTTCATTAGTACACTGTGGTACAAGTGTGTGTTGGTGATTAGGTACCGCTGAGGCGCCATTGAGACCCGAGCCGTTAGGTGAGGATCTTAAGATAGCCGAGGACGATAATCATCAATACACACGTGTATCATACGACGTTTTTCAACACACTTGTGAAGAAAACAATACAAAACATTTTTTTTGGTTTTAGCCACGTACAAAATGGTGACTTTCAGGTTTTCTTTATTACAGAAAAAATAAAAGTTATATTTGAGTGAAATATTTATTTATTAAACACGTACAAGTTGAAATTATCTATTTAAATACGAAGTTGCATGAAATGAGCAAGAAATACGTACATTATTTTATTTTTACTATTGTCATTATATACACGATCTTTTTAGTATCGATTTTTTTTTAAATAAAGCAATTCAACCAACCAACAACAACAAAATATTGTATAATATCATTGAACTCAACCAATAAAATAAAACAAAACTCTATAACTCACTTGTGAATAATAGCAATGAAAAAGTCACACTTTGATTATAGGTGTCATTATATGCCTAATTGCGGTGAAATTAAAGCCACTTTATGAGCAATTGTCTTGAAAAGTTATTTAATTTTAAGATATACAACAACAATATCATATTAAGTGACAATATTCGTTCAAAAAATAAACGCCGTTGTTCATAGTTAGAACGAGAGGATAATTATTTGTTTCATCTTGTTAATGGGGTAGAAAATGTGAGCCTAACAAAAACAAACTGGTTTCCGTAATTTCATCCAATTGTTAAACCAGTTGGAAGAAAAATATTTAACTGTTTCATTGCTCAGACATGAAAAGAAATGCAGCACTATTATGTTTGAGTTATAAATATTTTTTGAAGATTTTATGGGGATATGAAGAGTCTGAATTGAATTGTCACACCGGGACTTAGATTTTTAGAAAATCTTATGTGTTAGTTTACATAAATTATATCTAGATAGGCTAAACAAAAAAAAACTTTAAAAATCCCAACTACGTAAAAACTTCTGATTAGTTTCTATCACTCGGCCATTATAACGAATCTATTTACACCACATTCTTTAAAATTTGTTCAGTAGTTTAGAAGCCATAGCGGTAGAACACATAAACATATAGACTAGACAGTCCAAACTATTTACCCTTTTTTTAGCTTCAGCGTAGTCGGGTCAAAAACTGTGTAAACGTATTTTCTTCATCCACTCTAATGTTATTTGTATGGGAACACAAGACACAAGTCTTCCCGTAGACTTTCGATATCGACTACGCAAATCAACGAGGGTATATATTTTTAAAACTGCAGTTCACGTACAAGGTAATATAAATCCATTTTTCCGATTGAGTTTTTTATATTTCTTAATTTTAATCGTTTCACGTCCAGCTCTTGAATAAAATTGACGCTCAGAGGAGTGGACTTGCGTGCGGTGAAATTCAATCAGACGTTATGTCTGGTTTAGGAAACTGTTTTGTTAGAGTCTTAGCAGCACTTTCTATTAAGTATATTCATAAAATACATATTACCAATTGAAAAAAAAAGTCAAAGCCAAAATATTAAATTTTTCTTCAATTTTTTTTATTACGTTCTACCATTACCTGAATAATATGCGGTTTGACAAACCGTACTTTTTTTAAGTGTGGGGATTTTTTTTTGTGATAATTTGAGGATAGGGTTTCTTACTGTTAATGTTCTGTTCTAGAAAATGGTTGTTTACAATCGAACTCGTAGCCATTGCTCTTGAATCACTTTTATTATGTTGTGAAATGGCTGCACATATGTTTGATATACAGCCATTGCTAATACGGAATTATATATCATGTCATTACAGATCTGCAATAAAATCGATATTCTAACACAATTAAATAAATAAACGTTGTAATTATATTTGAATTTCTTTATCATATGTTTCAATAAATCATACTTTTATTGAAACAAATCAGGGTCGACATTAATATAATCCTTATTTGAAGACACGATATAATTTCATGGAGCAGATTATAAAGCTTAAGCATAAAACCATTAGTCTCTAACTGCATCGAAAAAAGAAAAGCACTGGGTATTCGACAATAATCCTCGATGATATCCTTTTAATCTAATCCATCCATTATCTTAAAACTCGGTAAGTTGTTCTACGATGGAAAGTTTAAATCTAAATGTTGTTTCCACAATAATCTATCCGCTTCGAATACACTTACAGCAATAAAGTTATTGTTATTGAGCTACAACTTGCTTAAAATACCTTAATCTCGCTCGTTTCCGCGCTTCATTACATAAAATAATGATTAAAATGCGAAACTTGGAACGATTCATGTACAACACTAACAAAACAAAGAGAATTTATAAAGTTCGTGTATTAATGTATATAAAATGTATTTTTAAATAAAATTTGCTTAACAGTGTTATCTTATTTTGTTTGTGATATGACCTCTATGGATATGGCACAATAAAGACTTTTTTATTTGCATTCTAAACAGTAACAACCAATAAAATACGTCAATACAATGATAAAAATTTCTGAATGAACTAACAATACCAACCATCAAAATAATAATATTAAAATACACGATAATATTATATTTAATAATTGATATGAAGAAAACTTGATGGAAACTCTGTAATTAAGCATTTCAAAGCAATTATATCTAGATATTTAAACAAAATACATATTCATATCAATCAAAAAATAAATGAGGTTGCTGCAAATTTATTCAATTTTCCTTTTTGATTTTCTTCGCTTTTGCGAAAACAATACCTGTTGTATTAATACAAAATATTCATAAGCATTATTACTATGAAGTTGTACTTGTGAATAAATAACTATTGCAAAATAATCACAAGCGACTTAGAATATGAAATAATGTAACACTGGGGTATGATTATAAAGATAAGTAAGAGTTAGTAATAATCGCGGTTAAGCTTTTTAAATTAAAAAAAAACTTGAAAATATTTTTTATATGATTGCTCATAAAAAATAGAGGAGTTCAGTTCATTGTCAAAAAAGCGTCCGTCATTGTATATTTTGTAATTTTCCAACTCATTTTATAAAGGACGTCTTCCGAGCGTAAAATGTTCTTTCATTTTAAATTAGTTTAGCTGCGCCGAAAATGGTTGACGAGCTCCATAATCTTATAATTCTACGTAATCATTCCATTTCAGCTGTTTATTTCATATAAACAAACATAATAATGCTGCGTTTCACTAAGAGAGTATATTAGTTAATTTCATTTGTGTGAGAATTGTGAGTAGCCTCATAATTCGTACTTAAGCAGAACAATTAATAATGTTTAGTGATGCTGAAGCTCAGTCAAATTTTGGCGAGCAATGTTTTGTTACATGTATGAATGTATAATCGGGGGTCACGGCAGTGCCCCCGCCAAGTCGAGCGCGAAGCAAACACTGCCGTACCATCCTTTACTGGAACCATTTCGCCGCATTTTCAGGCCCCTATTTGAGAACCTCTGGATAAGACCAGAACGCAGAAATTTTCGTCATCCAGTAAGCTATAAAATCACAGTTAAAATAAAAAAAATCAAGTTTGTAGGTCATTTAGTTCTAAAGTTAAGCGAAAGCAAAGTTTCGAATTTATGACACTCACTCACTCATGATCATCAGAATAGAACTAGTACTTCCCACAAACTCAGAGAGCTGAAATTTGATACAGAGTTAGGGTTTAATGGCCACATAAAGGTAAAACTATAAAAATTAGGATAATCGAAGATCTGGACGAAGGATCTGGTGACAAAACAAAAAAAGGAAAAAAGAAAAGAAAGATTTTTAGTAATTAAAAAAACTACTCCTAAAAAGAAAAAAAATGTGTCAAATAAGAAAATCTAATAAAATAAATCAATATGCCCACGTTTCTACAAAAAAAAGTGAAATCCCACCAAAAACATTCTGTAAAAAACTAGCCAAGTCTCGGTGGAGCTGCTTGTTTATCCCAAAAAAGTAATGAAATCTAAACAAAGTCGTGCACAGTCTAAGGTTCCTTACTGCGATTTCTTTAATAATATAGTTAATGTTGTGTGACTTGGCCGTTGAACATTCTTTATACGTTAGTGGGTACAAGTCAATTTTGTCTTTATAGTAACACCCTTGACAGATGACCTCATCTGTCACCCCCAGGCTTGCGCTTATGGAGATCGTTCTCTGATCTCCGGCACCTGAGTCGCTACACTGAGTCCGACAAGAACTAAACTTGTTGTTACAGAATAAGCTTAGCATAAAAATTGTTGGAATATTAATTTTGGATATACAAATTAGATTATTTATACATTTGACGGACGTGCTAATGATTGTCAATTCCGACTGCTGAACCAGTGGTTATGGATTCTGGGTGGGCCCTGGGATAAATAGTAGGATAAATGATCTTGATCATTTTTATTTTCTCTCAATATTTTTATTTTTGCATATTATCACAATATACGTGGTATTTATTTAAATTTCATTACAGTCCAGTTATAAATAGCTACGCCCTCTTTTTATAAATAGCCTTATCTTTGGGTTGGCAAAACTGATGTTAAAGGTGAAGCTAATAAAAGTATGTTTAAAAATACATTAATTTGTTTAGTAAGGTCAGTGACACACTCTCATTCCGCTCCTGGACTATCGCAATTAAGTCTTGAGGTGTCGGTGTCTATGAGCGGCTGTTATGTGATAAGTCTGCTTTTTTAACCCCGATGTGACAGAAAAAACTATTTATATGGTTATTGAATTTTACAGGGAATTTTAATCGTTTAATCTAGCAACTCCAGTGTATAAATCTTGGATTAGAACAACTAGCACGCTTTAAACTCTTTTAATCTTTAATTCAGTAAGAACTCACATAGTTTATTGCATCGTCTTTCACTTTGTGACACTATAACTACTGAGAACCAATTAACATTATTTTCTATTTATAAACTTGTTCACAAAATGAACATACATTATACATTTGTCGAAAAAAGTTAATTCGAAAAAAAATAATTATAGATTCAATAGACTTTAAAACTCAATCCATCCCATAGAGCTTTGAAACAATAATATTTTTACATTTTTGAATTAAAATCACTTGTACTTATTCCACTATTTTATTTTTGTTTACACCTGACCGGTTTCGCCTTATGGCATCATCAAAGGTTACCAAAGTAACAAAGTAACCTTTGATGATGCCATAAGGCGAAACCGGTCAGGTGTAAACAAAAATAAAATAGTGGAATAAGTACAAGTGATTTTAATTCAAAAATGTATTATAACAAGTTCCATCAAGTGCCGACAATCGAGAGTATAAATTAAATAATATTTTTGTGTCACATTCTTAACAGTCGTTATTATCTCTAAAGACGTTTGCACTGTAACTGAGGAACATGTTTTACCTTTTACAGGTATGCTTTAACCCTTTTCAGTATATTTATTTAAGTTGTTACAGATTTCATAACGTAAAATGTGTAGTGTTTCTCCGGTTTCATGTATTTCATATGATAACTTAGTACAATGTGTAGTTTCAGGGACAATAGATGAACGGAATATGACATGGGTACTTACTGGTTCCTTGAGAAAGGCTCCTTTGTCTCGGGAACCTTACCAAAATACAATTAAAGGACACATAGTATGTAGGTATATAATGCTTGATTTGCGTAATGTGCCTTAAAGATTACAACGAAGACTAGGCAAAGTGTTGCAGCTGCCTTGAATGAGCTCAAGAAGAATGACCAGACTTTAAAATTTTTAGTAATCCATATCATATACAATATATACATATATTGAAATGAGATATCGAATGTTTTAGACAGTTTCCTAAGCGAAGTCTGCCCTATACGAGAGGCCCCTTACAGTAATTGCATATTTTTCACTAACGTTTTAAAATATTATTATTCATAAAAAAATTTTCACGGATTTCTGAAAATCTATGTCAATTTGAATTTTGATTAACTTAACAAATAAATAATTAAAGTAGCATTTTCCAGAATAGTTTTTCATTTATTTAAATCTTTATGCACGAATATATTCATCGGTGTACCTACTTAACGCCTAAGACATTTTGCGCCAGTCGACCAGTCGGACAGTGTTTTTTTCTTTTATATCTTGAAAACTTTAGATGCTTCCGCCACTACTTGACTTCCTCCTGAATTCTTTTAATGTTCTGGACAGCAATATGGTATCTGAAAAGTATGTATAGCTGGCTTAATAACTTTTAGTAAGTTTAAATGTAACTTTTCAAGTCCTTATCAAAACTTGTCTTATATTTTTATAACAAAGTTCCATGTAAGACGTTGCACTATTGATGTTCTCCGTGTAGTTAGGTTATCAGAATATATGGTAGTATAGGACGAGGTGCTTAATCACGTACTGAGAGCGCTATGTATCCACGTGGCAACGATAATTCACCTTGTTTCAAACCACCTCCGCTCATCGACGTCCTCAGAGCGCTGTATATGTATTCCTTTTTTCTCAAGTATAATATTATGTGGGCAGAGATAAAAATATAGAATCAGGCTTGTATCCTGCTTATTAAGGTCACATTTTTTGGTATATAAGAGCGGCCTTGGCTTTTAAACAGATGAATTATTGTTGTCTGCTGTTAAAAAAAGTATTGTTGTATGAATGACTGATAACTAATATAATCAGTTATCTAGTATCTAGATACCTGTGTATAGTAACTAGGTAACTGAGTTATCTATTTACAACATACCATGGTACAAGCTTTGATTAGGTTGGGACTGGATAACATCACAACGTTATCCAGTCCCAACCTAAGCAGACACACATGTCAGATGTCTGAAATTTTATTTACTATTATTATTTACTGCCTTATTGGTCTAGTGGTTAGCGTAAGCGACTGCGGATCAAGAGGTCTCGGGTTCAATTCCCGGGTCAGACTGCTGTTGGGTTTTTCTTACAAGAAATTCTTAATAGCAGCCCGGAGTATCGAAGATGGCGGTGTTTCCCGCCCGTGCCTCGGAGAACATGTTAAGCCGTCGGTCCCGGTTGTCATGAACACCTCTGGCAATCGTTATTGGGAAGTCAGGTCCCCTAAAATATACTGACGACTAGTTCAGCCTTCGAATTCAGTTCACCCTCAGGGTTGCGGAGGTTCGATGTCAGTCGCTCCGTGGAAAAACTGACATTCAGGTAAAACCGGTTGAACTAGTAGCCGACCCCAAATCTTGGGAATAATAAAGGCTAGGAAGAAGAAGATTATTATTTAATAATTACTTTATGGTCTATGAATACTCACCCGTTATCCGTGTGGTTTCGGATAAGGAGTATCATCATCCCTATTCATCCTGTGGGTGTTGTAAACGCCGACAAAGGGAGCAAACTACGTAGAACAACAGTATTAAAAGAGAAGGAGAACTTGACTCAAATCCTATATCTACGAATATGTCCAGATGGTTGTTTACCGGACCAAAATCCTTTTTGCTAAGGAGAGGCATTGTACCTATCCAGAAGTGTACCATTCAAAGTTGTTGATGTCATAATGAATACATGTCAATAACGGCTCACGGCTAAAACGGTTCACGGCTAAAACGGTTGTTATCCTAGGACAACAGTCGCGAAGCTTAGTTGGAGACCTTTGGGCGGCTTAAAAAGATCCAACGGCAAGATTACGTAGCCACAACGTTGTCTTGCCAGTCCCCAACCCGCACTTGGCCAGCCAGGGGACATATGGCCGTAACCCTCTCCTGAGAGGAGACCCGAGCCCAGCAGTGGAAGGTTATGGTTTTTGATGACAGCTAAAAATGTTAACCTGTACAATGTTATACCTTTAAGCTTTAGAAGACCGTATTAGGATAAGGTTTACCATATTTTGGTGTACTATTTGAAATGTTGGAAATGCTGGAGCGCTAATTTTGAGCAGACTAAGAAGCAGGTAACCTTTGAGGTTTAATAACAATAGTAATACAATAATAATAATTTTATTACGCGTAGATTTGTAATAGTTAAAGTACGGAAGTGTAGAAACTAGTCGTTGACAGAAAATGTAACCTTGTATAGTCTTTCGTATAGTTGAAAGCTTATGTTTTGCAAAGTTTCTTAATGCCATACAGACCATAGAAGAAAGTTAAAAATTCAACATTAAAAATATCGGAATATGTTTGCTCAGATATTGTCTCTTATTAAATAATACAAAGATCAATTCTAATAAGAAATGAAGAATTTTTATATTGAAATTTTATTATTTAATTAAACGTCTGTTTTGCTAAGCATGCCTAAAGTCCTATTTTCTCACAAATTGTGTTGAAAGATAATTAGGATGGTTAAAAAACCTGTTAATTAATTACAGAACCTTTTAAACTCTGTTAATTTTAGTGTGAAAGTCAAGTCCTTTTATTTTTATTTCAAGCTTTGATGGAGCTACGAAATGTCATTAATTGTCGTCGAAAGTTGAAAACATTTGCAAACGTGACGTTAAATTACGATTTATCCATCAAAGCGTTTTGACAAGGCTCTAACGAGAAGTTTTGTACGGTCAATGCGCTAATTTGGATCCAGTAATTAATATGTACCTACGTAGCGAGCAGTTGAAACCTGTTACACACAGCTCTTAATGAAAGGGTAGCATAGATGTGGCAATTGTATACGTCTGTGTGCTACACACATGGAATTATTTCAGTAACTGCTATTAGCCTGAAAGTGTTTGTGTTAGTTTTTTCTAAGCAGCTCAAAGAAATTGTACCTTTGCAGAATGTAGTAGCTGTGAAGGTGACAAAGTGCATTAATTTAACTATCTGTAATGTATAAAGACTGAGTTTCTGAAACGCGCAGAAGAAACTTGGAATTCAGTTTAGGTTAAAACGAACATAGATTTACCAAGAAAATAGTTCAAAAATATTTTTCCAATTAACATTTGCCCAATTTCAAGGATACATTTATTAACTATTAAAATATATAGGTACTTCATTGAAATGTTGCACTTGTCATAATTTTGGGTTCAACAGTGTGATTTGTCGACGCTGCGGGCAAAAAAGCATTTGGAAACTCATCCATTCAATCAGAGTTTCATGTCGAGAGAGCTTACCTGTCGGGTGCGGGCGAGGGAGACCGAGGCGTTCCGAGCTTCAGACTGAAGGTGGGCATGACGCGGCGACGCCTGGCCGATGCCAACCCGCCAGTAGACCGCGCGACGCGCGTCACGATACACGTGTTTACCATTGCGCCAAACGCATGCTTATCTCACGTAACAAACATAACCAAACTTTGACGACGTCCCGCAATGTGTTTAATGATTTTTCTTTTCGTGATTGTGTATTGACTCCAGTGAAAAAAGTCTTTAATGTGGTAATTACTAATAATGCTTGCTTATGTTTGGAGTCAGAACTTTTGACTGTAATTTATTAATACAATGTAGAATGAAAATGACAAGTAAGGGTCGTTGTTATCAGAACTTACGGGATTAGTTGGAAACTGTCACCTGTTTTGATTGAATCGAGGCAGAGTAAGCAGTGAACCATGTTGATAGCTGTCAGCTGTTCCATGGTAGGTATACATACCCGGTTTTTTATGTTTTTATATGTCATTAATTGATGTATGCAACTAACCCTTGATTACATAATATTTGGTTGATTCATAAATAACAAATGACGTTAAAACGTTCGTGTGGAATCAATCATGTGATAAAATATGCATGTAATTTTCTGTGGTTAGTCAGATAACCGTGCATCGGTTATTAGTAAAATCATATAATATCGTAATAGTAAATCGTAATGATTTTATAAATATTAGGATACTATTACAATTTGTATAATTATGAATTTGACTGATATATACATCCATTTATTATTACTTTAATATGTGACTTCTGAAATCATGTACTTCGATGTAGATGAAAAAGTATAATAAAAAATTTACTGCCCAATAATAATAATAAAAATAATAAAATATGTTTATTTCCACCACAAAGAACACATTGTACAATATCAATGAAATTAGTACAGAGACAAATTTGTAGGTTTTACAGCACCTTCACTATCATTACAGGTTGACCTAATTTGATAGAGAGGCTAACTTACATTTCTAATATTACATCTATTGCTTTACAAGTGCAGAAAGATACACATACAGTAACGAAATATGAACTCAATAAAAATAACAATCTATCTTAAAATCTATCTATCTATATATATAAAAGAGGAAGGTGACTGACTGACTGACATACCCAGAGATCAACGCACAGTTCAAACCGCAGAAGCTAGAATCCTCAAATTTTGCATGTAGGTTCTTTATATAACGTAAGCGAGCACTAAGAAAGAAATTTTTGAAATGCCACCCCTAAGGGGGTAAATCAGGGGATGAAAGTCTGCGTGAGCGAAGCCGCGTGTAAAAGCTAGTCAAACAAAACTCTATTTTGATCACGGAGACTGTTACTGAATAAATTATTTCTCTACAAGTAGCAGAAACAACAAATATTATATACTACTAATATTATAAACGCCAAAGTTTATAAGTATGGATGGATGGATGAATGGATGGATGTTTGTTACTCTTTTACGCAAAAACTACTAAACGGATTTGGATGAAACTTTACAGTAATATAGCTTATACATCAGAATAACACATAGGCTACTATTTGCCGCGATAACCGACATGTACGCGGGCGGAGCCACGGGCAACAATTAGTTATCTAAGACATAATAAATCAATTGATATTAACATTTTTTTTTTAAAATAATTCGTTCTCTTTGTTATTAATTTATAGAAAAACTATAGTAAATTATAAGCACGTTAGATAGTTTTCACCTTTATTTTACAAGGAAAATTAAAAATAATATTCCTCACATATTTGATTTGATAAATTTAACTTATTGTTTACAGTTATGGGGCAAGTTCTAAAATAAAGGCAAATATCGCTTTCTCAAATGATAAGAAGAAAAATGACTTCTCAAAGGCTTAGAAAATAAATAGGTACTAAGACTACGACAGCCATGCCGAGACACAGACAGACTTGAGCTTTTTTATTTTTGTTTGTATAGTGTCTGTATGTAAATTTACGGCACTTTTGACCGAGTAATTCACTTCAACGAGTAGGTTGGTAGTTAAGAATTAAATACATAGTACCTAATCGAACAGGCAAGACTATACGAAGCATTATGCGTTCGCTATTACTGATTATATTTTGAATAAACTAAGCCGCAAAATAAAAAAGCATTTAAATTCAGACAAATGGTGGATTAAAAAAATACTACATGTAATAGGGAAGTAGTGATGTTATATCTAACTAGCTGACCCACGCAACGTCGTATGCGTCTTCTATTGCCAGTAGCGTGATTTTCTTCCCCCGTTTTTGAAACATTCTTCACTGGTGCTCCGCTTCTATTGGTCTTAGCTTGATGATATATAGCCTTCCTCGACAAGTGGGCTATCTAACACTGGAATAATTTTTCCAGTAGTTCCTGAGATTAGCGCGTTCAAACAAACAAACAAACTCTTCAGCTTTATATATTAGTATAGATGTATTTATTATACTCTTCTAAGATCTAATCAACAACACATTTATTTGGATAGAGATTAATATTAGGTATTATGTTGATAAAAACTCTTCGGCAAATAATTCATTATTAGGTACCAACTCTTAGCGTCTTATACTCGTGATAACTTCTAAACAAAAAGTCCGATTGGTATGAAACAAAAAGTATTTTACTTCTACATAAATACCCTTGGTAACATACTGCTTAATTTGGATGAGGATTAATATTACGGTACACATTTAACGTAGTTTCTTTCTTCAGACGATTTAATAATATTTTTGAACACTGGATCATACTATCATGGTTTAGCACCATGATAGTAAGATATATGTTCTTGCGAACTTTTTTGTAGATCTTAATGGGACCTACAAACTCGTAATACATTATTTTGTTCTATTGTCAATAGTTTTTGCAGCGCACGCAAAAATAGGTTTTCGATTTCACACCTTGGGTTACGAAATAGCGATTTCCTTACGGATTCCTAATTTTTTGGAAATAAAATAAAGCCTATAGCCTTCCTCGATAAATGGACTATCCAACACTGAAAGAATTTTTCAAATCGGATCAGTAGTTCCTGAGATTAGCGCGTTCAAACGAACAAAAAAACAAACTCTGCAGCTTTATAATATTAGTAAGTATTAGTATAGATATTAGAAACAGGACCTTTAAAAAAACAATTTCACGAATGAGATATTTGATCTAATAAATTATTTATTTGCTTTTATTCATGTCAAAGTTATTGCTTAGCGTGGTTATTTAATGTACAGGTAAAAAAAGAATTTGTACAAACATTCGGCAGCCATGAGATTCACTTTGACACAATGTGTTCACACTTTACTTGAGTTGACTTGTTAATTACAGTATTTACAGTGCCACAATAAATGTTACAATTAGAGACATCGATGCTCACACATAAACACCTATCTATAAAAACAAATAAAATTAAAGTATCTAATTATAATTTCAAAATAACAGCTTTTTATTAAATGCTTATGAAAGCATACTTTTTTTTTATTATTTATCAAAAAAAAATTTTCTTGACTTTTGCCAGTCTGTCTGTTTATGACAACCGTTTAAGATTTTGATGGGACTTTTGCTGGCAGATGATGATTTCACATGTAAAAATTTGAACGGATTTGGATTAATTTCAGTATAGGAATAGATTGAACCTGGGAGAAGCTGTTGATATAAAAAATAACTTAGTTCTTTTATTTATGAGAAAAAATTTGGATTACGCGATCACCAATAAAAGTAACAAAAAGCGGCCAAGTGCGAGTCGAACTCGCCCATGAAGGGTTCCGCAGCAGCAAGTAACATAATATAATTTTTATTTTATTTTTATGTTGATTGAATTGAAAGGTAAATTGCAGTTTACGATTTATGACGTATTAAAAAAACTACTTACTAGATTTCGCTCAAACGAATTTTTGGTGGAAGTTTGCATGGTAATGTACATCATATATATTTTTTAGTTTTATCATTCTCTTATTTTAGAAGTTACAGGGGGGGGGGGGACACATTTTACCACTTTGGAAGAGTCTCTCGCGCAAACTATTCAGTTTAGAAAAAAATGATATTAGAAACCTATATCATAGATATATATAGAATATCATTTTAGAAGACGTATCTATAGATACCCCACACGTATGTGTTTGATGAAAAATTTTTTTTTGACTTTCAGTTCTAAGTATGTACCCATTGTTTTATTTTATTTTTGTACGATAATCTTAATGCGATTCACAGAATACATCTACTTCTCTAGTGTCAACATTATAGTTCTTATAGTTTCGGGAAAAAGTGGCTGTGACATACGGACGGACAGACAGATGGAAAGACAGACATGACGAATCTATAAGGGTTCCGTTTTTTGCCTTTGGCACGTAACCCTAAAAACCGTAGGTAATACCGCTAGTTGTATATATATTTATTTCACATGAGATCCAGAATGGGCCCTTGATCAAACTCATCAACGAAACACGACAACTCGAATCCTTTTATTTTAGTTTTGTCTTCTGTTAGAGGATAGTACCGCCTCGGTTTGTTTGCGGTCCGTTCGTGCTGAAATCAGCGAGCCTCAAAATTTGAAGAATAGGTTCTTGTATCCGAGAAGTCTATTTAACTTTGGACGCATCAATAAAGGTTTTGGAGTACTGTTTGATAAACTTCCAGTGATATTTTAACACTGCATTTTAGCAATATGAAGTTCACTTTATAAATTTATTTACAAGATTAATTTATCTTTTACAAGGATCTTGCCGTTTTTGTGAGGTATAATCTCTGAAAGCGCACGACTAATTTTGATAGGATCTTTAAAATTCAAAGCTCATTATGCAAAAAGGTTTAGGTTATACTGAAAGTATTTTAATCTTAAATGGAAGAATGTAAATGTAGTAGTAGTTGACCTTTACATTTTGGTAGATATGACGTATATTTAGAGTTAGATAATATTTCTGCTATATTTTAGTTGAAGTCTACTTTGAATCTATACTAATATTAAAAAATCGAAAGTAAAACTGTCTGTCCGTCTGCTACGGCTAAAGCGGTGCACCGATTTCAATAAAATTTGTTATGGAGATACTTTGATTATTGAGGAAGGACATGACATATGCTACTATTTACCGCGATAACTGAGATACACGCCCGGCACAGCCACGCGCCAAAGTTACTTATCTATGAAAGTCTATCGTCCCTTAACCAGTCATTTAAGTTGTAATAAAAACAATAGTTCTTCATATTTTAATCCGCCGTTACAGTTTAATCAATACTTCTGTACTTATATTATAAAGTTGAATGTAACTATGTTTGTCTGTTACGATTTCACATGTAAACATCTGAATGGATTTGGATAATTTTCAGTATGGGAATAGATTGAACCTGGGAGAAGAATATAGCCTTCTTTTTTTCGAAAAGCGACACAAACGCAGGCGGACCCGCAGGAAGAAGGTACTCTTTATTTAAAATTCATGTAGTAGCAAGTAATGTAGGTCCGCCTATGACCATGTAAGTTAATTTAAAGGTATGTTATACCTGTTAATCGTGTTAATTCCACAAGTCATAATTGCATGTCATGAAATAGGTTAAAGTCATGCTTTATTTATATACATATTAAGTACTCAATTAAACACATACTTTTTCTATAATATTCAGGAGCAGATACTGAATCTCTCGACTATTAATATTATATATATGCCTAATATGTACCTTCTTCTTTCTTTAAGACAATCAGATTTCTAATTAAATCTAACAGAAATGAAATTATAGTACGCAAAATTGTTAAATCCGCAACTGTCTACTCCTTGGGGGCAAACCCATGAGTGAGTATATGTATATGAATGTACATATGATTTGCATGTGTGGGAGCAATGAATATAGTCTCATATTTAAGACATAGAAAGTGCTTAAACAATACTAATATCTTCGAATTAGAATCTAGTAGCTAGTTACTAAATACATTGTTTAAGGATTATCAATAATTGATGTACCTAATTGAGTCATCAATTAATTCTGTGCTGAGCTGTTCATTTTACAGCTATTGGAACATTTTAACTTAATTACGGTACAAATGTTTTGTACGAAATATTAATCTAGAAACATAAACATTTCCACCAGAGATTAATTACGATGGATGTTAATTACTAAACTAAACGCGAATAGCAAACTGATATTTATTGCTATTGATGATGTTTCGTAAGCTACTACAAAAGTCATTATAAAAAACTCTTCAGGTTTTGTGATCGTTATAGTAATCCATACTAACATTATAACTTCGAAAATAACTCTATCTGTCTGTCTGTTACGTTTGCACGACGAAACTGCTGTACGAATTTGGATGTTTACAATGGAGATATGTACTTTGATCCTAGAGGTTGAACATAGCCTCCTGGTAACTGCGATAACTGATATATAGGCAGGCTGAGTCGCGGTTTAAACCGTGGGAGGGCCACGCTTCGGCATGAATGGGCCGGCTCGACCGGAGTTATACCACGGCCTCACAGAAAACCGGTGTGACATAGCGTTTGCGCTGTGTTTCACTGAGTGAGTGAGGATACCGGAGGCCCATACCCCAACCCCTCCCCCACCCCGTCCCCATCCCCCATAGGCTGGCAACGCACTTATGACGTGTTGCGGGTGTCCATGGGCGGCGGTAATCACTTACCATCAGGTGATACGTCTGTTCGTTTGCCCCCTATACCATAAAAGAAAACTAGTACCTATGTACTTTAAAAAGTACTATATACCTTTAAATTAATGAATAGCACCAGTCGCGGACAGAAATGAACTCACAACGATTAAAATGTACTAAAGTAAAGAGGCTCTCTTCCAACGAATAATTTATTGGCCTTATATCACACTTATTAAGTATATTCTTATTAATATTACACTATATTAAGTATATTCTAAGAAAATACTGTTTAATTCATTAGTGAGATTAAAATAGGCCACATAAAACATAACACTCTTTCCGACCTATTTGTATAAAGTAAAAATGTTTTGATAATCTTTAACTCAATGCCTTTACTACGTGTAGACAGCTTAGCATCTTAAGTAAACGTTCATATGGCGAAAATATGTTATGAACAAGGCTTTTAGGCAATTTCCTTCGTAAAGATCAAACAATTTCCTTTTAGAGCCATGTACGAAATCAAAGCCCGCGAATACAGAATATAAAGAAAAATATGAGGAATGTTGCCGAGAGCAAGGCCAATAGAATATGGTTATGAGTAGGTACCTATTTTTTATAAATGGTAAACCAGAATGTAGGTCAACTAGCCGAGGATTTTTCCGAGTGCCTAATAGAAAACTTTCAGACTATATGTTTGAGACTTAGACACTTGCTAATGATGTTGATTATAAAGATGCTGAGTTATAAAATAAAATACGGGTTATTTTTGTACTATTTGTTTTTTTATGCATGGCCCTGCCAAAATGACTCTACTCTGCCTGATGGAAACTATAAGCAGAATCCATGGGAGAGCCACGCTTCGGCATGAATGGGCCGGCTCGACCGGAGTGATACCACGGCCTCACAGAAAACCGGTGTGAAATAGTGCTTGCGCTGTGTTTCACCGAGTGAATGAGGATACCGGAGTCCCAACCCAACCCCTATCTCTCCCCCCATCTCCCAAAGGCCGGTAACGCACTTGTGACGCCTCTGGTGTTGCGGGTGTCCATGGGCGACGGTAATCGCTTACCATCAGGGGATACGTATGCTCGTTTGCCGGCCTATTCCATAAAAAAAATCCAAGAGTGTCACCATATTCATTGCGAATGCAACAATGCAGCATGGTGACCCACACAATGGCGGCCTAGAGATGCTTCTGCATCATTGGGCTTCCGATCTCGCACTCCCCAGCGAAACTCGACAGCACGAACGCTGTCATATTACGTTGATCTTCTGTACGAGGATAGTACCGTCCCGGTCGGGCCGGCCCGTTCGTGCTGAAATCAGCATGGCTCTACTACCTGATAATGATCAGTTTGTGAATACATACATACCTATAGTATAGTTATGTCAAGGGAAGATATCGAAAATGCTTTTGTTGGCTGACCTCTTCTAGCCGGCCTCATCTAGCTGTAAAGTCCGACGTGTAAAAATATCTGTAAAGATTTACTTACAAAATAAATATCATGTAAATAATAATAAATAACTTAAAAAATGCAGGAGGTTCTTAATTCGTCAGTATTTGATCATGGTAGATTAGAAAAATAGCGTAGGTATTACTTATTGTGAATATCTTTTAAATATTCGTGTAGTAGGTAGGAGTCCCGTTTAGCCGATTCTTCTGTAGAATGTTCAGCCCCTTCTTTAATAATTTTCAATTATATCAAGTTCAAAACAGGAATCTGCCTGATCCTCTGTAAACACAAAACTGAATCAGTTATACTGTGGTTGTCCATTTGAAACGAGATGATTAATTTATTATTATTAGTTTTTGAGTTTAATATGACATATGAGAAATTATATCTAGCCGTTACTCTACCGAGGTTTGTGGTAGACTGGTGCAATACATAGTAAAGCGGCACGCTTAATCACTTATTCTGTGTAACTGTTACTAAAGGTGTCTAATATACATCTACGTCATAAACTGAACTCACTGCTGGTTGTAATAAGACATAAATTAATATTTAAATTTAATGTATAATGGTGGTGATTCTCTTGTTGTAATCACTAAACTAAAATTCACTAAAATTTGTTATTGGATTATATTCTCTAATCTCATCCGCTTACAGTCCATTTTTCAATATATTACATCTCAGCTGTCACTGCATTTAGGCTTGTACCAAATACACATTAATCAGAAACAAACGCTTGTTTATTACTTGAAAAAGTAAAATTTACTTTGGCATAATCAAAATTAGTTAAATTACTCAACTTAAACCATATTTTTCTTTTGCTATTCTTGTGTTAAACGTTTAAAACGTGTAACGTGTGACGTAAAACTTGACAAGTCGCACTAAACTTGGACGTCGTCTAAATACATGCCGACTAAATTACCTACGTAATTATTTTTATAATTATTACATTTAGAGTTTAGGTTTTTTACTAATAAACAATCGTGTACCTCAGATAAACTTTTAGTCGGTACTGAACTAAATATTATAGTGAAAGCTGAGATATGAGATATTGAAGAATGGACTGTAAGCAGATGAGATTAAAGTATGTAATCCAACAAAAAACTATAGTGAATTTTAGTTTAGTGATGACAAGAGAATCACCACCATTATCTACATACGAGTAAAACTAAAACATCCAAAAGATCAACATAGAGCTGATGAATATAATCGTAAATATAAAATTCTCGTGTCACAATGTTAGTTAGCATACTCCTCTGAAACGGCTGGACCGATTTTTATGAAATTTGGTGTGCATATCGGGTAGGTCTGAGAATCGACCAACATCTATTTTTTATACCCATTTTTTTTGGCAAGACAATGTTTGCCGTATCAGCTAGTAATATGTAAAATTGAAATGTCTTTATCTTTTCTTTAGCATTGTATTCTATTCTAGGCTACATACCTACACAAGCCTTAAATATCATCATAGACAGTAGTTAAACGAAAAAAAGGTGGTTTCAATGAACTCGTGAATAGTTTCATATTCCATAAAACATTAGAGTTCTGTAAAGACGGTTCTCAATCTTAGGTAATGCAAAGTATTCAGATATAATTATAGTAACAATGTTAAATATATGTTTTTATATATTATTTGTATGTATATATAATATACATACATATATGTATGTATATTATATAACGTAAACAGTAGAAAGTGCTAAAACGAAGCACTTTCTACTGTTTAAGTTGTGTACAGTTGTAACTGGATGGCAGGTTTACTGTGTTTGTTAAGACTGTGTTTTGTATTTTTTAAATCTGTATCTGTATCTGTACCTATTAAATAAAATAAAATAAATAAAAGTATATAAATATGATGATAGACGAATAAAATTGCAATAACTACGATATCAGTAAAATATCTTTAACCTAAAATGTCACATACCTCTGTCTACTGACACTTTCAATGTACAAGTCCTTATTCTTGTTACTTCTAGAACTTTTATTATTTACTGTGTCGGCTTACCACGTCTGCATTTTCCATTTAACACAGTTTCAGCCTGAGTCTTGGTCTACATGAGCTTTCTTTGAGCCTTTTTCAACCGTTGTCAGTGGTCTTCTACGCGACCGTTTCGTTAATGGCAAGTCTAGAGTAAGCTTCACGATGTGATCCTATGGGCGTCTTAGCTTTTCAATTTGGCAACAATATCTATTCTACATTGTGTAATCTGTCATTGTTGTTTTTCTTGATGATGGTGTTGAATCCCTCACACTTGAGACCCAAATTATAATGCAGACACAACAAGCACCAATTATTATACGCCTACTCTGTGCACTCTACTTGAGAACAAACATAGTGCTTAAATGTCTCTGAAAAACGGAAATGCCATTCGGTGCAAGATTGTTTGTCTGATGTAATATACTGAATATCGTACAAATCATACATGGTATAAAACAATTTACTTTTAAAAAGATTGACAGTCTTACCCAATCTCATTGTGGAAAAACTATAATTAATTAAATAAAGTTGTATTCTTTATTCATAGGAAATGCAGATTCTTCAAATTTCAATGAGATAAATTTAAAGTATAACAGATTCAATTAAAATAATAATTATTGAAATCTGTTCGCAAATTTTACAGAAACAGTGTAATGTACACACAAGAAAAATACGTTATTCATTTTAATAAAGATGTTTTATTTTATTTTAAATCTGTTCAAATTAATATTTCAGTTACTATTATTACTCACCAGTCATCAAATAATAATATAGTGTCCATTGAAAATTATTTCCAAACATCTGACGCTATAATTGTATTCAGAAATCCCTTTCTATTACGCCACTTAAAAATAAACTAATTGATAACACTTACATCCCAATCTTACTTATGCAATTTATATTTATAATATAAATTGTATAAGTAGGTTTGGAACCTACATAAACGTATTTCCAATTTATAACTTTATTATAACTTACAGTAATCCAAAGTATCAAGAAAAAATATGATGTAGGCTGAAAGGTTGAGAAACGATGTTCTAAAATATCAAGTAGATAGCAGTCAGTAGTAAGTTTCCAGACGGTAAGTTCGCTCTGACGGGTAGGAAATAGGGGCACGTTGTCTTCTAAACTATATTAACGCTTCAGCACTGCGCTACGGGTCGTTTAGTCGCCTTTGATGACAGATTTTGCTTCTTGAAAGCTTTTGTTAAAATTTTCTTAAAGATTTTTAAACTAAACAGAATATTCGTATAACCAGCACAGTTGAAGCGTATAGTAAAAGGTTCTGAACATATTCAACGTTCTTTCATTGTTTGCTTCATTAAATATTAATACGTATTATTAAGTTTGAGAGTTTGTTTGAGAGGTTGACTGCACGGTTGGCCTAGTGGTTTAGGCGGTCGCCACGCCGCTTGCCAATTCGCCAAGTGTTGTCGGTTCAAATCCTATACGGGACAAAACTTTGTGTGATCCACAAATTGTTGTTCTGAGTTTAGGTCTTAATTGTGTCCGTTTCATATATGTCTGTAAAGACCCCCGCGACACAGGATGTTTATTCCTAATACGGGAGTTACCTTTTAAAAAAAAAAAAATGTTACTACTCTATAATATGTACTAACCTATTTTGTATTATGCTATCGACTTTTTGGGTATCTATTAAAACAAATAACGTTATAGCTACGTTATATTTACTATGCAATCATGCTAGCCTAAATAGTGTTGTCCATTTCTATCTATATATTACGAAAAAAGCTACTACTAAGGTTCCCCTTGAGAGCAACGCTGAAATAAATATAAACAAGCTAATGTCAGCAGCGATATTTTCCACATTTGATATTTTTAAAGTACCACACTAAGTGTAATAAGAAATATCTATCTCACGTTCATTAGAACACTGTACCACCATATCTCAACACTGATTATAAATTCCTTTCCAAATTACAAAATGACTTGTGTAAATATAGTTGTGTTTGGCTATAAATGAGGGACTATATACTTTGTTGCAGGTGGTCTTTCTGTCCTCGAGCGCGCACCGCTGCTAAAAGAGTACTGAATAATTCATCGGGATATTTAACCGCGTCCCCAAAGCTGACCGTGCGTAACGCTGTACTACACATGACTCCACTTATAATGTCGAAACGATTACTCGGATCGTTTGTACGCAACGATAACACGAACTATCGAAATCAAGCAATGGAACTTTTTGATTTGAAATCATTATCTTTTATCGAGATCCATATTGATATTCGAGTGTAGAAAGTTTTAATTAAGAAAATGTATTCAAAGTTCTTGTAATAATTTCAGTGTATAAAAATATTTTATGATCAATTGTTGACTTAAGTGAAATGACACCGCCTATGTACAGTGCTTGTTAAGTTGATAATGTTGTCTGGTTTTTCAAATTTGTTATAAATTTAAAATACACATTAATATAGTTCAAATGTTGCCAAAGTAAATTAAGATCAGTATAATGTTTAAAACGTTGGGAAAAACCGCTGGAATCATGAGGCCTATGATTGTGCACATTGTTTTGACGACCATGCTGGCCGTGGTGGTCGTCGGAACTGGAGAATGGAGCGAAGATGCTGAGGATCTAGGTAAGTTTCTTTTTCTCTTTTCTTTGGTTTTAAATGTTGATCATGGAGTATTAAAATATTCATGTTTTAATACATATACACCCCAACTATATGACATAATATAAAAAACCTTATTTTTACAAACTTGAATTTGACTCATATTTGAAAAAAAGAAAAATTATGTATGGAGTTTGGACGATTTGAATGCGCTGATGCATCCAAAACTTGTAACACCTAGACCTATCAGGCGGTATTACTTACCAGCGAACTCCTTCGGTAGAGGTTATGAGTCCAGGACGCCTTATATAATTAATAGAAGAAAGTATAAAATAAATTTAGAAAAGAAAGAAGTTATAGAATGTGTGTGTGTGATGTGGGAGCCCCAAGGATCACTTCAGGAAAACAACAAGAACACAGTAACACAAAATATAATTCTGTTGTAAATAAAAAATACAATATTTTCTTACACTTAACTTATTACATATGTATAATTAATGTATGTAGGTATGCAAACATTTTATATATAAGAGTAAAGATAGACAATCTTCATAGATCCCTGGAGATTCGCATAAACTGACATCCACCAGGCTTCTTGTTCCAAAAGTCTTCCCCTCAAGCACAAGGTAGCTTGAGAATTGATTGACTGAAGGTTAATTAAAAAAAAATGTGATAATTACGTGACCTTTCTTATGGTACGGTAGTTGGCTTGACATGTGATCAGGTCATCCTCCGTATGCCAGCTGAGATATCAATTGGTCTCTGGTGGAGAGAGCCACGTAATGCAGGACAGGTAGATCGATGCAAAATACCTCTGCCCTACACTTGAGACGAAACGTTGAGTGGTACCTTAGAAGCGGTATTCTTCAACCATACCCTTGAACCCTACAAACAAATAGACCATCTAAGCATGTTTTCAATTATAGAAAAGACATGAAAAGTCTTAATAAAAAATCACCTCAACTTACCACTATATGCGGGTTCTGGTTACACAAAGTAATTAACACAACTTAATGACAGACAGTCACTATGAACACTTCTTCAAGACAGGAACGGAAAAGGACCTCGAGACTCAAAATATCTCATTTTATACCATTTACTAGCGACCCGCCCCGGCTTCGCACGGGTGGATTTCAGATGCCCCCGCCGACGACAAGATTCGTGCATTTTAAATCTGTAATATCTTCGAATATATTCATTTAAATTAGATACTGTAAAGGGCCATTTTGATCTATATTAAATGCACAATGCATTTAATTTACTTAATTGTATAAGAATTCATTCTGTATTGCTTAAAATCACTTCGTAAATAAGCCATTATTTCTCGTAAAAAGAAAGGAATAAAAAATGTTGTTGTGGGTTATCCCTAAGAGATAGACATATACCATCGCGGACTTTTTTGTAGTACTTTTTAAGGTGTACAATACTGTAGTACATTATATTGATCTATCTCGTAGGGTGCAACCAGCGTTTGCAATGTAAGCGCAAAAAAATGTTTTTATTTGCTACATCACGTTAGATACCTCGAAAATTAACAGTGTTTCCATACTATATTATGCATTTATTATACATAAAAACCTTCCTCTTGAATCACTCTATCTATTAAAGAAACCCGCATCAAAATCCGTTGTGTGGTTTTAAAGATTTAAGCACACAAAGGGACATAGGGACAGAAAAAGCGACTTTGTTTTATACTATGTAGTGATGATGGAAGCTTCCAGAAATAAAAAACCCACCTAAATTTTGACATGACCCATTGACATTCACGACTAAGTTCACTCCACTCCTATTAAAGCATCAAGAACGCCCTCTGCAGCCTTAAAACCATACCAGACAGTATATAAATTGACAATTAAATATACGCCCTCTCTCGCACCATCGGCGAACAAGCGATCAAATCAATACACTGGATGGATGGTAATTACAGTATTAGTGCAAACCGATTCTAACAGATGGCGTGATTATTGAATCTCTATTAAACAGCTTCTGTCTAAAAAAAAAGTGTTACAAACTGTTCAAGTGCAAATAGTTATGCAAAATAGTTAAACAGCTTTTATATCGAAAATCACAATGCAACAAATTACCACAACTAACGAAATCGTGGAGCGCTACTAGAATTGTCTGATTGTTCAAATGCTTGTCTAGAATTCGAAAAGCACAAATTCTACCAAATAGAAAACCGCAGGCGAGTTGAACAATTTACATTTTTATTTCGGAAGCTGCTATCGTTTCGAACAACAAAACTTTGCATTGTCCTCGTTTTAAAACACAGCAATCTTTGATCGGCTTGATTCCTTCTATCTCCATACCTGCGATGGAGGCTCTAGGGAACTGGCGTCACGCCAAACAATTTCTTTGTCTTTGTCAAGCCCTCTTCAATGCAGATATTTCTATTATTGCAAGACTTGTGCAGTTTTTCCGTTTTCTTTTATAGTTTATTGCTTTTACTCTGGTAACTTTTGTAAGAAATATGTCTTGCTGTTGTAGTTCTTAAGACAGCCTGTTCTATATTTATATTATTTATTTTCTTGAAAAAAATAGCTGCTATCACTTTTACAAATCTTTTTATAACATGATAGAATTGTATAATATTATGATAAAAATAATTATGTCAGACTGGCCGTACCTCGCAGTTTCACCCACGCTAATGGCCACTGATATGTTCCAGAGAATAGAATAGTAATCAAACCATTAATAAAAACTGTTCGTCCACTACATGAGTGAGAGTTTACTAATGGTTTCATCGTTAGACCTCACGTTAGGTTCATTTGAAAGGCAGAGGGCGCCACGGCCAGCCCTTTGAAATAGTACCCATATTGCGTTCACCAACAAGCGTTGTTTGCTGTAGAGACACAGGTACGATTGACAAAAGGAAATACGAGATGATCAAAAATAGGGACAGACATATTTTCCGAGGTGACACAGCTCTCAAGTGGACTCGTAGCGTTTTAATTATAACAATATCGCTAATTGCAAGGGTGGGTGAATATTTCCCTTAGAAATAGACGTTCCGTTTTATACACTTTGTTCAAGTTGAAGTGAATATTTTAAAAAGTTTATTCTGATGACGTGTTTGTTTTTCATTGCTTATGACTGACGAGGGTCTTGAGTAGCTTCTTCTGCAATTTATTTTTTGCCTCAGAAATGTTGTCAATTTACCTGTACATTTGTAGAAATCAATTCAAGTTGGGTAATATTTATACTGCTCATTTTTTCTACATTACAACTGACCCAAACCTTTTTCACATAAATATAAGAATAACGTATTCTCTTACATTATTATCGAGTAAAGTAAAATATAACAAAATAACTAGTGGAAGAAACCTTAGCATTCAAAGACGCCGCTCCCGTGGTTAGTTTTGTGAAGTCTTTGTGTAGTAAGTTTTAAAAACCACGTCCATCAAAATTAGTTTCATGTCTACATTCTTATAAAGATGATAAAATATTTAAATTTAAATAAATATTTAAAACTTTTTGACTTTCAAAGAAAATGTAACAGTTATTTCGCGTTCGAGATAAACTATAACTAATCTGCTTATAAAAAAAATGAAAATAAACGAGACAGACGTCTATCATGTTACATCGTAGACATTATCAGAACATTTGACTTCGTGTCTGACTTTGAATCGTAAAATAAAGTCCCTTGGTAAAAGTGTGAACTGCAAATGATGAGCCACTAAAAATAAATCTGTTCAAAGTGTTGTTTTATGTCACTTTTCAGCTGCCTTGATTATTATGTGTACCTTTAAACATATATTCAAAGTGATGTCACTCTGAGCATTGTAAACCCATTGCCAACAGAGATTCACAATAGCAAGAACCTCGTCTATAACAAACCTGTGATCTAAGGCGAGTTCATTTCAATATTATGAGTTTTGGTAAAGTAATATATTCTGTACTGGATTATTGTTTCACTATTGAACAAATATAGTTTTACAGCGTTTGGCCTGGAGCTAGTAAAATAGAAACCTTAGTAACATTCAATAAAAAGGAATCACTGAAATCCTTTTTTTTAAGATCGTTTAATAAATAGTACTAGAACTAGAATAGTACTAGAAGTATCAAGATTGTTTTCTTCGAAATCTTCCAAGGTTAGGACCAGCCATTATCATTTCATCGTCTCAAGTGACGATTTTAGTTCATTCTATCTACATTTTTAGTTTGCTTCGGTATCTGGTAATGCTTTTTTCAATTAAATTTATCCATTCTTTGAAGAGTTACTTTTTGTCATTTTATGTAGTGTTTGAACGTTTTAGTGCCAGTAAAAATGTTATAGCATATCGTTGTTATACTGACTGTAGACTTTAATGTAAATTTCGAATGTCAACCTTTTTGATTCAGTATGAATAAGTATATCCTTATCGTTGGAAAACCTTTGTATTATTCTAAATATGTTCATCTAAGAACCCTGCATTACAGAAATGTTCCAATTTTAACTACGTGTAATAGCCATAACTTGGTAAATACGGGCCAAATTCAGCCAGAGTGATACCATGGTTTCGCAGAAAACAGGTGTTAATGGTCTACCACACATGTGCATTATTGCGTTAATGCATCCTGATTCCTAGCTCACAAGGCATACGTCGTGATTATTGCAGTAGTGTGTAACTTCATAGCCGTCCTCACACATAACTACAGAGTAATTACTAATCCTGTATCGCGATATAGAAATTCTCGCCCCGATTAGCATATGTACAATTTCCCAACATCAACCGCTCGCCAGGCATGATCACCTCGTCTAGTCGGAGGATCCTTCCTTTGTGTTGGAGGGACATGACACCCGTTCTTCAAAACACTTACCGTTTACCTCCTATATCATACCAATTATTTATCTACTCTTTAGAATACTGATTTTTTATTGATCTTTTCTGAATTTGATATTAAACTTAATTTTCTGGAGAAGATGAGGTCAGCATTGTATGAAGTAAATTCTAGAACAAATATAGTCACGGAGTTGTGGGTAGAGTAGAAATATTGTTAACTCGTATTACAAGTGGTGGAAGACAGTTGGTGACAGCGTGTTTAGTAATTTTCACGTCTCAAATTTAAAGTTTTAAAATAAAACTTTTGAACATGTAGCACATTCAGATCGTAAACATAATATTTGTTTAATATCTGAGCTTCAGAAACTTTTGCCTGTATTAACTACTAAGGCCAACGAACGTGATATTCTTTTAGAAGTGTATCGAATATTAGAGGTCTTTTGTGTTAGAAACAAAACGACAATATTACAATTTAGACTCTCTAATTTACATAATGTAAGAAATACCTTTTTGATGTCTATTGGTCAAATCATTGGGCACATTTCAATTTACTTTTCTTGACTTTATGTTTTGATCATAAAGTATTTTTTTGCATTATTTCTCGGTAAATTTGTTAACAATATTGTTGTAATGATATTCAGAAGTTTTTCATAATGACGTCCAATATTTAAATAAGACTTTATTTTAAAATTTTGTAAATAAGAGGTCTCTCTATTTACAGATTCCTTGTCTACAAGATGCCACAGTTTGAACTCATTAAGCACGCTTTAAAGTTTTAGCTAAGTTCAATCTACATTATCCAAGTTTTTCACAGCTAAACGCTTAAGATATATGTAATGCTTGCGACACTTTAGAACCATCACCCGAAGAAACGCTTCTGACGAGACAAAGTAATTGTTTGGCTCTTCGCCAGTCGTCTTTGGCACTGTACCGTAGAACGCTTATGGAAATCTGAATGTGACACTGCCTACGGAAGAATTGCGTCCCAGTCAGGAATTCGTAGCAGAACTAGTCTAACGGGGTAACATTTCGCAAGGTTTGAACCACAACGAGAGGCATTAAAGAAAATGTCATCGTGAGGCTAATGGTTGAATTAAATAGGTTAGATTAGTTTGAAAACCTTTCTACTTTACTTTGAATAAGAAGGAGATCCATCTCATTTCAGGGTGTTTTTTGGAACTTGATAAACTAATGTTAGTCCATCAAATCGTACTAAATAAATTAATTGGAAAGTTGAGTACTTTTTTACTTTTCTTGAAAATAAGTTGAAGTTCAAGACATTTTGAGGTCTTAGTTTGTCAGCCTCGTTGGTCTAGCGGTTAGCACAAGCGACTGCCAATCAAGAGGTTGCGGGTTCGATTCCCGGATCAGACTGCTGTTTTTCTTACAAGAAATTCTTAACAGCAGCCCGGAGTATGGAATTTGGGAGTTTTTTCCGCCCGTGCCTCGGAGAGCACGTTAATCCGTCGGTCCCGGTTGTTATGAACACCTATGACAATCGTTATTTAGAAGTCAGTCTCTTCAATATATTGAAGACATATGACTAGTTGTCATATATGACAACTAGTTCAACCTTCGAATTCAGTTCACCCTCAGGGTTGCGAGGTCCGATACCAGTCGCTTAGTGGAAAAACTATTATACAGGTAAAACTGGTTGAACTAGTGTCCGACCCCAATTAACTTGGGAATAATTTGATTATATGAAATTTTGAAGATATTTCTTTGCTTATATGTAAATTAAAAATATTAAAACTATTCAATGGATTATTGGCCATTAAAAACTGCATGAATCGTGTTTTACACTATTCATCCCATTCACAACAACTCGCAAAACCGAAATAGCAGCAACAAAACGTAAACGAGAAATTTTCGCTGATCAACTAATAGCATAACATGTGTAAACGTCCTTAACAAGCATTTGTAAGGCACGAAACCTATTCACCCTAAAACTGAGGTTCATTTAACTGTATCAACAGACATTTATTACTGCGGACCCTAATTAATCCTTCATAACTTTTTGTTACTATGTCAGTGTACCCAAAATAATTATTTTGGACGGTTGCATTGAAAGTTTCTGCGGTTGTTAGCTAAACTTTGTAACTATAGGGAACAGTGTGCGATTGTTTCTACACATATCTGCTGGTTTTTGACGTTGTTTTATACAACCATTTATCCAATTTCGGATCACGTTTTAACTATTTGCTAAATGAAACGATGAAAATTACTGAACCAGTGATGAGAATAAACGATGATAATATTAATAAAATAATAGTTTCTGACACAAAATTATCTACAATGCAGTTAAATTAACAACTGTTACTTGTCTACAACACTAATTAAAAAGTACTTTAATTACGAAAAAATCACGAGACTCGACGGTGACGTAGCTTGCCTATATGTTTGAGAGGGTGACAACTGAAAAACGTTGCGGTTCAGAGCCAGCTACCCGAGCTTTGTTACCCGTCACCTGCTCTCCTATATCTATAGCTAGTGATTTTAATTTATAGAGCTTTTCTATTTATAGCTAAATATTGCAGCGCTTCGAATAATTATTTGCGTTTAACTTGACCATTTATATTACTTGCAGTTAAATTATGTTTCAATAAATTATATGATACAGGAATGTAAGTGGTCAACTGGTTTTGAAAATGTATTTTCTACAACGTTGAATCCTTTACTCATCAACAGCTAATTAAGGATTGGAGGAAGTAGTGATGATAAAAAACCAGTTACCGCCACAGAGGATAGGCCAGGAAATATTCTAGTGAACAAGATAGTGTGTACGCAACATAATGCACTCTCTGTTCCTTCACACCCATAATTAAGGAAACGATGCCTTTAACAAATAGTCTCTGTGGCCCGGGAGTTGAAACTTCGCTTCGCGTAGTAAGCGTTTCTGTAACCTATAAACTCAATAACACTTTTTGGCCTTTTTTTTTTACGTGTGGAAATCCCCTCGGACCGTCACCCCACCGGGGTTTGCGGCGGGGCGGTGTGTCGGACTCTAACCGACTAAAACCACACGGTGTGCCACTCTGCGCCTGTGAAGGGAGGAATCCGGGAACTGCTGGTATTAACACGTCCGGATCCCTCCCAGCGCCTGCCCGCACAGAAGCGGGCACCCTCTTCTAGGAAAGTCTCAATTTAGGCGACGTATGGCACACGCGTACGTCGCCCCCTCGCGGGTGGCCACTATAGCGGATGGAGGGGAAAACCCGTCCCGACCATCCGCGGCCACACTCAGGGCGGCATGAGGCGCTGATAGGCGCGCCTCCGCCGCCCAGTTCGCCGGCGGCGGATTTGGTCCGAGTGGATATCATCCTCCCGGGCCTTCTCCGCCACCTCCTTCTGCGAGATGACTTCTTCGCAGAAGGTTGCGACCGCGGTAAAACTGCTATCGCTACCGGCCATGGAGCGTATGACGGCCGGTAGCGAGAGATCTCCTCCGATGACTGCAGTGAGGGCCCGACGCTGCGGCGCCCAAGCGGGGCAAACCGCCAGCGTGTGCTGGGCCGAGTCCTCACTGCAGTCGCAGTGGTGGCAGGCGGGACTCAATTCCCTCCTGGCGACCGAGTGCAGGTACTTCCCGAAGCAACCGTGCCCGGAAAGGACCTGCGTCAGTCGGAAGGAAAGGGTCCCGTGCTGCCGCCCTGCCCACTCGACGATGACCGGCTGGAGAACCTCTACGGCGGCAAAGCCAGCGCGTGGAGTCTCCAGCCGTAACGACCATCTGTCCATAGTGGCTCGACGAGCGGCTTCACGCCATTCGCGTACCTCTTCGGGCGGAGGGCGATAGCCATACTCCGCCCGATATCCAGCCACCCGTCGATAAACTTCGGCGAGCACTTCCGCCTCCAAATCCCACGGGGGGGTTCCGGCCAAGGCGTACGCCGCCTCGGTCGACACCGTGCGGTATCCGCGTATGGCTCTGACTGCCAGTACCCTCTGAGGCCGCCAGAGGCGGGCCTTATTTAGGGCAGTCAGAGCCGCCACCCACACCGGTGCACCATACAGCGCCATGGACCGGACCACCCCCGTGTAGAGGTGTCGTGTTGCGACGCTGGCTCCACCCAAATTGGGCAAAAGTCGCCCAAGGGCGGAGGCAGCGTCAACCAGCTTTGGACCAAGCTGTCGGAAGTGCTCGTCGAAGAGCCACCTACCGTCGAGGATCAGGCCCAGATACCTCATCTGGGCCCGAACAGGTACGAGGACCGAGTTGACCTCTATGGAGGCGCCGGCGGGTGGACCACGACGGGGCCCATGGAACAATAGGGCCTCCGTCTTGTCCAAGGCCACCCGTAAGCCCAGCGCCTCGATGCGCCGGACCACCAGAGAAACACCCCTGGTGGCCAGGCACGCCGCCTCTTGGAAGTTCGCCCCCCGAGCTGTGACCAACGTGTCATCGGCGTAACAAATTACGCCCAGCCCGGGGGGGAGACGACCTCGTAGGACCCAGTCGTATCCCACGTTCCACAGGAGTGGTCCAAGGACAGACCCCTGCGGAACGCCGCACGACATGGGTCGCCGTCTCAAGACGCCCTCTCGGTCCTCGTACACGACGGTACGCTCCTCTAAATAGTCTGCCACTAGCTGCCTCAGGTACTCTGGCACCCCGTGGTAGTGGAGTGCTTCCCTGATGCAGCTGAATGGCAGACTATTGAAGGCGTTGGCGATGTCCAAGGACACCGCCAACACCACGCCGCCACAGCTCACTGCCTCCTCGGTCACGGCCCTAAGGCGCATCACGGCATCGACCGTCGAACGCCCCTCTCGGAATCCGAATTGGGCGTCCGACAGGTCAGGCCCCACCTCGCAGAGGTGCCGGACGATGCGGGCAGAGAGTATCCTCTCAAAAAGTTTACCCGCCTCGTCCAGCAACACGATGGGCCTATAGGCCGCGACCGAATCGGCAGGCCGTCCCGGTTTCCTCAACAGGACCAGCTTCCCGCATTTCCAGCACTCAGGGAAGCGTCCGGACGCCAGGCTAGCGTCCAACACTTCCCTGAGGCGGTCCGACATATGGTCGAGGGCTCGGGCCATCACTCGGGCTGGAACCCCGTCCGGCCCGGGGGCGGTGTTCTTGGAACGGATCCGAAGAACAGCCGCCCCAACCTCCGATTCCCTAACGGGCGGCACATCGTCCTCTCTACCCCCGCCGTCTATGACCGCATAGGCCAACGACGGGGGTGTGTGCTCCGCCCGCTCAGGGAAAAGGCCCTCGACCACTTCCTGCAGGAAGCTGGGCTGGAGAGTCTCGGTAAGGGGGGGGCCCGACGTGCGGAGCTTCTGACGCACCGCACGGTATGGGCGACCCCAGGGGTCACGGTCGAGACCCTCCAGCATCTCCTTTCTCTTTGCCTCTTTGGCGCGGCGAATGGCCAGCTTCAGAGTTTTCCGCGCTTCGCGGTACTCCTCATGAAGCTGGTCCCCGCCACCGTCTCCACGGTGACGTCGCCTGCTGCGGGTGTAGGACCTCCGGGCACGAGTACAAGCCGCACGGAGGTCCGCCAACTCCTGGGACCACCAGTAGACCTCCTTCCACGGAGGCCGACGACCTTGGACGCGGGGCATGGCCGTATCGCAAATCTGCGTAATCGCATCGCGAAAACGGCCAGCCCCCACGTCCACACCGACCTCCTCGGTTGGGGCCTGCGGAGACAGCCAAGATTGAACAATGGCCGCCTCCTCTAGTAGGTCCCTATCCAGCTTGGCAACAGCCCACCGCGGAAAGCGGGAAGGATGCCGCGCCATGTGACCCCTACTGGGGCCAACACTTTTTGGCCTGACTTGAGAATTAAACCCGAGACCTCTTCATGGGTAATCGCTTACCTTAAATGCTAGAGCAACGAGGAAGTAATATGTAGGACTTCAACCAAGGTAGTAGAGCCATGCTGATTTCAGGTTTCAGCACGAATGAGCCAACTCGACCGGGGCATTACTACCCTCGCACACAAAATCAACGTAAAATGACAGCAGCAATGCTGTCGTGTTTCGTTGGTGAGTGCGAGACCGGAGGCCCAAATAGTCTAGTCAACAAGTTCCATACTTGTTGACTAGACTAAAAGATGCAGCAGCATCACTAGGCCGCCATGGTGTGGGTCGCCATACTGCATTGTCTGCATTCACAGTGAGTATGGTGACCACCACTCTTGGATTCTGCTTATGCTTTCCATCAGGCAGAGTAGAGTCATTTTGGCGAGCCATACATAAAAAAAAAAAAAAAAAAAAAAAAAAAAACGTTTTTACGTACGTACGTAACGCTGTCGTGTTTCGTTGGTGTGTGCGAGACCGGAAGCCAAATGATGCAGAAGCATCTCTAGGCTACCATTGTGTGGGTTGCCATGCTGCATTCATAATGAGTATGGTGACCTTCACTCTTAAATTCTGCTTATGCTTTCCATCAAGCAGAATAGAGTCATTTTGGCAGGGCCATACCTATATAAAAAACCGGATAAAGCAACACGGGGGTTTGTCAGAATAAAGTCTATAGCAAAAAGCTCCGGGAGAGCTATGGACACTGTCTATTGACCTAAACAACATATTAATCAAAGAAGTAAAATTTCTATCTCAAACGTATAACAAAAAAAAATTGGCATGAAAATATGTCATCATTAATAACCATAAATATTTATTATTTCATTAGTTTTTAACAATGAAAGATAATACGGTAAAACCTTTCTATTTATTTTTTCCGGTAAAGAAAGAGTTTGATTAGATGAATCAACAACGAAGAAATACAATAATTTACAGCTTTATAATTTAGATCTTCACGACACTAAAAAAATACCTACAATGAAAAATTTGAAGATTTAGTTTTCATTCATTTTTGGACACTAAAAGATTTATTGAAAAACCCGTAGTGCAATGAAATTCACATAGATTAAAATGTGGGTATGAATTTTGATGGAGATAAATAAATAATCACTCACTCGTGCTTTGCAAGTAAGTATTAATAACTATTTTGATAGATGTTTGCCATGAAAATGAAAATACATAATCAATTTAATATCAACTCAAGGACTTACAATAATCATACGGACATGTTAAGGCAGAAAGATACGTGGCAATAACTTTTCTACGATTTACGGGTAGAAAACAGAAAGGTGGGTTTACATTAATAATTACTTCTACCAAAAGAAGTTGTCGATTTTTTTGGGGATAATTTATATGCTGTCACTTTGCAAAATTCACCTTGGCCAAAATTCACCTTGGCAAATGTTAGTGGAATATCAAAGCAGTTTCTGAATTCGTAAATCAAAGTTGCACTTTCACGTCTCTAAAAGCTAATTAAATACTTTACAATATTCCGATGGAGGTCGTAACTTTAGCTAATGAAGTTTAACTATTTCTATTTTTGATAATCTATAGTCGTACTACAAAACGAAAATGGATGAGACAAGTTATTCATTTACCTCTTCAAACCAAATCGTATAAATCAACAATTTAAATTTCACAGCTAGCCTTTATTTACGAGGAAGTTTTATATTTCGAATGCTTTAAAGGCTTTTTCCTTGCCTTGTTTAATGAAAACATGCGTCGAGTGAAAACAGGGCCAGCATTAATTAATTAATTATGCGCATTAAACATTTTCCCTACGAAGTGATTAATGCAACCTAAACAAGCGTGTCACTGATAATAATTATGTAATTAATGAGAAGATATTTAGTAATACGAATATAGTTGACTCAGGGAAGGGACAATAAAGGTGTTAATTTTAATATTCATTAGTTCCAGTATTTAGTTATATAACTGTTGTTTGTAAGCAAATCTGATATGGATACATACTAAATGGAGACATATAAAATACTAGCAGTAAGTATTATAGTATTAAAATTAGTAAAAAATATTTTTTTTTACAATGACGTTATAAATAAGTATTTTGTGTAACAATAGTACAGACAAAAGTAGGATTTAGAAACTTGTTTGTGACAACTATGGCACATTTCACACATAATTTGATTTTAGAAAGGACTTGTGAAGATCCGGATTACTTATTTACTACCTTTCATTATTATTTCTTTACAAATTTCGAGGTATCGTACTTTTTTCTGTACCAAAGCCATATTTGTTTTGTCTGGTTGTTATTGATCTTTAACATGTATTTTTTTTGTTTTTTTTTTGTTTTAAAAAGACAACTCCCGCACTAGGAATAGATCCTGTGTCGCGGGGGACTTTACAAACATACATGAAACGGACGCAAAGAACACCCAGACTCAGAACAACAATTTGTGGATCACACAAAGTTGTTGTCCTACGTGGGATTTGAACCCACGACACTTGGCGAAGTAGGAAACGGCGTGGTGACCGTTAAACTACTAGGCCAAACGTGCAGTCTTAATTTAGTATTAATTTAGTACTATAAGCACAAATCTGTGTGTAACCTGGTCCTCACAATGTCTTATGTTTTCAGACAATATGGCCTTAATCTATGTGCAAAGTACATACAATGAAACTTAAAACTTCTTTTTTTGAAGTCGGTCAATAATCCAAAGAAATTCTGATCATAAGAACGTCCAAAATTGATAAAAATAATTTGATGTGATAGAATAATAATCTCAAATTTTAACTAACAAAAACCGACTTCAACCTGGATCAAATTTAAATGGGACCATTGGGGAAGCACCAGCTTTCAAATAAAAAAAGAATCATCAAAATCGGTTCACCCAGTCGAAAGTTATGAGGTAACATAAAAAAAATACAGTCGAATTGAGAACCTCCTCCTTTTTTTGAAGTCGATTAAAAATACATACAATGAAACTTAAAACCTCTTTTATGAAGTCGGTCAATAAACCGAAGACATTCTGACCATAAGAACGTCCAAAATTGATAAAAATAATTTGATGTAAAACAATAAAAACGGTTTGGAAGTTACTCTTAACATGAGATTTAATTAAAAATATATGGCTACAATTCAGATTATCCACGACTATTGTCAACTTTCTGAGGACTCTGCAGAGCGTCGTACACCGTCGATAAGAGGAGGCTGCAGAGGCGTAGTCCTTCGACAAGCCACGAGGTGCACCTATCTACTCTACTTTGTGTGCCTCTAACAAAAGCGATGCGGGTGTATGCAAAATAGATTTATTACAAGCTTTTTATTAACTTGCAATATATGTATGCTTGTATGTTCGGGTGGAATCTTGCAAATCAATTTTGAAGTAGATATCTTCAACCGATTTTGCTGAATGTTTTCCAAGCATATGTATACAGCGTGACAATACAATATTATAATGACATGGAGCTGATCTGATGCTGGATCTGGAAGGTGGCCATAGGAAATCTGTAAAGAAACGTTGCAACATCATCAAGTTTGGACTCGTTTGATTTGTCTCGAGGCATTCTAGTAAAAGCTTGTTTTTAAAAATCTTTTTGTTTAAATTTATTTTTAAATCTCTGAATGCATTCATAAAAGCCACATTCTATATAAATTTTTGAGTTTCAATTCGTTTCTGTATCACAATATTACAGCTTTTAACGATAGAAGTATTTTAAAGGACACAAAAAAATACTATTTGTCGATCCGAATTTATATGTATATTTATTCCAAACAGATAAAAGGAAACAATATCATGGCCAGTAATTAATAATAGGTGTGTTTAATTTTGTGTTTCATGTATTTAACCAGTCTGAATTGCGTGTGGTTGTGTTAATTAAACGCGTGTATGGCACGGTTATTTTTTAATTTTGTGGCAACAACCAAAATTTACTTGTACAAAATTAGATTTTCCACTTATGTAATGATTTCAAAGAGAGATTATTTATTTGCTTTTATTTATCAATAGCTTTTGCCGGATAGCGTGTATGTCGGTTGACAAAAAGTAGCCTATGTCCTTCTCCAAGGTCCAATCTATCTTTATACCAAAATTTATTTAAATCAGTTCAGAAGTTCAGCAGTGAAAGCGTAACAGACATAGTTACTTTAGAATTTATAATATTAAAATATTATGGATTTGTAGAACAAATACGATCGGCGGTTGAATTGGTCTTGGAAATTTGTTATCAGTATGTGACTAGTTTTTCAACAATGTAAGTACACGTGCACGTAACAGGACAATGAGCGTAACAGTACAATGAGTCATCCTTTTTCGTGCATGCAGCCGGCGTTCATCAATTTATTAGATGTTGTCACGTCAAAATAAAAACTAGATATCTCGAAATTGAAAAACCGTTACCCGTAACCTATACTCTTTGCGCTGCAGCATGGTGCATGGCATAGTTCAGTAAAATTTCGTTTAGCTCTTGAAAGTTGCCGCGATTTACAAATTATGACTTAGTATTTCAGCTGAACCACATTCGCAATATGTTTAATCATTAATAACTGTAGTAAATTAAATTAAACCACCACGCACCATGCTACAGCGCAAAGATTATACTCTTCTTCTGCTAAGCAATTCCTAGACTTAGTCTATATTAGTCAATATTTCTATAAAAATTTCCTGATTTTGAAAAAGATAAAATTAGTCAAGTCATCGAATCAAAAATTAATAAGGCCATTTTGGAGAAGTTATATTTAATTTTTCTTTATTTATATAGTTTACATTTTAAGAATTACCAGAATTTTTAGTTCTAATAGAAGTTGCTTCATTTATGTTTGTAAAGTCCCCCGTGACACAGGAAATATTACTAGTACGACAAATGTACCAAATAAAATAATAATATACATCCTAAAAGTGTTCATGCATAGAACTGAAAAGTTATTTACTTTTTGGTGTTCCATTTCTCAAAAGCAACTCTTACAAAATCACTTCGTTGTCCGGCTAGCTGTCTATCTGCCTGCTCATTATTCTCAAGAATACATGGAGATGTCACGTGAAATATTGTCTCCGTATAAGCATTCTTATCTTTATTGTGAAGTGTTGCGTAACCGTTCATCAGTTCTAGTGAGATGAGTTCCAGATAATAACCGCTTATTATTTAGACTGTATTAATTAAAATCAGGGAGTGCATACAATTATGTCAGTGTTGAGTTTATTATGTAAACAATTATCTGTGAAAACAAATAACGAACCACGAAGTATTCTCATTTAATTTTGAGTAAATTTGCTTTTATATTAAATTCCAATACGGTGTATCGTTATTATGAAGAGATATTGTGTTGTAAAGAATTAACTAATCGAAAAGTTTTCTGTAGGGTAAATTTTTTTATATATTTTTTTATGTATGGCTCGCAAAATGACTCTACTCTGCCTGATGGAAAGCATAAGCAGAATCCAAGAGTGGTGGTCACCATACTCATTGCGAATGCAGACAATGCAGCATGGCGACCCCCACCATGGCGGCCTAGTGATGCTTCTGCGTCTTTTAGTCTAGTCAACAAGTATGGAACTTGTTGACTAGACTATTTGGGCCTCCGGTCTCGCACTCACTAACGAAACACGACAGCACGACCGCTGTCATTTTACGTTGATTTTCTGTGCGAGGGTAGTACCGCCCCGGTCGAGCCGGCCTGTTCGTGCTGAAATCAGCGTGAAAAACTACCTTACATTATCAAATTTTATTGTATTTTTATGATGTTAAGAACCATATTAATGAGAGTCCTATTTATTGATATCTTTCTATCTCTGTAATTTCTGTTAAAACCATTATTCTATAAGTAACAAAATTATTCTAGCGTTCCTACTGAGGTCCACAACTTCAGTCCTTTCCTATATGAAGGAAGAAATTACAATCACATTTGGACTAAATACATTTGTAATATGTGTTCAGTAATAACAGTGACAGTAAGAACGTTGCTGTATAGTTTTTAATTTGGAAGTATTTTTTATAATTTTCCTTACCTCAAGGTTTGTGTGCGCCATTATGTATGTCACAGATATTTCTCAGATTGGTGGCTAAACGCGCAAATAGAGCTGCCCTTTTTTTTTGTTGTCCACTATAAAGTACTTCGGCGGCCGGTCTCAGGCGCCTTGCTCTGAGGAGGACCCGGACCATGTTATTTCAGATCCCCCCCAGGATTGACGTCGTGACTATCCAGATTCTATCCGGCCTATCTGCCTATCGGTCCAATTAATTCGCCCTTATTAGTCTATAGTATATTAGTCCATATCCGCCAGGATATCGAAAGGCGGGAAACGAGCCAAGACTGTCGCCGCCTCTAACGAGGAGGTGCGGTATCCTGGTACTATCGGAATGGTCGCTACTTGCAGCGCTTGATTGAGCTTGGCTCAGCAGCAAATAGAGCAGCCCTAGCATGCAGATGTTACTAATTCTGTTTAGTACAAAATTGACCACCAAGAAAGATCGAAGACTAACATAGTCCAACTTAGTATAGATAGCATAAAGCTCATACTTAAATAGACATTTTTCTGTATAAGAACCAGCTAAGACTAACCATATTAAATAAAAAATACCAAAAATAAAATGAATTTAGAAAAATAACCTAGGCGAGAGTACATTCGATTGCAAGGTCTACAATTCGATTACCGCTTAGAGCAAAATATTGTTATGTATGTATCTACGTATGTTCCTCTGGGTGTTTCTGTGTACGTATGCTTTTACAATATTAGCTCTGTATTAAGTTATAGTTATTGATAAAATTACTTTTAAAGTCTTTCATCATCACATCATCACACTAATGTATACAGACGAAAGTTTGTGTGTTTGTTTGTTACTTCTTCACGCAAAAACTACTGAACGGATTTGGATGAAACTTTACAGTAATATAGCTTATACATCAGAATAATACAAAGGCTACTGTTTGCAGCGATAACCAACATACACGCGGGCGGAGCCACGGGCAACAGCTAGTAGTTTATAATTTCAACAGTAGTTTTAAAGAGAATGTAGATTTGAAGATATACATATAATCAACCGTTCACTTCACACTTTTTATTTTGTTCTTCATACTTTAGAATTATTCTACTCACTTTTATAACTGACGTAGTCTGTCAATACTAGTTAAGTTGAAATTCCTATGGGGAATGGCGCCGTAAGCCGAAATACAGGTTTCTACCTAGTTTGGCGACGGAGGCTAACTGATGTTCAATTTGTAACTTAACCTAGTTTTAGTTGAACTTATTGTATTTTTTTTATTTCGTGCAAAGGATACCGGAGGCCCATACCCCAACACCTCTCTTGGTGTTGTCCATGGGCGGCGGTTTTGTCATCAGGCGATACGATGGCTCGTTTGCCCCCTATCTTTAAAAAAAATTAAAAAAAAAATTATCATTCGTCTTCTTGATAAATTAAAATAATTTAATAAAAGACAAATACAATATCGAAATGTAAAACAGTGTATCCGAGCGACAGTCCAATAATGTATAGTTCGCTTTACCAAGCTTGCAGGTGCCGGCGTCCATGCCGCCTAAGAGTAATGGACCATTTACCATAATTATCCATTGGCGAGCACATTCCGGGGATGTGTACACAAAATTATACACTGCACGAAGCCGAGTGCCGACGTCACGTACACAGTTATAAATTTTATCAGGGCTATTTGTGCGTCCGCCCTTTGGGAATTAATTTTTATTCACCACTCGTTTATAGCGTTCTGCTATTCCGCTCGGTAGTGTACGTGAATACTATTTTATTTTTTATTGAACTGTTTTAAATGTATAAAAATGGCCGGTTAGTCTTAGTTTTATAATGCTGCTGCATTGATTGCAGATCTTTTCATTTAACACATTTTATTTTGAATAAATTTATGTAAAATTGTTTATGGACTATAATTGTGCCGGCGCTGCTGCTGCTTCTGCGGAAAGCCTCAAACGGCGTAAGTACCAAAATTTAATAGGTAATTACATTTTTGAACCGTTTGAGGTAGAGACGCTAGGTTCACGGGGTCCGAGTGCTCGCGCTATGTTTAAACAACTAGCCAAGCAACTGATTGACGCTTCTCGCTACCAGAAGACCGGCCTTTTTCTAGCACAGAGAATCAGCATTGCCCTTCAACATGGTAATGCTGCCAGTCTTTTGGGAACGCTACCAGTAGGCGAAGATGTGGAGTTTTTTGACGCTTGTATGTGAATATTGTTATTATTTTTTATTTTTTTAAATTATGGTTATACATAGGTTTCCTTTATTAATTTAAATAGTTTTTTTTTCATATCGTCCTATTCAAATATGAAAAAAAATATCATATCTAATAATGGAACATACAAATAAATAAAATAATAATAATTTAATAAACAAAATAAGACAAAAGTTTTTTTTATGATTTTACTACTACTTACCTCCTTAGAAATATCTAAATAGTACATACACAAGTACGCTAGGTTATTTATTAAATAATATTTTTAAAATGTTTATACTCCAGTACAACAGTAATTATTATGAGAAAACAGTAATTATTGAAGTGGTTCCATAAAGATTTCAATGTTGACTGCACGTGTGGCCTAGTGGTTTAACGGTCACCACGCCGTTTCCTACTTCGCCAAGTGTCGTGGATTCAAATCCCATGTAGGACAACACTTTGTGTGATCCACAAATTGTTGTTCTGAGTCTGAGTGTTCTTTGTGTCCGTTTCATATATGTTTTTAAAGTCCCCCGTGACACAGGATTTATTCCTAGTGCAGGAGTTGTCTTTTTAAAGAAAAAAAAAATGTCTAGTTAAAATTGTGTCAAAATCTCTCGTCTGCACGCGGTCTTAAAACATACAGGCTACAGCTTAGTTTGGAAATCAGTTCTCAGTACCGTTAGAATCTTCAAATGTGTGTACTATAATGTAACTTTAAATGAATATTTATGCAAATATTATATGTTTAATAAACATTTTTAATTTTCATCATGGTGCAGATGACACTGCAAGTCAATTCCGAAGTCAATTATTACCACAATATTTTAATTTAATATAATGTTGGTGAATATGTCAACGATAACCATCGACTTTCAATTCTTTCAAGCAAAGGAAAGTGAACTGCAATCCAAATTATATCACTACTGCACAAACGTTAATTAACAGTTCGGCTAAATGAAATTGAAGTTAATGGAGATTTAAATTAGTGTATCGGTACATGATAGATCGGTTCGGTATCGCGGGAATTAACTCTTATTAACAACTAAATGATTTATGGGAATTAATGAGCAACTACAGAGATGTAGTGGCGACAGTTGATTCGAAGAGTTGTTAATTTGTTATTGACTATGATTCTAATATGATGGAGATGTAAACAGTGATGTAACAGATGTATTTATATCATGTGGTAATCTCTAGGAGTGTTTAGAATTATTTTATTTATAATTCATCTTCGTACACTGTAATTCTGTATGAGAAGGTTTTATAATGTAGACTAGCTGACCATCACATCTTTGTCTACGACTCTCAAAGAAAATATTTTTTCGCGTTTTCGCATCATTTTCCATTAATACTTGTCTCCTATTGGTAGTGTTGTATAGCCTTTTAGTAAGTGGGCTATCCAAAAAAAAGTATTAGCGGAATTGGTCCAGCCGTTAACGCGTGATGCCGTGACCAATGAAAATGGTAATAAATTTGTATATTCACATTCTTAACGATATATTTGTAAAAATCCTATTCGGTGTAAATCAAACGGGTATGATATGTATGCATACTCATAACTTATATTAATGATATTAGTAAAGTGATCAATGCTATATATGAATATTATCTATAATAAAAGTGCTAGAGCTGAAAGTACCCATTTTATACTTGTCCTTAAGAATCGTAAGAAGTGTAATTCTACTGACACGTAAAAACCATTACATTAGTGATTACGTTTGTACGACTAAGAAGGACTAAGAAGGTTTTCCCAGTAAGTAAGATCTCAATTTGACGAACAAAGACCGTCATGGACTATCTTTTTGTCTAAATAATATTGAATTCTTTTAGGCATAAGAGTACATACCTACATCCTAAAAGAAATAGAAAAGTTATTATGATATTAGATCCTTACGTATTCTTTTACTTGATTCTTTGCCTTAAGTTTTTTATAATACGTTATGGGTATATTATTAAACAACAAAAAAATAAATTGAAAAAACTCCGGTTATAAAATAAAAACTGTTTTTAGATTAGCAGATACAATTGTCTAAATTATATATATATTTATAATAATATATAATATTGTGTATATTTTGGAAAAGAAAAAAACGAATCCTACTTTTAATAGAAAAACATGGTATAATCATATTGTACCAAAACTGCTTCTAAAATAACTAATTTCATTAATTGTAAGAGCAAATAATTAAAGAATCTAGATGTTTCAAACTTAATCTTCTTAATTTACTTGTAAAACTTTGAAGCTCTACTTGATACTACGTAATTATTTTAATGAAAATATGTCTGTGTGGTATTTATGTAATCTTTATTTCTAACAACATGCTAACCTTATGCTAAAGTTAGAAAAGTCGTGTTCAGGTCTTTTTAACCGACTTCAAAAAAAGGAGGAGGTTCTCAATTCGACTGTATTTTTTTTTATGTTTGTTACCTCATAACTTTCGACTGGGTGAACCGATTTTGATGATTCTTTTTTTATTTGAAAGCTGGTGCTTCCCATGTGATCCCATTTCAATTTGGTCCAGTTCTGACAAGTCATCCATGAGAAAACCATATAAGTCTTCAATTTGCATTAAGTATGTGCGCGACAAATTAACGAATAACTCAATATTCGAGTATGGTCCCATTTAAATTTGGTCCAGATTGAAGTCGTTTTTTTTGTTAAAATTTGTGATTATTATTGTATAGGGAGTATTGATTTAAGAGGTAGATTAAATACATAGGGAGTTTCATCTAAATTTGGTACGAGGGCTTAGATTTTCCCGCATTCGTTGATTCGCGTTAATATTTAAAATATATTGTTTAGAAAACTATTGCCAACATCCCACTACCATTATCAATTAATAATGTAAAGGGTAGGAAGTACTCAAACAGTTTAAGAGTGCTCGCTTATACCAAGGAAAAGAGCCACAATTATCGAACAATCGTATTTGCTTTTAAGGTTTGAGTTCTCACAATTGTGATTATTATTCCAAGCAAATATTGGACTATGGCTCTTGATGTTTGTCTTCAACCTCGACTTTAGCGGTTACCTTCAAAGCTACAATGATAGTTGATCGAAACTTAAGTAGAACTTTGGATAAAGTTGATTCTATTCAAACAAATAAATGTGGAGATAGGGGCCAGGCCAGTAGGCTAAGTTCCGTTGTAGTTTGCTAAGTGTAAGGTGATATCCAGCAGGGGCCACTTTCATAAACTGCCTTTTGTGCCACTATGAGTTATGCCGGTAATATCCCAAAGGCATAAGCGTCTACATCTGCAGGGTTTTCCTGTAGAATTTTTTAAATTAATAAATCGAACGACACTTTTGTTGCTTTGAGCGCTGCAAATTAATTCAAAACTATGAGCCCGATAACTTTGATATGCCAATCTCACGGAAAAAATTGAAACTACTTTTTTTTTAAAGACAACTCCCGCACTAGGAATACGTCCTGTGTCTATAAAATGAGAATGTTTTTACAAGAATGTTTAACTTAGTTCTAAAATGTTTAACTAGGACACTGAGGATAATATTAAACCCACCGGAAAATTTGGCGATAATGAAGAACTTGACTATTGTTTAAACAGATAGCAGAAACCTTTCAAGTAGCTACTAGGAAAGTTGAAAGTTCAGAAAGAAGTCATTAGCGAAGTTGAGGCGAACTTTCTTGCCCGGAGGGAAATAAATATTTCTAGAACCGAAGGATAACAATTGCGCTTTTGTTGTATTTTTTGACGAAATTGTTAAACGTATGTGTCGTTCAATTCCAGTTTTTCGTTTCATATTTAAATATCAAAAAAAATCGTTTATTTGTACCAAAAAGGGTTATGTAGTTAAGAACAACATATATTATAATAATGACAGAAAACAGAGTCAGTGAGGATACCGGAGGCCTTTACCTTAAACCCTCCCCCCATACCCCCCCTCCCATACCTCAAAGGCCGGCAACGCACTTGTGATGCTTCTGGTGTTGCGGGTGTCCATGGGCGGTGGTAATCGCTTACCATCTGGTGATACGATTGCTCGTTTGCCGCCTAACCCATAAAAAAAGTCGGGTGGTGTCGTAGGACACCAAACGAAGTTCCTTATCATAAAATATAATAATACATGCAATGTAATGTATGATGACGGTATACTATTTTTTTTAAATCTTACGCTTTTTTACTTAACGTTACGGACGTTTTTACCGGCTAGGGTATACAGATATCGCTATACTAAACTATTAAAAATCTTACGCTTTTTTGTTTTTACGTTACGGACGTTTTTTGCCGTCTGAGGTACCTACCCCTCCGCAACGCCCCATAAAGAACTTCGTTCCAAAAAAAACCTTGTGTATTGCAAGATATATCATATATTAAAATAACTATTATAAACTCTCTCTCTAAAGACAATAATGGAAATAACATTGATGTCAATGTTTTCCACGAATGTTGTCAATTATGGGTTTCGACAATGAAAGAAGACAAACAAATCCTGCCCTATGGTCTGGCCATGACTGTGTAAAGTTTATTCAAATTAGTTTTATTTGTTAATTGTCAGTGTAGTCATATTCTGTGAAATTAGTAGCAATAATAATAATAATAAAGTTTTTTTTTCAAATGTTTGAATGTTTCGTATGGAGTCTAGAAATGTGACTTAATTAGGGGAGAATTTTTTATCTCCGTTTATAGACGAGTAACTTATTACTACCATTCCGTACGCTAATCCGTACTAATAATATATATTCAAAAGTAACTCGGTCTGTTCGTCTGTTAAGCTTTCACGCCTAAAACGCTGCACTGATTTTAACAAAATTTGGACTTTATTAAAATTTTACTTTTACTTTAATTCTTGAGGTACGAAGAAAGGAAGGCTACTTTTTACCATGATAACCGATATACACGGGGACGGAGCCGTGAGCAAAAACTAGTCATGTATATATTACCTAAAAACGAGAAAACTAAAAAATATCTAGTCTTTCATAACTAAAAATTATTGCAGAGTTTGTCTCAATAGTAAGAATAAAGTAATATACGTATATATAAAGTACAAAGACCAAAGCTGTTGTACATTTTTTTTTCATTGTTACCATAAAAAAAAGTTTGTTATGATTGTGGCAGTATTAAACACTTGTATTTTAAAAAGATTAGCTATCAAATGTTCCTTCGGAATATACTTTTTTAAGTATTCTACTATGCGAACTATACCTGAATAAGTAACATCTCCGTGATTAGAATTCAAGATAACAAAAGAAAAAACAAAAAGTAAAACTCACTAAAACTTTGAGAGATGTAATTCTAAAGAAATAAAGACGATTGCTCCCTTGACAGTACCGTGTTACCTTTGAAGATGGTAAAACCCAATTCGCTACTGAAACAAAATATACGGCGACTCGTTTTGTGGTTTTTCTTATATCTTTCCTTAACATAGAACACGAAATTATATAATTACACCTACACCACTTTTATACCGCATATTTCATACTCATAAATTATCTGAAAACCAATAACAATAACCTGTCTGTATATCCCAAAAAAAAGAGAACACTTTGCGAAGCTGCGAATAATATCTATTTTGTAGAGCGATAGGCTCTAAATAAATGTATTACTTGTAAGTTACGAAAGCTTTTATACAGGGAACAGACAAAATTGGGCATACGAATAAGGTTCAGTCGATTTCAGACGCACGGTATGAATTTTACGTGCCATAATTTCAGTCTACTAAATGCTCAATAAAAAAAGGAGGGCCATTTCTTGCGGCCCGGGAACTGTAACAGTGAGGAAGGAAGACATTGGAGTGACGTTAGTTTGATATACGAGCGTGCTCTTTTGTGCGTTCGTCGTTAATACGGGAACACAATGCGCTCCCGACAGCTCTCTGGAGTTATGCTCGACTTAAGAAAACCGCGCATCACACCGAAGCAAAGACCCAATGCTTTGTTTTAAATAACACAACAGGATTACTAATTTATTTGATAAAGTGCTGGAGTAACTTCAAAGAAATAAAGTTTAGTGTCGTCTCATAGACGGTGTTTTAGGTTAGTATGTGGAACATAAAGGTTTACTTAATATTGAAATTCTAAAATGAAGGATTATACCAAAAAAAAAAGGTTGTTTGCACAAAATTGACAATATATAATATATTACATGAGGTTAATTAAATTATAACGATACTGGGTAAAACGCGAATACTGAGTAAAATGGTAAAAGGAAAAAAAGAAACTTGGCGTTTAGCAAGATATCAAATATAATGATAGTAAAAAAAAAACATGTATTTATGACAACAACAAAAAAGGTGTTACGTCCATTTTACTTGACTGCACGTATGGCCTAGTGGTTAAGGCGGTCGCCACGCCGCTTTCTACTTTGCCAAGTGTTGTGGGTTCAAATTCTACACAGGACAACACTTTGTATAATTCAGGAATTGTTGCTCTGGGTCTGGGTGTTCTTTCGTGTTGCTCCACGACACTGAATTTATTCCTAATACGGGAGTTGTCTTTTTCTAAATAATATAGTTAAAACATTGATTTTCAATCAAAAGGGTCATCCGATAAAGCGGTTTTCTGTAAAAGTAGATCTCACTACAAATTCTTTCTATTATTTCAGAGGGAGACTCGCTTGTTACTCTTGAGTCTGTCTGACTCCTGTGCTATAAAAAGAATATAACAGTTATAACAACAATATGTTTCATATTGATAATGTAAATATTTTGATAGCACCAAGGTTGAATTTAATGTTTTAAGTCACTCCTGATATCTTACTAATGCTGTTTTAATGTTAGTCATTGAAACTAAAAATATATTATATCCTAGTATTATACGATATTATTCTTCATATTGGTAGGTGTTAGATAAGTGATATTTCATTAAGTTTACCATTACTAGTTATTTCACTTAAACATATGTACCTGTGTCTGTTATTATTTCACTCTTAAGAGTCGTTGTATATTGTTACATATATCTTTAGGTGTAAAACGTTAGGTTGATTTGTATACGCTTCGATTTTGACATAGTATATAAACCGTCTCAAGAATTTTTTAGGTTGTTGTGTCAGTTTTTTTTGTTATGTATGGCCCGCCAAAATGACTCTACTCTGCCTGATGGAAGCAGAATCCAAGATTGGTGGTCACCATACTCACTGCGAATGCAGAAAATGCAGCATGGCGACTCACACCATGGCGGCATTCTTTATCTTCTTCTGCATCTTTCTTTAGGCTTCTGCATCTTTTAGTCTAGTCAACAAATATCGAACTTGTTGATTTGGGCCTCCGGTCTCGCACTCACCAACGAAACACAACAGCACGAACGCTGTCATTTTACGTTGATTTTCTGTGCGAGGGTAGTACCGCTGCGGTCAAGCCGGCCCCACCGTGCTGAAATCAGCGTGGCTCTACTACCTTTAAAAGTTTTATAGTTTCTCATTTTCCATAAATGGAACGACAATGTGTATGTGTGTGACAAGGAAGCGTGTCTATATAGTTAATATCCAATATCTCACTCAAGGAGTATTATCTCCAATAAAAAACTATTATAACTAATAGGTCGAAATATTTAAGCCACAAAATTAAACAAAACTATTAAAGCTCTAATTCTGTTTATAAAAAGTTTCTATAATAAATAATATCGATAGTCATTAAGAATTACTTATCGAACAAATCTGTATTTTCTTATAATTATTTTGAATATTGAATAGTTCGGTGTGATATTTGGCCGCGACACTTACGACCCAAGGAGGCGAAGTGTGAGGGTATAGTTAATTGTGGTCTATGTCAATGTCAAAACCGTTAGGGGGTACCGCTGGGTACCACACAAAGAAAACTCCTGTATCGAGAAACTAAATTACATTCATATAGGACGTTTCGTCATACTACGATTCACGATTACTCAAGTTGCTGGAATGATATACACATGCTGTACTGTTTTTTGATGTGAAACATCTATAGGCGACGGGTAATATGATTTTTGGCGTGGCGAGATTTTTGGAGTGGCGAGATTTTCTACTTTGAACTTCGCCACTGCAATTCAATTCTCAATTCAATTCTTTTTCCCAAAATCCCCAATTCTCGCCTACCTCTTTGATTGTGGAGGAGCACTCAAAGGATGGCAATGAATGGCTAGACAGCACGGTTGGCCTTGTGGTTTAAGGTGAGCCGTTACGGCACTTCTTGGCGAGGTGTAAACCTGATTTTTGACGTGGCGAGAATTGCCGTGGTGACGCACGCCGCGAAACGGTAAGCTTCGCCACTGCAATTCAATTCCTTTTCACATCTGCCAGGCGTCCCGTGACGGCTCACTTTTTCAAAGCCTTTTTACTACATTAGGTTAGGGTCGGCATTAAGTTCACTGTACCGCTGAACTTCAATTTATTACGCAGAGCAACTTTCATCACGTTTCCACAACCGAAGTGCTGGAATGACTGTTTTCGGACTTTTAGGGCGAAAATACGCGTAAAGATTCCCACAAATGTTCGATGCTTTCCGAAGTACGCTAGAGTCTCTATATATTAAGAATGATCACCAATCGGAAGACTGACCTAGCCTGGGATTATTTAAGTTTCAAATATTTTAACCTACTCCGTTACCACAAAGCCACCAGCCAGTTTCTATTCGGTTTATAATAAAGTAAGGACCATAAAACGTTTAGACCTTTTTTAATTAATGCTTGGGCAACCACTTATTCAGTGAAAAGCTACAACATAAATGAATTATTTAATGCTTATTGAAAAATAGCATGAAAACTTGTCTCACACCTCTCTCATTATCACATCTATTATACCTCAACACGAAACTGCAGACCTGGCTGGTGAGTAGCGGGACAAATTTTTGACAACCAGCGATAGTGATGATGATGTAGGCTTGTGTCTCCCACGTGAGCACTGTTTCTCAGAGTGCTATAACTGGCGAAGTATATCGTTAGTAGTATGTAGTTAGTATAACGCTAGTTAATGTCTGTGAAATACGATTGACCGGTCCCTTAGTTTATTGATTATCGACCCTTACTAGTAATCCCAAGGTGTCACCTTGACGACTATGGGATTACTTGAACATGATCATTAATGTTTTTCTAAGTCTGGTCGTTTTTTAACCGATTTCATAAAAGGAGGAGGTTATCAATTCGACTATTTTTTTTTAAATGTTTGTTACCTCATAACTTTCGACTGGGTTAACCGATTTTGATGGTTCTTTTTTATTTGAAAGCTGGTGCTTCCCATGTAGTGCCTTTTCAATTTGGTCCACTTCTTGAAGTCGGTTCTTTTTTTATAAAAAAATTCTATAATATGTATGTGCTCGTATTTAGCTACGCCGAACTTAAAATCAGACAGACAACTTAGTTGTGTCTAATTAATAATAAATAGTAATTTGCTACGGGACAATATTTATTTTAATGTGTGTATAGACATAATTATGACTGTCTGAAAAAAAAAAATATTGTACAATACTTTTAAATCAGTTTAATTTTACCTTGATACGTTAAAAACTATAAAATAGTATGTAATTAAACAACATTTTAAGTTTGAAGAGGTCAAAACGAAAGTCGTAAATATGGTAATGTATTTACACAATATCGTAGCATATTCTACGGCGTAGCAATACAGCCGCTACGAACTTTGTTACAAAAGAGAAAAGCTATGAACAAACGGTTAGGAAATAATTATATGCACATAATTATTTGCACAACGCCTTCTTTGTACGGACATCCGAGCACAAAGCAGAGGCGAGACGTGAGGAAAGCTGACTTATTGCTCAGAACTATAACGTGCAAGAATAGACAAGTGGGGAATAAACAATGTGGCCGAAACTTCTGTTACAGAGTAATGCTTATATTTTAACGCAAATAATGTAGTTCACTTGTTTTTCAAAATTGTATGTTTAAACCTACAATCTTTTGAGATAATGTAAGTGAAATTTTGAGGAGTTGGTTTTCTCTCACAGCTGATAGGAGGTTAGATCTAAAGGGATCGGGTTTCCAGATGTCACGTAATAATAGAAAAATATATTTAGATTGTTACAATGTTGCATTTATAACAAGTGTCTTGAGATGTATCTAACATAGACCTTTATAAAATTTATTCGATTATTTCTGTCCTTCAGAAAACTCTATTAATTAAGTATACGTACCAAATCATCGAATGTGATACAAGAATATTTATTTCAAAAAGGTCGATACAAATCGATTGAGTAGCACCTTCTTAAATAACTTTGTCTTCCCGTAAGGCTTTCTTTTTCTAATATATGTTTGTAAAAAATAAAATGACCTTTGTAAGAGTTTCGCCGGTGTCAATCATGTTACACAGTTTTTTTATTTATACAGCTACATATTTCTGTGTGAAACTTACACCGTCATCCCTTTAATGTTTTTCTTTTTATATGGGTCTGCCAAGGTGAGTCTAGTCTCTTAACTCCTAATTTGGAGGTGTGCCAATAAATATATATAAATTTATAATTTTGCAAAAATTATGTTTCTTACAAATTGTCGTATGTGATATTTTTAAATTAATGCGATCTTAAATATATATATATTAAATTAAAAAGCTTTTTAAAAACAAGCTTTTACTGGAATGCTTCGAGACGAATCAAACGAGTTTAAAGTCGATGATGTTGCGACGTTTCTTTATAGAGTTCCTATGGCCACCTTCCAGCTCCGGCATCAGATCAGCTCCATCTCATTATAATATTGTATTGTCACGCTGTATATGCTTGCAAAATTTCAGCAATATCTGTTAAAGATATCTGCTTCAAAATTGAGTTGCAAGATTCCACCCGAACATACAAGCATACATACATACATTGCAAGTTAATAAAAAGCTTGTAAAAATAAGTACGATAGTTTAAAGGCTGCTAATTTACAAGTGTGTCCAGGGTTGCAGACGTGCCTGAATATCAGTTTTTGTTTTTTGTTCGACCTTATATCAAATTCATTCGTGTCTAATTTTTGCATAACTTAAAAAAATGGTAGTTTTTGTTTGAGAGTTTTTCATGACGTGTGTTTTTTCCGTCTATACTTTGTTAATTATTTTCATTTAAAAAATTTTCAATCAAACTGTTACTACTATGCAGAAATTACATAAATAAATACCTATCCTTCGTACTATTTTTATCCGACTTCAAAAAAGGAGGAGGTTTTTAATTCGACCGTATATTTTGTTTATGTGTGTTCGTGGATAACTTCGTCGTTTATGAACCGATTTTGATGATTCTTTTTTTAATGGAAAGGAGATATCCCAACGGCAGTACCATGATATGAACACTAAGATCTGATGATGGGGACCAGAGAAATTGAGTCAAACTTTGAAGTCGGTTTTTATTTTGTTAAAATTTTGTAATATTCATTCTTGAAAACAGCTGGTTAGTAATCTTTTTTAATGATCTCGTTATACATTTAAAAATTTATTGTTCAAGAAATCGATCATCACATTAAATCGGGCTACTGCCATACTGCTTTAAACTTAAATCGCGTGATTTATAACTTAGGTTGTAATTACTTGTTTGTTTCTAAAAACAGGTTTAAAAAAAATAAAAAAACTATAGTTTTTTTCCTTTGTATAGATACATAGGTAGGTACACCTGCAGCTTGTATACTTTTATTATTTAATAGTTTGTAGAAACACTTTGTCGCGCTTAAATATTAAAGAGTCACCTCTCAATAGAGCCACATCCAGTTTGGTAGGTAGGGACGATGTAATAGCGAAAACCGCAGGTGTTTCATTATTCTGTTTTAATGGTACCGGGCGTCGCGTTACCATCACTCCTCACGTGACGAGCCGCGAACGGCATCGCCACGGCCACGACTCAATATTCATTTCACTTGTTTAAAGTTCGTTTTATTCCTTAAAAATACTTTTTTTATGGAATAGTGGGCAAACGAGCAGACGTATCGCCTGATGGTAAGCGATTACCGCCGCCCAAGGATACTCGCAACACCAGAGGCGTCACAAGTGCGTTGCCGACCTTTGGGGGATGGGGAGGAGGATGGGGTATGGGCCTCCGGTATCCTCATTCACTCGGTGAAACACAGCGCAAGCGCTATTTCACACGGGTTTTATGTGAGGCCGTGGTATCACCCCGGTCGGGCCGGCCCATTCATGCCGAAGCGTGGCTCTCCCACGGCGAAACTATACACTTTAGTGTATTATCTTTATGGCCTTTTAATTAATTATTTTTGTGTGTAATATAAATGTGAAAATTATTTTTATAAATTTATATTAGTGATACAAATTATGTTTTTTGTTTCAATTATTATTATCAGTTATAGTATCAATTTCAAATTCATAATTTGAATGATAATAATCGATATTACCATGAGACGTCGTATTTATGCGTAATACCAGTAACTTTGTCGTCGTGTAAAACGTAGGTACATCTAGTATATGTTTTAGTACCAACGACAAGAATTTATGTTTATAACAAAACAAACTAAAGTTCACTCTGTTTTTTTTTTATGTGAAAATCCTAGAAACAATAACACAGCAATAAAAGAAGCAGGCAAATACCCATCAAGCACACTTGTGGGTTTCATAATATTAAATAAGATATACTACTATAACGCGAATTGATATGTTGACTCCTTAGTGTGCAATAAAGAGAAAATGAGGTTCTTCAGAACGGGCGTAACATATTTACCATTTTTGTAGTAAGAATGAAAGTCTTCATGAATTTATCTTTGGGGAAATTACAGAGATAATAAGTATGCCACTATGACATTTGTTATGTTGTGAGCATTAGTTGACGATTTTTTTATAGCGTGATGAGTCCAAGTGGCTTGACCTGATCAGAGTTATTTGTGAAATGGAATTTCAAACTCAACTGAAACTAGGTGTTTCTTTACAAAGGGGTAAATTACAGGAAACTTTATAAGGCCGCAACTATCAATTATGAACATTATTTGATCGCAGAGGGGAGGAAGGGGTTTCCAAATAACTGTTTTATACTTACTTTCGTAAGGGTAAGTGGCCTGAACTGATGCCCAACCCATAAAATTTAAATAGGCGTCTTTCTATTTAGGGCTCCCACACATAACTGCGAATTCGCAACGCATCGAAAATTTCTGCGAGCTCGCCCGAATGCACCGCAAGAACTTCACGCCGCATCGGATCGCAGTTATGTGTGGAAGCCCTTATCGAGAGAAGCACACTACGGCAGTTTTGAAAATAAGAAATATGACTTTAAAGTTTTGTTCTGCTGTTAACCTTATTGATAGCGGTAGTGTCAAGAGTGAAATGGCACGAAACATATAACTTTCCCATAGGTTTTAAGCATCAGTTGCCTGCCATTGATTTACTGTAGTCTGAGACATAAACACTAAACCATAACACATTACATCGCCCTTAAAAAGTATATATGGTAATAAATGAAAAAATAGGTAGTAGAGCCACGCTGATTTCAGCATGAACGGGCCGGCTCGACCGGGGCGGTACTACCCTCGCACAGAAAATCAACGTAAAATGACCTGTCGTGTTTCGTTGGTGAGTGCGAGACCGGAGGCCCAAATAGTCTAGTCGACAAGTTCCACTTGTTGACTAGACTAAAAGATGCAGCAGCATCACTAGGCCGCCATGGTGTGGGTTGCCATACTGCATTGTCTGCATTCGCAGTGAGTATGGTGACCGCCACTCTTGGATTCTGCTTATGCTTTCCATCAGGCAGAGTAGAGTCATTTTGGCGGGCCATACATAAAAAAAAAAAAAAAAAAAAAGTTAAGTCGACTATACATATGAAATGATTCACAAATATCACAAACAACGGTAAAGTGACAAATTCGTACAATATCTACACGCAAAAAAATAATTCAATACACATGATACATGAAATTGTCTCGTTTCCTCCCTTGGTGGCAATAAATTTCTTAGGAGAGATATTCATAGTGACTGAAAATAGCGTCGAGCCAAATATCATAGCAGTAGATGATAATATTATCATATTATGTAAATTGTTTAGACTGGCATATCACTATCGCAGCATAAAACTGGCTCGCCTACGTGTGGTTACAACAAACTCCGCGCCAAGATACGGCGTCCGATATTTCCATCACGCTATTTTGATTACCCTTTAGTCATCGTCAATGTGAATCAATAAATTCAACCCTTTTTATGATTCAGTCATTCGCTTTTATTGGGCTTGTACGTGCTCCTGAGCGTGCATCATTCAGTGACAATAAAAAATTCCAAACGACCCTTTATATCGCGTACGAAAAATAAAAGTTGAAGTTTCATTTTTTGTGACAAACTCGACGCGTTTGCCTCGCCTGATGAGTATTTTTTAAGAACTTGTTTACGATGAAACTTATTGTATAGGAGTATAACAAGTAACAAATATTATAAAAAGAGTTTTTATGAATAGTTCAAGTGATGTTGTTATTTAATTAATATCTTGTCCACCTATTTGTTCGCCAACACTATTACCATGTTACATTTCTTTAAAATGACAATATTTGTAGATATTATTCAAAACTTGTCTACATTCTAGAATCCATTACTGACGCAGCAAACTTTGCACACGGCAGAGCGAAGACAATTAAAATAAGGCGTTGCAAAAACTGACGTGGAAAAAGTAAAGGAGTCGAAAAAACGTCCATTAAAAGCGGGTTACAAATGGGAACAGAACAGCGAAGTGTTATCCAGGATATCTTCCTGGGAACGCGCGGCCCGCGGACCCACGCTTTCCGAACATCATCATGGGACGAACACATTCCGTATTCGATGTCGGGTATGATTGATTTCTTGTATATTAATGTATTATGGAAATACACGCTTTTCAATGTAGGCTTTCGATGCTAAGCGAGGCTCGCTCAAATTGTAGACTTGTAAGGCTCTTAAGCGACGTATAGGTTCGTGAGTGACATTGACCCTAATAAAAAATGTAATATCCGTTTAATATTCGCGTAGTTTAAAATGTTTCATATTATTTACCTCTACTAAGTATTATGAAGTTGAGTAATACGAAGAGACTTATCCAGCACTTTTAATTAATTAGCACAGTTTATTCTTCTTAGAGACGTAGATCTTTTAAGCTTGGTTGTCACTAAATTAAGTTCTGAAGGAAAAAAAATAAAATTCTTATTCCTCTTAACTAAAATTGGTGTTGAATTTATTTTTGTATAGATATACATTACATAGATATGTATATAGATATACATTACACATTGGTTAATATCAGTTTTTGTTACAAAAATGTTAACTATAGCTTCAATTTGACGTTCATGAGTGTCACTTGGTGTCTTAGATGAATAAATGATTTGATTTGATTTGAATGGCGGTATTGATATGTTTAAATTAGATAAGTGTGAAACAGTTAAAATCTAAATAAAAATTAGACTTAATTTAGGTTTAGTAATCCAATAAAATGATGCCTTTTCAAAAAGGCTATTTTCAGGCCCAAGTTTATTTTTTCTTTCTCAACACTCACAGGTTAATAACTGGCTCCTTGTATTTTTCTTTAACAATTATTACAAAGTTAATAGTGTTCATATTATTATCCACTAAAGAGATATGTTATTTACTATCGCCCAACATAGTAATTTTATAAATATTACCCATCAAGAGCTTAGAGAGTACATTTGAAGGTGAAGGTAATGTGAAAAGGTAGGTGCGAATAGCACATTAATACGAAATTTGACTTTAATAATGTGTCCACCTAAAATCTTTGCTCTCTTGTCCACTAACTGTAATTGATCTCAATTTTTACTATCGTTCAATAAACTCACAATTTCTCACTAACACTAATCAAATCATCCAAGTAATCTTGATTGACATCTCGAGGGTATTAGCTCAATCGTTAGCAGACATCATTAGGTATATTAAAACTTCTTCCTCCAAGTTCCGTCGTACCGTTTAGCAGTAAGAATAATTGAAATTTTACACAACGGTAAGTTGGCAACTCTGACTTTTGGAGGACTAATTCTGACATAGACTTTGACGTAGATTAGTTTTATAAAAGATTGAATAGCAAGCATGAAACTTAAAAATTTCTTTAAAAATATGTGACTGATTTTGAGGGAGATTTTTTTTTTAATTTTCTTCTTTTTTATGATTTATTATGCAGTTCTATCGTATTAAATAGTTTGTTTTGTTACCCGACTAAGGCAAAAAGGAAGGGTAATAGTTTTGGCAGTCTATGTGTGTTCGTATGTTCCACCGTAGCGTCTAAACTACTGAACTGATTATAATGAATGACGTGTATATAATATATTTGTTACGATGGCACAGGTGATATCTTATATATAAAAATCAACTGCTGTTCGTTTGTCTCGCTAAAACTCGAGAATGGCTGGGACGATTTAGCTGATTTTGGATTTGAAATGTTTATAGTAGTCCAGGGAAGGTATAAACGCTGAAAAACTAAACATAACATGAAAATACAAATGTCACGTGTACGAAGTAACGGACACAGCTAGTAGGTTACATAAATTTTAATTTAATTTTTTAACCGTCAGATCAGATCGGTCGTTTTTTTTACCTTTTCTTGTGTATGTACCTTACTGAAATAATACTTTATCATTGAAATACATTTTGGTTTTTCTTCGTAATAACTTAAAATTTAATGTATCTAAAGGGCAAAATTAATATCAAAATGAAAATTTTAGTAAAAATCTATTACTGACATGCCAGTAACCTATAAAAGTTGTCGTCTTGTTACCAATCAACCTCGACTATGACCATTCCGAGGCACCAGTGCCTATGTATTGAGTTACGTGATGCTAGCGGCACTCCCTTTATCACACGCCTTTATTAACTTTATAACAGTCGGTTATGAAATGAAACAATTACCTCAATTCCTGTCTCTTGTGAATAGATTTTGTTAAAGAAGCACAAATTACTTTTAGGAGCAATCAAACAGACAAAAAATTCGTTGTGTCTTTAAAAAATATCCACATGAAGTATCATTTTTAAAATCTTGACATTATAAGTAGTTCATGAAATAAGTGAGTACAAAATTATTGTAGAAAATATTAAAGAAAACCACTTTCTTGGCAGCAAGATGTATATTAATATTTTGTCAATAACAACCAACAATGGAACTAGCAATTCTAAATTCAAAACACAACACAATATTTCTTTTAAACCAACATAACGAAACTCCTTTACATTGCATTCATTTTAACAATTATGTTTAAATATAAGTATATGCGGTTTTATATAGTAGGTAGGATTGGCGGTCAAAAAACTCTAACCTAAAATGAGAGTGTGTTTATGTTAAATAAAAGATGAACAACGTTATCCATTATTCCGCGGAGCTTAAAATACGCGCTACAAATATTGCTGTATTTTTATATATATTTAGGCACGATTAGAGGTAAAAGTGAAAATATTTGTCTTGATTCAAAGATTTACAGCTAAAGAACTTCAAATATTTTTATGAAGAACAATAAACAAAGTCACGTCTTCCCCTCTCCAGGACAGGCGTCAATAGACGACCATTTCTTTCTCTGTTTGTATAACTTCATGAATATGATTTAGTAGAGATTTGCAACTGTTAAAATTTATTCCATGAAGAAATTACACAAATATATTTGACACAAATATATTTGCTACGTACCTATATAAAAGTATATTATTCACCGTGGGAGAGCTACGCTTCGGCATGAATGGGCCGGCTCGACCGGAGTGATAAAAAGGCCTCACAAAAAACCGGTGTGAAATAGTGCTTGCGCTGTGTTTCACCGAGTGAGTGAGGATACCGGAGGTCCATACCCCAACCCCCTACCTCCCCCCCATCCCCAAAAGGCCAGCAACGCACTTGTCACGCTTCTGGTGTTGCAGGTGTTCATGGGCGGTGGTAATCGCTTACCATCGGGCGATACGTCTGCTCGTTTGCCCGCGTATTCAATAAAAAAAAAATCAATATGAAACAATGAAATATATTTAAATAATTTGTTTTTAAAGCATCAGACCTCTCTCTGACTATTAAACTTTAAGAAGTATAAAATAACTTGATACAGGATTATTGGGAAATAAGCCGATATTTTAAGAACAGATCACACATCGAAAAAATGTATTGTTTCTAACAGAGTAAGGAAACTGAGAAAAAAGGATCTTACTCGCCTTCCACGAGCATTATATTAACTCACTTACCTTACAACTGAATTATTAGGTCTTTACCTATGAAATTGCTGTTTTGTATGCAATAAGTGAAAGTACTTATTTTTTCAAACTTTTTTATTTCTGTTATTCGAAGTAATCACCCATGCAATCGACGCATCTTTGCCAACGCATTGGCAGTTTATTGATGCCCTTCTTGTAAAGATCAACTGGACGGGAGGCAACAAACTCTTCAAAGGCATTTTGTACTGCCTCTCGGAAATTGAATTTTTTACCCACTAAAAAGTTGTCTAAATTTTGAAAAAAGTAATAGTCGGTAGGTGCAAGGTCTGGTGAGTATGGCGGATGAGGGAGAGCTTCCAACCCCAGCTCAGATTACTTCGAATAACAGAAATAAAAAAGTTTGAAAAAATAAGTACTTTCACTTATTGCATACAAAACGGCAATTTCATAGGTAAAGACCTATTATTATTTAGTAGAACTGCTTTAAATTATAACTCATCTCACATAGCAACACAAAGTCCTACAAATTCGGCAATAATTATCCATTGTCCTACAGTTTAATCAACTAAACACTCAAGATGTCCTTTTCTACAGTCATACTATAGAGTCCTACTTATTTAAAGTATTTAACACAAATAAAATTCCGGAAATGTGGTCCAATTTTCATATCAAAGTGAAGAAATCGCTGTGAACTATGCAGAGGTTGTTATGTTTTATGGTTACTTGCTGGCACGGGTTGTAAAAACACGAAAGCATTAGTAAATTACACGATGCCTTCGGGAATATAATATGCAAATGTATCATGTTTTCGTTTCATCTTCACACTGAACATTTCCGATAGTGACATTTGTAGGTTTTAAGTATATTATTAATATTTTATAATAATTAAAAAATGTTTAATTTATAAATACAGATAAAAAATATTCTATATTCCTATATTATTAATTTAGGTAGCCCTGAATACCGACTACGTCATCTCATTCATAAGGTGGTCAAAGATATTAATGGTCTTTCTCTAATTTTTCTAATATTTAGGGTTCCACATCTCGAAAGGAAAATAATGGAACCCTTATAGGATCAGTTTGTTGTCCATCTGTCTGTCTGTAAAGACCCTTTTTCTCAGGAACAGGAGCTAAAATTCATGTCAAATACTAAGGTTTACCGACCATTAAAGCTGTGAAAAAATCAAACTTCTTAGCCATCGCAACCAAAAGATACAGTCATTTATGCCGAATATTTATGACACTCGCAAGGGGATTAAAACCTACAGAGTACTTCCCGTGAACTCATTATCTTGAAATTTAGTACGAAGCAACGTCTTATACCACAGATAAAGCAAAAATTGCGAAAAGCATAAATTTAAAGTTACATCATATAATATACCCACAGATTCATACGGAACCCTCGGTACGCGAGTCCGACTCGCACTTGGCCGGTTTTTTTTTACTTTGTTACATTTCATACTATATATTATATTCGGCATTTGTGAATTATTTTTACATTATTCGCTAAATAGGCTTATGGTTACAAAATGTATGTTAAACATAAACAAATTTGTTTCTATTTACTGTTTGCTGACAGGCAAATATACATACATATATTTATTCTATAGACAAGATCCGTAAAATTACACAATATGTACCTAAGTAAATAGCTCTATTCTGATATTCAAATCGTATGTTTATTATCGAATAACTATAAATTATATCATCGAATCTACTGCAATAACTATCCTAATCTTCTTCCAATCTTGCTTACTACAAATTTTATAAATGCAAAAGTTTGTGAGAATATACGAATGTTCGTTACTCTTTTACGCAAAAACTACTAAACGGATTTAGATGAGACTTACAGTTACACATAACTTAACAATAATATAGTTTTACATGAGAAAATCACAAAGGCTACTATTTACCGCAAGCCACGCTGATTTTAACACGAACGGGCCGGCTCGACTGGGGCGGTACTACCCTCGCACAGAAAATCAACGTAAAATGAGAGCGATCGTGCTGTCGTGTTTCGTTGGTGAGTGCGAGACCGGAGGCCCAATGATGCAGAAGCTACACTTGCCCACCATGGTGTGGGTCATCATGCTGCATTGTCTGCATTCGCAGTATGTTGACCACCACTCTTGGATTCTGCCTACACTTTCCATCAGGCAGAGTAGAGTCATTTTGGCAGGGCCAAACATAAAAACAAAACAAAAGCCGAGGATACCGGAGGCCCATACCCCAACCCCTCCCCACATCCCTTTCCCCATCCCCCAAAGGTCGGCAACGCACTTGTGACGCCTCTGGTATTGCGGGTGTCCATGGGCGGCGGTAATCGCTTACCATCAGGTGATACGCCTGTTCGTTTGCTCGCTGGTACATAAAAAAAAAATGCACGCGGGCGGATCCGCGGGCAAAACTAGTAAGATATTAATGACAAAGTGAGCATTCGTTCTTGAAGAAAGCCTGAATTTATGATTTACAAAAGTAGGTACTTTTTCTATCTATCTATCTACTTATGGACATCATGACACATGGACATGTCACACAATGTCGGAATGCTTTTATTTTTAATACAACTTATTCTACATAAAATATTCATACCGTAATGAGGTCACCAGTTCATTTTTATACGACCAACTTGTCCATTACGATAAAAAAAGATTCAGAATTTCATGGCGAAAACCGTGGGAGAAAGTCAACAATGAATGCATATTCGCTTTGTTTTTTGGTATTCTCGAGAATAATATGACAGCCTTGAAAGAATACAAGTTACTTATCTTCCCTTGCGCATCGTTGGGCGTCTCTTAAATGTCCATACATTTTACTTTTTTTGTCTCGCAACGACTCACGTACCTAATACAACATTGTCGAAGTATGTTCGGACGACATTTTTTCTTTTTTCTGTTACCATTATCAAATATACAAATACTGGATTCCAATTTCGAATTAGTAGTCTAAAACTTGCCGACAGTACTTTTATTTCTCACTTATTAATACATATTATTAACTTATATGCAATAAAGGTATTCATCTTTTTGATCGTGGTGTCACTATTTTTGGTAGTGCAGGCATTGCACATTTTTTTTTGTTTTTAAATATGAGTCTGCCAAAGTGATTCTACTTTGTCTAATGGAAAGCATGAGCAGAATTCAAGAGCAGTGGTTACCATACTCATGTATCATAATTGTGTTTCCCAAGTTAGAATTTATGAGGTCTTAGGTTTGAAACCAATATATCCCTAAATAAAAAAAAAAATAGTATCTTTTCCGATTTTATATTCTACTATCATATATATAACTGCCTCGTTGGTCTAACGGTTGACGTATGCGACTACCGATCAAGAAGTCTCGGGTTCGAATCCCGGGTCGGGCCAAAAGTGTTATTGAGTTTTTCAGATTATAGAAATACTTAGTTTGGAAGTTCGGGTCTTAACCCCCGTGCCACAGAGAGCACATAAAGCTGTCGGTCCTTCGTCGATCTTTCCCCGGTCGTGCCGGTTAACCGTCCCATCGGATTATGAGAGCAAGGGAACAGAGAAAGCACCTGTGTTTGAGCACACACTTGTGCATTGTAATATCTAATACGGTGTTGAGAATGGCCGTAATCGGCTAGGAGAACATCATCATCATATTATATGTGTATGGTGTGAAACAGTGCTTGCGCTGTGTTTCACCGAGTGAGTGAGGATTTCAAATTTTATAAGTTTCTAACTCAAATCACTATGCTTGCAAGAGTTTATTCATTAAATCAAAGTTACTTTAAAGTCACCGAAAATAAAGTAATCAAGAATACAAAAAAGATCTGTTGTAATAAAATATTTTACGAAAATAAATTTAGTACACGTCTAAAACAAAACGATCGAACTGAATTCCATTAAACCAGATCAACAATCGTTACAATTCCTGTATTCACTAAGTACAACAAAAATCAACAAGGCGAAAGAATTTCACAATTGTTTGCTTGGTAGGAGAATAAATATTTTTTTAGGGAAGTGTATTTAACCGCAGAAGGAAATAAGGCGGGCGAAACATCACCGATTATGTTCGAAGATAATACAGGGTGGTGTTATTTATTACGTTGATAGCGAGGGCGATGATTTAAGTAAAGCAGATAAGGACGCCGATTTACAACACTAAATAACATGTTTACAATCGTTTTCTTATTTTTGAGGTGGAGCAAGCAGTTTGTTTCTGTTGTTTCTTGTCTAAAGCACTTTATTTTTATAGCGGAATGGGTGTTTATTTTGATATTGAGGTCAGAGAAAGTGTATGTTGCAAAAGTTAGTAAGTAATGGCGTTGCTAATAAAATTTGTGCGTAGCCATTACAATTTTAAGATAATTTCATTATTAATCCGCATACATATAACGGGTGATTTATAATACTTAAAAGTCACTTTTTCTCTAATACACTAATTTCTACTTTTGGGATGTTATATTTACAAACAATTTATGTAGTAATTTTGTATTTTTTCCATTTATTGCTCGTAAATGCTTTAGAGAAGGCATTCATAATTCACGAGCGTGTTTAAAGCCACTGTTTCATTTCTGTTGCAACGTAATTTGCTTAAAATTTACATAATAATTTATGACTTTTTATTCTTTTAAAAAATAATAGCTACTTTATGTTTGTTTCTTTCATTTAAAATGATTTATTTCGTTCCTTAATTGATGAAATAGAGTCATCTTAAAATTTATAATATTTCGTACAATAATTAAAAGTCGTCTGCTGGTCCTTTTCCCCTTATCCACGCACAATATATCAGATTTAAATTATGACTTTAACCACGTCTCATATTTCAACCTTTGTCACGTCATGTATTTTAATAACAAAATTTGCAATAGTTTTCTCTGAATTAAGTGTAAATATCTATGATTTTTCTTTAACTTTATGTAAACTTGAATGTATACGTCAAGAGTACATCTTTTAAAATTCTACTATAAGGCATAGCAATGTATTTTCAGATATATCTTTCGAGGTACAGTTTCAATGCTGTTTTAAACTTGGGACATGACATTAATCTTTTTTTTCTAGAGAATGTAATAGGAAGGGCATGGATGGTACGGTGGGCAGACATAAAGGTCTAACAAACGATACAAGTTCCGCCTATCCTATGTACCATGCGTTGCGTGATGAATATAATTGGAAAGGAACGCCCATTTGGTAACTGTCACATTTTCTGGAATATATAGTGAACCGGGAATGTAATGCCTTAGCGACATTCGCAGAACTAGAAGGTCCAATGGGCAAATGTTGTAGGGAAATCAACTTATTTTTTTATGTAAGTGTATTTTGAGTTTTAAAGCAAGTGCATCAGTTGTTTGAATGGTAAAATAAAATAAGCCTTTTTTACTGTAAACTTAGTCGATTGATTGAAATTTAACTTAAAAATGTAAATTAATATTTTATTTTAGATAACTAAATAGTTTATACTGCCTCGTTGGTCTAGTGGTTAGCGTAAACGACTGCAGATCAAGAGGTCTCGGGTTCGATTCCCGGGTCGGTCTGCTGTTGGGTTTTTCTTACAAGAAATTCTTAATAGCAGCCCGGAGTATGGAGGATGTCTGTGTTTCCCGCTCGTGCCTCGGAGAGCACGTTAAGCTGTCGAACCCGGTTGTCATGAACATCTATGGCAATCCTTATTGGGAAGTCAGTGCCCTCAAATTTCACCCTCAAAGTTGCGGAGGTCCGATGCCAGTCGCTCCGTGTAAAAACTGATATTCAGATAAAACCGGTTGAACTAGTAGCCGACCCCAAATCTTGACAATAATAAAGGCTAGGGAGATGATGAACTGAATAGTTTTATGTAACATCCGTCGGCATTCTGTTGATCTACAGTTTGTGTTTTGACAAAAGCGTCCTCTAAAATTTTCTACTCTTTTCTATTCTTTGCGACTCGGGTCAAACATCGCCCGGCTAATCTTGCGAGTTTATCTTCCCATAGCTTGACCAGCCTGTTCCTGTAGAACACCATTATGAGACAGTGTCTTTTACCCGACTGCGGCAAAGCCAAAGGAGGGTTACGGTTTTGACCGGCTTTGTATGTATGTATGTATGTTCATTTGTTCCCTCAAAGCTCCTTAACTACTTATTAGAACTTTACAAATGAGATATCGTTAGAAGCGTCTTGATTGTCCGCTAGTTATAGGCTATATGACGTGTCACTGAATCTAATGTGGCGCCCTCTAGCCGACATAAATACTGTATTAAAAAAATAATTTGAGATAAATATGCCGTGTTTGGTATCATTGGAAAGGACGTTACTTGTAAATTTCAAATATATATATATTATTTATTAATAACGGTACCAAAACATTTTAAATAAAAAAAAGTAAAAACTAAAACCCAACTACGACAAAAAACGACGCTGAAAAAGTATAAAACAAGTTTGAAAAACACACGTTACATAGAAACGCACCATAACACTTTAACAACGTGTGACTTGAGTTGGGTTTTAGTTTTTACTTTTTTTTTTATTATGGTATAGGAGTGCAAATGACTCAAAAAATTACTAAAGTAAATAACTAAGATCCCTCTGAGTTCTCTATTGTCTAGAATCAGATAAATGGTGAGAGGGGTTTGTAGGAGTCCGTCGTCCGATAACCTAATTCATTCAGTAAAAAATGTTCGAGCCGACCAATTTGTGCCAACTGATTGAATTATTATACTAGTCATATTTAACATCATACATTACAAAAATTGTTATTATAATGAATTGGTTAGACTTAAGCCCTATGTGATACCTCTTGCGCTTGGTCGTTACCATTTGTTAACAAAAGGTACCCTCTTTAGCGCTCTGGAAAATTTTCTGTACAATTCTTAAGAATTGCTTTAATAAAATTACAGTGGAAACTTTTGTCGTTAATAATGACTCCTATTAGGCTTACAAAAAAGTTCTCAGACTATAATACCTAATGTACCTACGATAAATTATTCTATGTCGTTGTTGGCCACTAAAGGATTGTAGGAAATGGCGACTTGCCTCTGAATCACTATGAAAAACTATAATTTTTTTCTTCATTCATTTACAAAAATGAAGAACACTTTAAAACGAATTTGTACCATTGGTGTATAAGTGAAATTTCTGACAAGGTAAAAAGCATTAAAAATCCAAATCACCCGAATACTGTGGTACAGAGGTGTCCTCAATTCGTTGCAAATCAGCGGTCATCCATTTAAAGCCTGATCACGGCAGCGTTGCTTAACCGCGTAGATTGATTAGCTAGTTCGCTAGCGTTTAACTAACCTGCCCCCCTAGCCAAGTTGCAAGCGTTCGTTTTTCTGCAATCGTTAACGCATAAGATTCTCGTGTGTCATTGGCTAATATTTTGTTTTGATCACGTGACTTAGTTCCATTAAAAAAGTCGTAGCCAAGTTGACGTTTGTTCGTAGTGATGGAATGGAATGTGATCGTTTCCATTCGTTCCCACAAATTCGACGCCAAATCCCATACAAACGCTAGCCAAGTTCCACTTTTGACAAACGCAAACGAAACGATATCCATGCGTTTGAACGATCACTAAGCGATTTCAAATATCTATAGTTATCGCTATTTAAATGGCGTCTATTTGACAGCTAAACAGTATAATATGACCACCGAGAAGTATTTTCTTTGCATAAGATAATTAGAACTTTTAAAATGCATACTGTAAATATGTTGTGGTGCGCTCGTGATGAGGAAGTATGGCTTAGACGTAGAAAAAGACATTAATCCTCAGTGCAACGATACATTCCGCGAAATGCCGGACACTTATTTGTGGAGCAATTCCGGCTATTATAGACAAGTCAATCTTTCGAAGCCCTTTGTCAAGAACGCCAAAACAAGTAATCACTAAAGGGAACTAACGAGATTCCTCTAAAAGTTAAGGTAGGTAAGTTAATAATCTGATTGTTTTGCAGTATTGACTACTTTTGTCAGGTGCATTTTTATCATTCTTTTTCTTAATGTTTGTGTTTTTATAGGTATTACGCGCTCTTAGTTTCCTAGCCACAGGATCCTATCAGTGAATTGTTGGTGTCACTCAGCATCATGCTCAACGGACAGCTAGTCGGTGCATCAGACAAGTTGTGGATGCTTTGAACCACCTTGCAGCATGGCAAAATGGATTAGGTTTCCAATAACACAACAAGAGAGAACAGCTATAAAACAAGAGTGAGTACCTACTTAACAAGCTAACTATATTTAAATGAATGTGTACCATGTAAAAACATATAGGTAATTTTATTTCACTAGGTTCCAAAGAAGATTTGGTTTGCCTGGTGTAATTGGATGCATAGATTGTACTACACATGTAGCTTTGGTAAAACCCATTACTGAAGAGCATGTATATTTCAACAGAAAAGAGTATCATTCACTGAACGTTCAAATGGTAGATTATTTTTATTTATAGGGTATAGCATGTAAGAGACTGATAAGTCACTTCATTATATCGATTTGATTTTCAGATTTGTAATAGTAGTATGTGAATTTTTAATTGAATGCAAAGTTTGGTGGAGCTACACATGTTTCACATATTTGGTCTTCTAGTAGAGCTGAATCATATATGCGTGAACTTAATCAACATAATGACCAAGTGTGGCTGTTAGGTTGGCATTTGTAACAATAAAAATATTTATAATTACTTTTATGTATGAGCCTTATAAAGTGACTCTACTCTGCCTATTGGAAAGCATAATCACAATCAAAGAGCGGTGGTCATTATACTCATTGCGAATGCTGACATTGCAGCATGGTGACTCACACCATGGAAGCATCATTTTTGAACCAGCCCATTCATAATGAAATCAGTGTGGCTCTATTACCTTTAGTAAAAGTTCTATAGTTTTCCTGTGAGTAACATATTTTTAAACTATTTTTTCAGGTGACTCTGGATATCCACAACGTCCTTGGCTAATAACACCTACTGTCAATGCAGATCAAGGTTCTAAGGAAGAACTTTATACTCAAAAGCATGTGCAAGCCTGTAACTACATTGAGCGCTGTTTTGGATTTCTCAAAGTACAGTGATGTTTCCTCAGAGACAGGGTTCTTCACTATCATCTCCATGAAGCTGGCAATAATATAGTGGCATGTTGTATATTACACAATTTAGCATTACAATGAAGGTGATATAAATTTGTAAGGTTCCACACCCGCTATGATTGTGGGTAACCAAAGTGAAGTAATCGAAGAGCTATGCTGAATTCTTTATTGAATAGTATATATTAAGGTTATTTGAAACTTTGCTATTATTTTCTGTCCTTGTCAGGGTGGAAATTCTCCAGTAACATAGGAATATTACTTTTGTGATGGATAGAAAGAAGACACAAAAATAGATTTTAAGTATTTTATTTCAAATTTCCTGATTATAAATTATACTTTTTATATTTTCTATGTCTATTTGTTACTCAGATGTTAAAACAATTATTAAATGGCTTTATTATTACAGTGTATGTTTATTTACCCAGTAGAAACATTACAAAATATTATGTAGTTATTGACATAAAGTATTTCTATTATCAATAATTTTTAATGTGGCTGAAGGAATAGATTAGTAACCCACAATTAAGACCACTAGCATTATCATGATAATGATGATGGTCTCAACTGTGGTAAAGTTTCTATTATTTTTTCTGAAATATCAGCAAAACAATTAAAAATTACATTGTTTATTTAAAATTCTGTTATACAGTGCATTTAAAATTGGATCTATCTTTCACTTCAATTCTTCGGGATGCTAATTGCCTCCTTTCCAGTTTCCTCACATCCAAGTTTTTTGCCGGTCTGCCTTTGGTTGCAGCCGGTTATTTTCTATGGCCACGAACTCACTCAATGTCATTGGCGCTGTGGAGCCCTTTGAGCCATGGACACACTAGGCTACGTGTTGCTGACTGCTGCTGACTGATATGCCATCAAACTTCTGCAGAGGGAGGGGGCAGTTAACAAGCAGCCCCCGATGTTGCTGAAAATACATTATTAATTAATTAAATTAGAAGTACCTTCCTGCTATGAATGGTTATGTGAAAATCAGTCCACTCATTCTGTAGATTAGTCACAACAAACAGACTATAAGATACCATAATCTGGGGCAGAGAATGGACAATGTTGTTGTACTACTTCAGCAATCAAACCCAACAGCCTCTCTTCTAAAGCAGTAAGTGTTTGCCTGCTGCTAGGACCACCACCAGTCCTGAAAGCTTCACCCCTTTTTGCTAGAGCTCTCTTTTTGGTTTTAGTCTGACCACACATATTAAAACATATCTATGTATTAAACATTCATTGCTAGAATAATGTCTCCCATTACAGGAGAGGCTTATGTCCAACAGTGGACTATTAAAAGCTGTGGAAGATGAGTCAATGAAAATATATGACTCATCATCTCAATTTTTAAATGAATTTTATCACCATTATATATATTACATGGGTACAACAAAAGTTATAGATGACTTATTGATTAATTTTTATAGTGCTTGTTTTTGTCTACGAAGTAAGCTGTTGTATAATATATGCTTTGTGTTGTAGAAAACTAAATGTGATAATCAAGCGATAGAGTGCGATACTTTCATACAACAAAGAATAACTAATAATTTACATACCTTTCCATGAATTCCAATAAAACGAGGAATTGCCCTGGGTTTGTTCTGTCAGGCTCTAGATTCCATTCTGTAAGAGGTATCACGTCATTTATTGTAAGTTTATCCTCAAGCAGGATCTTTATGTTTCCAAGTCACAAAAATGTTAAAACAACATTTCACACTGTGATATTATAATACACCATTTACAAATAGAACTTAGGCCTTATTTTAATTACTTTTTAAAATTCAGCCAACTAAAATTAACAATAAAAATTTTTGATTAACAATGTCAACGTTACCATGACTACTAAAGCGTTTCGATGGATAGACCATAGACTATATTTTAGGTTTTTTCCACCTAGATTGTAGAACGAGCGATTGAATCATTTGTGTCAACATGGCTACCAAGTTATCGCTTTCTAAAATTACTCAAGACAAAGCGTCAGCGATTGCAGAAAGATAAGCGATTGGAAATGCTTGCAACTTGGCTAGGGCCCCTGCAAAGATAATTAGTATTCAAATTGTTTTACTATACTTTAGTATGTAGAATGATGTTATCATGAGGACTTGTTAGAAAATAGTTTAAATAATCACTGTTGGATTATACAATTCTTTAACTGTATCATCATCATTAACTACTGACATAGGTCTGTGATATGAGATAATAAGGTTTTGGTCAACTGTTACAACAGACGGGTTAATATAGGACTTACGTTTAACCGACTTTAAAAAAGGAGGACGTTCTCAATTCGTCTGTATTTTTTTTATGTTGTTACCGTGTGAACCGATTTTGATGATTCTTTTTTTATTTGAAAGCTGGTGCTTCCCGTGTGGGCCACACAGCCTATTCAGTTCACTGGACCAAATAGAAATGTTTTATTGTTCAAATAAAAAAGTTTCAAATTGGACCAGTTCTTGAAGTCGTTTTTTTATCATTAACAGATTATTTTTCTTAGTTTTGTTTAATCATTACCAATAAAGATAAAAAAATTAATGAAGATGAATTGTTTATTTTTGCTATGTAATTATCGAACAATATTTGTACAATATAACATAACACGGAAAAAGAACGGATACGGTCGTTGTGTACAAAAGGAAAGGCCACATTCTGTGTATCTTGTTAGATAATAACAAATAGTTTCATTGTTTATTAAACAAAATTAGTCGTCCCATCTATTTTTGTGTATCGTGATCATTTTTGCTTTTAATATTATGAGCAAAATATAGTCATTCTTATGGTAAGTAATAGATTTTTAAAGCACTGTTTGATTGACGACGAATACCGCTGATGTAAATATTTATATGTGGTTCGTCATCAGTTCGAAATAATGATAAATTTTAGCGATTCGATTACTCTTAGATTGTTGCTAGGCCATTTATACTCGCCACAATGCAATATTGTACCTGGAGAACTCCTAATTAGTGTCTTTGGATTGCAAGTAGACAATTGCACAAGGTGACAGTTTTCTGTAATTTCAATCGATATTAATAGACTTCAAAATAAGCAAATGCTATTGGTAATAATTAAACAATAGCGAAATTAGTTATGTTGGCCTATCCGCTAAGAAAAATAAGGTTTTTTTATTGGTTACAATGACTTAAAACTGTAGAAAACCGGTGTGAAATAGTGCTTGCGCTGTGTTTCACCGAGTGAGTGAGGAAACCGGAGGCCCATACCCCAACCCCTCCCCCTCTCTCCCGCCCAATCCCCCAAAGGCCGGTAACGCACTTGTGACGCCTCTGGTGTTGCGGGTGTCCATGGGTGGCGGTAATCTGAAATATGAAAACTGAAATAGCTATTTCTTTGAAGTTTTTACACTCTGTTCAACACGTGTTCCCCTTGTGAGGACGGAAAATGATAAATAAATTTATAATCGAGCTTATTGCAGCCAATTATGCTTGGCTCATAGCCCAGTTGCAGATTAGAAACAATCACCGAGGGTAAGCAACGACGGCGCGGTCAGTACCTGGAGGGGTGACCGCTAGTGCCATGTTACCATGAGCATTGCCGTGATTCGGTCACGTTAAGCAGTCGGTCCCGGTTGTTATCATATGATAACAATGGGACTAATCCCGCCTACACGCCCACCACTGTAACTCCTGTACACCAGGATCAACAGCGGTGACCCACGAAAACACCGAGTTATGACACTCGGGAAGTCCCAGGAAAAACTTAACTGTCTTGGAACCCGCAACGAAATTAATCAGAAGAAAACTGGAGGAGTTGGAAATATAATAAGTCCACTTCCCTCCTTAGCAAAGCGGGAGACAAAATGGAGTCTAAATAGGCAGACGCCTTTTTCAAACCGGGAAGCACCACGGATAAAAAATATTATGGGTCCTAAGTGAGCTATATTTGATTTCTATAGTATGTATGGCAGAATCGCTTAAACGCACGGAAATTCACCGCAGTTGACACAAGATCCCCATAATATACTACCCCAGACGTCATTTGTAAGCTATTTAGCATCATGTTACGTTCATTGTACCAAAGACTACATTCCCAGAGGATATGATGAGCCGACTGTTCACAGCTAGAATCAGGTGTTGAGCATTGACAAAATGGTGAATCGACTAATTTAAATGAGTATAGTTTGCTCTTAAAATTACCGTGGCCTGTAAGAAATTGAGCGACACAGTGATCTACCTCGAGCCATGTCCTTGACAACCTTTCGCGAACAGATGGAAAGAACTGGTAGAGGTGGCGCCCCTTAGATGATTCGTCCCATCGTTTCTGCCATTCATCCAAGAGGTCGTTATAGACATTGGATTTTTGTTGAAACAATCTTATGATTTTACCGCGGTCTCGTATGCCCAAAAAATCGCATTCCATGTTTTGTAGTGTGGAATAGTACATGGCTGCACGTCTTTGCACCTCGAGATCGACCGGAAGAACACCTGCCAACACCGGTAAAGCCTCAGTGCTAACCGTCCTATATGCCTTGCACAAGAAAATCAATGCAGGTCGTTGGCCTTGTAACAGTTTGCGACGGACAGCACCTACAGTCGCCCTATCTGCCCATACAGGAGCACCATAGCAAATAGAACCCAAATAAGTAGCTCCATATATGATCTTTAGTGTATTATATGACAGACCCCATGTCGCAGTTGATATCCTCGTCAGTGCAAAGAAACTCTTTTTAGACTTTTCATTAACTGTTCTAATATGTTCAATAAATGAAAAATTTCTTTCTAAAACCAATCCCAAATAACAAACCGAGGTTTTATTTTTAATAGTAACATTTTCAAATTTAATACACGGCGGTGATTTGAGGTTACCTTTCAGAAGTAGCTGGAAGGTTTTGTTTGGTGCAAACGTCAACCGATTACGCCCACCCCACCGAGATATTAAGTCCAAACATTCACTGGCCAACCTCTCAAGCCCCGTTCTAGTATCCGACTCTATCAATAACAAACCGTCGTCCGCGTACGCATTCAGGGTACATCCGGACGGCACAGGCATTGCCAGAAAATCGTTGAAGCCTATGTTCCACAAGTATGGTCCTAGCACTGACCCTTGAGGACACCCCATCGTAAGCGCCTTCGACACAGAATGATGCCCAAGTCTCAATTTAGTAGTACCTTGTAAGAAGTACGAGGAGATAAGGGAATAAATATTTTTAAAGCAACCTCTTAATTTTAATTTTAGCAATAGCATGGGCCACCACGCATTGTCAAAGGCGCCAGATATATCTAAGAAGATGCCTAAAACGTATTGAAAACTTGACTCGGTGACAGTTTTCCTTACAGATATAACCGCATCAGTTGTCGATTTTCCCAACGTAAAGCCGAATTGTCTATCATGAAATTTAACTCCACCCGGTAGAAGTCGTGGTACTACAAGACGCTCTAAAAGCTTTCCCAGCGATGGCAACAGTGTTATGGGTCGATAGGATTTAGGATCGTCCGGCGGCTTATCGCCGCTTTTTGGTATTACTCGAATATTACCGCACCGCCAAACACTAGGAAATACTCCTTCCGCAATGCAACGTCTAAAAACTGTTTCACCCGAAAGTTTACAAGCTTCTTTTATCATTTTGTTTGATATTTTATCGTCGCCCGAAGCCTTATTTAGTGGTAATGACCTAACAATACTGAGGAATTCGTCTGAAGATGGTAAGTCAGACATTGGAGACAATGGTGGTTCAATAGCCCACTGCCTAATTTGTCGGTGATAATCCGTGTCATCCTCCGGCCGATCGTCAGGCACAAGTGATTCTAAAAGATATTCTGTGGTTTGTTCTACTCCTGTAGTATAACTATTATTAATTTTGATATTCTGTACGTATGCAAGGTCGATTGATCTATTTGATATGATATCTATCATATGATAACAGTCGTGAAGCTTAGTCGGAGGCCTTTGGGTGGCTTAAAAACATCCAAGCGCAAGATAATGTAGCCACAACGTTGTCTTGCCAGTCCCCAACCCGCACTCGGGCAGCGTGAGGACGTATGGCCTTAACCCTCTCCTGAGAAGAGATCCGAGCCCAGCAGTGGAACGTTATGGGTTGTTGATGATGCTTTAAAGTGAAAAAAATCTGCTACATGATACTGTTCTTTCAGCTGTTGATCTAGTCTTCATCATATCAGCCGTAAGAAGTCTACTGCTGAACGTAGGCCTCCCCCATTGATTTCCACTTCGACCGCTCGGTAGCAGCCTGCATCCAACGAGTCCCCGCGATCTTAACTAGGTCGTCCGTCCACCTTGCGGGAGGCCTTCCTACGCTGCGTTTGCCGTCACGTGGTCTCCACTCAAGAACCTTTCTGCCCCATCGGATATCGGTTCTCCAAGCTATGTGCCCTGCCCACTGCCACTTCAGCTTGCTGACTCGCTCTGCTATGTCGGTAACTTTAGTTCGTCTACGGATCTCCTCATTTCTGATTCGATCTCGTAGAGAGACCCCAACCATAGCCCGTTCCATAGCTCGCTGTGTGACCTCGCTAGTCTTACCAAGTATGAATTTAGAATACTACAATATCTAACTATTGGAACGAAATGAGGCACGTATAAAGTAGTCTATTCGAGCTAAGCAAAATAAACTCGATCTTACCTAGAATGAGCTGAGGCAATCTCAAAACATTGCACTCTATCTACTAACTCAAGACAAGATTTTTATTGGCTATTTCTAAATAGGGATGTGTATCTCTCAGTTCTTGTTTGTTTATTTCAGTCACAAAGAAATACATACAAAATAATAACACAGAAACCATATTAGTCTTAATGAGCTACGATTTATAGCTGCTCGTTTAGAGACTCATAAATATATGTGCTCGCAAAAAAGAGTAACATTTTCCTCAATTTATGTCACCCACATAAAAATTGTACCTAACACTTATAGTTTAAATGTATGAGATATCTGTGTAGTAATGTAATAATGTTTAGCGATGAAATTGGTAAAGGTTTAGGTATGTTAATGGCAAACTCAAATAAAGAATATGCATTTAGCAACTTCTGTATGCCAAACCTAGCATATAATAGGATTCTAGAAAATGCTATTAGTGCAACTTTTGACAAAAATACTAGTCTCGTAATTTTTAGTGGCAATAGAGGTAGTGTAAATAAAAAAACATTTATAAAATACTTTGAACAATTATCGGAACTCAATGCAAATAAAATAGTACTATTTACACTGCCCATTAGCAAAGGGTTGTCTCAACATGAAAAAAATATTAGGATTAGTTTAAACATGACTATGTTTAATTTGACAAGCCAAATTAATGGTAGATTTTATCATAAATTTCATTTAATTGACATTAATAGGATTGTCTATGATAATGTTTTTTTGAACACAGATAGTTATTATCTGCCCCATTATTATAAAAGACAAATAGCTGTTTCGCTATCATATTATTTTAGTATAACAGCCAAGAACTTGGCTAACCTGACAGCTCCTATAGAGCACCCCTTAGTATGTAAGAACACTGTAGCCCCCTTAGTATGTAAGAACACTGTAGCCAAACATTTGGCTTCACATATTGCTCCTTCTGAGCTAATTAATAATGACTTTATTAATATTAATTCAGGCAATAGCCTGGCCACACATGGTGACATAAATTCTTTAAATTAATTACTAAGACAAAAGAGCCTATCTCTTGCATATCAAATCATTTACTCAATAATAGTATTGTTAGTAGAAATCTAAAATTAAATAAAAATTGTCTCAATAAAGTGAAAAAATTAATGACCATAAACATAGTACATCAAAATATTCAAGGTTTATCTAGGAAAGACTTAGAAGTAGAATTATTTTTTGATAAACATAATGTTGATGTGCTCTGCATCACAGAGCACTGGCTTCAGGCTCACCAGTTAATTCTTGATAAAGAACTTTATTCTGCTAGAAGTGTGTATGTAAGAAAGAAGTCAATCCATGGAGGGTCCTTAATATTTATTCGTAATAGTATTAAGTCTAAAGAACGGAAAGATATTGTAAATTTGTCTACTGAGCGCACTGTAGAGCTTTCTTGTGTAGAACTGGAACACCATATTGTAGTTAGTGTGTATCGGCCACCACAGAGTGACTTTAGCATTTTTGAGATAGTTATGGAAGAAGTATTGAAACGTTTATGTGTCAGTAGTAAGATTTTGGTAGTTTGTGGAGATTTTAATATTAATTTATTAGAAAAGTGTCCTATCAGTATACGATTAGTAAGCCTATTTGAATCATTTGACTTGAATCACTTATTTTCTGAGCCCACAAGAATTACTTCTCACTCGGCAACTTGCTTAGATAACATCTTTTGCAATGGGGAATATTTAAATAGGTCAATTTTAAGTGATTTAACATCTGATCACTGTGGGCAATTTGTTACATTGCCTTGTATGAGAGAAAATAAAGTAAACAAAACCATATGCAGGCCCATTACTAGTAACCGATTATTAAATTTTAGTAATAACATTAAGGATAAGGTTTCCAATTTAGATTGGACTCAAAGGGATCCGGATAAGCTTTACGGCTACCTATTCAACATGATAGAAATCGAATTTACCAGTATATTTAAGACAAAAACAATAATGCAACGGCCCAAAATGACGTTCTGTGATTGGGCGACAACAGGAATATACAAAAGTAGGGAAAAGCTGTATGATTTGTATGCTGTGAAAAAGGGTAATTTTGACCCAAAATTTCATGAATATGTAAAAAATTACTCAAGGATTTTTAGGAGAGCCTGTGGTGTGGCGAAGTCTTTGTATATAAGTGATAAAATTAAGTCTTCAAATAATAAAATAACAGCTACATGGAACATTATTAATAATGAAACGGGACGTTGTAAACCTCGAGATAATGATTTAAAATTAAATATCAATAATAGGTTTATAACAAACAATTTAGACATAGCTGAATCTTTTAATACCTTTTTCACAAGTGTACCAGTTAGCACAACGAGTACCTTGAATTCTTGTGCGTCCGGGTCTGAACTGTTGTTAAGGGCCAATGTAAATGAATGTAAGAATCTATTTAAATTTGAATACATAAACCCCACAGATATTATAAAAACGTTTAAGTCTCTTAACTCTAAGAAAACAGGGGACTTATGGGGGATTTCAGTTAAATTAATAGAAACTATTATAATTGATATAGCACCATTTCTAGCAATAACATTCAATCGATGTGTTGATTCTGGGGTTTTTCCTAACCTGATGAAGTATAGTAAAGTAATACCTTTATTCAAGAAGGGTTGTACAACCGAACCAAGTAACTTTAGGCCAATCTCAATCTTACCGGCTATTAGTAAAATTTTTGAAAAAGTCATTTTGCAACAACTAGAAAGCCATTTTAATCTAAATAATTTATTTCACAAAGAACAATATGGCTTTACAAAGGGTCGTTCAACAATTGATGCGGGTGCAACTCTTTTGAGACATATATTTAGTGCATGGGAGAATTCGCAAGATGCGATAGGTGTATTTTGCGATCTTTCAAAAGCTTTTGACTGTGTAGAACATAACACGCTTTTTCTTAAACTTAGGCATTATGGTGTTAATGGTATTGCTTTGGAACTAATCGTTTCCTACTTGAAAGATAGAATTCAACATGTAGATGTCAATGGTGCGAGGTCATCTGGATTACCTGTTACTATGGGCGTTCCGCAGGGCTCCATACTGGGTCCTCTACTTTTTCTCATATATGTAAATGACTTACCATATTATTTAAAAGATCTCTGTGATATAGTTCTATTTGCTGATGATACGTCACTTATTTTTAAAGTCGATCGTAAGAAAACAGTTTTTGACGATGTGAATAGGGCACTAAATGATGTATTGAATTGGTTTACAACGAATAATCTCCTACTGAATTCAAATAAAACAAAGTGTGTGAGATTTACTATGCCAAATGTAAAACAACTAGGCACTAATCTAACTATAAATAATGAAATCATAAGTATTGTAGACTCAACAGTATTCTTAGGAATTACATTAGATAGTAAACTTCAATGGGGAGCCCAGATAGATAGCCTTGCGGGTAGACTTAGTTCGGCAGCTTATGCAGTATGGAAGGTACGTCAGCTCACTGATACGGACACAGCTAGGTTAGTTTATTTTAGCTACTTTCATAGCGTCATGTCCTATGGTATACTACTTTGGGGCAAAGCGGCTGATATTGAAACGATTTTTATTCTACAAAAACGAGCCATCCGCTCAATGTACAATTTAGGTGCTAGAGTCTCTCTTCGAGAGTTGTTTAAAGATATAGGTATTTTAACTGTTGCATCACAGTATATATTTGCTAATATTATGTTTGTTAGACACAACATTAATGACTACAAGAAAAACAGTGATGTACACAATATTAATACTAGAAACAAATCTAAACTCATTGGTACCTATCATCGATTACATAAGGTACACAACTCGTTCGAAGGTCTTGGTGTACGTTTTTATAATAAAATTCCTATACATGTAATCGACCTTCCTGTAAATAAATTCAAGCTAACTGTAAAAAATCACCTTATTAGGAAAGCCTACTATACGATCAACGATTATCTAAACGACAAACAGTCATGGGCTTAAGGTGTCATTAGAATTTAAATAGATACACACAAACTTCTTTGTCTTTTAATAAAGCTAAATATTAACAAACCATTGTTAGTTGAAAGTAATGCGTGGCGATTATCATGGTAATTTAATTAGTAGTGATTTTTATCAGTATCTAGACTATGGTTTGTCATGCTCACTAAAATGTCATTGCTTGCGGTGTCGTCGTGGGGCGGGTCGTTTCCTTCCTTCTGATATGGCGAAGGAGATGATGGCTGGTCCATGCGTCATACTCGTGAACGGGTGCTGCTTGGGGTGACTGGTCGGCCTAGTCAGCGATTCTTTAGACAATACTATTATTCTGGTTCGTTCAACTGCAACCCTAGCCTCTTAATCCAGTCACGAATTATTTTCAACAGTAGATTTTGCAACTGAATGTAAGTGGATGTGCACCTTGTTTCTATTTTGTTCTATGTTTAATAGACTCAAACCTTCAACGTTATCACTGAGTGTTTTTTGTTTGTTTGCGCGTTAGATTTTGGAGCTTTTTAATAAAAGGAATTTCAGGTGGCAACAGCTTGCATACTGTTTACCTTACATGTAATACTAACACTATTGTACCTGAAAATCAGATTTTGAAAAAGAGTAGCCATGAGTTTCTTTGCCAGTATTCTTCTCATGAGCTCTACGCATTTTGGAAACTGGAAGTTATGGATCGACACAGGCAGGCAGTAGATTTTGGTGTTTTCGCCTAACTTACCTCGACAATACAGCACATGCTGTGGCCTCTGTTTGTGTCGATCTATGATTTTTAACTATAGCTTCAATTTGACGTTCATAAGTGTCACTTGGTGTCTTAGATGAATAAATGATTTTGATTTGATTTGATTTGATTTAACTTCTCTAGACACATAATAAAACAGCGCTTTGTTATTGCCTTCATAACATCATGATCATCAACCTACCGCAGTTCACTGCAAGACATAGTGCTCTCCAATTGCACGCCATAAGGGATGTAAGGGGGTGAACCTCAATCTTTCGCCCCAAGCCAACCTCACCTGCACGCGGCACATCCTGCTGAGCGACGAACGAGGCTCTGGCAACCGATCGATGGCGGTATACTCATCCCAACTGGCGTAGCTAATTGCAATACGCCAGTAACGGGCAGCAGCATCATTAGCAACAAGCTACGCCCGGCGATCATCAACTCGCCTGCCCAACGTGGTGATTTTAGGCAAAAGCATCTAGGCGTGAACAACAGAAACCTTCATAACACATTGCCTTCATATAGAGCCTTGATTACGTAAAAGTATGTTTTTAAATGCATTTAAAGCTAACTACTAAGCTTACTAACATTTCACTTGCTTTTCCACAGGCTAATATTAATAAGAAAAACATTTATTCTGACAACAGTTTTGCTATTCAATTAGGATGGGTTTTAAACACTTCTCATTATATTACGCCAAGTATAACTTCAACCCACATAAAGAAGTAAATACAGTTACAGCCAAAAATAAGTCTGTATTTACTGATAAAACAAATGAAGTAGAATGTAGTAGAGTGAATTAATTTAATAATAATAATTTGTTTATTCATCAAAGATATATAAAACAAATACAATTTAATAAAATTTAAAAATATGTACTTTTGTAGAAACTCTGCCCTTTGAACTGGTTCTTATACCTGTATGTTATTGTAAGTAAACCTCTAGTTAAGTAATATTAATAATAAGGTATGCAAGGAAAAGTTTCCTCTATAAGACGAAATTTGTGACGCGTTTTAGCTTAAGATGTTTCGTAGTGGTGATTGTTTTCATAATTTGCCTACTTTTGCCCATTTGCCTAGTGGTTTAGCGGTCACCACGCCGTTTCCTACTTCGCCAACTGTCGAGGATTCAAATCCCACGTAGGACAACACTTTGTGTGATCAACAAATTGTTGTTCTGAGTCCGGGTGTTCTTTGTGTCCGTTTCATGTATGTTTGTAAAGTCCCCCGCGACACAGGATTTATTCCTAGTGCGGGAGTTGTCTTTTAAAAAAAAAAAAAATTTTTTAAGCGTAAAACGTTAAACGTGTCATTACTTGAATAAGTTATTATAGTATTGGTATGATGATACATTTCTCTCCTAAACCGTTTTAAACCATTTGGTGCTGACTTCTTTCAGACTCTCATTAATGAAACCTCTGTGACTCTTCAAAGTGACCATATATGAGGCTAACATGTGTTATTGGTAAAGATTAAGAGGTCTTATTACCTTCCAATTTCTTCTTAACGCAAAGTTGCAAACCAGAAACTTGCTTATGGTTTGCGAATTCTATTGTAATTCTACAAGGCATATCAAGCCAAGAATATGTAAATTATGATTCAAGTAAAGGGTTCTCTCTTCTAAAAGGTACTGCGGTAGTGCTAAGCTGTTCAGAATATTCAATTCAAGTCATTTGGGGTTTATTGATCTCCTGGTAGACAGATTGTTTAGTAGCTAATATTGCAAATGAGTTTCAAAAAGGGTTGAATGAAAGCTCAACAACTTTATCGCTTTTAAAAGCGGTTTGAGATATATGATACCTAGACGCTTCTCTGTTTTGCTAATGAGCCTACTCTTACATTTTAAAAAATGTATATTAATAGGTTTATTCCAAAGATTATTTCAGGCCAGCTACTAGTTCACCTAGTTCATCCACAAATCTGAAGGCGAGCTGAATCCGAAGGTTGAATTAATTGTCAGCATATTTGAGAGCACTGACTTCGCGGTGACGATTGTCATAGATGTTCATAATAACCTGGACCGACGGCTTAACGTGCTCTCCGAGGCACGGGCGTGAGACACCGCCAGTTTTCACACTTTTGGCTATTATTTAGAATTTCAAAAAGAAAAACTGTATAAATATATAATAATAGTTAGGTGTATGTATGTATGTTATCTTGTAGTATTGCGGACATAATACTATACTATATTTCCCGGTTCTCTTCTGATTAATTTCTTAATATTTCGTTCATGCTGGATTAATCTAAAGAAAGTGTAGTGCACCTTCTCACTCATTTTCGCACCACCCAATGGTAAACTGTTAGAAAATGCCTTTGGCATTAAGTCCGCCATTGTACATTTTGTACATAAAGTTAATAAATAAAATAAAAAATAAATAACACTTTCTTGGCTCGACTAGGGAATTGAACCCGAGACTTCGTCGAGAGAATCGATCTTCAGTTTGTTCACGACTATTGATTTATTATGTAAGACAAAATTATATATTAGAATAGAATTAGATGGGAAGGGGGGGGAGTCGGAGGGAGGGGTTGGGGTATGGGCCTCTCGTCTCCTCACTCACTCGGTAAAACACATCGCAGGCGCTGTTTCACACCGGTTTTGTGAGGCCGTGGTATCACTCCAGTCGAGCCGGCCCATTCATGCCAAACCACGGTAAATGCTCGGCTTTTATTGGTCTAGGCGTGATGTTAACAATCCTATCCTTAGGCTCGCCAGCAAAATACACGAAATAAAACGTGAAACTCAGTTAGATACTTTCTGATTTTATCGTAGGAAACACTCGATATGAGTATTATATATAATAGATAGTGTGGTGACATATTAATAATTTGGAAAGTCATACTCCCTGTACCCTTGAGCGTCGTAAGAGTCGACTAAGGGAACAAACTCCGCAGGACAATAACACCACTGCAAAGAGAAGTATAACTTGAAATATACTTTATACTACACCTGATCGGAACAGTAGTCAATATTCCCTGAAAATGGAAAGAGAACGTTAGTCTTTTCCTTGACCTGAATAAGCGGGAGGAAAAAATGTATGAAAATTCATTTCTAACGTGTTTTAGCGGGGGAGAGGTTGTATGAATTTTCATTTCTCATGTGTTATCTTATCTATGGAGCGCACCTGCCCAAGGAGTTTTCATATAATTTAAATATGGAATCTCCATGCCAGTGACATCCTTTTGTGAAGAATAAAAAAAAAACAAAAGAAGCCTCACATCAAAACATCCTCACAGGTGTAGTATAAAGCACTGTGTAGCACTCGGGTGAAAGTCCCATTCCTACCTCGGGAGTATTGTGGCCATAGGCTGTGCCTTCGGGCCACAAACTGCTCCCTCGCTAGTAATCGGTCCCTTTCCTCCCTCGGTGAACAATGTACAATTATACCAAGCTGATTGGTCATCGTATACATATATATATGTGTCGGAAACTAGTATTTTCGGTGCACAAAACCAAGTAGGTACAAATAAATAATCTTCATTATCAAGTAGGTAGTTCCTAGACTTGTTGTCCGCACGGTGGCCGATCGATAAGTGAGCTCTGCCCGGCCTGCACGAATACTTATCTAGACTCTGCCGAACCGGTGACGTTTCACCGATTGCGTCTCGTAGTCAAATCAGCTCCAGTAATATAATATATATAACATAAAATACCATATTACACCAAAACCTCCTTTCAAAGAAAAGGTCCATATTCGGCAGTGGGTATAACAATTTATTATGACTTTATTAAGTGGTTAATTTCTATAAAGAAATTGATATTTATGTTAGTATAGATCTTTACTGAAATGAGTACTGCAGACTGCTAATCATTATGGATCCGCCCTACTGGCCCAACATTTTAATCAACACTGTGAATGTAGTGTTTGATTAAAATGTTGCCAGTTGCCAATGTCCCATGTTTATAATCCTACCAGGATGAATCCAACGCTCTTGTTAATCAACCGGTGTTGCTAGCCTAAATAGGCTTCGGTAAAGAAATTAAATAATATCTTTTAAGTTACTAAACTTCACTTTATTATGTAGTTTGTTTATTTATATCTAAGACAAAAATACATATATCCATCATAACCATAGATAACTAATATTTATACAGTAATGTCACGTAAAAACAGTTTCAATAAAAATAAAACTAAAATGATTTGTGGTATAATTACGTACCAGTTGCAGACAGCAAACGTATTCTTTTTTTCAAATACAACGGTTGCGTTCACATTTTAAAATAAAGTGTTGTGAAATGAAACGACGTAAATCATGCGGCGCAGTTCTGTCCACATGCCACAAGCGGCCAAACGCGTAACTGCGTGTTGGCCGGATCATAAAACATTTGAGACCAATCCAACCGGCAGCCCCACAGAAATATGGTCCCTGTAATATATCGGGCCCCCAACTTTTTGATTTCATTGTTTACAAATGTTTTTATATCTAAATTTTCATGTTTTGGAAAGTAGTGAGTTTTAGATTTTGTAATGGCTAATTTTAACAACCAATTTAAGATATGTTGTTTTTTTAATGCTTTTTAATATTATTGAATATTAGCCTATTGTTCACTAACTTCCCCATGGCTAAGGGTATAGTGCGAAAAGCATTCTCCAAGTGAGAAAAAACTGAGAAAAGTACTGTGTTCAAATAATTGTATTTCATAATGCATTTATGTTATATATGTTTGTATGATCTACAAATATTTGTTTCGGAGTTTGGGTGTTTTCTATGTATAATATGTATGTATTTACAAAAAAAAAGTATATATGTATTTGTATCAGTTGTCTAGTACCCATAACACAAGCTCTGCTTAGCTTGGGACTAGACGGCGTTGTGTGTTAGATGTCCGAAATATTTATTTTTATTTTTTTATAAATTACTGCTCGTTGCCTGCCTCGTTGGTCTAGTGGTTGGCGTAAGCGACTGCGGATGAAGAGGTCTCGGGTTCGGTTCCCGGGTCAGACTACTGTTGGGTTTTTCTTACAAGAAATTCTTAATAGCAGCCCGGCGAATGGAAGATGGCGGTGTTACCCGCCCGTGCCTCGGAGAGCACGTTAAGCCGTCGGTCCCGGTTGTCATGAAAATCTATGGCAATCGTTATTGGGGAGTCAGTGTCCTCAAATATACTGACAACTAGTTCAACCTTCGAATTTAGTTCACCCTCAGGGTTGCGGAGGTCCGATGCCAGTCGCTCCGTGTAAAAACTGATATTCAGGTAAAACCGGTTGAACTAGTAGCCGACCCCAAATCTTGGGAATAATAAAGGCTAGGAAGAAGAAGAAGTTATAGATAAATTACACCTAGACACAGAAAAAATGATCGTACTAGTCACACTTTAATAGTCCTGGGTTCGATTCGCGAAATCACGACCTATGGCATGTCACTTTGTCATTAAGAATCAATATCCACTACCAATAGTATGAATACGTCACCAAAATACTTCAAATCAGACGTTTTGAGTGTGCAAAACTCCGAAAACACCACTAAAAACTTATTTTAAGTGTTGAGTAATTAAATGCATATTTTATCGCTCAACACTTAAAACATATTTGTTCGGATTTTATTTTGGCCATTTCACGCATATTTTATTGGTTATTTACAACTTGAACATTAAGTCGTTTCGTAATACGTAACTTTGAACATAAATATATGTATCTACTTTAGCTTTTGCCATAATATTATTATATATTTTACTACTTAACTTTTGTCCGCGGCTCCACCCTCATGAGGGTTATCGCGGTAAAAATAGCCTATATCCTGCTTCGAGAAACAAAGTATCTCCATGCCACCGTGGGAGAGCCACGCTTCGGCATGAATGGACCGGCTCGACCGGAGTGATACCTCGGCCTCATAGAAAACCGTGTGTTTCAACGAGTGTGTCAGGATACCGGAGGCCCATACCCCTCCCCACATCCCTTTCCCCCCGTCCCCCGAAGGCCGGCAACGCACTTGTGACGCCTTAGGTGTTGCAGGGGTCCTTGGGCAGCGGTAATCACTTACGATCAGGTGATACGCCTGCTTGTTTGCCCCCTATTCCTTAAAAAAATCCAAATTTCATTGATATCGGTTCAGCGGTTTAGCCGTGAAAGCGTAACAGACAGACATATAGATAGACATGCAACATGTATAAAATTATTGAATAAAAAGTATTTTAATTACAAAATTGTTTATATAGGTAAATAGGGATAGGTTTTATTTGCTATTCCCTGAGTCGTTATCACGATTCCCATCCAGGATAAAAGTCTTCATTTATTATATGTATGTGTTATAGCACAGAAATATGATTGAGAATGAGTTTTTTGTTTGTGCTTTAACATCTTTTGCTAAACTAATCATTAAATTTCCTGATCATATCACTCTGCTAGAAATTGATAAAAAATTACAATAAAATCATATGTACATAATGCAGTAATGAATATAGTCATCTATTCATGTATGTATTATATTCATAAAAAGATTCACAGTCAACCTGTGTCTCAATTTGTGAATTAAGTAACCAATAATATATTGTTACCTGTTAGGGTTCGAAAAATTTGAGAAATAAGCTTTCTGACAAATAAAAGAGACTCTATTAAAACACTCTTAAATCCACATATTACGGGAAACAAATATTTGTCCTACAAAATGCATGGTTTGATCCTTCCAATATATATCGATAGCGAGGTCATAAAAAATGATACTAACCAGCTGATTTTTTAACAGTTGATTAGTTAATATTTATATAATTTAACACCCACCTTGTCCTACAAATTGCGTGGTACGTTATCACAGCCCTTCGCTCAAAAGTTTTTTTCCCTGCTAGCCCTGTTAGTTCCCACAATCGATTTTTTTTAAGGTGAAAGTTGAGCCTCATCAAAATGAAGCGACGATAGTAATAACTTATAAAATTTGTTCCGGGACCCCGGATTAACTGTAAACCTCAGAATAAAAGTCCTTAATTGTTGTCGAGGTCGCTGGGTGAATTACTGATACCACTCAGTTGTCGCACTGTAGTTCAAACTTAACTGAACCGCTGTTAATAGGACAAATTTTAACAAAATAAAAACCGACTACAAGGCTTGACTCGATTTCTATTGGATGCCATCATCAGATCTTAGTGTCCTTATCATGGTACTACGGTTGGGATATCTCCTTTATATTACAAAAAAAATCATTAAAATCGGGTCATAAACGACAAAGTTATCCGTAAACACACACATAAAAAAAACATATACGGTCGAATTGAAAACCTCCTCCTTTTTGGAATTCGGTTATAAAAGATAACTTAACTGAGTTTTCTACCTCAAGTTAGTCATCAACAGCCTTAGCCACAGCTGGACATAAACCTTCCCTCAGAAAGCAGGTTTTGGCCTTTGGTACAGGGTTTTTTTCAAGTTTATTTTCTCTTTATAGTGATGTTGTCCTTTGTAGTTTGCTGCCTTGGTCGCCTCGTACATTTCCCATGGGATGAATAGGGGTGGTGACCCTTCGTATTCTTTATCCGTCATCACACGTTAATCGCTATCTTCAAATTAGTAAAGTTGACAAAGTAAGTCAAACTGGTTAAACCAAAAATTAGATAACCGAAAGGTAGTAGCGCCACGCTCATTTCAGCACGGATGGGCCGGCTCGACCGTGGCGGTACTACCCTCGCACAGAAGATCAACGTAAAATGACAGCGTTCGTGCTGTCGTGTTTCGTTGTTGAGTGCGAGACCGGAGGCCCAATGATGCAGAAGCATCACTAGGCCGCCATAGTGTGGGTCACCATGCTGCATTGTTGCATTTGCAATGAGTATGGTGACCACAACTCTTGGATTCTGCTTATGCTTTCCATCAGGCGGAGTAGAGTGACTTTGGCAGGCCCATACATAAAAAAACAAAAAAAAAATAACAAAAAAAGACTTCAAGAACTGAATCAAATTGAAATGGGACCACACTGGAAGCACTAGCTTTCAAATAAAAACAGAATCATCAAAATCAGTTCACCCAGTCGAAAATTCTGAGGAAACAAACTTAAAAAAAAACAGTCGAATTGAGAACCTCCTCCTTTTTTGAAGTCGGTTGAAAATTGTAACGGAGAGTTAAAACACTTCTTGAATACTTTTTTCCTCTTGAAATATACCCTATTTACAATTTAATCTAAAATAAAATACCATTCCGGATTACCCTACTATTGATAGCTTTTATTTTATTACCTACAAATCTCTATGATGTTATCATGACAACCAGATGTCTTTTATATTGCCGAGAAGCGAAGGCTTCAAGTTTTTATTGTCATCCACACTTTTCTCCGTCTCAAGTGTAAGTCAGCGAAATGTAAGTTTTAAATTTATTTCTTAAAGATATTCGACAATTTAGTTTTAAATCAATTTGGTGAAAATAGTAAAATCATTAAGCATATTCTAGAATTAAACTCACTTATTCCACTATTTTAATTAACTTTAATCCTAACCGGTTTTGCCCTATGGCATTATCAAAGGTTACTGGTTAAAATATTGGAAGAAATACAAGTGAGTTTTGTAGTATATCCATATATATATTTTCGGCTCTTAGACGCACGCGCCCACTCACCTCCGTCGCTAACAGTTAACTAAACTGTGTCACGACCGCACGTGCTCTAGAGATGACATAATGCTTCCTTCTCATTCATTCACAGATAGTACACTACAAGTTTAATTCTAGAATATATTTCAACAAGTTCCATCAAGTGCTGACAATCGAGAGCATAAATTATATGAATTAAATAAGTTTAAAATTATTACTAATACTGAAAATCTTTTTTTTAATATCGACTATTTTAGATTTTTTTTTTGCGAAACAAGCCATTAGCCAGGTTATTTTGTAACTTATCATTGAATCTTTACAAAGTAAATGTTTCTTATTTACTTTTTTAGAATAAAGACCGATGTTTTTCAAAATGTAGCTGTAAAAATAAATTTAACTCTTAAAAGTAAAATAAAATCTTATTTCGAATTTTAAATGAAAGTCGAAAAAGCTTCATACAGTCATTTGCGAGTCACTGAATACGCTTAAATTTTACTAAAGACATTTTCCCCCAAAATCGTATTTAACCGCCATAAGTTACAGAGCTAAAAAAAAACTGAAAAACTCGAAAATTATGTGTTACTGTAAAACTCCGAAGTGTGGTTAATCCTGAAACAAGCCAGTAAATTGTAAGATTTGGCTAGCTTTTTTTTGTGAAATAAATAGATCTCTTGGTCTTCCTATTTTAAACATATTGTGCAGTATATTGATACCACGGCCTCACAGAAAACCGGTGTGAAATAATGCTTGCGCTGTGTTTCACCGAGTGAGTAGGGATACCGGAGGCCCATACCCTATAACCCCTCCCCCTATCTCCCCATCCCCCAAAGGCCGGCAACGCACTTGTGACGCCTCTGGTGTTGCGGGTGTCCATGGGCGGCGGTAATCGCTTACCATCAGGCGATACGTCTGCTCGTTTGCCCGCCTTTTCCATAAAAAAAGTAATATTAAGAACTATGAACTAATCATGTCTACTTTTACCTACTTAAGATGGCTCTGAAAAACAATTCATAGCACATGGTAGTAAAAGTTCAAAATGATCAAAAATCACCGATGACGGCAGTCTTTTACTATTCGTTTTTGATAAACGCTAAGTTGTATTAGTAAATTTTGAGATGACCGTAGTTGGTAATTCTACAGTAACATAAATAATATATATAGCATCAGATCCATGTTTTACCTTCTAAGATGGCGGTTTCCTGCAAATAGTCCATTATTTTTGTTTCCATTCTGCTATATTCCAGCGTCATTTTGTTTTTATCATGTTCGCTTTTTTGTGCAGCGCTTCTGAGAATAATAAATAGGTGTTAAGTCGGATGCTATTTATTGTACTTCTATGCCGCAGCGCTCGTAATGATATTATTTACGCTTACATCTAAACTCTGGTAGGCTTTATATAATGATTATCTTTCCTTTATGCCTAGCCTAGTCATTACATTGGCTTAATAAATACTAGCGTACCGGTCTGACTTCTTTGAAATTCTTTAATTTTCTCTACTATAATATGCAAGTAATTTCACACATATACACATACAAACCCGTGGGAGAGCCACGCTTCGGCATGAATGGGCCGGCTTGACCGGAGTGATACCTTCACAGTGATAGGCTTCACAGAAAACCGGTGTAATATAGTGCTTGCGCTGTGTTTCACCAAGTGAGTAAGGATACCGGAGGCCTATACCCCAACCCCTTCCCCTATCTCCCCATCCATCCCCCAAAGGCCGGCAACGCACTTGTGACGCCTCTGGTGTTGCAGATGTCCATGGGCAGCGGTAATCGCTTACCATCAGGCGATACGTCTGCTCGTTTGCTCGCCTATTCCATTAAAAAAAACCTTTCTCTTGAATTACTATATATACTGCTAAAACTACATTGAAATTCATTGAGTGGTTTAAAAGATCTAAGCGAACAGACAGCGACTTCGTTTTATACTATGCAAAGATAAGCGTTTTAAGTTTTAATTTATATTCAACACCATACACTTCTCTTCAATTAGCATAGCCTTTGTCATTCATTGGGTGACATTACTAGATCAAAAAAACTATTGTTTGAAAATATCACAATTTTAAATTATTTTATAATTTCGACATACTCGATGACTTTTTGACATAGACTCTAAGAATATTTATAATAGTACTGTCATACTGTGACACTGTATGAAAATCTAGTCAAAGTAGGTCTTGAATGTATGGGCTGTGATCATTTGTTGTTTACGTAGATTAACTTATAGCAGGTATATATATAAAAATCTATAGCTATGTATGACACACTCTGATTACCATAAATAAGGTCCTGCCAAATTCAAGATTAAACATCTCAATGTATCAAGTTCTAAAACAAACAATATATATATCTTATATATAAAATTCTCGTGTAACAATGTTAGTTACCATACTCCTCTGAAACAACTGGACCGATTTTTATGAAATTTGGTGTGCATATCGGGTAGGTCTGAGAATCGACCAACATCTATTTTTTATACCCCATTTTATTTTATGGCAATACAACGTTTGCAGGATCAGCTAGTAATTACTACAAAAGTCTTATATAAATAATAAAGATGTTTAATATTGTACAAGTTTTGTTGTTATTTACATAAGTAGGTTTGAATAAACAAAATTTACCAACGAAGTACCACTGTTTTAATACACAAATCTTATCTTTGTTAAATAAAATTTTCTTTATGACTTCCGAAAGTAGTATTTTAACCAAGACGATTTTATCGTTCCGCCTATGGTTTTAATTTCTATGGTTATCTAAATTATGCTTTGAATTACTTCTTGAAAGAACATTAACATTTGTTTTATCAAATAAATCAAGTTAAGACAAAATGAATAATAATATTTACGATGACATGTCAGTGTTTATTAAAAATATCAACCACTTGAGAATGATAGAAAGATCACCATCATCGTCAGGTCATCGACATGCGTCCAGGACGCCATCTTGCGTAAATCGTTACTCCACCTGGAATGCAGATCGTTCACTACGTTTGCTCAGGCTCGTTCTCCAATCAAGAACATGTTTACTGCAACGGTTAATTGGTTATTGTATAAAATTACTTCAGTGCAGTAGGTAAACAAGTAAAATTATTTAAAAGAAAATAAACCCGACTGCGTCAATATCTGCCTAGTAATATCTTTATTAAATGCAGGTTTTTTTTAAATATATTTATTCATTTTGTTTATTTTTTATTTTGATGTACCCAGTATCACTCTCACGACTAAGACGAATCTATGGACATCACTCACATAAAAATACGACAAGCCGTTTAGGCTCTAGGGCCTGCCAAAGAAATACACATACATACTTACATATTACCTCCTTCTTTCGCAGTCGGGCAAAAAGTAAAATTGACCTTAACACTTAAGTTGGTACTTACGTAGATATTTCAAAATGATATACTCCTTACTTTAGGCGTTTTTTAGTAAAGCTATTACATTTGTAATAATATTTTTATGGGTGGGTTTAATTCATGAACGTTAATACGAGTATTAGTACTTATTACAACGTTGTGGAAGTACACTTTTATTTGGATTATTTTATGATTTACTAACTTTTGCCCGCGGCTCTGCCAACGTATACGTCGGTTATTGCGGTCAAGAGTACCCCATGTATGTTCTTCCTCAAGAATCAAAGTGAAATGCCAAATTTCACTGAAATCAGTACGGCAGTTTATACGTGAAAGCGCAACAGACTGAGTTAGTTTCGAATTTTAAATATTAGCCTAGAATAGACGTTTTAACTAATTTAAAGATTATTGATAATGTAATGGTATAAACTCGGAATGGTAATGTGGTCTCATTACCTCCACTTCTTCACCTTTTCCTTCAACTCACCTACACGTGCTATAGTGACAGAATTCAAAAAGTATATTTATGAGAACCAACTCCTCCCTCCATCTCGCAAAGGCCGGCAACGCACTTGTGACGCCGCTGGTGTTGCGGGTGTCCATGGGCGGCGGTAATCGCTTACCATCAGGCGATACGTCTGCTCGTTTGCCCGCCATTCCATAAAAGAAATAAAATAAATTAATTTATGCCTTCATCATATTTTTTTTTCATCAAGAGATGCGGTGTTACATAAGAGGTTCTCTATTATCAATAATTTCTTGAGTAGTTGAACACCACTAATTGTATTATGGATACATGTAAAATGTGCTATGGGTGTTAATGATCCATATTCTTTATAATTCAAAGTACACCAGACCCCTTTTTAAAAATATATCTACTTCTATGATACAAAAGCAAATTTATTAGAGCACCCTCGCTGCCTCATTTTAAAATCATTTAAAAAAATGTGTAAAGCGTAATGAACTTTTATTATTTTATAAATAAAAAACATGCTTCGTAGCATAACTTCTTTAATATATTATTATCACTTTATGACAAAAATCATCAAATATAGACCTAAAATGTATTTTATTTACTCACTGCAAATTAAACCTTCCTGCGATATTCATACAAAGAATTAAGAATGTATTGATTCCTACAGCTTAGACTGAGCTCGGAGGTTTATAACGAGCACTACAGAAGAAGTTCTTTTAATTTATTTCATATTTAATATAGCCCGTAATGCCGAAGAAAATGTATTTTACAGATAAAATTCTTTACAGCGTCATTAATTTTCATCTACAAACATTTTATCGCTTATTTCATGTTTAATTCAAAAAGTACTTATCTAATTATCGATTTGATTGTATTTTTGGGTAATAAAGATTCGATAAATTACGACGAATGTCGTCTATTGGATATAAAAAGGTCAACTAAAGTGTCATAGATCGTCGCCGGGACCCACAGTTCTGCGGCGCCGCCCACTAATACGTTTTTACAATCGTCCAGTGGTAATAAAACAAGGATGGGGCTCGGATTAAGCTCGTTTATCATTCGTTTTGATGGCCCTTTTTGCTGTAATCATTCATTTTTCTTCCGTCGTTTTCTGCTTCCTTTGCGTTTAAATGCCTTTTGTTGGTCGCAAACTCTTTTTATCAAATTAACTTACCTTAAGTTTTTCGACCCCTAATTTATTGGACTCGTAACCTTTAGCCAAGAACACGGGGTGCTAGCGTCACTCATTTTAGTTACTTAAGAAATAGAGTCGCGTGCTTGAAGGATCGTAATTTTTTCATGTCGTAGCTGTAAAATCAATTAGCCGGCTAGAGGCGACTTGAAAGCTTCAATAAAACTATTTTCTGTAGTAAAGTTGCTAGAGGTTCTCGTAAAGAATGCAAAAGTTAGGATTTGTAATAAATTCATCAGAATAATTGCGAAAGTAGTAATTTTAAGTTTTATAGCGTGTTGGTCATCATGCAATTTTAATTACTTAATTTTCATGTGTTCAGTTGGACCATGTATATTTGTGATGGTGGCTGTTTACATAGCTTTACATTTGTTCGCATTGTAATTAATTTTGAATTACACAGAGAATTGCGAGTTATATGTGAAAGTCTGAATTCGGTAAACTATTATGTAATACACTTACATACCTACTAGGTACTCAATTTATATGATTAATTTAGACGTTAGTATTGATGTTTAACTTTACCTTACCTTTAATAATTGTGGATTCGATCAATCGCTTACACTTTGTTCTATTTCATAACACATCATTAAATGTTATTCATTAATTTTACCACCCACTTTTAGATAATTGTCTTTTGCAATTAACCATTCCAGTACCTAAAACACCAAGGTTTTTTTTTACAAATTGCTTTAACAATAGGATTTCTTATACAAGTTTGTTAGTCAGAAGTTTTCAGTCTACTAACTCACATTCTAAGAAGGATTTATTTACCATTTTATTTCGTAATTAAAAAAGATAGCATTTATTCTAAGAAATAATCCTGATTATAGCTGACTGTATGAATTCCTTTTAAACACCTATACGAGTATAAAAACAAGAGCTCATTAAGGCTGCAAGGTTTCTTATAAAATCATTATTAGACGAGGGAGCGAGTATGAGTGCTCTAATGAATTTGAACTTTATGCCAGAAAAATATGAAGCTTTTTATAAAGGTTGAAATTAAGCCTGAATGTATTATTACGAGTATTATGTGACCAAATGTAAAGTATTGTATAATGCTATAGCAATTCTTGTGCTACTAACGTTTTAGTAATCGATATCTATACTACTTATAATAAAAATGTATCAGGTCCAATTCTGTACATTAAAGATATTTGGAAAATTTATTTGAAGGGCTCTCTATATCCGATACTGAATCCAAAACTGTATTTTTTTTCATTATTGTCTGTCTATCTGTCCGTCTGTCTGTCTGTCTGTCTGTATCTTGGCCGCGCATCACGCCGAAACTTCTGAACGGATTAAAATGAAACTTGGCATGATTTGAGTTCATACTACGAGGTAGGACATAGGATACTTTTTATCCCGAAATTCAGCACAGCTTCCTGTAGAGAGGGGATGAAAGTCAAAATGTGTACTTAGTTGTAATTCAATAACACTTAGTCCGATTTCATTCATTCTTTTTTTGCAAAGAAAAAAATAAAAGATAACGGGAAAAGTTTTTTTCTTTTGTCCGCGATTGTACACTGTGGGAAGCTGAGACAGATATGTGAATATGGCGGTACGAAGTTCGCCGGGTCAGCTATATATATATATATATATACTTATAATAAAAATGTAACAGGTCCAATTCTGTACATATATATACTTACTTATAATAAAAATGTAACAGGTCCAATTCTGTACATTTAAGATATTTTGAAAATTTTTTTTGGAGGGCTCTCTATTGTCGATACTGAAGCCAAAACTGTATTTTTTTTTTCATTTTTGTCTATCTGTCAGTCTGTCTGTCTGTCTGTATCTTGGCCGCGCATCACGCTGAAACTACTGACTGGATTCAAATGAAACTTGACATGATTTGAGTTCATACTACGAGGTAGGACATAGGATACTTTTTATCCCGAAATTCAGCACGGTTTCCTGGAGAGAGGGGATGAAAGTCAAAATATGTACTTAGTTGTAATTCAATAACACATTCATTATTTTTTGCTAGAAAGAAAAAAAAAAGATAACGGGAAAAGTCTTTTTTTTGTCCGCGACTGTACACTGCCCGTGGGAAGCTGAGACAGATATGTAAATATGGCGGTACGGAGTTCGCCGGGTCAGCTAGTTAATAATAAAAATTCGATGGTAATTCTGTCTATCTGTCAAGCTTTCATGGCTAAATCGCTGCACCGATTTGAATGAAATTCATCGTGGTGATACTTTGAGTCTTGACGAAGGACACAGGCTATTCTTTGCTGTGATAACCGACATACATGCGGCCGGAGCCAAGGGCAAAATCTTTTACTGAAAATAATCTATACTAATAAATAAAACTGAAGAGTTTGTTTGTTTGAACGCGCTAATCTCAGGAACTACTGGTCCGATTTAAAAAAATCTTTCAGCTCAAATTCTAGATAGCCCATTTATCGAGGAAGGCTATAGGCTATATATCATTACGCTAAGACCAATAGGAGCGGCGCATCAATGAAGAATGACTGCACGGTTGGCCTAGTGGTTTAGGCGGTCGCCACGCCGCTTGCCAATTCGCCAAGTGTTGTGGGTTCAAATCCTACACGGGACAACACTTTGTGTGATCCACAAATTGTTGTTCTGAGTTTGGGTGTTAATTGTGTCCGTTTCATGTATGTCTGTAAAGTCCCCCGCGACACAGGATGTTTATTCATAATGCGGGAGTTGTCTTTTAAAATAAAAAAAATTAAAAATAAAATGAATGTTACAAAAACGAGGGAAAATTATTACGCTACGGGCAATACGAGACGTAAACGACGATGCGTGGGTCAACTAGTTATTAATAAATGTAATAGTAAATTACATCTATATGTATAAGGACATTACTAGATATAAATGCGTTATGTTTTTTTTTACCCGACTGCGAAAGAAGGAGGTTTATGTTGTATGTATGTATGTATATTTCTTTGACAAGCCCTGGAGCCTAAACGGCTTGTCGTATTTTTATGAGAGTGGTATCACTAGATTCGTCTTAGTCGTGAAATTGACACTGGGTACATCAAAATAAAAAAAAACTTTTTTTTTTTTATTTGTTTTATTTATAATTTTCTTTTCAGTTCTTTCTATCTTTTCAGTTCTTCAATGAACTTAATAATGATGACAGATATTGACGCAGTCGGGTTTTTTTTTAATAATTTGTAACATGTTAGTACTAAGGTCTCCATATTAAAAAATAATCACCATTCGATGTTAACTAAAATATATGAAGTATTTTGGAAAATCTGTTAGAAAGTTTCAAAGTTCATCGTGATCAACAACGTAACACGAGAATTATCTAGGTATATATTATTACATAAAGCAAAACCTTTGTACCCTTTTTTTCGAAAATTATGTGAACAGAGAGGTATGCATTTTAACATATTTAAAGTATATATGGAAGAGAAATGCAGAAAGCTAAAAAAATCTGATAAATTAATTTTGGTCTCTGCGCGACTGCGAAAATATACATTAAGACAAAGGTTCTTTCATTATTTACATTGTCCCTGAAATAAAAAAAATACATAATTTAAAATACACCAAACGCATTTATAATCAGGAGGCATCGAAATTACGTTCCATTGAAATCATGCAAAATATATTGCGATAAATGTTTGATCCAGAATGAGCGTATGTTATTGAGTTTAAATATGCATTTCTACATTATATTGTTTTAAACTTTCATGGTCAGAAACATTAAAATAGAAATCTACGGGATTGCTACCATGTACCTTTTTGTTTGTGAGTATCCGATATTTTGGCGCTGTTACTCCGTGATCATGGCGCTTGCAACAGCGCCGCAATATCGGATACTCACAAACAAAAAGGTACAAGGTAGCAATCCCGTAGATTTATATTTTAATGTATTTCTACATATTTTAATGTAAATATTGAGTTATGTATAAAACGGCAACCCGTCCTGTTGTCGAAAACAGAGATAAAAATTTTAGAAACGACTTTTTGTAAAACTTACAACTATCTATTGATATTGATTCGATTTAGATAGTGTGTGAGTTTATAAAACTAAACAAAAATAGTCTCATCCAGCTAAATAAACTCACTTCGTCGCAAATCATTTTTATTACCGTATTTCTATAAGGCCGGGCGCCCACCGAAATGGTCTTCGACGAGACGGTCCGCGACAAGACGGTTTTCGACTGTTGTCTTGTGCTGACGCACACCGCATGAGACCGAACAAACGGTCGAAGAGGGAGAAGTGACGATTTGATTCTGGGAATATTATTTCTTTAAAGAGAGTTTGTTTACTTTTTTTTATTTATTTATTTTAACTTCGTCGGAGACTGTCTGTCTGAAACGGCCTTGGTGTGCGACGGTCCCACCTAACACAACGCTTTTTACGGCAACCTAGTCAAGCCTCGACAAACTGTCTCGTCGGAGACAGTTTGTCGACTCCGGAGTGCGCCCACACTAACACTACTCTTATGTGTGGTAAAATTAGTTACCGAGGCGGTAAGTCAGATCAGATTCAGATTTTAAAAAGACAATTCCCGCACTAGGAATAAACCCTGTGTCGCGGGGGACTTTACAAACATACATGAAACGGACACAAAGAACACCCAGACTCAGAACAACAAATTGTGGACTTACTCCTAAGTTAAAGTACTTATACCTCGATAGATTCAATAGATTTTTTTGCTGTGTTCAGTTTCTAGTTGCCCTGTCTTATTTTATTTTCACTTGCTTGCTACTATTGATACACCAATAGTTGGGACACTATGACGTCAATGACTTCTTACCCGGTGTATAAGTAGTGTCGTTGGGTTTTTTTCCCCTTTTGCACTACTAACCAGTAGTGAAAGGTAAATAAGTAACTGTCATATAATATCTTCCTGACCCATCGCACCATGTATTTACGGTAACATTAGTGCCATGGGAAATATTCTTCCTTTCTACACTACAAACTTTACCTTTATTTTTGCAATGAGTTTTAATTGCAAGTAACGTCAAGAAGTACATAATATTTTTACAACTCATAACTCATTCTTAAGCTGAAGTTACGAACTACTGCACTACACTACTTGAGTTGTAGATGAGAATAAAATAGACTGTTATTTCTAGAAAATTATTGTTGAATAGTATTTGTGTGATATTTAAAATGTAGATTAAATTATTATTATATTACTATCTAAAGTTAGTATTAGTAAACTCAAGTAGTGTAGAGCACTACTTGAGTCGTAGATGAGAATAAAATAAACTGTTATTTCTAGAAAATTATTGTTGAATAGTATTTGTGTGATATTTAAAATGTAGATTAAATTATTATTGTATTACATATTATATTACTATCTAAAGTCAGTATTAAGTAAGGTTCAATTCCACAAGATATTATCTGAGCCATATACGTTCATAACCGGATACGTTGACGCTATTTACAAACTAATACCTACATTCTAGTTTCACCCACGATTTATACAACTCGTCATGACTGTCTATCCAGTCACTGTTGTTTAAGTTTCTATTTTCAATATCAAACTTAAATCCAATATTACTACAAAATAAACTTGGTTATTCAACTATATTTACAACAGCGTCTAACCTGTCCAGCCAAACTAAACGTCCATTTACATTACGTCAAGTTTCAAAGTTAAGTAAACCTTTTGGCAGTATAAAGTAAACAAAGAAAACCCGTAGTGTCACGGTCCTCGAGCTCTCTAAATCAATTAGAGGCAAGACGGTGCGTCCCTAGCGGTTTAATAAGAAGTTACGACGACACTGCGTCCACCCATAAAATGCTGACCACTGAAACCTAACAATGGACGCCCAGATAATGGAAAATTGTCTAAAGGGATATTTTTTATTATAACCACAGTATATCCACTCTAGTTTGTTACGAGAATTTGTGGTGATTTTGCTCCTATTGTCCTTTATCGTAGACAATATTTTACTTTTAGAGTTCTGACAGTTAGATTTATTTCACCGCAGTTCTTCTTTAACTTGAAATTATTAAAATAGGTTTTAATTTTGCACCGCTTAAAGTATAATATTAAGCTAATAATCTCTTTGTGTTTCACACAGATTCAAGTTTAATGAAAAAGATACAATACACAACAATAGGACAACACACTCTTACCGTCTTCAGATTGAACTGTTTCATCACAGGCCACTCGGCACCTAATAAAATTAAAACAGTAATATTGTAAGTTTATTCCACTTAAACGAGTAATTTTGGCAATTTTTTATTCTCATTTACAGATTAGTAAACAACGTAATACTTTGACGTACATACATAGTTTTTTTCATCAACAACCCATAATGTCCCACTGCTGGGCTCGAGTCTCTTCTCAAGAGAGGGTTTAGACCTGGCCGAGTGCGGGTTGGGGACTGACAAGACAACGCTGTGGCTACGTAATCTTCCCGTTGGAGGTTTTCAAGCCGCACAAAGGCATCCAACTAAGCTTCACGACTGTTATCCTGTGATAACACGGGACCCACTGCTTAACGTGACCTCCGAATCACGGAGAGACTCATGGTGTCATGCCACCAGTGGTCACCCATCCAGGTAGTGACCACACCATCGTTGTTTACCCTCGGTGATTGTTTCTAATCACCGAGCGCCTCACTGGTCTAAGAGCGCCCATAGTTTCTTTATTCTTCGGTAAACCTAAGAATCAAACTTAGGAATAAAACAATAATTCTTTCACTACAAAGAATGTAAAGTACAATTAAAGTACAATTTGCACAAAGTCATAATTAACGATTACCGCTTTTATGTATTATGGTAGGTGCAAAAATAAAAAAATAATATATACTTAATCATAAATACAAATCCAAAATATATGTACATTTATTTATATATATAAACACACATGAATAGCTAATAATAATGACCTGATAGAATTATGTAATGCAATGATGATATTTTGGACGGGTATTGGTCGAATAACCTTCTGGGTTAGGATTAATGATTAGCGATTAGGATTACAATGAATTAATATTATAATGAAGACCAAAATACTCAACCGTTTACCAGAGTCACCGCGTTGTGATTGTTCTGCTAACTCATTGTGAGGATCACATATTCTCTCCATGCGTGAGAACTGTTTGTTGACATCCTGATTTCAACAAGGAGAGCATTCCACAAAAAATCTGATTTAAACATAGAAGCGGAACTGATGTAGTCGGAGGTTTGGGACTTAAGAGAATTTGATTACTTTTTATACGAAGATTCCTATTCTGATTTGAGTATTTTCAGTTAATAGAACAGCTTTTTATGAAATCTGTTTTTATGACACTTTTCATTGGTTGGGTTAATTGAAAACTAACTCTTTAATATCTGTATATATAACTACAAGTCATACTGATGTCTTCACTTCAGGAAATTAATTAATATCAGGATATAGTATCATGCTTTGAGAGACACCTGCAAAACATCACTTACTCGAAGAAAAATCATCAATAAGAACACACTGATGATATTTCTAAAGAATGATATATAAATATATATATATTAAAGAGTGACAATGTCATAGGGCGAAACCGGTCAGGATTAAAGTTAATTAAAATAGTGAAATAAGTACAAGTGAGTTTAATTCTAGAATGTTCAATCAAGTGCCGACAATTGACAGTATAAATTACCATGAGTGTGAGGCGCTCATAGCCCAGTTGCACTCGGTGCTTAGAAACAATCACCGAGGGTAAGCAACGATGATCGAGGAAGCAGTCGGTCCCGGTTGTTATCGTAGGATAACAATCGTGAAGCTTGTTGGAGGCCTTTGGGCGGCTTGAAAAACATCCGACGGCAAGATTACGTAGCCACAACGTTGTCTTGCCAGTACCCGCATTCGGTCAGCGGTCAACGTATGGCCTTAACCCTCTCCCGAGAGGAGACTCGAGCCCAGAAGTGGGAAATTATGGGTTGTTGATGATGAATTTCTACTAAACTCAAAGTAACAACGAGTAGTAGTATCACATAATTTACTGATATTTTATTTTTTATCATTTAATATTGTTATTGTTTTTTTAATTATGGTTATTTACTGACTACGTGAAACTTTAATGATTATGTTCAAGCAGTTATTTTCTAAGTCGCTATTTAGCTATCAACAGTTTTAGCCCATTAATAGCATTTATGTGCAATAATGCAAGATTTAATTAAGAGGATATTAAACAAATAGTATATTTGTCAACCAAAAATAATCGTAAACACATCCACATCTCTGTGACTGCGAATGTAATAAAAATTTCTTTAATTTTGTATTGCTTCTTAAAGTGCCAGTGTAGTTAATTTGTTTCATAAATAACGTAATTGTCTCATAATTGTTAATGTGTTGAAAATAAATATTCTATTGTAATCAATTGCTGTTCGTGTCTCGCTAAAACTCGAGAACGGGTGGGACGATTTAGCTGATTTTGGTTTGAAATGTTTGTCGTAGTCCAGGGAAGGCTTAAACGGTGAAAAATTAAAAATAACTTTAAAATCCAAATATCGCGTGTACGGAGTAGCGGGCACAGCTAATAGAATTATAAAATTTTAATTTTAAAAAATTAGGTACTAGTTACTTAATACGTACATATATTTTAATTTACTGGGCCGAACTGAACGCAGAATAAATAATACTGCTCATAGTTTCATTCAGTCTGAGTAGGAAATAAACCCACGTCCTACTCGTCCACTTCGATTATCGTAACTTTCGAAACATTTAATGCCATATAATTACATTTAGTAGTGATCAACAATTTACTGGAATATTTACCCAAGTACCACTTATTATCAAAATCGACAAATTGAATGATCGAAATCGTAATTTGATATTACGATTTCCGTTTGTGTTTTGATTTTGTTGTTTAAATAATAAGGAATTTCATTTGCACGTATTTGCTACTGGTAGCTGTAAAAGAATGCCAGGACGATCCTGGCAATACTGTGAAATGAAAATTAAAATCCCCGAGAAGTGTCGATCCGTAATTTACCCATTTCTTCATAAACGAGTTGCATCTTGAATATTTTGGTTCCTTGTTCTATATTTTCTTCTAATAACTATATCTTACATAATAACATCGTTTGATGAATGTTTAAGCTTTGGAAGAGTATCTGTAAACTCTTACGTTTATATTTTTTAATATAATATGTCATCAGGAATGTAGAGACTTTTGGTCAGGATTTGTTCATGTCACTGAAATAAAAATAATTTACGTTGTATGTATCAAAGTAACACAGAAATAAATTATCTGGTTTGAACTAAAATAAGACTTGCTAATATCTTTCCTAATTTTATTTAGGGTCAGTGCTATCTCTGACTGCAAAAGGTTTTGTTTGGTTTCTTTTAAGGCTCGGATAAAACCTTTCTTGACCGCCTTTTTAGACGGGACAAAGAAAGATGTTAATTTGGGATAAAGAAACAGATTGAATTACGATTAGTGATACCAGAAACTGCAGCAGTTCAAATAGATCATGCGTTCGTACCTGTATGTCCGCTCTATGACCTTAGAGAAATTTACTATTAAAAAATAAGTTATAGTTTAAACAAACATAAAAAAACACGTTTTAATAGCAATCGAACTAAAAAGTAAAAAATAATTTTAATGTAAAAAGCGTGGGGCGACATTATTGAAATATTTTCAGAACTTTTACATTAAAATTATTTTTTTCTTTTTATTCTATTTTTTAAACTATTTTTTTAGTTTTTTATTCAAATTATTGTATTGTCATCGGCCCTTGATCCCCCCCCAAATTTTCAAGTTAATCAGACTCCTAGAAGTAGGTGAAAAGGAAGTTAAAAGATTCCGTTACACACATACATACAGGTCAAGCTAATAAAAATGTGTTAAAATACGGTTTACATCAAAAATATTAAATTAGCAGCTGCTAACACGTAACCCTGTATACACTCATACACATTGGCACACTCACAAGCTCTCCAGTTATGTTTATCAAGTAGAGTACTCCATAAGCCCTATTTACTTGTATACAGTACAAGTAAATAGGTATTTTTGCGTGAGTCGTCGACTACGAGTGTTGAACTGTTTGCGAACAAACTTCCATCGTAATGAAAAGTAAATTCCTCCCGTCGTCGTTCACGAAGACATCAATAAAACTATTTCTCTTGACTCTTCTGAGGCTTTACTTTTGAAAAATATTTACTTATACCACTAGTGCGGTCTCGACTTTTTGATCGTCTAACTAGCGGCTCGACGGCTACGTCGTCGCTGTATTTTTCGATATTCATCCAATTTATTGGACTTCTTTACCGACCGTGAACATTTCACCCGATTACTGGCTTCTATAAAAGTATTTTCTTGTTTCATTTTGCTTTTTTAAATCAGATTTTTGTTTTATTGATAAACTATGTTTCATGGTTAGCTGAGAATAGTGTATTCTTATTATACTCTGTAGTTGTCCTACCTAAAATACCTATAAAACTTCATTGAGTTTACAAGGGAGGCAACGGTGATATAATTTTATAATTATGTGTGGGATATTAGTATATCTATATAATAACCTTTCGTTTTTTCAAAGATATCCAAAGTAGCATATCTGTAGGTGAGGTAGGGGTTAAAAATAATTTCTTATAATCAATATAGAGAGTTCCATAAATATCTTGACAAATTCCTAAAATATTCATTGAGTACCCTCAGATATTCAAAGAATGGAGACAGTAAAAATACCTATGATAGAAGTAAAACCAGTTAATTATATGTGTAGAACTGTATTAAGGATAGTCCATGACTTATTTTTATAATATTTACAGTTTAGACTACGAATAATTTTTAAACCACGTCAGTTCTCATTATCACAATTTTGTTTTTTTTTGGTGTATGTTACTCGTAAATGGCTGATGTGATTAATAAATTATTTTTATTTCAAAAGATAAATCTCAGTTTCTCATTGTGATCAGGTCAAGACCCGGTGATGAATCTTAACTATTAGCGTCTCGCATTGTTCGTTTGCCTGGAAGCATCAAGTAACAAGCTCTTCACCTCATGATAAGCAATAACTAAGGTTTTACTAGTTGTTGCCCGCGTCTCCGTCCGCGTGTATGACGGTTATCGCGGCAAATAGTAGCCTATGTGTTATTCTGATGTATAAGCTATATTACTGTAAAGTTTCATCCAAATCCGTTCGTAACAAACATCCATCCATCCATCCATCCATACTTATAAACTTTCGCGTTTATAATATTATAGTATAGATTATTTTGTACTGGAAATATCAGCGAACATTGACTATAGCCACTGTTCGCTGATTTTATAAACTAAGTTTAGTTTCACGCGGCTCAAAAATGTAATTAATACACCACATATTTTGCCGGTAGCATTATGTTATCTGACGACCAATCATTGTCACGAACAATAATGCTACCTACTTTAGCATCATATTCTTGATTAAATGTTTACGATCTTAGTGAGCGTACGTCGACGCTTAATAAGGTTATTTCCTTCCTGAAGCCTCACAAGTAACGGGTATGGAGTGAGCTCCTTGTGGCTGTACCAAAGGTGTAGATAATATTATAAAACGTTAAGCCTGTTAAGTATAAAAAGTGTATGTTGTAGACAAACTATTACGTTGTGAAGTCGAGGTTTATAGAAGAAATATATTAACACCAGTTATTAGGTTTAGACAATCTAACATGCTTTAATTGACATTTGAATGTTTGTAGATAAGTCATTTAGGTGGTTATGCTCCGCATGCTCTCATTTAGCGCATGTGCGACGCGACTAGGTCAGGGACACCAAATGTTTTTGTAGTGAAAACTTCTATAAGCAGATTTGGATGGGAATTACCGCCAGCATTCATGGCGGCAATGCTAGTAGGGATGAGAGCCACGGTCTCCTGTGGGGACATTATGCTCTAGAAGAAGTCAGCAGAGCGTGATCGGGAAAGGGCCGATCCTAGCCGAAGGGGACGCGGTAGAGGTCACTATTTTTTTTTTTTTATGTATGGCCCGCCATAATCCATCTACTCTGCCTGATGGAAAGCATAAGCAGAATCCAAGAGTGGTGGTCACCATATTCATTGCGGATGCAGACAATGCAACAATGCAGCATGGTGACCAACACCATGGCGGCCTAGTGATGCTTCTGCATCTTTTAGTCTAGTCAACAAGTATGGAACTTGTTGACTAGACTATTTGGGCCTCCGGTCTCGCACTCACCAACGAAACACGACAGCACGAACGAATAGTTCCCCAATTGTCACCTAAGGGTCGCTGCGGCTACATATAACTCACTAACACCGCACGTGCTCCCTTCCCATTATGATCCCGGGACCTTTAAGCAAGTCAATTATAGGTACTAGACAACTGATATGAATACATAAATACTTTTTTTTGTAAATAAGTACATATTTGCAGACCATACAAAGTTTTAATTTGACCCAGACTTGAACTCGAGACCTCATGCACAGCAGTGGCATACGCTACCACTGTGCCACCGAGGCAGTCAATTCTTGTAAGTCGTCATCAGTCGTCGACAAAAATAACAACCGTTTATTTATAGTTTTTACTTTTGTCTGCAGTGATACATATTATGTGTGTTGGATTTGTAAGCAAGCTGTCCTAAAACTAAATATCGTCCATACAAACATAGTATGTATAGTTCAATACACGGTGTGCCTTTGTGTGCCAATGTATTCGAATTGTCAAATTTTGTCGCATTCATTTCAGTGACATCTCCCAATTACGTTTTGAGCCAGGTTTGGTTTGCAGTATAGCACTAACATAAATTTGTAGTGTAGTCTTATAATGATCAGTCAAACAATGCCTTTGATGACCAGCGGTACGTATACATATTCATATTTGATGCAGTTATAAATAAATACTGGTAATATAATATTTGTGTTTATTTATTGCTCAGTTTAATAAGTATGAAGCAATATTGACAGATGTCCAAAATATTTATTATTATTAATATCAATTTAAGGATACAAGAAAATTTGTTAATAATTCCTTCTCTGTTATAATATTGTTAAAATGAGTATTTTTGAAAAGAGTTACAAATGTTTATCATATAAGTATTTATAAACACTAATCTACACCGGGCCGCTAGTATATATATCAAAATAAATCGCCGAAATATATGTACGCGCATGCGCATAACTTTCGATCGGCTGCACCAAATTAAATAATTATTTTTTTATGTGTTTGATATTGCTTGGACAAGGTTGTTTGGATAACGGAAAAAGTCTTTTTTTTGTCCGCGACGTGTAGCTGAGACAGATATGTAAATATGGCGGTAGGAAGTTCGCCGGGTCAGCTAGTATCGTATATTTATAAACGAACAAAGCTTAAATGTATCTTTATGTTTAACCTTTTCGTTCCCGTGAATGTTTGTTACAATTATGAGGGTTACAAAACCAATTGGATAATCCCGAAATCCTTAGCAAACAAATCTAACTGTTTCCTTTGCAATATTATGTACGTAATCAAGCAAATAAGTTAGAAATTTAACGGACTGGAACTTTAAAATAATAATTATTTCTATACTAGTGATTGCCCGCAGCTCCGCCCGCGTATTTTTTTTTTTTTGTTATTTTTTTTTTTTTTGTGAAAAAACATTTATTGGACACACACATTTTACAAATGTGTGTGTCCAATAAATGTTTTTTCTTTCTTTCTTTCTTTTAAATGTCGGTTATCGCGGCAAATAGTAGCCTATGTGTTATTCTGATGTATAAGCTATATTATTGTAAAGTTTGTTCCAAATCCGTTCAGTAGTTTTTGCGTGAAAGAGTAACAAACATCCATCCATCCATACTTACAAACTATCGCGTTTATAATATTAGTATAGATATAGATTGAACGGCTTTTAGCCCAAACATTTGCCTCGATATCTTTGTCCACTCATTGGGACACAGACATATTATTATGTAGGTAGGTACTATTCACTTGTTTTCTAAGTATTTAGAGGTGTTGGACCCTTCATGCCGATTGCCACAAATCAGGACTGTTCAATGAACAACGGGTTTACATTCCCTTTAGTCCGGTCAATTTAGACATCCAAGGTTACAAAAATTCATACTTGGTTGAAAATTGGTAGGATTGTTCAAAACACTATAATAAATGAAATGTGAAAAATCCTCATCGATCTGACACCTGGAAAAAAAATACTCTGGGTCAAAGGTCACAAAATCGGTTTTTTTTTGTGATTTTCAGCAAAACGGTAAGTTTTATCATAAAGTTAGCCTAGAAAAAATATGTAAATGTAGATCTCTATTATCAGATTATATCAGATTATCTATAAAAATGTTGAAAACCATTTTTCCTAAAATCCACCGTTGTTGAGATATAACGATTACAACGAACGAACAGTTGAAAGAGTTGTAATCGTCATAGTCGTAATATGCACACGTTACCACGCCACCTTTGAGGTAGTGTACTTAGAGCGTTTTTTTAATGTGGTTTCCCCGGTAGGCTTATTCCACTGATCTGTTGTGATTCTGTTTATTTTGAAACTATTAAATAACTAGTTGTTGCCCACAGCTCCGCCGGCGTATATGTCGGTTATTGCTGCAAATAGTAGCCTATGTGTTATTCTGATGTATAAGCTATAATTCTGTAAAGTTTCATCCAAATCCGTTCAGTAGTTTTTGCGTGAAAGGGTAACAAACATCCATCCATCCATCCATACTTACAAACTTTCGCGTTTATAATATGTATTAGTATAGATAGTATAGATTAAAGATATTGGCAAGGGTTGAAAATTATAAAAGGAGTGTAAATGTGTGTAAACTGCATTTCTGTCTCGGCTAATTTTATGATAAAACTTAACGTTTTGCTGAAAATCGCGAAAAACCCGTTTTTGTGACCTTTGGCCCTGAGTAATTTTTTTCCAGGTTTCGGATCGATGAGGACTTTTTACATTTCATTTATAATAGAGTTTTGAACAATCCTACCAATTTTCAGCCAAGTGTGAATTTTTGTAACCTCACCCCTATTTCTTGGTCTAATTTGACCGGACTACTTTGTAATTGGTCACTTTTCTATCGACAATTACTCAAACAATACTCTCTTAATATTTTTTGTTTTTAATGATTAGTTCGAGTGTAATAGAATTTATAGAGAAGAGTATTGAATTTGAAGATGACATTGTTTACAACTATAAATTCTTCTCAGATTTTCACCTTGATACGTTCTGATAATCTCTGTTTGAGATAAAATTGATACACCATGAAATTAAGAACTACACAATATTACTTTATAGACTTTTGCCTTCAGTTTCTTGGGTGTATAGAAAAATGAAATGTGATTTTCATCATGACATGTTATAGACGCAGGTGTAGGCATTATATTGAGTTGGGCTGTCATCGCGTCGTCCCTTATAAGGGCTCTCTCGACCCGCTTAAGTCTGTCGTCGAGTAGGTGACTATTACTTCACAACACTACTTCCCCTACATTATTATATGACACAATCATATGTGTCAAATTATGTATAGATTTCATTTTTTTACTATTCAAGACTTCGTATTCATTTTTTTATTTTATACTAACCTTCACTCGCGGCTTCGCTCGCTTTAATAAAAAGTATCCTACGTTACTTCTATTACCTCATAGAATATGTGTGCCGCTGAGCCAGTCATCCTGTGACCACGGCCAGTGTAAACTGGTCGAAACGTCAGGCAAAGCAGAGGTATGTAATACCTTTAAATAAGTGATCGCGTTAATTTCCGTAAAAATAATTATTATTATATGTGTGCAAAGTTTCATGATGATCGGTTAAGTAGTTTCCGCATGAAAGCGTAACAAATAAACTTCCTTTCACCTTTATAATATTAGTGTGTAGTGTGCTTTTGTTTATTTCTCTTTTTACACTTTTAATTATTTTTAACTAGAGAGCTGCGTCTTGTTGTTGCTTTGATAACGGATAATGTTCACTAGTTTATTGGTTTAATTTTATTCTCGTGTAAACCTACTTTTTTATTTTAAAAAAACAGCCTAAGTTACTCCTTATAGCGTCAGCTATCTGTCAGTAAACGTTACGTAAAAAATGTCCAGCAGTTTTAAAGGTTAAGACAGACAGACAAACAAAATTTTAAAAATATTATTTTTTATGTAAGTACCATATAATTATTTTCAGATGCATTTAGTGAAAATCTGTTAGTTTGTAAGAGACGCTACAATTTTTTTTATTTGTATAGATTAAAGAATTATAAGAAATTTAAAACTTTGTACTCACTGTGATTGTCTCCACTATTGGGTATAAATATTTCGTGTAGTTTAGTCTGTGTGTGTCGAACTACTGTTCATTTTAGGCTGACATTTTTGTATCTACCTAGTCTTTCTAAGCGTTAACAGTCATCGATCTGTTGCTAGAGAAGGTAGAAACAGCGATAACCGATTGTAGTTATTAAGGGCGATATTTGTAATATTATCCAGTTAGAACACTTTAGTAACCTGTTTGCCACGAATATGACTAATGAAGTATGTAATAGTCCAGGATCCCCGGAACAAATTTTACAAGTTATTACTATCAAGCAAATTTTTCGTGAGTGGCTTCATTTTGATGAGGGACCGACCTATCACCTTCCAAAAATTTTCGATTGTGGTAGCAAACAGGGCTAGCAGGGAAAAAATCTTTTGAGCGTAAGGTCGAGATAATGTACCACGCAATTTGTAGGACAATGTAGCTGTTCAATTATATAAATACTACATGGTAGTATATGTAGAAGCAGTAGATAATATAAATATACTTTGTTGAGTACCAATACATTTTTCTACAAGGTGTAACTCGGTTCAATATGTACCAAGACCTACTTTATCGCTAAAACTAATATCTTTTAGACAATTTTCTCGACACTGCCTCGTTGGTCTCGCGGTTGGCGTGTGCGACTGCTGATCATGAGGTCTCGGGTTCGATTCCCGGGTCGGACCAAATATTTGTTTCGGAGTTTGGGCGTTTTCTATGTATAATATGTATGTATTTACAAAAAAAAAAAAAAAAGTATATATGTATTTGTATCAGTTGTCTAGTACCCATAACACAAGCTCTGCTTAGCTTGGGACTAGACGGCGTTGTGTGTTAGATGTCCGAAATATTATTATTATTATTAAATATTATTTTTAGATTAACAAGGATAATAACATATTATCACAATAGCTTTTGCCTGTGGCATGGCTCACGTATAAGTTATTTTTCTATCGCTCGAGAACAGTAGGTACTACCTGTATATGTGTTTATCTCTTCTTTACCTCTGTCAGTGTGCATCATTTTGTCACTATACTTCTTTTTACGTAATATGGAACAAATTATCGGATTGGAAAATTGTCACTCATGGATATTTGCAACTGGTATAAGAGCGTCTCTTTTGTAAGTATTCTCTCAAGAATTAGGGAGTGGCGGAAGAGGAGGTTAATCTCCGGTGACCTCACTCGTTTGGTGAAAGGTGTTGAAAGAATTACCTAACATCTGTCTTGGGAGACCGTGGTCTAACTCCGGTCAAGCCTGTTTCCTGCTGAAATATGGAACTACCACGAAAACGTGTTAAGGGGCCGGCGGTCACTGAGTTCTCCATACAAATTGAATACCAAAATAATTTGTAGTTTGAACATATTTACACCACATTATGTTGATATCCAGATTTAAACAGTATCTATCCAGGCTCCTTTCCCCTTTTTATTTAAAAAAACTTACGTAAAGTAACGAAAAAGTTGAATTTAATTTTGCACATTTTTACACCGTAAATGGCATGTTTTAAGTTTGTTTTTTCTATATTATAAACAGCAATACGTATAATATTTATTATAAAAAAGCATAGCTTGTATTATCAAATTACTAATTATCGAAAAGAAAATGAAAAAACATTAAGTTTTCATTGATGATTTTTGGTAGTCTACAACACATCCATATTTATTATAAAAACCAAATAGTTAGTAGTGCTATCGCAGCAAACAGATTTCAATATACTACGCCAGGTATGGCGATACAGTGACGAGATATTTGATATATATTTTATTTTATTATATATTAGATACAGCAATATTTCGAACAAATAATAACAAATTTCAACTTGCAGTTGCGAGCGTCGGTCGCCGCGCTCTTAAGTAGTTTTGTCACATAAGAGCAAATTTTAAACATACACCTTCATTTGTATTTAAAACTAGCTGATCCGGCGAACTACGTACCGCCATATTTACATATCTGTCTCAGGTTCCCACAGGCAGTGTACAGTCGCGGACAAAAAAAAACTTTTCCCGTTTTTTTTTTCTTTCTAGCAAAAAAAGAATGAATGAAATCGGACTATGTGTTATTGAATTACAACTAAGTACATATTTTGACTTTCATCCCCTCTCTCCAGGAAACCATGCTGAATTTCGGGATAAAAAGTATCCTCGTAGCATGAACTCAAATCATGCCAAGTTTCATTTGAATCCGTTCAACAGTTTCGGCGTGATGCGTGGCCAAGATACAGACAGACAGACAGACAGACAGACAGACAGCCAGACAGGCTTCAGTATCGATAATAGAGTTTTTTTTTTAATATCTTTAATGTAAACAATTGGACCTGTTACATTTTTATTATAAGTATATAGATAATAATTATAATAAAGACTATTACAAGTTCTTGTTAGTGCCTGTGAACACGTAAAATAATAATGGCACCTTTTGTCCTGTCATAGCCCTGTCTTCCACATTGCATGAAACAACCATATTAATCGTCTGAAATAAAGCACAACGCTTCTAGTTTTAATTAATTTGTTCGTAGGAAAAGCGACTCACCCAAGAAAAGTAGAAATCTTTTCTGCTATATGCCGCTAGAAAAATAAAGGAAAATCATTTTCTAACACTGTTATCATAATGTAGACTTGTTAGTAGAATGAATGTAGTTGAATGAATAATTGTTATTTTTAAATTATTACATTAAAGACATTATCTAACTAAAGTAAATTACATGAAATATAAAGTTAAAGGTTTCAAGTATTCTATTAAACTTTATTTAGTTATAATACTACTCTTTGAATTTAGCTTTGAAGTTAATATATTTTGGTTACTTTTTTAGAACATCCTGTTCATATGCAACGTTCCACAGTACCCTTAATATAACAGTTTTTAAAAAACTCAGAACATTTACAAGATAAAGATTGCAAAAAGGAATGAGAACCAAAGTTAAAGGAACAGCTGTTAGACTGTTCAACTTTTTAAAAGCGAAAGAAGAAAAGGTTTGAAATAGACATGTTTCTCAGATATCCGTCTAAGTGATTTCTGCATAGGTTTTTACTAATATTTATTTGTGATACATTCAAGCGGAGGAAGTGGATAGATGACTTCGTGGCCTGGATCGGACTAAAGTATCACCATCTAAAAGAGGCCGCTCATGATCGCGAGGGATACCGTCTGCTGACCTCCAAACTTCATTTTGAGGATGGCACCTCATGATTATGATGATAAATTGAAACATCAATAGTATAACGACCATCACAATGAAGCAAAACCAGTCAAGTAGCGTCAATTGAAGAGTTTTATTACTCGATGGTGTCATGGACCACCTGGTTTTGTACCCTTGTGTACCCTTCAACGGCCAAGTCACACAACATTAACTATAATAATAAAGAAATCGCAGTAAGGAACCTTAGACTTGGCACGACTTTGTCTAGATTTCATTACTTTTTAGAGATAAACAAGCAGCTCCATCGAGACTTGGCTAGTTTTTTACAGAATGTTTTTGGTAGGATTGTTTTTACCACGTGACTTACCGTTGAGAGACGTCATTCCCATATACACACATCAAAAGTGTCTAGGGATCAACATATGTGTCTAGGGATCAACATATATTTTTGCAATAACTTTTCTCCTGATTGATATTAATTAAAATTTTCTTTAAGGATTCATCAAATAAAGTGTTTTCGTTTGTCACAGTAACGATAAACCAAGTCACCTTTGCATTAATAAAGAAATTTGCCATTTTCCTAATAAAGGCATTTTTGACATTTGAACCACTAACATTAAAGTTCGAAAAAAAGACTGAAATAACAGTTTTCTTTAAAATTTTATTAGGACTTAAACAATTAATAATCCGTGTTTCTACCGCGAACACTAACAACACAAGAATCGGTTTGGCATACTCAAAATGAGTTCATCCAAATCACGCTGTGGAATGGCCGCCCATGTTCGTTGCAACAACAAAAAAAGGTCTTCTTGCGACTGGATACCCTCCATATTCGGCAGAGCTCTTCTCTGTAGCATATCCCATGCATGCTCAATCGGGTTCAAGTCTGGCGACTGAGCAGGCCAGGGCCAAAGCCACATCTCAATCTTAAGAAATCCGCATAAAAATGCTTGATCCCTAGACACTTTTGATGTGTGTATTTGTATAAGCTAGTTTTCTATTACTGTTTTTGTTTGTAGAATGTCAACTTGGTTAGCGGAGCTAGAACTGTTGCTTCACTCTGCATTCTCTATCGCTTGTATTAAGTAAGGTGTTCTGAGGAATTGTTGTAAGCTTTTACCGGTGTCAGCTTATTTGACTTATTTATGTAATTATGCTTTATGTGTCGCATGATGTTTTTAATTTTAAATGTAGTCATGCTGAGGAATATCAACATTTATTTCCTCTTGTGTATGTTACAAACAAGCAAGCTCAAACAGCACATTAAGTAAAGTGTTTACCAAGCTATTGTAGTAAAGGTGGTACAGACGGGCACAAAAGCTCTAATTGTACTGTTTTAGGCTTTGAAATAACAATCCTAAGGTGTTCATAATTTTTGTCTTTGGTTTTGAAACTACCTCGTGCAATGTCTATTCGTTATTTATACAGATCTTTTAAGGAACAAATTGTCGTGAATGTAATTATTATGAGTAACAGATACACAGTCAGATACTTTCAGACATTTTTTTGTAGTTAGTTATGGTTTTACTGTATCATAATTTTATTAGTAACTAGCTGACCCGGCGAACTTCGTACCGCCATATTTACATATCTGTCGCAGCTTCCCGTCGCGGACAAAAAAAAGACTTTTCTCACTATCTTTTATTTTTTCTTATACACAAACCTGGTCCTAACAATAAGGAACACATAAAAAAGAATGATTTAATTTGGTGCAGCCGATCGGAAGTTATGCGCGTACATACATTTCGGCGATACATCTTATATATAAAATTCTCGTGTCACAATGTTAGTTACCATACTCCTCTGAAACTGCTGGACCGATTTTTATAAAATTTGGTGTGCATATCGGGTAGGTCTGAGAATCGACCAACATCTATTTTTTATACCCAATTTTTTTTAATGGCAAAACAACGTTTGGCGGATCAGCTAGTTTTTATATAAATAGATATGTTGATACAGAATTTTAAAAATATTATCTAATAATAGCTTAATATTAAATATAGCTTGGAGACTGTCTGTTGCGCAGTATGGGGTTGCGCGTTGTCGTGAAGCAGCTGCAAGAGCTGGGGTTGGAAGTTCTCCCTCATCCGCCATACTCACCAGGACCTTGCACCTACCGACTATTACTTTTTCCAAAATTTAGACAACTTTTTAGTGGTTAAAAAAATCAATTCCCGAGAGGCAGTACAAAATGCCTTTGAAGAGTTTGTTGCCTCCCGTCCAGCTGATTTTTACAAGAAGGGCATCAATAAACTGCCAATACGTAGGCACAGATGCGTCGATTGCATGGGTGAATACTTCGAATAACAGAAATAAAAAAGTTTGAAAAAATAAGTACTTTCACTTATTGCATACAAAACGGCAATTTCATAGGTAAAGACCTATTATCATAACCATTTACTTAATTAAACATTTTGATATTAAAATAATATCCATCTACTCCCTGCCAGAAGATTAATGGATATTGTAACGCGTCATAAGACCTATGCGTTTCAGACACACGTTTCAATTCATTGTTCCGACGATAAAGCATAATATCTCTAGACTGCAAATTTCTCCAACAACGACAATAGCCACTTCGTCGATTGTCGGTGAATTAAACCTCCTTGCATGCTCACCAGCAGGTGTTTTGTCAGCTCTAATTACAATATTATGGCTGTCCGATGGCATACGATCTAAGGCCATTTTGAACATTTTGACTAAATTATTGTTCTGATGAAGAAACGTTTGCAGTTCTTGGACAATGGTTCGTTTCACTGTTGGATTATTAGCACAACGCCTTTCAACTTCCGCATCTTGATTGCCCATAAAATAAATTTGTAAAAATTGATGGTCCACATTTGGCAGTGGCAACAGTGCTCCCAGTCAGTGATAAATTGTCCTTGTGAAATTATTATTTGTGATACAAATGTATTTTAACGCTTTACAATATTGACAAATGATTGTCATTTCCCCAATTGTCACGGATTTGTCGGCACAATAATCTACTTCCGGATTGCAGTGGAATGCTACTCGTTCCAGGTTCACAGGAGCACTGTTTCTGCGGTATTGCTCTATTTCATTACGTCGTGCTCGCTGTTGTTGTGTTTGGTGTGCCCGAACTCGTTCCATTCTAAGCGGCTCCATCCACTTGATCCCCTGCTTAGATCCCCTGGGGGATCCATATGAAAATTTCGTCCACACTGATCCCCTAGGGAATCTATTTGGATTTCGATTCCAATTTGATCCCCCAGGGGATTCATTTGGAAGATTTTCGTCCACTTCGATCCCCTACTTAAACCGATATGGGATTTATCTGTATTTTTTATCCACATCGATCTCCAATGGAATCTTTTAGAATTTTCTATACATTTCAATTATTAATTTAGAAGTTTTTCATCACAAAAGTTCCATAAATATTCATACTTTTATATGATTTAAAATATTTTTTTTAATGAATGGATTTATTAATAGGAATTTTAATGAGTTTTAAGTTATGTAGGTAATCTTTGGTGGTGAAATGTATTAATAGGTATGGTAATAAACCTATATACTATATAGGTCATAAATAGCCATGCAACACAAAAAATGTGGACGAAATTTCTACATGGATCCCCCAGGGGATTTATGCAGGGGATCTACGGAGCTGCCATTATTCTCTGTAGAATGTAATTCTGCCATAGCAATACGAATGTTATCATTATCTGTCTCTCGCTGGTCATCAGTGCGGATTGCACGTGAGGTAGCTCGTCGCACATCTGATTGACTTTGACGACTATGTCAGTTCGTCTTTGCCTTGGCATTTTCAAACAATAATCTTATATATAAAATTCTCGTGTCACAATGTTACTTACCATACTCCTCTGAAACGGCTGGACCGATTTTTATAAAATTTGGTGAGCATATCGGGTAGATCTGAGAATCGACCATCATTAATTTTTATACCCCAATTTTTTTTATGGCAGAACAACGTTTTCTGGATCAGCTAGTAGTAAATAAAATTCTCACACACTGACAAACTGATGATAGAAGATTTTAATAACGGTAATAGAATGACAGGTACTTTATATTATGCCGTAAGTGCAAAAAATAGCCTGTATTTATAATCTTTCGTCTAACGTTCGACAGACGATTGACATCAAAAAATTTTTCGCATTCCAACAAAAAAGCGTTTTGATTTTATTAACAGTGCTATCTTATTTTGTTTGTGATATGACCTCTATGGACATGGCACAATAAAGACTTTTTTAATTCTTAACAGTGACAACCATCAAATTATGTCAATATAATGACAAAAATTTCTGAATGAAGCAACAATAACAACCATCCATCGTTTTTTGTTTTTTCGGAAGACGGTCCCCATTTCATCTCATCCACGTTTTTTATATTTTTAAGCATTAATTTCATCACGACGAAGACTTAAAGACTTGAAGACTTATAATTTGAAGACTAAACACTTGACATTGGCAGAAATAGCTGATCCGAGAGATCCGGCTGGTTGCCATTTCATCAAAAGAAGAAGAATAACAACCATCATATAATCGTATCATATCAATAACATTAAATCAATCATATAATATTAAAATACGCGTTATTTATATATAAATAATATGTGGTGTCTATTTAAAAACCTTAACTTGATTCGTGTAATAATATATAATGGTGTCTATTTAAAACCCTTAATTTAATAAGTGCTTCAATATGACAGTCAAAAGTTTGACAGTAAAGTTGGTAGAACAGTTTATATGGGCAAAAGGAAATTGTTGTTTTTATTATCTTCCATATTTTTTCACCATTTAAACCTTCCCTGAACTACGACAAACATTTCAAAACCTAAGGGCCGGTTTTTCAATAGTCAGATAAACAGTTAAATAGCATTTATTCCTCAGTTAGCGTAAGTTTGGGTCTTTCAATAGTCAGACATCAGTTATCAGACGAATAAAGCTGTAATCTGACTGATAACTTTATCTGTGCTTTCAAACCTCAGTTAGTGTTTTATTCTGTAGAATAGTGATTTGACGTTGTGTATTTCTCTTGTACCTATTTGTGGTAAAGTTTAAGTACGTTGTCGTTATTGAATATTTGATAGATTATGGATGTTTTTGACTCGATTGACTTTTTGTTCTGAGGTAAAAAGGGTTATTAGAGAAATATAGGTTATAGATACTATAGAGAAGATGAAGAATTTTTATTTCACACACTGCTATCTAGTTCGAAACAAAACAGAGCTTGTACTATTGGTAACGAGAAGATTTCCCTAGTGGCCGTTTGCGGAACTAACGTATGACAGACACTTCTACCTGGCAGTTTAATGTACAGAGCGAGTGCATTGTTATTGTTTCATTGATAGACGTCTACGGAGAAGTAAAAAATACGTATTTTAAAAGTGGAATGATAACGTGTATACGTATTTTTATCTGTCATACATTAGTTCTGCGACTTGCCGCTAGGGAATCTGCTCGTCACCATTTAAATTCTTTCTACAATGATTTCATTGATAGACGTCTAAAAATACTTTAGGACCACTTCGTGAGGGTAAACAGTATTCTAAAAGTGGAATGTTAACGTGTATACGTATTTTTATCTGTCATACGTTAGTTCTGCGACTTGCCGCTAGGGAATCTGCTCGTCACCAATAGGTACAGAGAACTGACATAAATCCTTACTTCCTTACTTATATTATAAATGCGAAAGTAACTCTGTCTGTCTGTCTGTCTGTCGTGCTTTCACGGCCAAACCGCTGCACCGATTTCAATGAAATTTGGTACACAGATAGTGTAGAGCCTGAGAAAGGACATAGGCTACTTTTTAATGAGAAAAAATGGTTTCAAGGGATTTAAAAGGGGATGAAAGTTTGTATAGAAGTCTGGAGGTTCACACACGCATGCGCGTTACGTACGCCGGGCGTCTTGACAACCAATAAACAAGGCTGTCACACTCATTAAAAAGATATTCGTCAATCTGATTTGTATGTTCATTGTATTAATAGAAATAAATAAGCCAAATTAATTTGTAAAATTCAAAATCTCTAGAGAAGTATCGTCAATATAAGCTAGAAGTTTGAAAATTTTTTTTAAGCTGTTGATTAGATATAAATAAAAATGTCATTTAAAGTTTCCACACGCCTGCGCGTTACCTACGCCGGGCGTCTTGACAACCAATAAACAAGACCGTCACACTAATCTATAATATCTATACTAATATTATAAAGCTGCAGAGTTTGTTTGTTTGTTTGTTTGAACGCGCTAATCTCAGGAACTACTGGTTCGATTACAAAAAATTCTTTCAGTGTTGTATAGTCCATTTATCGAGGAAGGCTATAGGCTATATGTGGTGACAAGGAGTTTTTATATACCATAGATTTAGTTTGACAATATATTGACTTATTATTTACTGTTAATAATCTTAGTGTCATTTAGCTAATAAAAGCCTATATTCTTGGTTTATCGTAATTCTACAATTTTATTAGCTAAAATATTACTTCTAAATATGGACAAATATCTCCGACCAGAAAAATTGAACATTGATCCAGCAGATAGTTCCGCTTCAAAAGCATGGGAACATTGGAAGAAGACATTTGAAAATTTTCTTACAAGCAGTGACGAAATAAAACAATCTGCCAAAGATGAAAAAATAAAGCTAAATTTATTAACGAACCATTTATCGTCGAATGTTTATGCATTTATTAGTGACTGTACTTCATATTCAGCTGCTATCGACTGTCTTCAGAAAATTTATATCAAACCAAAGAATATCATTCATGCTAGACATCTGCTTGCGACAAGGAAACAAGATGGTGGTGAAGATGTTAATACATATATTCGAGTATTAAAACTACTTGCGAAAGACTGTCAATTTCAGAAGGTAGACGCAGAGACGAATCAAAATGACTGTATTAGAGACGCTTTTATTTCTGGTATCAAATCAAACAAAATTAGACAACGTTTGTTAGAAAATTTTACACTTACTCTTGAGGAAGCATATAATCAAGCGTTAACTCAGGAAATGGCTGAAGTTAGTTCACATAGCTTTACTAATCCTAATTTGAATGCTGTCCAAAGCCAACAAGAATCACAACAAGAGACGGTTGCAGCTGCTTCATCAAATAAAAAGTGTTTTTTCTGTGGAGGCTCTATACATTCAAGAAAATACTGTCCTGCATTTGAAGCTACTTGTCAATTTTGCAACAAGAAGGGACACTTCTCAAAGGTATGTCGCAGTAAACAACATAATAAGACTGTGGCGTCTGACTATATAAGCAAGAATAAAAGCAACTCAGCTTGTATCACAGTTGTAGCTGCTTCTCCAGAATCTTTAAAGAAGGCAACGGTTACAGCTTACATCAAAGGAATTCGCGCACAAGCACTTATTGATACTGGAAGTTCTGTTAGCTTTATCGACAAATTTTTTTTCGAACATTGCAATTTAAAGAAGAAGCCTTGCAAGCAAACAATATTAATGGCATCGACTTCATTGACGTCAGAAGTAGATGGTCAAACTTCTGTTGCAGCTGAGATTGGAGGTCATACATACAAAAATCTCAATTTACTCATTGTTAACAATTTATGCGCTGATCTTATCATTGGTCATGATGTTTTGAATGAACATTCTTCCCTCGAGCTTACATTTGGTGGATTGAAAGAGCCATTCAAAGTTTGCAGTGTGGCTGCCGCTTCCGTTCCAGCAGTACCGTTGTTCCGGTTAACTCCAGACTGCAAACCAATTGCTATAAAGTCGAGGCGATACAGTGAAGAGGACAAGAAGTTTATCGAAGAAGAGATAAGAAAACTTTTGAATGATGGGGTAATTGAAGAGAGCACTTCTCCTTGGAGAGCACAAGTTCTGATTTCGAAAACTGCTAATCATAAGAAACGACTCGTTATAGATTATTCACGAACCATAAACAGATATACACAACTTGATGCTTATCCATTACCGAATATGGAAGAAATGGTATCACAAATTTCTAAATACAATTTATTCAGTGCTATCGATTTACAAAGCGCATATCATCAAGTCCCAATCCTCCCTAAAGAACGCCATTTCACCGCTTTCCAAGCTTTGGGAAATTTGTATCAATTTCGAAGAATTCCATTTGGAGTTACAAATGGGGTTTCAAGTTTTCAAAGAACCATCGATTGGGTAATTCGTAAAGAAGATCTTAAAGGAACCTATGCTTACCTTGATGATATAACTGTATGTGGTAAGAACCAGAGCGAACATGATGAAAATTTGAGGAAATTTATGGCCGCGGTCAAGAAATACGGCCTGACAATAAATAAAGAAAAAAGTAAATTTTGTCAGAATTCTATAAATATATTAGGATATAACATAAAAGATCGTATTATACGATCGGATAGTGAGCGTTTACGTCCTCTTTTGAGTCTGCCGCCACCAACTGATTTACCTTCCTTGAGGAGAGTGATTGGAATGTTTGCGCATTACAGCAAATGGATTCCAAGATTTTCAGAGAAGATCTATGCCCTTGCTCATACTCAAGTGTTTCCTCTGAAAGCCGACATAATTAAAGCTTTTGAGGAACTTAAAACTGACATTGCCAAGGCTACTATTCATTCTATTGATCATAATGCACTATTTACAGTAGAAACAGATGCTTCTCAACATTCAATCGCGGCTACATTATCACAGGCTGGTCGACCGGTGGCATTTTTTGCAAGGATGTTGAATAATTGCGAACTTAATCACTCAGCAATAGAAAAGGAAGCTTACGCTATTGTGGAATCCTTAAAGAAATGGCGCCATTATCTCATTGGCAAACCATTTCGGCTTATCACTGATCAGAGATCTGTCTCATTTATGTTCGATAATAAAGTGACAAGCAAAATAAAGAACGAAAAGATACAAAGATGGCGTCTGGAGTTGGCACCTTTTAAATATGATATTATATACCGCCCAGGTAAACAGAACGACGTTGCTGATGCACTATCACGTGTATGTGCTTCATTGCCTAAACGAAATGAAACATTAAAATCTTTACATGAAGCCCTATGTCATCCTGGAATAAGACGTATGTGTCATTGGATAAAATCCAAAAATTTGCCTTTTTCTGTCAAAGAAGTTGAAGAGATGACAAATTCATGCAGAATATGCTCTGAAATCAAATCTAGATTCTTTAGAAATGAAAATGATCCAATTTTGATAAAAGCTACGTCAGCAATGGAAAGACTAAGCATTGATTTTAAAGGACCTGTACCTTCGAATACAAGGAATAAGTATATTCTGACGGTGATAGACGAATATTCACGCTTTCCATTTGCGTTTCCATGTCCAGACATGAGTGCTTCGACAGTAATAAAGCATTTAAATGAAATATTTATGCTATTCGGCTTACCATCTTACTTGCACTCAGATCGTGGAACGTCTTTTATGTCGGCGGAAGTCAAAAACTTTTTGAACTCTTTTGGAATAGCCACAAGCAGAACTACCCCTTATAATCCCAGAGGTAACGGTCAAGTAGAACGCCTAAATGGAACATTATGGAGAGCGATACAATTAGCTCTTCGTACTGCTAATAAACCAATAGAACATTGGGAACAAGTCCTTCCACAAGCTTTAAATTCCATAAGATCATTATTATGTACGGCAACACATTGTACGCCACACGAACGAATGTTTAGTCACGTAAGGAGATCGGCAAACGGAGTATCCATCCCTACTTGGTTAACCGAGTCAGAGCGAGTACTCATGCGGAAATTCAACAGGACGAATAAATATCAACCTATCGTCGAAGAGGTGGAATTAATTCACGTTAATCCAGAGTACTCTTATGTTCGGCTGGCTGATGGACGTGAATCAACGGTGTCAAATCGCCATTTAGCGCCTTTAGGACAAGACGGAGAAGGTCAAATAGTCCAAGAGATACCAGATATACTAAATGAAACGAGAGTATCAATGAGCGATGATGATTTCTTCGATACAAATGAGTCTTTTGACTCTACAAACAGCCAACAAAGAGTTGAGACTGATAACGAAGTAGAGCTACCTAGCCCGGAAGAACAGCCTCGGAGAACAGCAAGGGAGCATCGTCTACCACAACATCTTGAGGATTATATTCTCAATTGAGACGATGCAGAGTCGGAACTTTTAAGGCAGGAAGAATGTGGTGACAAGGAGTTTTTATATACCATAGATTTAGTTTGACAATATATTGACTTATTATTTACTGTTAATAATCTTAGTGTCATTTAGCTAATAAAAGCCTATATTCTTGGTTTATCGTAATTCTATTTTCAAAAAAAAAACAGCGTTTCTTAACTTCAAAATTCTCTACAGAAGTATCGTCATTATACGCTAGCTGTTGGTTAGATATGAATGAAAATGTCATTTAAAGTTTGTAAAAATTTTACCCTCGAGGGGGTAAAATAGCAACAGGGGATGGCAGTTTGTATAGAAATATGTAAGGTTTGTGAGTTAGTTTGCGACAAGAGACAAAATATGTATTAGAGCTATTCTGATATGACATTTACGGAGTTATCACGGAGAAGATAGTATGCCAACTGACAGTAACGACATGATTACACTGAGACGTGGGTTCTGGTTTAAGAACACACAGTATAAGCACAGATGATTTAAAAATAATTTCGATCCTGATCTGCTGACTAATGAGATAGTTATCAATTAAACGAACGGATCATGTCAGGCGTGGAGGGAGATGTTGTCGAATACTTAAAGTCTTTAGAAATATCAGGAGTGCCTTCCCATAAGTTGAGGGTGCAAGTTAATGTTCCAGTACTATTAAATGAGGTATCTTGAGCGCCAAAGCAATGTAATAGTACATGGCTAAATATTACACAACTGGGGTACAATATTGTAAAAACTACAATCATGACGCATGGAATGGCAAAAGAAGATAATGTTTTAATTCCACGTATTCCAATAATTACAACTTATTTGACATTTTAATTTAAAAGAATGCAGTTTCCGCTGAATGCATGAAAACAGCATTTCCAATAACAATATTAACAAAACCCAAGGACAGATGCTTAAAGATACAGTATTTTTTTTTTCTCATGGGCAGCATACTCACGTATATCAAATCCGCAAAATCTCCATATTTTGGCAAAATATGGCAAAAGAAAACACGTAGTTATTAAAATTTTACTTTTTTTTGGAAGCTGCAAAAGTGACTATGGTCAGCCTGATGAAAAACTCAAGCAGAATCCAACAGTGGGGGCAACCATACTAACTGGGAAAGCAGACAATGCAGAATTGCGTCCCACACTATGACGGCATAGTGAGATGCTTTTTCACGTCCCACTTAATTTACGCCCCACTTAAAGGGCCAGGGATGACAGTAGGAGAGAAACACGTGCGCTGTAAGTCAGTTCCAGTTTTTAGCTGCTCGGCACAGGAAGGATGAACCAAACCGTTTGGTTCGAGAGTGAACATGTTATTCTGCAGAGGAAGGGAGAAGGGGGACCAGTTGGAAGAGCTCCTCAGAATACTTCCAATGATACAGATGGTAGTGGACTGGTATGGAGGCGATATCTCTACGCAGCTGCAGAGGTTCAAGGAACTCGGTGGCTTCGGGACTGTTGGTAAAGCGGACTGCTCGCCACTGCAACCAATCGAAAGCATCAAGCAAATACTGCGCGGATCCATCACAAAGATGAGAATAGTACTCGAGGTCTTGGCAAATATCCATGCCCAGGACACCGAGCTTACCCCGTAGTGGCAGTTGAGTGCTCTGAAAAGTGGGGAGGTAAAGAAATGGAGACTTTTTGGTAGAGAACGCGCATAACTGTGTTTTCGTAGCGTTGAACTCGACCAGATTCTTATCACCCCATTGTAAAATGCGGTTCAAAACCCGGTCGAGCTCAGCGACAAGCTTCTGTCGATTTTCATTAAAATCTGCCAGCTTGGCTGAACGGTGTCAAAAATATCGCCAATGAACTGAGATATCGTCTGCATAGAAATGTATGTTGCCAAGAGCTAAAATGTCATTGATATGCAGAAGAAATAGTGTGGGCGACAGGACTGAACCCTGAGGTACGCTAGCGTTTACATCCAGAACATCAGAGGCCGTGCCGTAGCAAAGGCCAATAATGCGGCGCTGATGAAGAAAAGCGTCAATCCAGTGACATAGTCTAGAAGGCAGACAAAATGACGAGAGCTTGGAGAGAAGCGAGCGGTGCCAGACCCGGTCGAAGGCCTTGGCCATGTCAAATGTCGAAATAAGCTCATATAAACACTTTATAATTTATGTACATATATAAATACTTAAATAAGTTTTTAATAGTAAAACGTGTGTGTCTTATTTGTAAAAAAAATCGAGTGGTGTCGTGGGACATTAGATAGGAATGAGTTCCATATCAAAAATACAGATGGCGCTATACTAAATTTTTAGTTTTGTCAAAATTGTATTAAACACCTTTATTTTATTTAAACTGATTTAAAAAAATATATAAAAGTTCTATGCGAGGTAAAGAAAATAAAACTATTCAGGTACCGATACATTTTGTATTATGATTTTATATCGATAAAAATCCTACCTATATTAATAACGCGAAAGTTCGTTAGTATGGATGGATGGATGTTTGTTACTCTTTCACACAAAAACTACTTAACGGATTTGGATAAAACTTTACAGTAATATAGCTTATACATCAGAATAACACATAAGCTACTATTTGCAGTGATAACCGACATACACGCGGGCGAAGCCGCGGGCAACAGCTAGTACAAATATACTTTTTACTTTTAAACACATATTTATTAAACGTAGAAACACCCGTTATAAAAATTACTATGCACCACCCGCAAACCCGGAATTTCATTTTTATAAATTTTGATTTTAATAATTGTTATGAACTCTACTACAGGAATATCATAAACGACTTTTTACTAAATTATTATTTACTACATCTATTATAGACAAATAATATTTATAATCGAATGCTTTCATTTCATTTAATTAAATATCCCAAACCGGCAATCATAAAAAAGACAAAAAGAAATAGAAAAAGAACAGTCAACTTGAATGTTGTCTAAAAGTTTCTGGTCCTTATCTAACGTGTGACTACCTGTATAGCTGCATCTCACTTGCGCATGATTACAGTGAACATAGCTGTGAAGGACCATCAAGTAACTATCTGACTGTTTACTCCCGATTGAAAAACACAAAAAGTTTATTCGCTTGATAAAGAGCTGGATACATTTATTCCCTTGTTAGTTATTAGACCGTTTAACTGCGGATTGAAAAACCGGCCCTAAATCAGCTAAATCGGCCCGGCGGTTCTTGAGTTTTAGCCAGACAAACGAACAGCAATTCATTTTTACATATAAGAAAAGATAAGAAGAAGATTCTATATAAATATATTTCTAGTGATACGACTGCAAGCATTAAAATCACCGTTGATAGAGTAGAAAGTCCTTTTCAAGAAAAAAATATTAAATTCAATTTTTTTTTTTTTTATGGAATAGGCGGGCAAACGAGCAGACGTATCGCCTGATGGTAAGCGATTACCGCCGCCCATGGACACATGCAACACCAGAAGCGTCACAAGTGCGTTGCCGGCTTTGGGGATGGGGGGGGAGGTAGGGGTAGGGGATTGGGGTATGGGCCTCCGGTATCCTCACTCACTCGGTGAAACACAGCGCAAGCACTATTTCACACCGGTTTTCTGTGAGGCCGTGGTATCACTCCGGTCGAGCCGGCCCATTCATGCCGAAGCGTGGCTCTCCCACGGTTTAATATATATTTGCATAAAGAAAAATAAATTTAATCGTTTTATTAAAAACTTAATAGTAATAATAGTGAATTTGCTTAATTAGCAAATGAAAAGGTCAATTGGATATCTTTGATTTTAATCATTACAATCTTTACTGCAAAATAGTTTAGAATTATATAATACTAGCTTTTGCACGCAGCTTAGCTCACGCAGACTTTCATCCCCTGATTTACCCCCTTAAGGGTGGAGTTTAGTAAAATCCGTTCTTAGCGGATGTCTACACCCTAAAAGGAATCTACCTGCCAAATTTAAGTTTGTAGGTGTTATAGTTTCTGAGATTTCGTGATTAATAAGTGAGTGGTATTTCGCTTTTTAACCGACTTCCAAAAAGGAGGAGGTTCTATGTTCCACTGTATGTATTTTTTTATTTTTTATTTTTTATGTATGTTCACCGATTACTCCGTCAATTGTGGACCGATTTTGATTTTTTTTTGTATTCGAAAGGGTATGCTCCCGAGGTGGTCCCATTGCCACCATATCAGGATCTGATGATGTTATCCCAGGGAAACCGAGAGAAACCCTCATTTTTTATAGGCACATACTATGTTTTTCGTATATTTTCTGAAGTTACACCGGTATTTGCGTCTGGTAGTCATCATTTTATGATGATGAGCTGATGATGTAAGGTACAACTCCTTAACGGTTAGGAGTTGGAGGATAAATCTTTAAATATCATATGTATATATGTTACCTTTAGTCGTATTCTTTCAAATTATTTAGGTAAGCTGATGATGGAAGGTGAAAGGTACAACTCCTCAACGGTTAGGAGTTGGAGGATAATTTTTTCAATTTCATACGTATCTAAATACCTTCAGTCATATACTTTCAAGTTATTTAGGTGAGCTGATGATAGAAGGTTAAACTCTTCAACAGTTAGGGATTAGAGGATGATTTAATATTATACATACGCATAGACCTTAATTCGTATTCTTGATGATGAAATAATTCAACTCACTACTTACCTACGATTGTTTGCACTAAAAACTGAAAAATAAAAACTGTTTATAATAAAAAACCGACTTCCAAAAAACATCCAACGAAAACTCTCTGCCAAAAAAACACATAAAAGCGTAAAATAAACTGGTTCTTCATAAATTGCCTATACCTAATTCATTATTCATTTAAATAGTAGTATTATAATGTGTGCTAGGTACCTAAAATCTGTTTGAAGTCGGTGCTAAGCCAAAAAGAATACAAACGAACAATTACAAAAGTCTAAGCGTTAGTTACTTGGCACCGACTTCAAACAGATTCTAGGTACCTAGCACACATTATAATACTATTATTTAAATTAATAAATGTTGAAGATATATCACCTTCATGGTCTTATGAATTAAGAACATCTTTTCAGTTTGAATATATTTTAGAATAGTCACTTATATTCCTATGTCTGCTTGAGGTGTTTGTGTTTTTACTTAGGTATTATTTTATTAATATATTCTGTATTTCCAAGTTACCACTGTGTATAATTCTCTGCAAATAATCCTCCTCAACAAGGGTTATGGCCCCAGAACCCAGGGATGAATGGAAAACAGAAATAAAGTAAAATATTACGAAAATATAAAAACAACAAAATGTCGAACGTACGTGTGGAGCTACTAGTAGGCGACAACTACGATAGTTGGAAGATTCAAGTAGAGGCGTTGTTGATAAAAAACGACTACTGGGAATATGTGACCGGTGAGAAGCCAAAGCCAACGGATGAGGCCAGTGTGTTGATATGGGAGATTGCGGATAGAAAGGCCAAGTCTGAACTCGTACTGGCCATGGATTCGAGTGTGGTACGTCATGTTAGAAGGGTGACTACTGCAAGTGAGCTGTGGCGTAAGTTGGAAAGATTGTTCGCGTCAAGAGGTCCCGCGAAAAAGGCGACCTTGATGAAAAGGCTTATGTTAAAGAAGATGAGCGAAAATGAAAGAGTAAGCGAACATCTTGACTCATTTTTGAGGCCGTCGATAAACTCGATGAAATGAATGAAGACGATTTATTAGCTATAATGCTATTATATAGTTTGCCAGCAAGTTACGAAAACTTCAGATGTGCAATCGAATCGAGGGACGAGCTTCCAACACCGGAACATCTGAGAGTGAAAATCGTCGAAGAATATAATTCGAGAGGAAATAACTCAAAAGTCGAAAGTATGGAAGGTGCTATGTATGTAAACAAATACGTAGAACCCAAGAAGGGACAGGAGACTGGACAAAAGGACAAATTTTAGTTTAAATGCTTTAAATGCCATAAATTTGGACATAAGGCTTCGGAATGCAAGAAGAAGGAGAGTACTTCTGAAACTAGATTAGTAGAGTCATGTGCTAGTGAAAAGTGTGTTGAAACTTAAACCTCTGTTACAGTTTCAGATGAGTGCCATGCTGTTGATATCAAACGCCGACACGAATGGCTGTTTGATAGCGGCTGCACTTCTCATATGTGCAATGACGGGACAAGGTTTGATGAGGTGCTGCCATCGAGTCAAGGATTAAAATTAGCCACTGAATCTTTGTCGTCTGTGCAAGGTAAAGGTACTGTTAAGATATTAGCATGTAACAATGATGGTACGCGTAAAATTAAATTCCAAGATACGTTGTTAGTTCCTGATTTACGTAATAGTCTCATTTCGATCGCCAAACTCACTGAACGAGGCTGCAAGGTTATTTTTAAGCGCAATATAGCCTACGCTGTGAAAAATGGTGAGGTTAAGCTAACTGCTGATAGGCGAGGGGATTTGTATTACTTGAGGGAACTAGATACCTCGGCATCGGTAGTATCAGGGAATGATGTGGATTCGTATGAATGGCATGAGCGTATGGGACATTTAAATGCTAGAGATCTTATAAATGTACTGAAGAAATCTGGAATTAACCTATCCAAGGTTGATAGTAACTTGCAGGATTGTGACGTGTGCGCTAAGGGTAAGATGGTGTCGTTGCCTTTTGAGAAGTCCAGGGAGCCCTGTAGTGAGAAATTGGGGACCATCTATTCTGATGTGGTAGGCCCTATGAGAGTTCAATCAAACGGAGGTAATAAATACTTCGTAACTTTTATCGACGACCATACTCGTTGGTGTGAAGTATTTATGATTAAAAATAAAAATGATGTATTGTCAAAATTTAAAATGTTTAAATGTCAGGTTGAAAATCTGACGGGCAGAAAAATCAAAACATTTCAAAGCGACAATGGTACGGAATTTAAAAATAAAGATTTTGATGATTTTTTACAACAAAATGGAATTAAGAGACGTTTTACTACAGTCTACACGCCGCAGAATAATGGAGTTGCAGAACGTAAAAACAGAACGCTCCTGGAAACGGCGCGTTGTATGTTGATATCTGCGGGACTGCCTTCGAATTTTTGGGCAGAAGCAATTGCAACTGCATGTTACATTCGTAACAGATGTCCAACAAAAAGTCTAAAGGGGAAAACTCCGTATGAAAAATGGTTCAATAAGCCTGTGAACGTAAGTTACCTAAAAACTTTTGGTACAAAAGTTCATGTCTTAGATAAGGAGCCAGGTAAAGATAAATTTGTGTTACGCTCTATTGTTGGCTATTTTGTAGGTTATCCAGAAGAAGCTGTTGGTTACGAGCTATGGATACCGGAGTGGAGAAAGTTCATCGTGTCCAAGGATATAAGATTTCAGGAAGGCAAGTATTTTGAAACTAAAAGTAAAGTCTCGGATCAATCACTTCTTGATTCACAATGTGAGGAGAATGTTGTGAGGAAGAGTATCGAGGTGGAAATTCCATTGGAAAGTCCATCAAATGTACCGACTCGTCAGAGTAAAGGAAGTCAATCCATTGTGTCAGTAAGTCAAGTACCGAGTACGTCGAGTACGCCTTGTACAAATAAGGAACCGTATACAATAAGAGATTTCAACGAAGTTCAGAACTTATCAGGACCATCGCATGAGGTACCAAGTACAGTAAGTACGAAAAGTGCTGAGAATGAGGAGAATGTAACTACTCTGAAGAGAGGGCCTGGTAGACCGAGAATTGAAAGAGGGCACATAGGTCAACCTCGTAAAATTTACAACATGGTCGAAGTTCAAGAAAATAGAGAAAATGAATCATCGACGATGGACGAAGATGACTTCGTGGACGCTGATGATTTTGCAGGAGCTATTGAAACTTCATTGAAGTATGCTTTGTCTAGTGACGAAAAGAGTCAATGGGAAGAAGCGATTTTATAAGAAATTCGGAGCCTAGTGAAAAACGACACATGGAAAATCGTAAGGAAACCAATTGATCGTAATGTCGTAGGATGTCGATATGTTTTAACGACGAAGCTTAATATAGACAAAACTGAGAAAAAGAAGGCGAGACTTGTCGCGAAGGGATATAGTCAACAGGCAGATCTTGATTATCACAGGACATACGCACCGGTTGCGAGGATTTCAACCGTACGTTTGTTGATCGCATTAGCTGTCGAGATGAACATGGACATTGATCAAATAGATATAAATACGGCATATTTAAATGGAGTTTTGAATGAAGATATTTATATGAAGATTCCAGAATTGCTGAAAGAAAGTTTAGAAAAACTTGTGAAATGTGATGGTGTTACTAGCATCACAGGTAAGAGAGCAATGAAGATGCTTGAAGATATGAAGGAAGGTGGAAATACATGTAAATTAAAGAAGGCTTTGTATGGACTCAAGCAAGCCGGGCGTCAATAGAACATAAGACTTGACACGAAGTTAAGAGAAATGGGCTTAAAGCCGACTATAAATAATAATAATAATAATAATCTTTATTTTCTCTCTCACACAGAATATTTACAATTTCGATATTACATGCTTGATTAGTGAAACTGTGTGAGAGACTGGTATCTGTACTAGGAAGACCTGTATGACAGATTTACCAGCCTCTCCAATTCCAGATAAATTACAAGCTTACAAGACTGAGAGATGAGTAATAAAAGTGTAGGTTATGTGTGCCAACACTGCGGCAACGAGGAAGTACATCATGGGATCGGGGGTTTTCCAACAAGGCCAAATGCTCTATTGACACGGTTTGTGTAAAATGTATGGATTTCAAGACTGCACATCCATGAGGGTATAACCAATAAGCATTCAGTTTCCCCATAGCTGAGAGACTTGAGCCAACTTGAGAGATTTCTTTTGCAGTTATATCTTGTCTGAGCATAAATGTGCAATTTCTTGTTCACCTTATTGTATAGAAACCTTCCCATGAACACGAAGAATTTGCCCGCAAATGTTGTTGACGTCAAATTCTCACTTGTGACACAAACCTTGTGATTCAGGCGTTTCATAAGGCGCATAGGATTGTGAACGATATGAGAATGCTGCCGTAGTATAGTATTTAGGATGTACAGCTGGCGTACCGTTAGGACATCCGCAAGTTGGTACAAGTCTTTAGTAGGGTATAAGAAAGGCAGGGAATGGCTCACCTTAAGAACTGCTCTTTGAGCTCTCTCTAGTTTTATGAGGTTAGATTTACAGGCGCCACCCCATACTGAGATACAATAATAGGCCATATAAACTATTTGAATAATTTTTTTATCTGCTACGTCATGCAATCTTTTAAATATATATATCAATTTACGAGTTCTAGATGTAAGAAGATCTAGGTGTTGTTTGAAGCTCAATAAACTATCCACCACCACGCCGAGATATTTGATAGTGAAGGTACTGTCTAAATGAATACAGGAGCAGGAACGAAAGGCTTGGCAGGTGTGGGCTGTGATAGATAGAGGTTCAAGCAGATGCCGTGGAATCTTTTTCATTGCGAAAGGCATATATTTAGTTTTAGTTATGTTAAGTGTTAGGCCATTGTTGCCCAGCCAAGAACACACCGCATTAAATCCCTGCTGAGCCATTGCATAGGTCTCCTCCCAAGTGTCTCCATCAAAGATCAAAGCGGTGTCATCCGCGAATGTTACAATTTTGCCATATCTAAGTTGTAAATAACAGAGATCGTTAATATAGGTAAGAAATAGTGTAGGCCCCAGTACGCTACCCTGCGGCACACCAACTGTCACGGGAAGATCATCACCAATTACCTCACCGACTCTTACCCTTTGGTGTCTATCGTTTAGATAATCTGTGAACAATTTATGCTGTGTATCCCGTATACCCAACCTTTCCAGTTTGTCAAGTAAGAGTGGGACAGAGACCCTGTCAAAAGCCTTAGCGAGATCTAGGAATATTGCAATAGATTTTTTCTTTTTGTCAAATTTGTCCACTATATGATCTAAATGAGCCATGCTTGTACCACAAGCGTAACAAAGATGGTTCAGATCTCTTCGTAGTAGTTTATGTTGATGATATACTTATATCGAGTCAGAAAAGGTCAGTTATTGATAGCTTCAAGCATGAATTAACCAGAAGGTTCAAACTGAAAGATTTTGGTCAAGCAAGTTTTTGTTTGGGGATAGATTTAAAGAAAAATGGGGACAAATACTATTTGTCACAAGAGAAATATATCAACGATATATTGAAGAAATTTAAGATGGAGAACTGCAATCCTGTGAAGACTCCTATGGAGATTGGGAAGCCAGTGTTGAGCACGAAGAAAAATGAGGACGGGAACTCATTTCCCTATAGAGAGCTGATAGGTTCGCTCATGTATCTGAGTGTTGCTACGAGGCCGGATATAGCAAACGCAACAGCGAAGTTGGCGCAGTTCGTGGAGAATCCGCAAGAATATCACTGGAAAGCAGCGAAAAGGATTCTTCGTTACTTGAAAGGTACGATAAATTACAGTTTGGTATATAAACCGACTGGTTTGAGCATGTATGGGTATGCGGATGCTGATTGGGGTAGTTGTACATATGATAGACGTTCATTCAGTGGATACGTTTTCATTTTAGGAGGTGCAGGTATCTCATGGGCTTCACATAAGCATCGCATTGTAGCAACGTCAACCTGTGAGGCTGAGTTTGTGAGTTTGGCGGAGGCTATGAAAGAGGCTGTGTACTTAAATAGCTTGTTGAACGAACTAGGTCTACATAATTTGTCTAAGGTAAGAATGCATGCTGATAACTTGAGTGCCATTTGTTTAACCGAAGATAACGGTGTTTATCACGCGAAGAGTAAGCACATTGATATACGTCATTTCTTTATTAGAGATGTGCTGCGTGAAAATAAAGCTATAAGTTTGGAACACTTATCGACTTATAAGATGTTGGCTGATATACTCACCAAGCCTTTGTCCCTTTTTAGGCACGAATCTATGATTTGTAATTTAGGTTTGTGTGTGCGGTAATTTAGGTAGTATTATTAATAAGCCCATGTAGTTGAAGGAGGTGTGTTGAAGATATATCACCTTCATGGTCTTATGAATTAAGAACATATTTTCAGTTTGAATATATTTTAGAATATGTCACTTATATTCCTATGTCTGCTTGAGGTGTTTGTGTTTTTACTTACGTATTATTTTATTAATATATTCTGTATTTCCAAGTTACCACTGTGTATAATTCTCTGCAAATAATCCTCCCCAACAATAAAAAATTAGGTATAGGCAATTTATGAAGAACCAGTTTATTTTACGCTTTTAAGTGTTTTTTCGGCAGAGAGTTTTTGTTGGATGTTTTTTAGAAGTCGGTTTTTTTATATATATATAGATAGATTATAATGAAGGAATTATAATATTTTATAAATGGTGTAGTATTTTTGGGCAATAAAAAAATGGTGTGTGTCGAGCTTTGACACACGACTGGAGTGTACTTCACTTACATTCACATATATATAGTACGTATACTTACTACGTTAAACCAAACACATAAGCGCCATAAAATTGTCGGCGCTTACGTCATTTTGGTCACGAGAAAACTAAACCTAATAATAAGCGTTCTAGCGCTGTTTATTTTAATACCAACGACATAACTTATGACAAAACGCTGGCATAATGTCTCACTTTTAGTTATCGCTCAATTTTACTGTTCATAAAATTTCATACGCGGGCTAAATATAAATATCGTTTCGTAGAATTAACTCTTATAATTTCACAAATTATCTTTAAAAGTAAAAGTTTTACATTATTATATATCCTGCTAATATAGGACGCTAGTACTGTAATTTTCCACTCTCCATATAAATCGTTATGTACTCTTCGTTGATTTGACATTAAAACTAGCCTAGTGTTTCAATAGAAAAAAAAACTTGAGAGGTGTTAAGGGACATCCGGATGGAACATATCACATCACATCACACTAATATGTAAAGGCGAAAGTTTGTGTGTATGTTTGTTACTTTTTCACGCCAAAACTACTGAACGGATTTGGATGAAACTTTACAGTAATTTATCTTAATACATCAGAATAACACATAGGCTACTATTTGCCGCAACAATCGACATGCACGCGGGCGGAGCAACAGCTAGTATAGATATATATTTGATATGCTACTACTAATAAAAATGCGCATAAAATACTCATATTATTTTAGAAATAATCAGACTGTACAAAATATACTATAAAACAATATATTTTCTGTAAATAAATGCAAAAAGCCAACATCACGTGGTATTCCCAGGCGGTCACCCATCCAAGTACTAACCACGCCTGATGCTGCTTAACTTCGGTGATTGGACGAGAACCGGTGTATTCAACATGCTATGGACGTTGGCAATTTTTGGCAATTTTGGCCAGTTAGTTAACTTTAACGTTGAGTATCCAGCACTATGACGTCAACTCAATGTTAAAAGTGTCGTTACAACTTTTGGTCTTAATTTTTTCCGTCTAGCCCCATTTCGCAACGCGCGATAAGGAACTTCATTCCAATAAACTACAGCCTATATATAGTTAAAGAGGCGGATATCTTATGGGTTTACCAAGCATCACATATCATACTCTTTGTGCTCACTCCACCTGAATATACTTGGTTTTGACAGCTCCAAACAAAGGTATGCGAGTAAGTGGCAACAGATTGACAGAGCGTATTTCATTTATAAAGTGTTTATATCTGCACACTATCTCGAGGATTTCATACAGAATTTGTATGTATGTTTGGTTGGTTAAACTTTAATTTGACATCTTGTAATTGATCTTATATTAAAGCTAAGAGTTGGATCGTGAAAAATTTCAATAGATCATTGTATTACATCAACAGTCTTCAATAGTCAACTGCTGGACATAGGTTTATTCCTGAATATAAAGTCTTACTTTACTATACGTGTACTATATGTCTAACGTGAGACAGATTATGAAGTAATATAGGGTTTGTTTTTAAGGTTTTTCTTTTGTTGCAGTGTTGCTGCAAACCTCTCCATTTTGAGCTTTTACGGTTAATTTTCATAATCCAACAGATTGGCCTGAATAAATATGGAGCAATGTGGACTTTTTTATCTAACTCTTGTCTCGATTGGATCACGAAAAGCAATAATCAGAAATATATTCCAATAAGAAGTTATGTGTATAAACTGTTCTGAAACCAAAGCAACACAGACGCTATTCGATTTGAATATGATCGGAGGCAGGTCTATTAATATTCAAAAGTTCCAAACCGTTTTTTTTCGCACAAAATATTCACGCTTCCAATCTAAGTGCTTAATTCGACTCGGTTTCAATACTAGTATCAAAAAGTCTAAATGAACAATGTTAAAAAATCAAAATGCAGGTTTAAGTTTTTAGCTAAAATCCAATCTGAAGTCAGCAAACACAACTTTCGAAAACAACTTCCCTATTTCTATTGAAGATCGAATCTTTATGGAACTCAATTAGGTCAAAGCACCATAAATACACGGGTGTTATAAAAACAGTCAACACTAAGGAGCCACTTACCTGAACATTAACCTTAGTTAGGCTCCTCGGGGTATTCGCTGGCTCTATAAGAAATCGCCATGAAACAGCACAGACTCGCTCGTTTATCACTGACACTAATAGAGGTTTTTATCCAAATACCTTCATTCTTCTCAACTCAATTTGTGCACCATGCTCCATTGGCGTATAAGGACAAAGGTCTTCTTAAAATTTTACGTCTTATATTTTCGTAACGAGATCAAATATTTCAGTGATAGTAATGAGACATAGAATACATTTTTTTTTATGGAAATTGATATTATTATTTTACTTATGCACGTAATGGATATATAGTGATTTACGTAATACACAGAAACTTTTTAAACGTTCTGTGTTTTCTTTATTACACTTATTTTAATTATTTATTCTATATAAAGCGTCTTCTGTAACTTTTACAACAATATGAGAATTTCATGATTAGCCTCACGTTAAGTCTCACAGGAAACTGACGGTGACCTGTATGTTTTCTCAGTAAGTGAATTTTGTAAATTCTTTTGAGAAATAAAGATTCTTTAACCGTACCTGGTGAGTAAGGTTGGTTTAGGTGGTGTTTAATGACGTGGTTGAGGAGATATAATGTACCTTTAATGTACTAAATGAACGCAAGAGAATTGGTATAAACAAACAATTCAGTCAGTTGCAACAAAAAATAATTGCGTATTCAATGTTATTTCAGCTAAGTAATTTTGCGGATCTAGACGCAACTTTTTGTATTTTTTTTATTCATATCAATTTAAATTATTTTATTATTATTAAAGTACCGCAGTAACAGAGGTTTTCAGACCGGCGTCTACAGAGAGTACCAAATCTAGGAGCTTACACTAAAAGAACAATCACCTACAGCTTAGAAGGAATAATGGTAATGGCTTGGCTGACTCGAGTAATTATTCTCAGAAAAAACTGAATTAAAAGTTAGTTCAAAGTCCAATAAATAGGAGCACAAAAATGTTCTGACGTCTTATAAATTTTACAACGCGAATCGTCTTAGATGATCATCATCATCGATCTGGCTTATTTTTGGGTCTGTAAGGGGTCGGTGCATTTTTTTTAATCTTAAAAAAAACGCAAATCATCTTAGATGATCATTATCAACGATCTGATCTTTTAATTCTGTGAGGGATCAGTGCAATAATTTTTTTTTAAATCTTAAAAATAATATTATTTAATTAAATGAAAGAAGACCAAAAAATATATATTGAGTTTAAAATGTTCTACCTGTGTCCTTAAAAAAAACTACGCAGACAAATGAGTCTCAGTGGGCCCTTAAAAGAACTAATAGTTCTTTATAAGAATACTAAATAACCAAAATAGTTGCGACAATGGCACTAAACTACCGCCCAAGTTACAACCTTAAAACAATAGGGAAATATCTTTCTTAATTTTTTTATTGTACTTTCTAAAAGTTTCTAAACATATTTGTGTAACTTTCCCCTCTGAATATAGGCGGAGGCTGACATAAGTAAACAAACTAGAACATGATAGTAACACGTAATCTTTGCGGTCCCCTCTCCGAAACTGTCGTTAATAAAACTCCCCTGTAAACTTATCTTCTTTTGGGTGAGATAAAATATTTTCTTGTGAAAAAACAACGCTTTGTGTGGGCTATTTCTGCACAATCACCCAAAAGTCGAGCTACAAGCCTATGCAATGTAATGATGCCCAGATAAAGAGTTTGCAAGCAAAAACTTTTTTGTTCTCTGTATAGTTTTACTATAGTAAGTACACTCTAAGGTAAGAAGGCCAATATCTACTGCAAATTATATTTTGAGTAAGGTTTGCTAACTACGTGAGACAATTTATTATTTTTTGTTTATTTTTTTCCTAGTATGGAGAGATCAAATGAGCATACGGATAGTCACTTAAGGGTATGTAACTATCGCCGCTCTTGGAAATCTGCAACTCAAGAGTACCAGAATAAGTAACCTAACACACTTGCTTTAAAGCAAAAGTAACGTAAGTGTTACTTAACAATTTATAGCATTAGGCCATCGTTTCTAATCGTCGTATTATATTTAAAAATAATTATATTTTTTGCAATTCGCTGTACAATTAAATGACATAATTTAATTAAACTATTTTCTTATTTTTATTAATTTCTTGTAAATTGCTGCAGATTAACTCTATAAATTGCTAAAACTAACAAACAATACAATAGCGTTATCATAAATTAATTAATTTAAATGGTTATTTATTTAATTCAATTAAATTCTTAAGATTATCTATTGTCGACACATAAATATAAGTACCTACACAACGATATAACCATTATCCATTCATGCCAACTTTTTAATGATCCTAAAAAGTAATCCTCTTTCAGAATATAAAAACAATATTGTAATACTAAAATTTTCACTATTAAATAAATAGCATAAATTGTCCCACCAGAGGATAAAAGCCTTCACTTCGGCCCGGCGTCAACTCTCAAATAGGTATCCCCAATTAGTCTCCCCATTTCTTTCTGAGACGGTCCATTTTGTTTTATACAGCCTTCGTCAATCCATTATATAGACGCTTTGTTAAAAAGTATTACATAACGAGTACTTCAATAAGACTTCAATACGTTAAATAACTTTAACCTACATTAGCACTTACTAACAGTTGGACATAAAATAAAAGTATATCCAATTTTACTCCGACCCTTCTTTGCTTTCCGGGGTTTAATTTAATGGCTCTTTTAATTACGGTAATAAAACAATCCTAAGAGTTATATCTATTCTAATGTGTGTCAGTCTATTATACGAACCAAATTATGCAGGACACATATAAACGACTGCTTTATTATCGCAGATCGTAACATGTGTGTAAGTAATTTTATTGCAGAGAACAACTTTACCGAGCCCAGTCTTATCATAACCCATATTCGAAGTCAAATCGTCACTAATTAAGTGGCATGTCAGCCGTTATTAAGGTCTTATCTCAAGCTCATATGCCTCATAAATCTATTAGACCGTCGGAAGCTGGGTAAAGCGGCCATTTCAACAATGACTTACATTGTAGGCCTGAAGATTGAACGTGCTGAGTGGACAGACAAAAGCACTGATCCGAAAAACTTGCCCCGACCCGTGTTCGCATAAAAATATAAATGGAAGGGAACTCTTTTTACGTATGATGTCGATAATTTCTTTTGTATATTCATTCATTACTGTATTGTTTATTCAAGCTTAATAAAAGCTACTAAAATTATTTCAGTAAGACATAGTTTGGGTGATTTTTGTACTATATTATTTCAAATTCAGAAATTACAAATGTATATTTCAGTCTAATTTATTTCAAGGCCATATAATTTTCATTGTGGATATAATAATAACATGTGTTAAACTTTATTACTTTAATAGCAATTTCTAGTGAGTCTAACGGTAACTTTTATTAAAAAAAATACACCTTTCGCAAAGTAATTTCAAGGATCAAGGGAGAGCATTAGGAACACCTGTGAGTCACAAATGTTTATATGACAGAATAGACATTATACAAACATATTCGTGTGTAGAACACTACATAAGTAAACTGCTAAATTGTTAAATTATGAAAACCTTCGTAAACAATTGTAGGTAAGATTTTATTTGGTAACAGTGTAATTGTGTTTACGCTTACATTGTGAGTACAAACAGGAAAACGTAAGGAAAATTACCCTCGGTTAACTTAATGTCTGCGATTGAATTGTTTGTTTGTTCGTTGGCTAAAGGAAATCGAAATTTAACTGATTGTGTATGTTACGTGAATAAATTGATTTTTAAATCATTTATGGAAACTCCAAATTTGTATGAATCTGCTTATGTTATGTTAACTTCAACAACCAAACAACATTTTGTTTCCTTTTTATTATATATCTGTTTGTTACTGTGTGCAAGTCACATCACAGAGATAAACATAAAATGTTTGTATATATGTTTTTATATGTATAATCTATATGGCTATGCAAATGAATTTGAATATTTAAAACCGAACACAATTTCTGATTTTACTGAAGTTTTCCAAGTAAGCGCATATTACAAGTTAGGCCGTTAGCCGTTATATTTATCCTACAAAGTTCATCACATGGATTACCATCATGAATTTTTACTGTTTTTTTCCGAACCGTGAACTACGGAGTCCTAAAAAACCTTTACCATAAGCTTCGGAATAGAGTCTATCATCCAACTAATGGTCGGTCAACATAATCGAGAGATGGCCGAAACCGTGGCCGACTCTACCCTATCCCCAGCGGTTGTTGATATAACGATATAGTCATATGAGGCTATGAAGTATCAATAGACTGCTTATTGCCTCTCGATATTGTTTTAATATCATAATATATGTAGGTAACTTTAGTTTTTCTATGGATATCAAACCACTCACATTATATTAGATTAATTTCTCATACAATATATTTAATATTCCATTTAACCATGAAAACTACCTTTCTTTATTATTATGATGATCATCACATTTCAATGACTATTTATAGGCACTGCAATATAACCCTTACAAACAAGTAAAACTTAATATACTGTCATCCATTGTATGTGGCCCGCCAGGCATGATCACCTCGTCTGGTCGGAGGATCCTCCCTTTGTGTTGGAGGGACATAGAACCCGTTCCACGAGTTTCACTGAATCTTGGAAAATGGCTTTTTCTAGTGAAAGATTCAGAATAAAGTTGTAATGTTTTGGACTGGACTGCACGTTTGGCCTAGTGGTTTAACGGTCACCACGCCGTTTCCTATTTCGCCAAGTGTCGTGGGTTCAAATCCCACGTAGGACAACACTTTGTGTGTCACAAATTGTTGTTCTGAGTCTGGGTGTTCTTTGTGTCCGTTTCATGTATGTTTGTAAAGTCCCCCGCGACACAGGATTTATTCCCAGTGCGGGAGTTGTCTTTAAAAAAAAAAAAATGTTTAAAAAAGTACTACACTACTTTCCATACTTTATTAATAGTCATTTTATCTTATTGGAACTAAGATATGACATGATAACATAAAGGAGACTAAATGAAAGGATAGCAGAGTAGTTTCTAATTATATTTTCACTTTTTTCCTATTGAGGTCCAACTTGTACTATACAAGAAGCAAAGACACAGGTAATAATTTAAGGATAAAAAACCCCCGACATAATAACCTGAGTTCCCTTTAAAAGTAAATAACTTTTAAACGACTCAACCGATTTTCATGAAACATGTCTAAGAAAACTCGCACGTAACTCACCTTTCATACAAAAAAAGCTAAATTGAAATCGCTTCATCCGTTCGCGAGCTACGGTGCCATAGACAGACAGACACGTTAAACTTATAACACCCCTCTTTTTGCATCGGGGGTTAAAAAGAAGCTAACATTACACTATAGAATTATTTTTATCTTATATATAAAAATGAATTGCTGTTCGTTTGTCTGGCTAAAACTCGAGAACCGCCGGGCCGATTTAGTTGATTTAGGTTTTCAAATATTTGTCATAGTTCAGGGAAGGTTTAAACGGTGAGAAAATAAGGAAAATTTTCGAGGAAGATAATAAAAACAACAATTTCCTTTTGCCCATATAAACTGTTCTACCAACTTTACTGTTAAACTTTTGACTGTCACATTGAAGCACTTATTAAATTAAGGGTTTTAAATAGACACCACATATTATTTATATATAATTATCACGTAATTTAATATTATATGATCGATTTAATATTATTGATATGATATGATTATATGATGGTTGTTATTATTGCTTCATTCAGAAATTTTTGTCATTATATTGACATATTTTGATGGTTGTCACTGTTAAGAATTAAAAAAGTCTTTATTGTGCCATGTCCATAGAGGTCATATCACAAACAAAATAAGATAACACTGTTAATAAAATCAAAACGCTGTTTTGTTGGAATGCGAAAAAAATATTGATGTCAATCGTCTGTCAAACGTTAGACGAAAGATTATAAATACAGGCAATTTTTTGCACTTACGGCATATTAAGTACCTGTCATTCTATTACCGTTATTAAAATCTTCTATCATCAGTTTGTCAGTGTGTGAGAATTTTAATAGGTACCTTTTACCTATGAAATTGCCGTTTTGTATGCAATAAGTGAAAGTACTTATTTTTTCAAACTTTTTATTTCTGTTATTCGAAGTAATCACCCATGCAATCGACGCATCTTTGCCAACGCATTGGCAGTTTATTGATGCCCTTCTTGTAAAAATCAGCTGGACGGGAGGCAACAAACTCTTCTGGGCATTTTGTACTGCCTCTCGGGAATTGAATTTTTTACCCACTAAAAAGTTGTCTAAATTTTGGAAAAAGTAATAGTCGGTAGGTGCAAAGTCTGGTGAGTATGGCGGATGAGGGAGAGCTTCTAACCCTAGTTTGTATGATCTACAAATATTTGTTTCGGAGTTTGGGTGTTTTCTACGTATAGTATGTATCTATTTACAAAAAAAAAAGTATATAATATGTATTTGTATCAAGTGTGTACTACCTATAACACAAGCTCTGCTTAGCTTGGGACTAGATGGCGTTGTGTACTAGATGTCCGAAATATTTATTTATTTATTTATATCTTTTTATTCTACCTCATGGTCAGCACATGGTTACTAAGCCTTTTAACGTGACAATATTCCTATGATAGTCCCTTTCACACGTCCTTCTTTTCTTTTATAATTCTGTTCTGGCACTTTTTGAATTAAGAGAGAACAAAAATATACTTTCATTCAAAATATTCTCTTCCATTCCTTCGTACGGCATACCGAAACTACGATAATTTTTTACTATATAATAATAATTTTTCTTGAACAAAATGTATCACAATTTTAATTTCTTTTTAATTTTCGTGTGCTAAATGATGCTACTGTTAATTAATAAGAGGCTTTTAGCCGTCATGACTTGTACTTTCAAGGTAATTCTTTATCTGTGTAGTGTTTAATAGTAGAGCAAAGACTAAAGTTTGTAAGTAATTGTACTCTAAATACACTACTGTTGTTAGAACAGCCTTTATTGGTTCGACAAGTTTTCGACTTAAAAACCATTTCACGTAGTTTTCTCTTATTTTTTTAATTTTAACATTTTTTTTAATGTGTGGCCCGCCAAAATGATTCTACTCTGCATGATGGAAAGCATAAGTAGAATCCAAGAGTGGTGGTCACCATACTCATTGCGAATGCAGACAATGCAGCATGGCGACCTAGTGATGCTTCTGCATCTTTTAGTCTAGTCAACAAGTATTGAACTTGTTGACTAGACTATTTAGGACTCCAGTATCGCACTCACCAACGAAACACGACAGCACGAACGCTGTCATTTTACGTGGATTTTCTGTGCGAGGGTAGTACCGCCCCGGTCGAGCCGGCCCTACCGTGCTGAAATCAGCGTGGCTCTACTACCTGCTTTACTACTTCAACTTTATAATAGAAAACATTGAAACAAATCAGACTCCAATAGTGTTTAACAAACTCAACTGATTAATCATCTCTTGAGCAACGATTAACATATATGCGAAAAGGAATAAGGAGAGGAAAACAATTAGCAGCTCAAATAAAAGCTTACGTCATTCAAGTATTTTTTATTTCATGGTAAATTCATCTAGAAACGTTTTGAAGATACTTTTTTATTATTTTTAACCGACTTCAAAAAAAAGAGGAGGTTCTCAATTCCACTGTTTTTTTCTTCTTTATGTTTGTTACCTCATAACTTTCGACTGGGTGAACCGATTTTGATGTTTCTTTTTTATTTGAAAGCTGGTGCTTCCCATGTGGTCCCATTTAAATTTGGTCCAGATTGAAGTCGGTTTCTTTTTTTTGTTAAAATTTGTGAATATAAAGGTTTTTTTTTGTTTCATCTTAACCTCCCTGTAATAATTACTTAGCTTATCCGCTGCTATTCCAACAAACATAGCTTTAGGCAATCACAATATAGGTACAGTGTGGAGTAAAAAGGTCGAAATTAGCGAGCAATGCTGTCGTAGCCAGGTAACTGTAATAGCTACTGGGGAAAATTACCGGCCCTGTAACTAATACTCGTGAGACTCAGGTGGCACAACACCGGGGCAGAGGCTTAAACGATTTCCCCTTCCCTAAAGCGTGCCATGTTATTGTAGTGTAGCCTAGTTTCAGGTTAGAGCAACACTTACCGCCCGTGCTAATAGTGGAACCGTTTTTGCAAGCGTCATCTGTTAAGTATGCGAGCTTCGTTTGTATTTTTAGGTGATTTTATTTTCTTGAACACTTTTATAAATATTATGCGGATTTTCTCCTGTTTACCAAGTTATCGTCGACTTCAACGAAAGGTTATAACTTGAGTCAATCTTTAGGCTTTTAAAATTTATAGTACTAGCTGACCCACGCTTCTTCAGCGTCTTTTTAGGGTTCCGTGCCTCAAAAGGAAAAAACAGAATCCTTATAGGATCACTTTGTTGTCCGTCTGTCTGTCTTTCAAGGACCCTTTTTCTCAGGAACGGGTAATCAATCTGCAAAGCTGATCAAGCTGAAATTCACATCAAATACTCAAGTCTACTGTCCCTTGGAGCTGTGAAATAATCAAACTTAAATCAATCATAAGTTACAGTCGTTTATGCTGGAAATTTTCGACACTCGCAAGCAAATCAAAACCAACAGGACCGTGAACTCAGAATCATGAAATTTGGTACGAAGCAACGTCTTATAGAACAGATAAACGAAAAGGTGCGAAAAGCATAAATTTTACTCATATACCTACAGGTTTGTACGGAACCCTCGGTGCGCGAGTCCGACTCGCACTTGACCGGTTTTTTTTTAATCATACTCGGTTGGTTTAGTGGTTTAAGCAGCCGCTACGCCGCTTTCTACTGCCCCAAGTTTAGTGGGATCAAATTCCACACTAATTTGTGAGATCTGAATAATTGTTGTTATGAATGTGGCTGTTCTTTGTGTTCATTTCATGTATGTTTGTAAAGATCCCCGCAACATAGAATAGATTATAGTCCTATTGCGGGAGTTGTCTTTAAAAGAACGCGGTAATAGGTTATATAGTTTCGAAATTCATTGTGAGCAACGGCATGACAAGAGATTTATATATTATAGATTAGATACTTATAAAACCATCTCTATCTTGCTTCAAAATAGACTAACTCTTAAAGTAGGTTTCTCATTACTAGTATATTTATTATTTTTATTACTGATCTGACACAAAAGTTCCAAACCTTTCGAAAAAATTGTCAGCTTTACATAAATTGAAAATATTGCATAGTAAACACAGCATTTGACATCTAAATCATAGTACCTGGTTGACCGAGCTTAGCTTGGTATTTTTTTGTACTTTAATTTCTCTATAAAATACGTAAAATAAATTTTAAATACTTTCAATGCGCTAAGATGGAGGATACTATCATAAAAACAATTATCGTTTAAGAGTTTAAACATGTTTACGTGTTTTTTTAAATATATTTTTTCCTTTGAAAATTACTTTAATATTTTGTTATGATCTGATAAGTTGAAAGTTTTCTTATTTTGGTTTGATTTGAGGAGTCTAAAAGTTAAAGTATATGTTTATTTATTTCTCATTAAAAGGCAGCAGGTATGAATGTTGACAAAGTTATTTCAAGCGAATGGAAAAAGTTAAAATGAAAAGGTGTTTCACTTCAGTTAATATTCATTTTTAAAATCTTTCATCTTCATACACTAAAATTACGTAAATATTTTGAATAAGGTTTTATGACACGACTGTACATAGGAAACTGTTTTATTAAATGGTTGGTATAATAAATAAGGTGTATCAAAACTTTTAACTACAGTTTGGTACCACTCATGCATTAGGCAGCAGCGTACTTTCAACTGAAGAGAGTCAATTGAGTCAAAAGTGGGATTATTATATTTATCATGATTTAGCTATAAAACCATATGATCTAAATGTCAGTGTATTTTTTTTGTATATTTCAATAAGCAATAAAGTTGATCTTTATAAACAGTATCTTAGGGAAAACTATGATGGGATTAACAATATCGCTACATAAGTGCAACGCAAACTGTAAATTGGACGCTCGTTATATCAATATTTTTAAGCTATTGCATAGCTTTTATCGCGGACTTTGAGGCCTTTGAGCGCGGCGATCGAATCAAGAAATTCCGTAACGTAACGAAAATAAAACCTGTCATCCGAAGCTCGCACGGATCGAGAGGAGCTCCGAAATCTGTCTATCTCTGTCACGCACGAAGTAGTCTCTATCATATCTTTATAATGCCACACTCACTACATGTGCGCATAATATTACATATTCAAAGAAAAAAAATACTGTGAATAAAACAACCCGTTCAATGACGAAGACGTTTATTAGGAATAGTTTAAACCTATTATAGTATGCTGTGTAACGAAACCATATCGCTACTTAAAAAAGTGATCAATGCCATCTAGTGACGATGTTGGTAATCATTTAATAGTTTAGTATTTTTCCTTCATAATATTATACATACTGCATAAATAAAAAAAAAAAATTGCATAAGTTGATAAAAAATGCTATGCAATAGCTTCACCGCGGCAGTGCCCGAGTGCCAAACGTCTTTTTTTTCTTTGTATTCTACATAGTAAGTTTCCTGATCCTGGTGTGTAATTAAGTTTTTATCCAACTAATAATCTATCCTGCTACTATTATTATAAATGCGAAAGTTTGTTGGCATGTCTTGATGTTTGTTACTTTTTCACGCAAAAGCAACTGAACGGTAAATATGAAACTTTACAGTTACTGATTCATACATCAGAATAACATAAACTACTTTTTACTACAAGTACACACGAGCGGAGTCATGGCCCGAAGCTTGTTTATCATGATTACGAAATGGTAGTAGAGCCACGCTGATTTCAGCACGAACGGGCCAGCTCGACCGGGGCGGTACTACCCTCGCACAGAAAATCAACGTAAAATGACAGCTTTCGTGCTGTTGTGTTTCGTTGGTGAGTGCGAGCCCGGAGGCCCAAATAGTCTAGTCAACAAATTCCATACTTGTTGACTAGACTAAAAGATGCAGAAGCATCACTAGGTCGCCATGGTGTGGGTCGCCATGCTGCATTGTCTGCATTCGCAATGAGTATGTGGACCACCACTCTTGGATTTTGCTTATGCTTTCCATCAGGCAGAGTAGAGTCATCTTGGCGGGCCATACATAAAAAAACTTTAAGTAAAATTATGGTAATAAAATCAACTACAAATAATACAATTGCAGAATCAAACATAAATTTAAAATCTCTGCACTGCAAAAAAGACTGCACGTTTGGCCTAGTGGTTTAACGGTCACCACGCCGTTTCCTACTTCGCCAAGTGTCGTGGGTTCAAATCTCACGTAGGACAACGCTTTGGGTGATCCACAAATTGTTGTTCTGAGTCTGGGTGTTCTTTGTGTCCGTTTCATGTATGTTTGTAAAGTACCCCGCGACACAGGATTTATTCCTAGTGCGGGAGTTGTCTTTGTAAAACAAAAAAAAAAAAAACACGACTTGTATGATTGATGATTCTAACAATAACAACTTCAAATACTTGGTATGCTGGAGGCTACATTTCAAGTATACATGGGAAGTAGAGTGCATCGCACACGACAGAGGACAGAAGTGCGTAATGCAATGAAGTTCGGCCTTCGGACTCCGTAGTTAATTCTATGCGGTTGCACCGGTATCTAGCTATTAGGTGCTAAGTTGAAATGCGCTTGACTACGACGCGTAGCCGAGTGGTAATGGGAACTTGCTTTAACTCAATACTGGTAGATCGTATGTGTCTTGAATTGGGTTTTAGTGTAATTCGAGTGGATAGCTTTTCAGTCGAAGATATTTAGAACTACGATACGAATATACATGCTTCGGTATTAATTACTTTACGAATGTTTGATATTTGATATTATACAATCAACAGCACGATAAAGCTCAATACTTAGAAATAGTTGAATGATAAGAAATACTAAGCCACATTTAATATCGCAGGTAGCAAGAATTCTATTTACGCAGTTATGAAACCCGTTCTATCTACTTTACATTGTGGAAGTCGGTAACAACGGCGCTTAGAAACTTTAGACATAGTGAAACTATGCAACAATAGACTGTTACCCATTACTTTGGGGAATACGAGATTTATATACACACAATAGAGGTCACATTGGAGAATCAGAATATTTATAACGGAAACACAGTTTTATTGACGTACATATTTCTGGAATCTTTGTAAATGTTAAATAAATATTCAATTAATATAATAATAATATGTTTGTTGACACAAAGATTTTCAATATTTGAATACACAGTTAATGTCAATAACTATTTAGCACATGAGATATGGAACTCTGCCTCTTAAATTTGGTGCATTATCTGTATCTTAAGATATATCATTCAGCCTAACAGATTTCATTTAATAACAGCTACGTTAAAATTTAGTCTCTAGGCTTATAAAATGTATGCATTTATTTAAATTACTACTATTTTTAGAGAGACTTAAAAGGATAAAACCCTTTGAGTTAGTTAAGTGACAGTGCGAAATGAATAAAATACTACCATTTTAGTGCAGTGTATTCAAAGAACACACGAACAGAGTGTCCTCAATTAATTAGAGACAATAAGAAACGTGTTAATGGACACAATCTTATTATGGTTTTGTTTTATTAATTTAGGTCAAAGTAAAATTACTCATTAGTCAGCAGACTAGATCGTAATAGCAATGTCATATATATTTTATTAGTATGGAATTTACAGAAAAAAAACTACTACTTTTATCGGTTGTTTTGCAGGTGTGTGTATTTATATGTGTGTATGCACATATGCGTGTGTGTGTGTAATTTTGTCTTGAATCGTATAAATGTTACCATTCCTTATACACCAAAATTTGAAGTAATTTCTTTTCTTGAATTTTTCTGCTTAACATTAACAATAACTTGCGTTGACTAGGAAGCAATTGATCTGTAATAAAGATCGGGCGATGTTCATTTCCAAACCCAATAACTAAAATATTTAATATCTTATTGACTGTCTCTTTGTTTTTATTTAAAGAACGAACTGCAGAGAGTATTTTTGTTTTATAAGCATATTGAAAACCCAACTATCAGAGGACGTGAAATGTACGTTTCAGAGGATTTTCCTGGAAGTCGATATGTACCGCGGACGACCGATTTTGACAACGTAGCACCTATGGCCTCTCCAATTTTACATACTGCAGTTACAAGCTTTGTACTCGCCTCATTTTCCGCCTGCGGGATGTTCCGAATTTCAATGGATGACGAACGAGACTTACATTGTACATCTTGAATCTTTCGTTCAAGATTTTGTTTATACTAAATTATTTCTAGGACTAACTTGGTGGCGCAGTGGGAGCGTTTGCAATTGCTACGTTTGAGGTCTCGGGTTCGATTACCGGGTCGGACCAAATATTTTTATGATCTGCAAATATTTGTTTCGGGTTTGGGTGTTTTCTATGTATAATATGTGTGGTTTTACAAATAAAGTATAGGTATACCTATGTATTTATATCAGATGTCTTGTACCCATAATGCAAGCTCTGCTTAGTTTGAGACTAGATGGCGTTGTGTGTCAGATGTCCAAAATATTATTATTATTTTGATCAGAACGCTCCTTTTTAATCCCTTTATTTCTCTTTTCATGTCTTAAAACTTTTCATTTATAAAATATATTTTGCACTAGTTCATTGTTTTGTCGAGAAATCTCAGCATTTGAGCTTTTAATTAGAGTATTTTAGTTCATTATTTCTCCAATATTAGATGCCAATTTAGTTATAAGTGTGGACTGAGCTAGCAATTCTGAGACATGTGCGTCATGTTCAGTTTTCCAATTAGACGATGTCTCCTATAAGTTCAGTAGGTTTAAGCTCTGACTATTTATAGCCACTTAATATAAAATTACATTTAAGTTCGCTATTAATACCAAATGTAGCGCCAATATACCTAAATTTAATTTATCAGCACTTTGCGTTGTTAGCTGAAGTGTTTCATAAACATTGATAAATTGCAAACAAAATAATGTTAATATTAGCCATCTAAGTAAACAGTGTTGTACGAATAGTTTCATAATAGCATAAATTTATTATCGTATGATGTTTGCAAGGATCTCCCGGCGGTGTCTCGGCAAACTCGTACTGATCCGTCGAACATTTCACAGTATTTCCCGGGTGTAATACCGAACCAAGAAATGAAGCACCTCTTGTACCATCTAATACCGGACACGGCCGAACACGGCCGAACATTACCGAACATGGGCATGTGTCTGTTTGGAGATGAAGCCGTCAGCGCTTACAACTATCTAATTATTTGCGGTAAGCTAGGCTCTACCTAGACTTTCAATGACATTAATTTAAAGATATAGATAATATGGACTTATCATGTATTACTCTACTAGATTTTGTTAAGAGCAATATTGTCTAAATATTTGATTTTCATCTAACAAATCTAAATTTACGTTTACGTCAATACACATTTAAGAAAATATAGAAAAAAATTGAATTGGTCATTTATGATAATACAAATAATACAAAACAAGCTCTACATCTACATTTGGATTTGGGAAGGTTTCTCGGCAAAAATAAAATAGTCGAAAAAAAAATTACCGTGGGAGAGCCACGCTTTGGCTTGAATGGGCCGGCTTGACCGGAGTGATACCACTGGCTCACAGAAAACCAGTGTGAAACAGTGCTTGCGCTGTGTTTCACCGAGTGAGTGAGGATACAGGAGGCCCATACCTCAATCCCCTACCCCTACCTCCCCCCCGTCCCCAAAAGTGACTTGTGACGCTTCTCGGTGTTGCAGGTATCCATGGGCAGCGGTAATCGCTTACCATCAGGCGATACGTCTGATCGTTTGCCCACCGATTCCATAAAAAAAAACAATATACGATTAAAGTAACGTTCTTAATCACAGTTATTGTAATTATTAATTGATTGATTGATTTATTAATAATAATATATCTCTTTATTGTACACCAGATGCAATCCAAGGTAAGCTTAAAATTAGAGAAGTACAATTGGCGGCCTTATCGCCCGGAGGCAATCTCTTACAGACAACCATTGCATATGCATATTAACTACTTAATAAACTTTTTCAACTAAATTAAACTGTAAAGACGGTATCGCAATCCTTCCAAACTTTTTAATAAATAAATGACTAACAAATTTTATCAGGATGACAAAATAATCTGCCTTAACTCGGTCTGTCAACGAGTGTTAAAACTTAAAAGAGTTGTGTTGTTTTCTCATTTATATCCTTTAAGATTTCCGTTTGAACTAAAGTGATTTACGAACCTTAATTATACATTTTGTACAAACTCATATCCTACCTACAAGAGCCATTATTTTAAGTATACAAAAGTTAAAATTTCCGTGCTAACTTGTTGAGCTGCGACATAACACGGTAACTTCATTCGTGAAGCGAACTTGAGAAATTTATATTTAAGACGCTACTAAGTTAAACCCTGCTCGGAAACTCCACAGTTTTAGAGACAACAGTAGGGAAAACAGGCGCCGGGAAACGGGACACTTTAGAATTTTAGAAATTTTGCTCAACAAACTTTGTCATTTCGCAACGAGCGTCTTGGACTCAGCACAACATAAATCATTGTACTTGTTTGTTTATATAACGCTAACTTTATCAATCACGTTCAAAATTGTATTCATTTGGATAAACTTGGGTAATCTTTCTTAAAATTACCTATTTACTTTCATGATATTTAATCCTGAAGAAAGCATTTTTTAGTTGCAGATAAATTTTAGCACTTGAAATCGAAAACATGGTAACAATTGAGAAAATCGGTTCGAAGAGGATTTATTGTTTTGAAATATTCTGGATTAGGCAAGTAACGTATGTCGTATATTGGACGAACACAACTATTTATGATACTGTTTAAATATAAAATATTTCATTATTTTATTTGTCACGCCAACAAAAAAACACAGTCCAAAAATGCTTTTAATTCGTTATCATAACATATTTTACAGTATTGAGTAAATAAAAAAAGTTAAAACAACCAAAAAACTCAACCTGCAACAACATAAAACAGACCTAAATAGTTCTTCGAAAACTTGACATGACAAAGTGGTCTCAATAACAAAGCTGAGTATGAAAATACAATATAGCGAAATAGAATCATAACTTCAGGGGCTCAGGTGCCCTACCACGCTGTTGTATTTTACACCAAAATCTATTCACTCGTAAAGTGAGGAATTTAGAGTCTAATTTTCATGTAAAACTTTTGAGTTCATCATTTCAGTGAAAATTAGTTCACAATCTGTATATTTTATAACCTTAGCGCCTTTTACACGTTTTAAACATTTTACAAATTTATAATGAGCTGTCGGTTTACTACTTTTTGGTTACCGATGTGTATTTACTATCATTTTTAGAAAGTCTTCCTTTAATTTTTTTAGCTATTATAAGTGAATGCCTTACAAAAAAAAAATGGCGGTCATAAGGACGAAAGTAGTGAAAATTATAACTTAGAATGTTATTTTCCCGTACCAAAAAGTGTTCAACGCGGTTAAAGAAGTTTTGTGACGTCAGCATATCGGCGACGCGGTGATGCGAACTCATAAGATTTTCTCCTACCAAAAAGTGCTCAACTTGGCTAAAGAAGTTTTCAATTCAATTCAAAGTAAGAGTACAGAGTGTCAATATCTCAATTTATCGCTGCCGTTGTTGATTGGCTTAGTACCAATAACCTTAAGATTAATTTACTTAAAACTAAAATGATACAGTTTCAAACCTATAGACGACAACAAACTGATTTAAATATAACTTATAACAATACTAAGGTAGAAGAAGTCGATTCAACAACGTTTCTAGGAATAGTTGTAGATAAAAATTGTAGTTGGAAGTCGCACATAGAACACGTTTGCGACAAGTTGAATAGATTTGTGTATGCCATAAAAAGAATCCGAGAAACTGTTTCAACAGATGCAGCACTTAGTGCTTACCATGGCTATGTATCCTCGGTACTTGCATACGGCCTACTATTGTGGGGAAATTCCGTTGAAATTGAAAAGGTATTTCGTGTACAAAAGAAGTGTGTAAGAGCAATATGCGGGGCATGGTTTATGGATAGCTGCAGACCAATTTTCAAACAGTTCAATATTTTACCGCTAGCATGCATGTACATTAGGGAACTCTGTGTTTTTGTAAAACAACATCCTCAATACTTTGATCTTCAATCAAATGTAACAAAAAGAGACATCATACCTAGAAATGTCCACAAAATCTTTCAACCAAGAAGCAATCTAGAAATATATAAAAGAAACTCTTATATAACTGCAATTAAAGTTTATAACAAATTACCAAATGTATTCAAGGATCAACCTTTAAATATTTTTAAAAGTAAACTAACCAAATGGCTTCTTGAAAAATGTTTTTACAATTTAAATGATTACATGACAAATAAGGAATGAAAACATAGTGACATGATTTTTATAGTATTTTTTTTCTTCTTTTCTTTTTTAATTATCCTTAAATTAATTTTAATCCTTAAGTAGCCTTGATTTTGAATTGTATTGACATCTCTAAATTATCTTGACATTTACTAAATTGACATATCTTATCTATTGTGACATTTAATAAACCTACTATTTTTTCGACATTCGATAATTGATTTGTTGAATTGTTATTTTTTTTTTATTATTATTTTAAAATCATAATAAAATTATTGAAATCAATTAAAATTGACACTGACATTTAGTGTATTGCATGCCATTAATGTAATGTAAGACATTGCTAGTTGCACACCATTGTTATGGTAGAATGTACTCGATCTTTATAGAATTATTGTGACCTGTTTTTATACTACATTCTTGCAAATATATATCATTTCATATCCCGTGGGTATCGTAAGAGACGACTAAGAGGGAGCAAACAACACAAAACAACATCACTGGAGAGTGGAGAAAACTTGAAACCAACCCTACACCAAAGCTTTCGACCAGTGTAGTTCAAGCCTCCTGTTTAACCCTGGTACGGCGCCGTAACCAAGAGTGGCGAGGCCTCTTCAGGGTGGCCGCGCTGCGTATACACCGATGCATTTTTTCACTAATTTCTCTATGATTTTCTAAGAAGACCTACTAATATTTATATATTACTAAAGACTGTTAATGTATGTGACCATAGAAAGCTCTGATGTCACGTTTCAGAGAATAACAGTCCATTCATTGCGTAACACTGTTTCCAGTTAGTAATTATATTTGACAAATATTGTACTATGAGCATGTAATTGTACGTATATGTAGTAATAGAGTGCCTGTAATATTAGAAGCTAAATTGAAGCTCTGTAGCTAAATTACTTCAATCGATTTACCTGCATCATGAAACTATTGGCTGGGTTATATGGAGTAGTTAGTTTGATTAAATATTCTGTTCATGTGCAATCAAAATTAAACTTGCGTGCTTAATAAGACTGAACTACTTGTTATATGAATTTAGTAGTCTTCTCGTTTTTTTGTCTACTTCTTAGACTAGACTACATGTACCCATAGTCCCATTAGGTATATAGAAAAAAAATATATATTAAGAGTCGTGTCAAATTATCAATTTTGTTCATCTCTCAATATAGTGCGGAGATTTCGAAATAGGTTTGTTACAATTTGGTTATACTTGTATACTAAGAAAGTAGTTGTGAGTCCGAATATTAAAGAAGAGAAGTCACATTTCCACTCATGTTTATTGTTAACTTTAACATGAAAAATTAACATATATTTTGGTATATGCAATGAGAAATAAAATTTCAGTATAGTCTTGTAAATAATGCTGTACAAGAAAAGAATGTTTTACAATATTTGTCCTTGTTTAAAGCAAAAAAATACTCGGACCAGAAAAAGTCCTGTGATAGCTCTTTCATTTATAAAATGAAAACTGGTGAGCTTATTCAAGGTCTCACCAGGAGTCATAGTGATCTGCCATGCCAATAGTTTTTTACGTGATGGCATAAACCATTGAAGTGTAATTTCATTACCTGTACCGGGGGCATAAATGTAGCAAAAGCTAACCGTGAAATATTCCATGTCTGTTACCCAAAGATAACATTTCTCGTTCACATTTTCTCCTATCCAATTTTGTTCGTTTATTCCTTGTTACTGTTACGATTTATGTATTATTTATGTACCAATAAGCATGAATTTAATAATATTCGTTGCGAATAATCAATAACATTTGGCCTTTCGGAATATAAAATATATTCGACTTGTAGGTCAAGGATCTTGTTGGTTCAAGAGAGCGAAAGTAACCGAATGGGCACTACTTACAGAATATTTCTACTAAATTCTTATGAGGTCGAACCAAATTGTACCTACTTGTGTTACTTTGAACAAATGTGCGTGAAGCATTCGAGACTCGAAAGCAAAACAAAAATGATTTGTTTTGCCAATAAATTAAAAATAGTTGGTTGATTGACATTATGTTGTTTGTCTAGTACAAGCTAAAAAAACCCCAAGCAAGCACTTAAACAAGTAATCATACGTCAAAAATGCCTTAAATCATTTTGGAAAAGAGCTGATACTCTTACACTGCTGGACCGATATTAACCAAACATAGCTAAGAACCACCGCAAGGAAACTGGCTTTCAAATGAAAAAAACAACGTATCGACATCAGTCCATCCGTTTGAGATCTACAATGCCATAGACAGACACACAGACAGACAGATATAAAGCGACGTCAAACTTATAACACCCCTATTTTTGCGTCGGGAGCTAAAAAGTGATCATAATAAGACTTAATAATATAGTATTTTATGTGAACATCTTAATATGCTTCAAGTTTTTTGGCATTAATTTGAACTTAAACTATTTAATCTTCATTAATTGTTTTTTAGATATTATATTGTTATGTAACTTGATACAAACGTAACTACTACGGGATACAGGATCAAAAAAGAATTTTGGACCCGAGTATTCATTCAGAATTGACTCAGACTTTATTTTATGCTGACATTATGTAACCATTGTGGACCGACGATTTGAAGAAAGTCACTGGCAGCGAATGGATGCGGACTGCCCAAGACCGGGGTAGTTGGCGCTCCTTTTTAAGGTGTCTTCGTTCAGCAGATATAGCGATAGATTGAATTTGAAGTACATGCAACCACTGAGAGATACTTTTACTTATTGTTACGATATCAAGTTTATGTTAAAATATTATCATACTTCTTGGCTATAGCTTAAAACTCAAATGTCATTAATTTTGGTTACATAAAAAAATACAATTTCTCAAACTAGAAAACTACTAGCTTAACGAGACAAATTATATTTAAGAAACAGTTAAATACACCCGAAATTAAACAGTAAAATGTATTCGTCAATTTGTTTTATAAGTTATGGAATCAGGTGTTACTTTGCGGAAATCCATGACATTAAATGCTATGAAATATATTTAGCTTTAATTCCGCGAGACAAATATCGTCGACATCGACAATAATCGACAAAAAGACGATATTTGTCTCGCGGAATTAAAGCTAAATATATTTCATAGCATTTAATTTGTTTTATATTTAAGAAAAATTCGTAAATTGATTTTAAATATATTTCGTCGTTACATTATTAAACGTTCAACGTTTATTTCTCTGATGATAGTGATTATTTCATTTTATAATGATGTCATATAAATATTTAATACACGAATCCCCGCGAACAAGTACCATGAATACCATATTTTGCTGTTTATCATAAACATATGGCATTGTTTGCATACTCGGGAATACAGTTATTTTCAACGCCGTTTAAAATGTCCGAATGAAATGTTCAAACTGCGAAACGTTTTTCGTTTTTTTGAACATATTATCACGTTGTCAATAAATGCTATCTGAATGTTTTGTAGCCTGTAATTTCAGTACAAAACGTACGAAGCCGGGTCGGGTCTGCAAGTTGGGGTTATAGGGCAAAATTCATAGATTTCCGGATGATTGCAGGGCGTGCGTGACTGGGCGACCGAGTGAAGTCGATAATACACAAATACAGCTAAATTATACAACTTTAGTTACACAGGTTGGTAATATTGTACATGCTAATGTCGTCCTTATGCGTTTATGGCCTTGTCAGTTATAAAAATGTAGTAGTTTGGAGTTGGTGGCGTGTTTGATGCTTCTTCACACTTCTGTGAAGTTCACAGTTCTGTAATGTTCAGCTTTAGGAGTATGTTATAGGTATTATCGACAACTCTTGAGTGTTGTCATGTCCTCATTATTGTAATCGATTCCCCATTGTGCACTGTTTACAAAACACATATTGCAAATCTATAGTTAAGTTTCTTACTTTGTTTGTATGGTTGTAGGGGGTAATCTTCAGAAATACTGATCCGATCCTGAAAATTCTTTCACTAACAGAAAGCAACACTATTCAGGAGTGACATAGTGAAATTTGACAGAGTTAAAGTTTATAGATAGATAGATAGAAAACTCTTTATTTGTACACCGTATTACAGTTTTACAAGAAAGTACAGAAAATGACAAATATATGTACAAAGGGCGGCCTTATTGCCGAAAGCAATCTCTTCCAGGCAACCTTAGGATTTATGTAAAGAAAGAGTGCAGAAAGTTAAAAAAATAAAATAAAAAAGTGGATCATGGTCGAATTTCAGCCACTGGGCGACTACTAATCGATTAATACGTGAATCAGAAAAGTTGTATCCTCTTTTTATGAAAATAATGCGAACGTGGGAGTATGAAATTTAGTAAAGTTAAAGTTTACATGGAGGAGGAATGCTCAAAGCTAAAAAAAATACAACAAAAAGAACAAAATGTAAATAAATTTCGACCACTTGGTGAACACTAGTAGTAATTATTATTATAAACTAATTATAGATAGCCTCAATCAAAACCTTAAGAGACTCACATTAGGACGCTGGATCAAGGATCTGATGCAGAAAGTAGTCCTCTTTGACACGGCCCGTAGTCAGGAGGTTCCTGTCTTTGTAGCCCTAACCACCGGTGTCTTGGTAGCCTGTACCCATTCAGTGGTTACTACTTTTTATATCTTTAAGACAAGTGTAAGACAAGTGGTTAAAAGTTTATTAGCTACACATTGAAGCAATGAAAATCTACCAAACAGTACCCTGTTTCTCAGAGGATACGATTTAAATTCAACTGTGCGCCGTTGCGCGCGCTGGCAACGCGTGTTGCCACGGACGTTTGAGAGGGTTTTTGTTTTGGCAACGCGTGTTGCCACGGACGTTAGAGTGGTTAAAGATATAAAAAGTAGTAACCACTGAATGGGTACAGGCTACCAAGACACCGGTGGTTAGGGCTACAAAGACAGGAACCTCCTGACTACGGGCCGTGTCAAAGAGGACTACTTTCTGCATCAGATCCTTGATCCAGCGTCCTAATGTGAGTCTCTTAAGGTTTTGATTGAGGCTATCTATAATTAGTTTATAATAATAATTACTACTAGTGTTCACCAAGTGGTCGAAATTTATTTACATTTTGTTCTTTTTGTTGTATTTTTTTTAGCTTTGAGCATTCCTCCTCCATGTAAACTTTAACTTTACTAAATTTCATACTCCCACGTTCGCATTATTTTCATAAAAAGAGGATACAACTTTTCTGATTCACGTATTAATCGATTAGTAGTCGCCCAGTGGCTGAAATTCGACCATGATCCACTTTTTTATTTTATTTTTTTAACTTTCTGCACTCTTTCTTTACATAAATCCTAAGGTTGCCTGGAAGAGATTGCTTTCGGCAATAAGGCCGCCCTTTGTACATATATTTGTCATTTTCTGTACTTTCTTGTAAAACTGTAATACGGTGTACAAATAAAGAGTTTTCTATCTATCTATCTATAAACTTTAACTCTGTCAAATTTCACTATGTCACTCCTGAATAGTGTTGCTTTCTGTTAGTGAAAGAATTTTCAGGATCGGATCAGTATTTCTGAAGATTACCCCCTACAACCATACAAACAAAGTAAGAAACTTAACTATAGATTTGCAATATGTGTTTTGTAAACAGTGCACAATGGGGAATCGATTACAATAATGAGGACATGACAACACTCAAGAGTTGTCGATAATACCTATAACATACTCCTAAAGCTGAACATTACAGAACTGTGAACTTCACAGAAGTGTGAAGAAGCATCAAACACGCCACCAACTCCAAACTACTACATTTTTATAACTGACAAGGCCATAAACGCATAAGGACGACATTAGCATGTACAATATTACCAACCTGTGTAACTAAAGTTGTATAATTTAGCTGTATTTGTGTATTATCGACTTCACTCGGTCGCCCAGTCACGCACGCCCTGCAATCATCCGGAAATCTATGAATTTTGCCCTATAACCCCAACTTGCAGACCCGACCCGGCTTCGTACGTTTTGTACTGAAATTACAGGCTACAAAACATTCAGATAGCATTTATTGACAACGTGATAATATGTTCAAAAAAACGAAAAACGTTTCGCAGTTTGAACATTTCATTCGGACATTTTAAACGGCGTTGAAAATAACTGTATTCCCGAGTATGCAAACAATGCCATATGTTTATGATAAACAGCAAAATATGGTATTCATGGTACTTGTTCGCGGGGATTCGTGTATTAAATATTTATATGACATCATTATAAAATGAAATAATCACTATCATCAGAGAAATAAACGTTGAACGTTTAATAATGTAACGACGAAATATATTTAAAATCAATTTACGAATTTTTCTTAAATATAAAACAAATTAAATGCTATGAAATATATTTAGCTTTAATTCCGCGAGACAAATATCGTCTTTTTGTCGATTATTGTCGATGTCGACGATATTTGTCTCGCGGAATTAAAGCTAAATATATTTCATAGCATTTAATGTCATGGATTTCCGCAAAGTAACACCTGATTCCATAACTTATAAAACAAATTGACGAATACATTTTACTGTTTAATTTCGGGTGTATTTAACTGTTTCTTAAATATAATTTGTCTCGTTAAGCTAGTAGTTTTCTAGTTTGAGAAATTGTATTTTTTTATGTAACCAAAATTAATGACATTTGAGTTTTAAGCTATAGCCAAGAAGTATGATAATATTTTAACATAAACTTGATATCGTAACAATAAGTAAAAGTATCTCTCAGTGGTTGCATGTACTTCAAATTCAATCTATCGCTATATCTGCTGAACGAAGACACCTTAAAAAGGAGCGCCAACTACCCCGGTCTTGGGCAGTCCGCATCCATTCGCTGCCAGTGACTTTCTTCAAATCGTCGGTCCACAATGGTTACATAATGTCAGCATAAAATAAAGTCTGAGTCAATTCTGAATGAATACTCGGGTCCAAAATTCTTTTTTGATCCTGTATCCCGTAGTAGTTACGTTTGTATCAAGTTACATAACAATATAATATCTAAAAAACAATTAATGAAGATTAAATAGTTTAAGTTCAAATTAATGCCAAAAAACTTGAAGCATATTAAGATGTTCACATAAAATACTATATTATTAAGTCTTATTATGATCACTTTTTAGCTCCCGACGCAAAAATAGGGGTGTTATAAGTTTGACGTCGCTTTATATCTGTCTGTCTGTGTGTCTGTCTATGGCATTGTAGATCTCAAACGGATGGACTGATGTCGATACGTTGTTTTTTTCATTTGAAAGCCAGTTTCCTTGCGGTGGTTCTTAGCTATGTTTGGTTAATATCGGTCCAGCAGTGTAAGAGTATCAGCTCTTTTCCAAAATGATTTAAGGCATTTTTGACGTATGATTACTTGTTTAAGTGCTTGCTTGGGGTTTTTTTAGCTTGTACTAGACAAACAACATAATGTCAATCAACCAACTATTTTTAATTTATTGGCAAAACAAATCATTTTTGTTTTGCTTTCGAGTCTCGAATGCTTCACGCACATTTGTTCAAAGTAACACAAGTAGGTACAATTTGGTTCGACCTCATAAGAATTTAGTAGAAATATTCTGTAAGTAGTGCCCATTCGGTTACTTTCGCTCTCTTGAACCAACAAGATCCTTGACCTACAAGTCGAATATATTTTATATTCCGAAAGGCCAAATGTTATTGATTATTCGCAACGAATATTATTAAATTCATGCTTATTGGTACATAAATAATACATAAATCGTAACAGTAACAAGGAATAAACGAACAAAATTGGATAGGAGAAAATGTGAACGAGAAATGTTATCTTTGGGTAACAGACATGGAATATTTCACGGTTAGCTTTTGCTACATTTATGCCCCCGGTACAGGTAATGAAATTACACTTCAATGGTTTATGCCATCACGTAAAAAACTATTGGCATGGCAGATCACTATGACTCCTGGTGAGACCTTGAATAAGCTCACCAGTTTTCATTTTATAAATGAAAGAGCTATCACAGGACTTTTTCTGGTCCGAGTATTTTTTTGCTTTAAACAAGGACAAATATTGTAAAACATTCTTTTCTTGTACAGCATTATTTACAAGACTATACTGAAATTTTATTTCTCATTGCATATACCAAAATATATGTTAATTTTTCATGTTAAAGTTAACAATAAACATGAGTGGAAATGTGACTTCTCTTCTTTAATATTCGGACTCACAACTACTTTCTTAGTATACAAGTATAACCAAATTGTAACAAACCTATTTCGAAATCTCCGCACTATATTGAGAGATGAACAAAATTGATAATTTGACACGACTCTTAATATATATTTTTTTTCTATATACCTAATGGGACTATGGGTACATGTAGTCTAGTCTAAGAAGTAGACAAAAAAACGAGAAGACTACTAAATTCATATAACAAGTAGTTCAGTCTTATTAAGCACGCAAGTTTAATTTTGATTGCACATGAACAGAATATTTAATCAAACTAACTACTCCATATAACCCAGCCAATAGTTTCATGATGCAGGTAAATCGATTGAAGTAATTTAGCTACAGAGCTTCAATTTAGCTTCTAATATTACAGGCACTCTATTACTACATATACGTACAATTACATGCTCATAGTACAATATTTGTCAAATATAATTACTAACTGGAAACAGTGTTACGAGTCGGTAGGTGCAAGGTCTGGTGAGTATGGCAGATGAGGGAGAGCTTCCAACCCCAGCTCTTGCGGTCCCCAGTCCTCAAGCTGCAGCTCTTGCAGCTTGAGGACTGGGGACCGCCCGAGAGGCAGTACAAAATGTCTTTGAAGAGTTTGTTGCCTCCCGTCCAGCTGATTTTTATAAGAAGGTCATCAATAAACTGCCAATGCGTTGGCAAAGATGCGTCGATTGCATGGGTGATTATTTCGAATAACAGAAATAAAAAAGTTTGAAAAAATAAGTACTTTCACTTATTGCATACAAAACGGCAATTTCATAGGTAAAGACCTAATATATATAATTCACGTGTCATATTGTTGGCCACCATGAACTAAGAAAAAAAGAAGGAAATTAGTTAGATACCGATTGTCTCTTCTTTTTTAAATATGTGTTATGCTGGCGTGCCAAAGAAAGGATATTTAACATCACATTTAGACCAATAGGAGCAGCATATGATTGAAAAGAACCGCAGGCGAAGTTAAGGTAAATAACCAATTTTTTTTTTTAAGACAACTCCCGCACTAGGAATAAATCCTGTGTCGCGGGGTACTTCACAAACATACATGAAACGGACACAAAGAACATCCAGACTCAGAAAAATAATTTGTGGATCACACAAAGTGTTGTCCTACGTGGGATTTGAACCCACGACACTTGGCGAAGTAGGAAACGGCGTGGTGACCGTTAAACCACTAGGCCAAACGTGCAGTTATTCAAAAGATCGTACAGGTTTCATTGGTTAATTCTTTATAAGTATCATTGGAAAATATCTGAGCTATATACCTTATTTATAAATCGATTTCGTATAAGCAATTTATATACACACATCAAAAGTGTCTAGGGATCAACATATGTGTCTAGGGATCAACATATATTTTTGCAATAACTTTTCTCCTGATTGATATTAATTAAAATTTTCTTTAAGGATTCATCAAATAAAGTGTTTTCGTTTGTCACAGTAACGATAAACCAAGTCACCTTTGCATTAATAAAGAAATTTGCCATTTTCCTAATAAAGGGATTTTTGACATTTGAACCACTAACATTAAAGTTCGAAAAAAAGACTGAAATAACAGTTTTCTTTAAAATTTTATTAGGTAACTTAAACAATTAATAATCCGTGTTTCTACCGCGAACACTAACAACACAAGAATCGGTTTGGCATACTCAAAATGAGTTCATCCAAATCACGCTGTGGAATGGCCGCCCATGTTCGTTGCAACAACAAAAAAAGGTCTTCTTGCGACTGGATACCCTCCATATTCGGCAGAGCTCTTCTCTGTAGCATATCCATGCATGCTCAATCGGGTTGAAGTCTGGCGACTGAGCAGGCCAGGGCCAAAGCCACATCTCAATCTCAAGAAATCCGCATAAAAATGCTTGATCCCTAGACACTTTTGATGTGTGTATAAGCTATTTTTCATTTTTTTTCCATTTATGTTTCATTGATTTTGTTAGTGTTGGTAGATGGCATAGATCTGATTGATTTTACAGTTACTGTAAAAACTGTTTTAAAGAAACATTTATTTATACGGTTCTGCTTGTTACAGGAATTCCAACAAAACAATTCCAAAAAATACTAAAATGAACCAAAAAATTTAGGAAGCTTTAACGGCTTCACCGCACGGTGAAAATGATATCCTGCGTCATAAATATCTGTTTTTTTTTGTACGGAAAGTAGCATGCTACTGCTATGGAGTCTATGCGATTAATACTAAGAAAGCAATTTTATGAGAGCTTATTTCACTTATCGATAAATAATAGCATAATTATAAATTTTAACAAAAAAAAAACCGTCTTCAATCTGGACCAAATTTAAATGGGACCATTCGGGAACCACCTGCTTTCAAATAAAAAAATAATCATCAAAATCGGTTCACCCAGTCGAAAGTCAGGAGGTAACAAACATAAAAAAAACAGTCGAATTGAGAACCTCCTCTTTTTTTTGAAGTCGGTTAAAATACCAATTTACTGCAACATTATTTTCCCCAAAAAAGGAAGCGTTATTTCACTTTTCGACTGATAGTTTTTAAAATACAAAAAAGTCGTCTCATTACATTTTTGAAGTATCATTTTACGTACCGTAATTATAGTCATACTTAGCAGCAAATTTCATTTTTCAGCTGCCTATCGTAAACGGCCCGGTCGTGCACTATACGTTTATGGCAGCCCTATCCTAGGCGAAATCTCATTTTCGGCTACCTAGTGAATGTAAAATTATATTGGAGTCAATTTTGTTTAATACCTGAGGGGGTTTCTCTCTAGAGGTTAATTGGTTCACGCCGGGCAACTTCACAAGCCATATGTGGTTTTCTGGATTTGCCTACCCGAATGAATTTAGAAAGCAGGTGGGTCGGACACCGCAGTTGCCCCAATTTCTGTACCTTTGTACTGCAATATGATATGATATTAAAACATTAACTGAAATTGATTCTAGGTTAGACTACTTTGTTATATGAATAATGTTTCGTTTCGGTCGAATAGTTTATGTAAACTTAGAGAAATTTAGAGTGAACACTAAAACAGATAAAATGAATCTTTGTTCTGTTCCTACTGAGAACAAAGTTAGAGTTTCTGTTAAAATTGTTAATTTACAATTCAAGTTATTTCAATTTTAGATAGATAGTTTATTTTATCCATAATTACAGATCCAGTTTATGTTTGACAGTAGAGATTACAAAATATTTAGGTTACATAACGGGTTTAGACGCTCTAACTTTATTCGTGTTTGTAAATTTAGACTTTAGGCAAAGTCGTAATTAAATTTAAAGTTGTGCAACGAGTTACTAGGGCTTTGTAACTATTCTGTGATATTTTGAGTACAATTAAAGTGTAGCTCGTCCTTTGAGAGCGAGTTAATTGCTCCTCGTCGGCTGACTTTCCAGCCATATGTGGCGATCTCCGAAAATACTTGAAGGTATTCCTATACTTACTACAGTTTAACTGCCTCGTGGTCTTGCGGTTGACGTATGCGACTGCCGATCAAGAGGTCTAGGGTTCGAATCCCGGGTCGGGCCAAAAAGTGTCATTGAGTTTTTCTGATTAAAGAAATACTTAATAACAGCTCGGAGTTAGGAAGTTGGGGTCTGAACCCCCGTGCCTCGGAGAGCACGTTAAGCTGTCGATCCTGCGCCTGATCTTTCCCCGATCGTGTTGGTTAACCGTTCCATCGGATTATGAGAGAGAGGGAACAGAGAGTGCACCTGTGTTTGCGCACACACTTGTGCACTATAATATCTCCTGCGTAGTTGGCTGGTCTCCGTTGAGACTGGCCGCTGTGGCCGTTATCGGCTAGGAGAACATTATTGTTACAGTTCAAAATGAAGAAGAGAAAAGTAATCTTGCGAGTTGCCTTTAAATATCGACGAAGGTTATCACTTTCTGCGACAGTAAAATATGCTATATATTTTAAATTATAATAAAATTTGTTGATAAATTTTAAAGGACTAGTTTGTATATTTATGATATTAAACCCAGTACTTACTGTTCTTCAACTTGGTTAATAAGAAATTATCGGCTCCCAATAGGGTCTTCTGTACCTCAAAAATCCCAACCACGTAGTGCAATATCACGTTATCAGTGCAGCTGAACTACATTTTCCATAGAATTGAAACAAAAAATGTCTTAATCTTAATTCTCTTGAATTGAGTTTTTATTTACTGAAAAAGTAGTTTTTTTTTATAGAGCATACTAACTTTAAAAATAAAGCTTACCCATCAAGGCCGAGCGCTAAAATTAAATTAAGCTCAGCACAGTTTTGAATTTGTGATATTACCTAGCTCCTTCAGTGATTCTGCTAACGTTTAATTAGCCTTTCATAAACGTTATATTATGCGATACTAGCTGACCCACGCAACCTCGTTTGCGTCTCCTATTGCCGGTAGCGTGATAACTTTCCCCCGTTTTTGAAACATTTTTCATTGATGCTCCGCTCCTATTGGTCGTAGCGTGATGATATATAGCCTATAGCAGCAGCTTTATATATTAGTATAGATGTATTTATTATACTCTTCTAAGATCTAATACTCATAATAAACAACACATTTAGTTGGATAAAGAATAATATTAGGTATTATGTTGATAAAAACTCTTTGGCAAATAACTCATTATTAGGTACCAACTCTTAGCGTCTTATACTCGTGATAACTTCTAAACGAAATGTCCGATTGGGATGAAACAAAAAGTATTTTACTTCTATATAAATACCCTTGATAACATAATGCTTAATTTAGATAAGGATCAATATTACGATACACATTTAACGTAGTTACTTTCTTCAGACGATTTAATAATTTTTTTGAACACAAAAGCGGTTATTGTAACTAAACCATGATAGTTAGATATATGCTCTCGCGGACTTTTTTGTAGATCTTAATGGGACCTACAAACCCGTACTACATTATTTAGTTCTATTGGCAATAGTTATTGCAGCGCACGCAAAAATAGGTTTTCGTTTTCACACTTTGGGTTACGAAATAGCAATTTTCTTACCGATCCCTAATTTTTTTGAAAATAAAATGTAGCCTATATAGCCTTCCCCGATAAATGGACTATCCAACGCTAAAATATTTTTTCCAATCGGATCAGTAGTTCCTGAGATTGGCGCGTTCAAACAAACAAACAAACTCTACAGCTTTATAATATTAGTATAGATGTTTAATATTTCAAACTGTAGAATCGCTTTCAGAATAATAAATGCCACGAATAAAAATACTGTCTAAATCTACTGGTAAGTAGAGATAGGTAGAATTACTAGAAGTTAACCTGATGCAATTAAGGCAATACGTATACTTTATATACATTACAACAATATATAAGGATAAACATATATACAGTTATTAATGTTTAATGTTACTTATCCATTGGAAACTGTTTCTTTCCGATTATGTTTTCATATATTTCTCTGTATTAATAGATCTTAAGTAAAATTATGTATACCACAAGTTATGTATATATTATCAAAGTTGATAGCTTAAATATTCATTCAAAGTTTGATATTAGTTAAAAATAACTTGAAGATTCATTTCCTCCTATTAAAGAATATTTAATTATGTTCTACAATTTCTCTTGTACGAAAGCTAAAGATAATGTGACAAATATTAAATTAGTACTAAAATATCATACAAGGAGTAGACGAGTTGAGTTTGAAAGAAATATTTTCTCACCATCTCTGTCATTTTCAAATCAACGTGCTACACGTTGATTTGAAAAGGTCACGAAATGAATATTTGTGTGTTAGTTTTAGAAAGTTTTTGATGACTTTTTGCTTAAAATCTGCATTTAAGCCTAAACAAGAACGCTTTTCATTTTCACACTAACCGTTCGGGCGACCCCACTTTACGTCGACGAGTTCGCGTCAATTTCCACAAAGGTTTTGAATAAAGACTACGGATGTTTGTGCTTTTTTGGATGAAACTTTATGGGGTTTGTTTTTTTTTCCTTACGTTCGAAATTTAAGTATCGTGAAGTTGAAATGAGGTTAAACAACAATATGTTAACTTACTGTCATACCAATAACGTTATCAATGTCTAAACAATGACGAATTACTTTTTACGTAATTATTATATTATCATTTACATTTACTTTTTAAATTAACAAGTTAAATCTTTTAAACAATAAGGTCGATAGCAGACCCGAGTGAAGTCTGCCGTCGAGAAATACAACAAAAACTAAATAAATAAATGTGGTGTCACCTCAAAAAAGATCTTTGATATAGAACTTAGAAGAAAGATTTCATTTGATGAAATGAAGCAATTATAACGATCATTAATTTAAAAAAATGGCAGTCTTAAGGACTGCCGATGGAAGTGAAACTTATAACTTAGAATGTTATTTGTAAAATTCATGTGTTAAATAGAAATATCCTAATGTTTAAATTAAAATCATTATCAACATCAAACTTTAGCATGTCGGCTAACTCATAAGATTTTCTCCTACCAAAAAGTGCTCAACGCAGCTATGAAGTTTTCACTACAAAAGATTTATTTTACATAAACGTTATATGCGCCATTGCAAATCACGGCACAATAAATGAACAATGATGGAACATGTACATGTATTTAAATTGTACGAGGTTGTACTTTAAATTTTAATTCCACAGAGAATAAAAACGAATATGAATAAAAATAATCACTCGAAACTTTTCGGGTACGCTCTGTGACAGGCCCTTTCGGTCAATTAAAAGAGCGCTGAATTTTGAATTTCGTCGTTAGAAATTTTAGGGGTAGCTAATCGAGTAATCCAACTGTTAAACACGCATGAGGGGATTAAGGCCCATTATATAACGACGACTGTGTTCGCTCTAAGTGAACGGAATGTTCTACACTTGTACGTTTTTTGTTCTTGTGACTTTTAGGCCCATTATACTATTCATATAGATTCATGATACATGATCCATAACTGGAAGAAGAGACTTATATTTTTATAGATTGGTATTATTCTTTTTTTTCTTCACGAGTCACGTGAAGAAAATCTTGTCAAAGTATATCATCTGTGGCATATTCACTTATGCCACAGATGCACTGCACGTCTGGCCTAGTCGTTTAACGGTCACCACGCCGTTTCCTACTTTGCCAAGTGTCGTGGGTTCAAATCCCACGTAGGATAACACTTTGTGTGATCCACAAATTGTTGTTCTGAGTCTGGGTGTTCTTTGTATCCGTTTCATGTATGTTTGTAAAGTCCCCCGCGACATAAGATTTATTACTAGTGCGGGAGTTGTCATTTAAAAAAAAAATATTACTAGTACCTAGATGACCGACCGATGGTATTTTTTTCGTAAGTTTTCTAAATATAAAATCTAGCTAGATAGATTTATCACTCCCGAAACCCACTCTATACTTGGTTTCATGAAAATCGTTGGAGCCTTTTTTGTTTTTATGTACGGCCCGCCAAAATGACTCTACTCTGCATGATGGAAAGCATAAGCAGAATCCAAGAATGGTGGTCACCATACTCATTGCGAATGCAGACAATGCAGTATGGCGACCTACACCAAGGCGGCCTAGTGATGCTGCTGCATCTTTTAGTCTAGTCAACAATTATGGAACTTGTTGACTAGACTAATTGGGAAATTCAGACTATACGAGTATATGTGTACAAGAAATGCTCCCGTAAAGGAGTTAGATTAAAATATTTACTTCGACGATATGTCCACGTAGTTGTATGTTCTTGTTGTTGTTTATTGAAAATGACTTAAGATAAGTTTTAATCTTACTATAAACAAAGTAGTCCGTATAGTGACGAATTGGGTATACACTAGATGTAATCCCCCCTGTTCATTTGGTGTTGTCGTACGAGCCGAGATTGTTTATATGTCAACAGTACTCCAAAGATAAGGACAACAAAACCTCCTTCCTTAAAAAATGCCTATGCTGTAGGTCGTTAAAGATGAAAATAAAACGCAGTATTTCACCCTTAACCCTTTATTTGATTTGGTTGAATTTGACAGATGTACAAGTAACTGGGCACTCAACAACCAGTTCAGGTCAGTCACTTCCAATTAGTTCACGGTCAGGCGACGGGCCGTGTGCCGTGTTGCGCGACGATTTTACAACCCCAGACCTCCCACGCAATTGTACAACACGTAACTATTTACTGGGTTACACCGCAATTCAACATTTTTGTTCGATTCATAAATTCGTATTTCAAAAATAAAATATTAGTAAAATGAGGTTGACGTCAAATTATTATATTGTATTAAAATTTGACCTTACGTTTTGCGTGATGTTAGGGACGTCTCTTCTTTAACACGAATATTTGTTTAATTGTAATCTTTTATATATAAAATAAATAAAAAAACAAGTAACCTTTATATGCCTATAGCGTATGATTCAAAATACTAGAATACTTGAAATTGAATTGTTTAAAATGTCTAAAGACAGTTTTTTTATTGATAGGAAGATAGCAATAGGATTATTCTTAAGTATTGATTAAGAAATAGTTAAGGTTCGATGATAATTAATTTAAACAAATATTGTATTATATATTCGTACAAATTATTTGAGATCTCAGTTTAAATATGATAGCCGCTGGATTTTACTCCCTGAAAGTGAAGTTATAAAAAGTTATATAGTTTGTAGTATATATTATTATGTATATAGTTTTGACTGCCTCGTTGGTCTCGCGGTTGGCGTGTGCGACTGCTGATCATGAGGTCTCGGGTTCGATTCCCGGGTCGGACCAAATGTTTGTATGATCTACAAATATTTGTTTCGGAGTTTGAGTGTTTTCTATGTAAAATAATTAAAAACATATAATAATGAAAAAAAAAACAATAACTGATGACATATTATTAGTACACACATGTAATATAGGTATAGTTAAGAGTACTGAAAAATAGTACTCACTTCGGAGCGCTGTAAGACCTTAGCTATTGACTTAATGAAAAAATGTTGCGAATAAAAGTTGTTCCTCAAAAAACGATCTACAAAAATGGTCTGATATCATTTTTTCGTAAAATGATTTAAAAAAAGTTATATTATTATATGTACGTATTTACAAAAAAAAAGAAGTATATATGTATTTGTATCAGTTGTATAGTACCCATAACACAAGCTCTGCTTAGCTTGGGACTAGATGGCGTTGTGTGTTAAAAGTCCTAAATATTTTTTATTCTTTTATAATTATATAAATTTGAAAGTATGTCTTTCTGTCTGTCTATCTGTTATGCACAATGCACAATAGACATAGATCCCTATCTATGTCTATTGTGCAACATAACAGATAGACAGATATCCTTTTCTAAGGCCCTCCTTAGAAAAGGACATAGGCTACTTTTTGTTGTGATAACCAACATACAGCGGCGGAGCTGCGGAAAAGCTAATTATAATATACACCTATAAGTAATCTTAGTATACCATCTATCTAATCCATTACTACATACTAAAATATTACGATGCAACACAGTAGTAATTTGAGAAATAGATCGATGTGATTGAGGCGACGACGTCTCAAGTCACATCACTAACGAACCATGGCATCACCTGAGCATGACAGCTCCTAACGAGCCTCCTCCCGTATTACTCCCCTGCTATATACTAATGAACTTGTAGAAAAACGTCTACACCTACTTTTAATAATATTTTGAAGAGTTTGTTGTTGAGTTGAACGCTCTGGTCTTAGGAAGGTCTCTCACTCTCTGTACTGGTCCAATTTGAAAAATTATTTCAGTGTTAGACAGCTCAGTTATCAAAAAAGGCTATAGATAGGGCACATAGTATCACGCTTTGTCCAAAAGGAGTGGGGTATGAATAAAAATGTTGCAAAAACAGGTGAAAGTTATTTTGAGAGCTTCCATTGCGTGCGCTACGTTACGGTTAATGTGTCACAAAAACAATGTATGAAAGAATTGTCCCCTTTAAAACTTCAAAAAAAAAGTCCGCCGCAGCATATATATTATCTATCGCTTGAGGTTGGCTCACAATCACACCGTAGAGCACCACATGCTACCGAACGGAGGAGAGTAGCCACAGGCCACAGGGTATTTTTCTGATACAACTATCATTTTTTGCGGGGCGGGTAGGGGGGGATTCTCCAATCATCGCCTGTCACTACGAACTCACACATTAAAAATTCAAACAAAACATTCAGAATTTCACGCACACATAAATACATTTTGTGTACTATTTGTTTCGGAGTTTGGACGTTTTCCGTGTATAACATGTATGTATTTACAAAAAAAGTATAGGTAAACTTTGTATGTAAACTAGTTGTCTAGGATTTTCAGTACAAGATCTGCTTGGTTTGGGATTAGGTGGCATTATATGAATGAACTAGTTTTTTTTTATGGTATAGGCGGGCAAACGAGCAGACGTATCGCCTGATGGTAAGCGATTACCGCCGCCCATGGACACCTACAACACCAGAGGCGTCACAAGTGCGTTGCCGGCCTTTGGGGGGGGGGGGGGCTTGGAGATAGGGGGAGGTGTTGAGGTATGGGCCTCCGGTGTCCTCACTCACTCGGTGAAACACAGCGCAAGCACTATTTTCACACCGGTTTTCTGTGAGGCCGTGGTATCACTCCGGTCATCATCATCATCATCCCATTCATGCCGAAGCATGGCTCTTCTACCGTTTTTCCCATTATTAAGTAATAGCTTGAACAGGTCATGGTCGCATACATCTAACTTGAAGTTTCTGTAACCGGAAAGTCTAAACCTCCTACTATTACTTGCTCACATACCAGAATACATTATTTTACTATATAATTAAACTTTGAAACTTTGCTTTCTGTGAATCGTTTATCGATAAAACTATGTACATTGATTGATTAGTACCATTTAAAATTGCCTCCAAAACATCAAAATACTTCAAAATTATAGTACAGTTGATAGTAGTAATTAATTTCGAGCAAACTAAGTGGTAGATTTATTTGTAATCCTTGTTTTTTTTTAAATGGAACATTTATTATTTATTTTGTTACAATAATTATTTTCTTGTTTTTCTTTTAAAAGAATACTCCGCATTAGGAAAAATACATCCTGAGTCGCAGGGCACTTTACAAGCATACATGAAACGGACACCAAGAACACTCAGATTCAGAATAACAATTTGTGCATCACACAAAGTGTTGTCCCATGTGGGATTTGAACCTTGATTTAACACTTGACGCAGTAGAAAGTGGCGTGGCGACCGCTTAAACCACAGGACATATTTGTAGAATAAACTATTCTAAGTCATTGTATATGCTTTTATGAAAAAGTTTTCAATTTTGTAATACCTAGTGTGATGGTGCCTCTTCGAGCCTAGCCCATCCTAGCCACAGTAAAGTATGTAATTGTCTATCGAACAAGATTTTTCTTAAATTACACTACTGGCAACGCTCATTTAGAGGGAAGGAACAGTATCCCTCCAGCCGTACTGCTCTGTAGAATTCGTCTCCTGACACGCAATTCTTCCACCAGCTTTAAAAGCCGCACGCGGATCAAAGGGAAGGATTATGAACAATTACTACATTACAATTGGTTTGTTCCGTTCATGCTTATCTACTCCAACCATTCCATTGTACACTCAAGATTCAGGAGGATTAATGCTCTTTTACTCTAAGCGTCCTGTGCTGCAGATCAAACGCTATAACGAATCGTGATTTGATGGTAGGTGCATTACCATATGCTACTCAGTACCCGATATATAAATATCTAAGGCGGCACACGCCAGAATTTGGACTCGGGCTTCAGACCAGGTAGGCACTCTACCTGGTCTGAAGCCCGAGTCCAAATTCTCCTACTTTGTCTTATAACTTTCAACTTTGAGTTTTTTATTTGAGTTTTTATTTCCCCAGATGTGGACGATTCCCAGGCTATTAGTACAATAAGTGTTCAATAGTGTCATGCTCGTATCTTGTTGCTTAAGAGCCATCAATCTGTTTATTTATGGCTGACCCTTTTTTAGGGTTCCGTGCCAAAGGCAAAAAACGGAACCCTTATAGATTCGTCATGTCTGTCTGTCTGTCTGTCCGTCCGTCCGTCTGTCTGTCCGTCCATATGTCACAGCCACTTTATTCCGTAACTATAAGAACTATACTATTGAAACTAGGTAAGTAGATGTATTCTGTGAACCGCATTAAGATTTTCACACAAAAATTAAAAAAAAACAATAAATTTTGGGGGTCCCCATACATAGAACTGAAACAGAAAATTTTTTTTTTCATCAAACCCATACGTGTGGGGTATCTATGGATAGGTATTCGATATTGAGGTTTCTAATATCATTTTTTTCTAAACTGAATGGTTTGCGCGAGAGACACTTCCAAAGTGGTAAAATGTCCCCCCCCTGTAACTTCTAAAATAAGAGAATGATAAAACTAAAAAAAATATATGATGTACATTACTATGCAAACTTCCACCGAAAATTGGTTTGAACGAGATCTAGTAAGTAGTTTTTTTTAATACGTCATAAATGGTAAACCGCAAAAAAAAATACAACGAACTACAAGAACTTTTATATTATGTTACTTGCTGCTTCGGAACTCTTCATGGGCGAGTCCGACTCGCACTTGGCCGCTTTTTATAAGTAGGAATCGTTTTGGCATTCGCTCGGTGTTTTTACATTATTATTTAGACTTTAACAAGGCGAATAACATTTTTAATTACATGAATACAGAGATAGTATCACACTAGTAAAAATGCTGATAAAATCAATCATTATTGGTAGGGATAAGTCAATTATGAGAGTATCTAGAACTCTTATATACAGATTTGGTATGGAGTGTACCCATTTATTATAGTATTAGTAATATTTTTGACGAAATTGACATAAAAAGTAACAAATTCTTTAACTTCCATTGTCTGATCGAGAATAACATATTCTGCCATGAACCGATAGCTATTAGTGAAAGACCGCCTACATATAAAACTAGTCATTTTATATGAACTAAGTTTTTCTTTCCGTGTCAATAAAATAAGGCTTTTGTGTACGTACATGCCACTTTTTCCGTCCTGAAACTAATTCTGCCTGTTTTCCTCATAACGTTAGTATATCAAATGACCATTGAGCTAATGACTATGAGTTCGTCGCCCCCTCTTAGCTTCGTCATTCTTGCAATTTCCATATTTATTAGAACCGAGATAGCGTTCAGTTCAGATGTAGAATGAAAGTAGCTAAGGAAGAGATGGTTATCGGTTTTATAAGTATAGGTGAATTTAACGCTATTTCTAAAAAGAAGGTTGATTAGGAATATATGAGTAGAAACCTTCGTCGATTTATGCTAGAAATACTTTAATTAAAACTGTAGATATGTAAATTAATGCATATATATTTAATATGTGTGGATTTTTGACGATGATAATGAAACTAGAATTGGTTTCTTAAATAACATTTATTATTCTTTCAATATTTTACCACATTTACACAATGGCATTTAGTGCCACAGTATGCAGACCTTTTTTTTAAGTCCCACATTAGGAATATACCCTGTGTCGGGAGAGACTTTACAAATATACATGAAACGACACAAAGAACATTAAACAGAGCTTGTACCATGGGTACTAGATGACTGATATATATAAAAATATACATACTTATTTTCTAAATGCATACATGTTAAACATACAAAACACCCAAACTTCGAAACCAATATTTGCAGATCATACAAACATTTCGTCCGACCTGGGAATCGAACCCGAGAGCTCATACGAAGCAGTTGCATACGCTACCGTAGTGGTAGGGTACTATAACTAGCTTATGCTATAACTTCCTTCCTCCAGCTTGCCTCAGTAGAGGCAGTCATTGAAGTTATATACATACTAATTAATTGTGGCTAACACTGCTTGAGGAAGTCTATAGGCTCAATATAGATTGAATATAAACAAGAATATATTCTTGTTTATAATCTAATTATATTATATTCTAATTATAATAAAAAAAATTTTTCTTTATAAAAAAACTTTGTGCTTTGTGCGGTCACTATTAAGCGGATCCACACAGAGCTCGCTCGCTCCATGTGGACGTGCCTCGGCCGAGGCAAGCGCGCGCGCTGCCGCGGGCGAGTGACCGAGCGCCCGAGCCACCCAGTGTTTGTTTTTTGTTTTGCTCAGGCGCCTCAGTAGGCGGGTCCACAAAAGAGCGAGCAGCCTCGGGTGGCAAATGCCTCGCGAGGCTGCTCGCTCTGAGTGGACCCGCCTAATCAGACATATATTATTTTAATCGTAGTTGCCGATCTACATGTTACAACATAATACATCCAAGGAACTGTTAACAAGTAGGGACCCTTTTTAACGACTGGTTTTTAATAACTGAAAACTATGTATTTCTTACAAACAGTCACCATTATCAAGTCGCGTTGTCCAGGGTGTATTCTGTAATTGGATATGTTAAGGAACTAATTACTGAATGTATTTGAGCTATCCTACCTTCATGAATTTGAAAGTAAAACTATATTATCATTATTAGCTATAAGTAAACATATGCAAAGTATCTCTATATAAGCGTATTTTTTCTATGGATTCATTCAGTTCAAAAATCTTATTTTCCTTCCAAAAATATTAGGTTACTAAGTTTAAAAACAATCTTATACCAATATTATTATTAATATAGATAGAATCCATTAATTTAAGTAAAATATCATAATAGCTTATTGAAAAAGTATCTATTATCCGTTGGGAATAATAAATAACATTGTCGTATTTTCATTTCATGAAAAGTATTTGGCAAAATTTTCTCATAAACTAGATAACCTTTGTTGAATGTTAATTTTATTAATAATTATTGTAATTCATTCAAGTAATTAAATTGAATACATTTAATTATTTGTAGCAGTAAGTAAATAAGTGTGATATTTTAAAATTTATTAATAACTAGCTGTGCCCGCTACTTCGTACACGTGATTTTCAAGTAATTTTTAATGTTTTCACCATTTAAACCTTCCCTGGCCTACGACTAACATTTCAAAAGCAAAATCAGCTAAATCGGCCTAGCCGTTCTCGAGTTTTAGCGAGACAAACGAACAGCAATTGATTTTTATATATAAGAGAAGATATCCGAGTTAAATTAAATGCCAAAATTACTCTATTCAGCCTGATAGAAAAAATGGGTAAATCCAAGACTGGTGGTTACTATCCTCACTGTGAATGTGGATAATGCAGCATGGTGACCCACACTATGGTGGCCTAGTGAGATGCCTATTCACGCCACGCTTAAAGAACCGAGGATCAAGGAGGGAGGGTAACACGTGCGCTGGTAGACCTGGTAGTGAGTTCCAGGTTTTAAATTTTTCGTACAGAAAAGTAGAGCCGAACTGTTTGTTAAGAGCGTATGTCAAGCGGTGACTTCCGAAGCCAACACGGCCTTAATAAAAATACTGACATTTATTTCAGATGTCATATATTTCAAAACTATATTATGGTATTTTGTTTTAGCGGCGCTTCATACTTTTTGACAAGCTTTTTATTAACTTGCAATGTATGTATGCTTGTATGTTCGGGTGGAATCTTGCAACTCAATTTTAAAGCAGATGTCTTCAACCGATTTTGTTGAAATTTTGTAAGCGTATGTATACAGCGTGACAATACAATATTATAATGACATGGAGCTGATCTGATGTTGGAGCTTGAAAGTAGCCATAGGAACTCTATAAAGAAACGTCGCAACATTATCGAGTTTGGACTCGTTTGATTCGTCTCGAGGCATTCCAGTAAAAGCTTGTTTTTAAAAAGCTTTTTAATTTAATTTTTTACTAATTAGTAGTGCAACTTACACACAGTGTTTAATATAAATTAATCTTATTTTTCCTTCTTATTTAGCTCGTTCTATAATCGTCTTTTTCTATTAACGTTTCCGGTATACAGAGAGAATTTAATTAAAATCATGCAAATATACACCTTCAGTGAGAGCATGAAACTCCTAGCGAGTAGCTTCTTTTGAACTAAGAGTTTTTATTAAAATACTTGCGTGAAAGTGGGTGAAAGCTACCAAGTTTGAATGTGACAAACATTGGTCATAATATTACTTTTCATTGTCTTAGTTAAATGAGGATTTCCGAGCTTTTATGTGAGGCGGAAAAACTGAACTGAGTCGGCATAGAGTATACAAAATACAAGTCGGATTCTAACGAAAAATATTATTCTTTTCTTTTTGTTCTACGTATACTCAATACGTTAATCCTATATTTACCCTACACATACTCTGAAAATGATCTCTTTTTTTATTTGTTTAAAGGTATTAAGGCGGACTTAATGCCGTAGGCATTTTCTGCCAATCGACTTTAAGGCGATGCGTTAACAGATATCAATGCATCGCCCTAAGGTTCGTGTGGTGAGAAATTAACAGGTGTAAGTCATCTACAGATGTATTTACCCTATTCACACTCAACGTATCACGATTACGTTGTATGCCATTTCAATTTTAGAGTCTAGATGGAAAGTCACATGTTCGACAATAAATATCTTTACTTAGATAACATACCGTCAGTAGGACATTTACGATAATAGTTTTTTTTTACATGAGGATCATTTAGATAAGTGCTATGCATATGTTAAAATATTTATCGATTAATAATACTGAATATCGCCTCTATAGACCGTGGTGTTATGCAACCAAACACACAATTTTAAATCGAATGGTACCACCACAAGTGGTTACTACAAAATTAAAAAATCTCACAGAGCGGAATTTACTTAATCAAGTAAAATTTTAACAAAATAAAAACCGACTTCAAGGTTCGACTCGATTTATCTTGATTGCCATCATCAGATCCTAGTGTCCTAATCATGGTACCACCGTTGGGACATCTTTGTTCCATTATAGAAAAATCATTAAACGACGAAGTTATCCGCGAACACCCATAAAAAAAAACATATATACGGTTGAAATGAGAACCTCCTCCTTTTTTGAAATCGGTTAATAAGCCACAAAATTTCTCTTTGCTTAATTAATGTACAGATAGATATTGAAACAGTGGTAAAAAAGCTTGGCGTAAACTATCGCGTGATTAGTGTTCGTTTGTTAGCGTTAAATAGTTTAAATATAGTTACCGCTTGTGCACCTATTAAAAGATTTTTTAACAAATTGTTTACAAACTATAACGATAAAGTTTTTAACATATAATTTTCTTGTACAAAACGGGTAATTAAAAGCGCAATATATAAAATAACTTCATTTCACTTTATATTTTTTATAGTTGCATGAAAAAACATACAAAAAAAAAAGACGTGTGACACGCGGGGACTGCCGCGGTAAAGCTATTGCATAGCATTTTTTATCAACTATGCAATTATAATTATTTATTTATTTTTTATACAGGGTTACAGGGTAAGTCGACCTATTCCCGTTAAGGGCGTGTAGTTGACATCTTTTCTGACTGATTTCACGAAAAACACCCTATCCTAAATCTAAACGTTTTTGAGATATTTGAATTTAATCTGAAACACATCTGCAAAACAGGCGCCATAATATATTTTTAAGATATCAATTGAAGAAAAATAAACTTTCTACATTTTTGTTTCTACTTTTTAGTTTATATCGTCTACAACAACTTATTTATTCACATTACGTATAATATTGGTTATTAAGGTCATAAAACATCTTATTTTACATGTAAAAATCAAATTATAGTTATAATACACACCTACACATTTCAAAATATCTAAGCTGACAGTCGAAAATCGGGCATTTTTTGTAGAAATTAATTAAATTAAATTATCTCAAAAACGTTTAGATTTAGGATAGGGTGTGTTTAGTAAAATTAGTCAGAAATGATGTCAACTACAGGCCCTTAACGGGAATAGGTCGACTTACCCTGTAACTCTGTATATGCAGTATGTATAATATTGTGAATGAAAAAAAAATTACCTATTTAATTAGTACCAACATCGTCACTAGATGGCGTTGATCACTTTTTTAAGTAGCGATATGGTTTCGTTACACAGCATACTATAAAAGGTTTAAACTATTCCTAATAAATTTCTTCAACATTGTCATTGGATGTTTTATTCACAGTTTTTTTTTTTCTTTGCACATGTATACTTACGGAGCGCACATGCGGTGAGTGTGGCATTATAAAGATATGATAGATGCCTATATACTTACTCTCAAACAGCTGCTTAAGCCGGAGATATGTACACGTTCAAGTATACTTGCGCTAACCCAGACTGTTTTGTCTGTCTGTCAGAGATTCGTTGATTCGTCGTTCGGAGCAGCTCGTCTCGATCCGTGCGAGCTTCGGGTGTCAGGTTTTATTTTCGTTACGTTACGGCATTTCTTGATTCGGTCGCCGCGCTCAAAGGCCTCAAAGCCCGCGATAAAAGCTACGCAATAGCTTAAAAAGAAATACAGTGAATATAATTTTAAATAAATGTATAATACAGCCTGTGAGATTGAGAAATTCATGAATTACTTTTTGTCTTGATTATTTCAATATGGAGACAGTTTATATGTATATAATTTACGAAATCAGAAAAGCCATAAATAAATCACTTAATTAAATTTATTGTTGTCAAAGTCAAGCTACTTTAGAGGAAATCAAATAAGACTAATGCCACGTAAAAAACGACACATCACTCAGTCCGGGCGTCCATTTTTTGTATGACTAACTGAAGCCTATTATAAGATACTCTTCTCGATATTGCTTCCCTTTCGATCTCGTATTTACACCCGTACCTACGCATTAGTAAAGGCTCACTAACATGCATATTAAAGCATATACATATTATCTTTTTGTCCACGTTAATAAAAACAATTTATTTACGATCAAACGAGAATTAACTGTGTCATGCAAATTGTTTGCAAATTAAATAGCCATGGACATCAAGCCTAGTCTAGTACCCCATTATTCTATAAAGATCTTTATCATTTCAAACAAGGCTCGGTCCAAAACCGAAAAAAGGTTCGGTTGGCTTTTACTTTTTAAATCAGCTTTTTTAAATATATGTGAAACTTGATTTAAAAAAGAAAAAGCTGACGCGATCTGAAAAGGTCAGCGTATTTTAAATAAAAATTCGTTTAAAACGGATTTTGTGATGTAAACCCAGGGATATTAATTACACTACTTGTGTAACACATCTCATTATCTTTCTACGTTATTAATTTGAATCATTAGTGCAATTACGACAAAAGGTATAATGTTACGGTTGTGTGTGAAATAGAGTCACGCAAGAACATTGGAATGGGGATCGGCTTTAGAGGCTTGGGTGTATATTATTTCGGTTAAAACTCAATAGCATTTTTATTCACCTTCCTTGAACTACTTATTTTGACTTATAGGTGAGTGTTTTTAGTTAATGAAATGTATAAAATGTATAAAGTGTGTAGAGAACTGATTAACTCAAAAACAAAAAAGAAGATTAATTAATTTCTTGGCCGTGCCGCCCCAAGAAAGAAGTATTTTAAGAACTTTGTAGCTATATTTTCATACGTTTTTTTTTTGGATTCTTATATATATCATCCAGTAGCCTGCTACAAATATGAATCAGTGCTTAGAAAAAAGCACATGATATTGGGTTTTAAATTACATGTAAGTGGCAAATAGCGTAGTAGGGAAGGGTCAATCGTTTAGGGAACAAACATCTACCGCTGTCACCGCTTGCCTCTCATTCTGTACTACGCCGCTACAACCCGACGGGATTCACAAATACTCCGGCTTGATATTCGAAATTTAAAGTTGTTTCACGTATTTCGCATATTAATTTGACCATCTGACAAAAATCATTTTCTGCTATTCTTTCTTATATTTATTATTCTGTATCAAAATAATATTTATTAAATGAGGTTACGTGGTCACTGAATTAAATATATTATTTTAGTCACTAGTGAAGTCAGTAGCAGATTATTAATTTTATTTAATACCTGATGCATTATTTATGTGTGTTTAATAATCGGTTACGAGAATTTACATGTAAATATTTATTGATTATTTAATTGGTTTGTTTTTTATCTTTCTTTACTTGAAAAGTGGTCATTCAAAAGCTTCCTTTAATTTTTCTCTCAGCTAGGTCTTTTTGTAACAATATATACGAGATTCAACTTTTTTTCAATAGTAAAAAGCGGTATATTATACTTCTGTCTTTTTGAGCAATACACACTGGGAGTTTCCTGTCTCTTGGAGATATTTCAAAGCAAAACGCCCAGACTCAAAACAATTCAGTGAGTAAAATCGAGGCGCTCATAGCCCAGTTGCACTCGGTGATTAGAACCAATTACCGAGTACAGTAAACAGTACCTGGATGGGTGACCGCTGGTGGTGTGTTACCATGAGCGTCTCCGAGATTCGGAGGTCACGTTAAGCAGTCGGTCCCGGTTGTTATAATAGGATAACAGTCGTGAAGTTCAGTTGGAGGCCTTTGGGCGGCTTAAAAAATAAACTTCCAACGGCAAGATTACGTAGCACAACGTAGTCTTGCAAGGCCCCAACCCGCACTTGGCCAGCGTGGGGAAGTATGACCTTAACCCTCACCTGAGGGGAGACCCGAACCCAGCAGTGAGACATTATGGGTTGTTGATGAGGAAAATCGGTGTAATCGGTGAGGCCTTGAGGTATAATTATTGATAACTTTAATTGTCGCCTTCTTCCTGGAAAAAAATATATTTTGTGTAACTGTCTTTGAATTGCTAAAGTATTCAGATAATGTTTTGTAAAGGTTTTGTAAAAAGGTTTTTTTTGTGCCCTTTGTTCTTGCGTTTATCATTACTAAGAGTTTAAGAAATAGTTCTTACATAATGAAAATAAACATTGTCAAAATGAAACCAGTGTAAAGTAAATCACACCACCCTTTTAGATTGTGCACTATTACTCGGCGTAGAACAAAGGTGGTGGGTTGAAATAGTCGAGTCACGTGGTGCCACACCTTTGGGAGTTAGCCGACAGTCCCTTGCGGCACTGCTGACCGATTTTCAGACTTCACGAGACTGTCGAATTGAATAATCGATTCAAGACACCGTGCTAAGCGTGATATTTCGAGTCTGTTCAAATTGACTATTTGGTCGACAAATATATTTTATTATTATATTACGTGCTTGTATTCTTGTTTATTTATTGTATTTCCTAATGTTGAGTTTAGATTTTGCTATTGGCATTGATTTATAAAAACAATTGACTTTTATATATATATATCTCCACAACACACTTTTTTTCTTCGTGGGTAGTCGATCGAACAAGTTGTCAATTTTTTTGTTCTACATAATGATTTCATTTATAATTGGTTGTAGTATATATTTGTGAACCTTTATGTCATTTTCCATCAGCTAAACCATCCAGCTGCCGGATCCTATAAAAATCCTTTCTCAAAACCAACCAGTTCGCTTAATTCAGAATAACTGCTGCAACATAAACACCATGCAGGCTATTTTAACGACCTTGCCAGCACTTTCAACCAAAGGATGGAAGAATTTGAAGCTCAGCTCACTAAATCATCCAGTTCCTCTACGGGTGTGGCCAGTTTGTTCACTGAATTTGCTGCATTCAGATCATTTATCACTCAATCCCTTCAACTACTTCATCAGCAAGTGGAGGCGCTGTCAGAAACTATGGATGGCATTGAGATGCAAGGGCAAAGAAAGATGCTGCTCTTGCATGGTGTCACAGAGGTCAACGAGGAAAATATCACTGACACCGCTACAAAAATGATTACAAGGCACCTCAATATCCAAGACCTCAAGGCAGACAATTTTAAGCGATGTCAAAGGCTTGGCCGGGCCACTTTTAATAAGAAACCAGGACCTATTCTCCTTAAATTCGCTGACGTGACAGTTCGTGATAGCATTTGGTTCAAGAAACACAATTGATTTTGTAAAAGGTTGTAGATACTATTTTAGCAAGGCAAATAGTAGGATTTGAACTCATTAATGTAGTTTTTTATCGTTTTGGTAGTGGTTTTTAATTCCAGTTTTTAACACTATTCATTTCTTTAAGATCTATATAGTTAGTGATCTAATAACCACATATTTTAATTTGGTTCATTTAAAAAAAATGATATTGAGCTTGTAATTAGGTGCAGTAGCGAAAATATTTGTAGTTCCATTTAAAGTAACATTTGCCAAGATTTATCGTAAAAACAAAACTGTTTGAGAGTCCAACAGCTTCTTTTACTTTACTACCACCTAAAATCTGAAGTAACGGTGCTCATTTCGTATAAATAAAATGCGTACTTTATGCTAGGATAATGTACATTTTATTGTTTTAAATCGTAAACATTTAGTTTTTGATGAAGCTTTTGTAACACAAGAACCATCATAAAATGTGTTTTATACGACCTTACGTTAGATTCTACTTGTTCCTATATGACAGTATTAAAAGCAATGCTACGTAAATACTATAATCGAGTTCTTCAATATAAATAAAGGTACTTAGATAAGTATTGAGGTGTTTTGCATTTTCTTAGGCGAATCGCTACGTTCGCGTGCTCAAAGTCATTTTTGAAGTAACGTTCGACGTGCAGACCGACACACATACCGGCTCGTTTAATTCAACGCTATGTAATAAGCACCTTTGCTTTGTTTTGGTTAGGTCAATAGTTCGCTGTCCTTAAATTGTACCTTCTAAAACATGACATTATCGCTTAACTGACTATGCTAGCCATTTTAAGAATATGCCTCTTTATCTATCTATCTATATATATATATATATAAATGAATCGCTGAAATGTATGTACGCGCATAATTTCTTTCTTAAATTAAATAATTCTTTTTTTATGTGTTCGTTATTGTTAGGACATGGTTTGCAAACAAGAAAAAATAAAAAATAATGGGAAAAGTCGTTTTTTGTCCGTCCGCGACGAAGCTGAGACAGTTATGTAAATATGGCGGTACAAAGTTCGCCGGGTCAGCTAGTTAAAAATAAGAAATTTCTTCATGGTTTACATTTAGTTTTAAGAAGTACCTACCTACTAGGACTTCAGCACAATTATTTATAGCGTCTATGTTTTTTTTTATATCGGGCAAACGAAAAGGTGGATCGCCTCCCATGAACACTTGCAACTCACATTTTTACCCGACTACGACGAAGATAAAATGAAGAGTCATCGTTTTGACAGTCTATGACTATGTTTGTATGCTCACCGTAGGGCCTAAGCCTGAACCGAAACAGAACAACAGATTTTTTTTTATGAATGAGATATCAAAACATTTATAATAACGGTCCCTGAAATACAGTTTACACTGGTCCCTGAAATGCAGTTTACACTAGTTCAGAGGCTAGAAAATTCACATTTAATGTATGAATATAGTTTTGTGTCAATAAATAAATAAATGGCCCAGATGACGTTGGCTACATACATTTTATTAAAAGTGTTTACCTAGTCAGGTTATTTTCAACTTTTTGTTGTCATTGGTGGTCGGGTCTTATTTGATACTTATTAATCTATAGCCTTCCTTGCTAAATAAGCTATTCAGCACTAGGTATATATATAACTGGGTATAACAGTTTTAAATTTCGAACCATCAGCTCCTGCAATTAACGTCTTTAACCAAACTAACCTTAAAATTTGAACTTTATAAAATGTATGTGGTTAGTCCTAATCTTCGGACGAGGTATTTATTGCAAGTTTTAACAAAAAAAACCGACTTCAATCTGGACCAAATTTAAATGAGACCATTCGGGATGCACCAGCTTTCAAATAAAAAAAGAATCATCAAAATCGGTTCACCCAGTCCAAAGTTATGAGGTAACAAACATAAAAAAAAAAATACAGTCGAATTGAGAACCTCCTCCTTTTTGAAGTCGGTTGAAAATCACTGACATGTGTAGTTTTACACTTTTCTGCATTAATCTAGAAAAGTTTAAGTTCTGTTTGTATCCAATTACGATACAAACAGAACTTGAATAAGAAATGAAAGTCTTTCAAGGATCAATATCTCGAAAAAGTTAAGTATCGAGTTCAAGCTTATTTATTTTTCTCTCATTGATTATACAATTCCTTTGTTACGACAAGTCGAATAGATTACAATTACATTCAGTTAAAAAAACAATGTTATGCTATTGTGAAATTTCATGGCCCATACCCCCCCTATCTCTCTCCTCATCCCCCAAAGGCCGACAACACTCTTGTGACGCCTCTGGTGTTACGGGTGTCCATGGGCGGCGGTAATCGCTTACCATCAGGCGATACGTCTGCTCGTTTGCGCTATTTTACATCAAAAAAACTTTATTCATATTATAATTATTAAAGACATAATATTTTATAACTTAAAAAATAAGCTTTGATAATTTATAATTAGAAGCCTATTAGAAAGTACTTTCAACGAAGAATCGATAAATATGAACACACCTTTTTTATGAAGGTGTGTGATGCCGTGACGCAGAGCATTTTGCGGCGCACTGCCTTTTCCGTCGGATACGCAAGGAATTATCATAATACATGCCTCGTCTCGAATTCAGATCCAATACGGCCACCTGACGCGATTTCTGAGTAAGACATATTGACTGACTGGCGTGACTCTTTGTTATAATTTAAGAGCTTTTATTACTACCGGTGCTTGAATTTCCATTGGAATTCGCTTCTTGCATTTATGAAATACATATTTGGTTTCTTTTACGATTTACATTGACATTTAAAATTATATAAATGATATCTAGATTAGACATAGAAAAAACTGATAATGATTGACTGATTAACATTATCAGTTTTTTATTGATTCGTAACGGTTGGAAAAAATAAAACATTGGGTGTTGAGCTCTAAAGCCCTTTAAACCGTGGGAGAGCCACGCTTCGGCATGAATGGGCCGGCTCGACCGGAGTGATACCACGGCCTTGCAGAAAACCGGTGTAAAATAGTGCTTGCGCTGTGTTTCACCGAGTGAGTGAGGATACCGGAGGCCCATACCCCAACCCCTTCCCCAATCTCCCCCATCCCCCGCCTCCATCCTCCTCCCCATCCCCCAAAGGCCGGCAACGCAATTGTGACGCCTCTGGTGTTGCAGGTGTCCATGGGCGGCGGTAATCGCTTACCATCAGGCGATACGTCTGCTCGTTTGCCCGCCTATTACATAAAAAAAAATAAAAAAAAAGCTCTTGATGGAGTCATACAAAAAACAAAACAAACAAACATATTGAAAATCAGGATCAGGTTATTTTTTCAAATCAGTATAGAGCAGCTTTTTGGCGCATTATGGGCATTCAACCTTTTTGGAAATAGCTGCATAAATAAGAATCATAAAAGCAACTTAACATTTTTAGTAATATATGTTATGAATTTTAAACTGTTAAGGCAAAACTACCATTCAACCGGTTTATTTTGTTTACCAATCACAACATAGAGCCACGATACGTACGCTTTCAAGGTAGTAGAGCTGATTTCAGCACAAACGAACCGGTTCGACCGGACGGTACTAACGTCTCACAGAAACCAGCCTAAAATGACAGTGTTCGTGGTGTCGCGTTTCGTTGGTGAGTGTGAGACCGGAGGCTCAAAGATGCAGATGCATCTTAATAGGCCGCCATAGAGTGGGTCACCATGCTCCATTGCTGCATTATCTGCATTCAAAATGAGTATGATGACCTCATGCTTTCTATCCGGCAGAGTACACTTTGGCAGATCCACGGAAAAAAATTGGAGTTTAACAATAAGTGTTTAAGTTTTACTAGTTATAAAACAAATGATTCAAAAAGTATTGTCCTTTATTCGAAAAAAGACCACCTGGAGATTTTTAATTATCTGAAGTAAATGGTATCTATATACTTCATATGAGTCAATAGTCAGAAGTCCCAATTTATTGGTAAGTTATTTCATCTACAGATAATTAATTCTAGGTTGATAAATTTTATTCTATTGCCGTTATAACCAAGAGCTGTAACTTTATAAGTTATTGTATACACACTAGAACATTAGGCTTAGTCGAAGGTGTTCACAATAACATAAATTGTTATGTTTATATGTGTATTTAATACATAGACATATAACTATTTACTTAGTTCATAAGGACTTGCCTTACTACTCATGTTTATTTTCAAATATGCGATCGTTTAATAAAGTTAAAAATAACGTTAACTTTATTTAACAATCACAAAGACTCCTTCAAAAGACGAAGGTCTAGGTCGTGTTATTATGTATAAGTAATTGTTTGTGTGTATAATATTTGTAATAAAGTATGTCATGTAGATGTAATATATCATTTAAGCTTATTTATGTTCATGTATAAATAAATATAGTTTAACCAACTCAAAACAAAAGGATGAACTAACAAATACATATGTGAACATTTAAGAATCTAGTAGAGAGTACATAACGTATAAATAGTTAAAAAAAGAAGGTTGAATAGGTTATATAAAATTCGATCACCTGATTAAGCCAGTCTAATTTATAATTAACTAGCGGACCCACGCAACCTCGTTTGCGTCTCCTACCTATTGCGCGTAGCGTGATAATTTTCCCCCATTTTGAAACATTCTTCATTGGTGCTCCGCTCCTATTGGTCTTAGCGTGATGATATATAGTCTATAGCCTTCCTCGATAAATGGGCTATCTAACACTGAAAGATTTTTTCTAAATTGGACCAGTAGTTCCTGAGATTAGCGCGTTCAAACAAACAAACAAACTCGTCAGCTTTATAATATTAGTATAGAAGTATAGATTATATGCTATGGTAACTAGCTAATTGTACTAACTGTACTGAAACATCCTTCATGTAAAGCATGCCGGGAGCACAAACTTAAGTTGCACCCAACAGGATACAGGTTGGTTTCTGAATGAAACTAGCTTTCAACCTTTTTTGTCGTTTGGATCCTAATCATCGGACCTCCACAACCCTGAGGGTTAACTGACTGACTTCCCAATAACGATTGTCATAGTTGTTCGTGACAGCCGGGACCGACGGCTTAAAGTGCTCTTCGAGTCACGGACAGGAAATACCTCCATCTTCCATACCCCGAGCTGCTATTAAGAATTCCTTGTAAGAAAAACCCAACAGCAGTCCCGACTCAGGAATCGAACCCCAGATCTCTTGTTTGGCTGGCGGTCGTTAACGTTAACCGCTAGACCAACGAGGCAGTCATCCTTTTCCTCTATTCTATAAAAAAAATATTTGACTAATACGAGGACTTCTTTAAAGTTTAGTTAGTAAGTTTCTACTCTTCTGAAAAAAAGTTTTTTCTTAGACTCGCCAAGGGTGACAGATTATTATTAGTCCCATAGTGCTTATCACTCGTTTTTTCTATATATGAGCCTTCCAAAGTGACTCTACTGTGTCTGATGGAAAACATGATCAGAATCCAAGAGTAATAGTCACCATACTTTTTTCGAATGCAGACAATGCAATAATGCAGTATCGTGACCCACACTATGGTGGCTTATTGAGATGCTTCTGCATCATCGGTTCCGAATTTCAATGAGAAAGTTCGTTGTATTTTTCCACCGTTGAATATCCACGTATTACCAAAGTGGCAAAGAAAATACTCACGTATTTAAAGGCAAAGGAAAAACAAAGAGTCCCAATTAACTCCGTTGAGATAAATGTTGGCCCTAAACTGTAGGCAGTTGAGCCAAAACACTCGCTTCATCCGACGTCATGGTTACGTTTTTAGTGTCCCGCGTTAAAATGAGAAAACGGAATACTTATGCCTACTTTTGTCATAAATGTGTCGCTATTTTTTGTTTATTAGCTGCGAATTGGTACAGTGAGGATAAAAAAAAAAAAAAAAAAAAAATACATACAGTGGAACATAGAACCTCCTCCTTTTTGGAAGTCGGTTAAAAATGGAAACTGTATTGTATTTCTGGTTGAATTGGGATGTAACTTTTATCTTAATATTAAAGTTTAGTTGTAGACTTGTAGTAGACTATTAATTGACTTGTTTTTTTTTTTTTAAAAGACAGCTCCCGCATTAGGAATAAACATTCTGTGTCGCGGGGAACTTTACAGACATACATTAAACGGACACAATTAATACCCAAACTCAGAACAACAATTTGTTGATCACACAAAGTGTTGTCCCGTGTAGGATTTGAACCCACAACACTTGGCGAATTAGCAAGCAGCGTGGTGACCGCCTAAACCACTTTTTTTCTTTTTTTCTTTTTTTAACCTGTGGAAATCCCCTCGGACCGTCACCCCACCGGGGCTTGCGGCGGGGCGGTGTGTCGGACTCGAACCGACTAAAACCACACGGTGTGCCACTCTGCGCCTGTGAAGGGAGGAATCCGGGAACTGCAGATATTAACACGTCCGGACCCCTCCCAGCGCTTGCCCGCACTGAAGCGGGCACCGTCTGCTGGTATGACTCTCAATTTAGGCGACGTACGGCACATGCATACGTCGCCCCCTCGCGGGTGGCCACTAGAGCGGATGGAGGGGAAAGCCCGTCCCGACCATCCGCGGCCACACTCAGGGCGGCATGAGGCGCTGATAGGCGCGCCTCCGCCGCCCGGTTCGCCGGCGGCGGATTGGGTCCGAGTGGATATCATCCTCCCGGGCCTTCTCCGCCACCTCCTTCCGCGAGATTACATCTTCGCAGAAGTCGGTCGCCGTCTCAAGACGCCCTCTCGGTCCTCGTACACGACGGTACCGCCTAAAACACTAGGCCAACCGTGCAGTTATTGCTATGGTACGTAACCTTTTACATTAATTCGTAAGAGTTTAGATTACAAGAGCCACTATTACTACAGACTGTAAAAAATAAGTCTTAAAACATTAAAATTTTAAACCGACTACGGCGAAGTCAAAAGGAAGGTTAATATTTTTGGCAGTCTATGCCCGTTTGTATATTCCACCTTAGCGTTTCGACTAATGAACCGATTTGAATGAATGAGGTGCTAATAGACTCCAAATAATGGCCCGGGCGACATAGGCTATATATAAGTTTTATCAAAAGTTTTTACGTAGTCAAGTTTTAGTTTTTTAAACTTGTTATTGTTCATAACATAGGTTAATCAAACGAGCTAAGGTTTCAAGGGGTCACCAGTTAGTAGGAGGTTGCCACCGCTAAATTGCAACTGCAACTCAAGATTCAACTTACTCTCACAAGTATTTTTCATGTGTCTAATAAATAGATAACAGAATTTGCTACATAATTTATTGCAATGCCTTTCGTATTTATGACAGCCTTTAACAGTCCACAGACAGGAGGTTTTAGTCTATGTTACGCTGGCTAGATGGGTTAATATAGAGTTTGTTTTATGTTTTCTATGTCTTTGCAGTGATGTTGTCCTGCGTAGGAAACATCCCTAGTCGCCCTCTTACGAAACCCATAGGGGTACTGACACTATGTATTCTCAATCCGTCACCTTACGCACAGTTTCTATGTATTCATGTGTAGGCTACAGCTCCATCCAGCTTTACTAAGATATCTTGTAAGTGCTATGTGGTATTTGCCTATTAGTGTTCAAGATCTTCATTTAGGATTACCAGGTCGTTATATTTACTAAGCTTTCTTAGATTTAGTTCTAGTTAAGTGACTTGTTGACTCGTAATTTTTTTGTAAAATAAATTAAAGACGAATTTTAACCATAAAAGCCTATGTTTTTCAATTCCGTTATAAAAAAACATAAAAAATAAAAGGCGATCAAGAACTTTTTCAAGGTAGTAGAATCACGCTGAGTTCAGCACGAACAGGCCAACTCGACCGTGGCGGTACTACCTTCTTACAGAAGGCAATTCTAAAATGACAGCATTCATGTTGTCGTGTTTCGTTGGTTGGTGAGTGTGAGACCTGAGGCCCCCAATGATGCAGAAGCAACTCAATAGGCTGCCGTAGTGCAGGTACAATGCTGCATTGTTGCATTGTCTGCATTCGCAATGACTATGGTGACCAACATTCTTGCATTCTGCTCATGCATTCCATCAGGCAGAGTAGAGTTTTTTTTTTGTATGGCCCGTCATAATGACTCTACTCTGCCTGATGGAAAGCATAAGCAGAATCCAAGAGTGGTGGTCACCATACTCATTGCGAATGCAACAATGCAGTATGGCGACCCATACCATGGCGGCCTAGTGATGCTTCTGCATCTTTTAGTCTAGTGACTAGACTCTAGTCAACAAGTATGGAGTCAAGAGTCACTTTGGCAGGCTCATACATAAAAAAAAGACGTGTGGCTCTCGGGGACTGCCGCGGTAAAGCGATTGCATTGCATAGCATCTTTTATCGACTTATTAAATCATTATTATTTATTTAATTTTTATTTATGCAGTATGTATAATATTGTGAATGAAAAATACTAAACTATTAAATTAGTACCAACATCGTCACTAGATGGCGTTGATCACTTTTTTAAGTAGCGATATGGTTTCGTTACACAGCATACTATAAAAGGTTTAAACTATTCCTAATAAATGTCTTCGTTATTGAACGGGTTGTTTAATTCACAGTATTTTTTTCTTTAAACATGTATACATGCGGTGAGTGGGACATTATAAAGATATGATAGATACCTATATACTTTCTCAAACCCAGACTGTTTTGTCTATATGTCTCTGTCACAGATAGACAGACAAAACTGTGACCGACTGATTTCGGAGCAGCTCGTCAACGAATCTGTCTCGACAAATTCGTTGACGAGCTGCAGTTTTAATAGCACCCCTTTAAATTATTGCTAAACTTCAAAACAGTAAGTATTTGGCTATAAGTTGGATTGATAGATAGCTTTTTGCCTGATTTCAAACTGTATAATCTTATAAATTTACCTATTTGGGTATTACTGACAGTAATCTGTCAATAATAACAAAAACCATGACAATCTCAAGTCTGTCTAAACTCCAATCCTGCTTTATTTAAAACTCAACAAATGCTTCCCATCTTTTGTTTGAAGAGAATAAATAATGTATTACACTGGGGATTCATTTTTTCAATTTTTGTTTCCTTGTTCTTTATAAACTGTTGAAAACGCCTTATGCTACGACTTTATCAGGGGTTTAATAAATTATACAAAAATGCTCTTTTTTGATTATTTCTAAACGCAAATGGTTCGTTCTAGCCGCTGTCATCCTTTTGTAATTCGGATAATAAACTGGATAAAATCACAATGACAATGTTAGAGTTGCTTTGAAAATTAAGGGCCTCTAGAATGCCTTTAATGTGGTTTTTACTGAAGGTTTTGGATAATTAATTTCGAAAGTATAATTATGATTATTTTATGCAGAAAGATACCACTTAGTTATAAATTTTGAATGTAATTTGATGATGCCATAAGGGGAAACCGATCGGGTGTAAACATAAATAAAATAGTGGAATAAGTACAAGTAATTTTAATTCTAAAATGTGTTCTAGAATAAATTTTGAACAACATGGTTTTCCTAATATCTTAAAATGGTATTTTTATTTTGCAACACATTAACAATGTTAAATATACATATTTCTTTAACAAAAAAGTCATTAGTTTTATTGAATTTTATGTATTTACTATTATATCAAGAAACAAAGCATATTTATTTTTAATATAAACTGAGTAGTAAAAGTATTATAGAGCGTTGAGGCTCATGAAGCCGAAAACTGAAATCTATTAGTTATGTATTATGCATATATAGACTTCAAACCAAAAGATTTTGAAGCTTAGAAAATGACCTATCATAACATCAGAGTCGAACCAAGACCAAGAAATGTTTAATAGGTATTTCTTTAATATTATTGTGGCGACTTCCACATACAGCGCAACGGAAATATACTACAGCGCCATCTACCGAAGTTACACTGAACCACGGAGTAACGAAGGAAACTAAGAAACTACCAATCCTGAATCGCGCAGTGAAAGTTCGCGCGCAAATTAAGATATATACAACATCAACCGTTGGGCAGTTGGCCCGCTAGGCATGATCACCTCGCCAGGTCGGAGGATCCTCCCTTTGTGTTGGTGGGACATGACACACCTGTCCCCCACATTATTGTAAATGATACAATGATTGTTTTATGAAAACAAGTAGGTGAAAACCAACATGGCACGTAACCACATGTCAAATGTCGGGTTGACTCACAAAATAGGGCATGTCATTTAAACATGTATTGACAGTCATGTATATTTTATGAATACACAATACTAATATGTGCCGACCTACATCAGTGTTTTCTTACTTGCGTACATCAACAAGAAGCGAAATTGATAGACGTCAGTTTGCATGGTTTCACAAACTTTTGTCAAGAAGAAATTAAATATAAATATTTTATATCATAAAATACGTGTTTTTGTTTATAACAAAACCTTTAATGCGTTTACATTATATTAGCTACAAATTTAAATAGAAACAGTTAAAGCGCAATTTTTAATTCCTTTTATACGTGTTGAAACCTCTTCGGGCCGTCACCCTACTAGACCTCACCAAACTGAATAAAACCACACATCACATCACATCAACAGCCTTTATCGACTAGCGAGACCGGAGGCCGACTTATGCAGAAGCATCACTAGGCCGCCATATTGTGGATCACCATACTGCATTGTTGCAGTGTCTGCATTCGCAATGAGTATGGTGACCATCACTCTGAATTCTGCTTATGCTTTCCATCATGCAGAGTAGAGTCAGTTAGACAGGGCCATTCATAAAAAAAAACTATCGTTAGAAAAAGAAGCTCACTCAGGCAGTTTTTAAATCAAATATAATTTTGTCAGGGAATATTTACTTGCGTTTGTTAAATATCTTTAAATCTTTTGATCGTAAAATCAATAAAAAGAAAATTTCAGTTATATATCTAAACTAGAAATCTACTCATAAAATAGTCTTTGTTTTATAAAAGGTGACATGTATAGTGTCAACTTCAGTTGTTATTGAGTGTATTGTTTGTACAAATGAACATCTTTGTTGTTGCAGTGTCAACTGTAGAGGTCGATGCGGTGTTGGGGCGTACGGCGTCTCTGCCTTGTGACGTCACACCGGATACCAACGAAGACAGAGTTTATATGGTGCTCTGGTTCAGGAAGAGTGGCGGGAAGCCTATTTACAGGTAGGAATAACTAATATGGAAAATGGTTTTTAATTTAACTTTACTTTTGACGCTAAAGTGATTGGCGAAAATTATAACTATTTAAATTATATTGAAATAGACCTTCATTTTGACATTTATATTTTCATCATCATTATCAGCCTATCGCAGTCCACTGCTGGACATAGGCCTTCCCAATTTTACGCCACTTGGTTCGATCTTCGGCTTCTCGCATCCAGCTCCTGCCAGACGTCTTGCGCAGATCATCACTCCACCTGGCCTGTGGACGTCCCACAGTATGTTTGCCCAGACGCGGTCTCCACTCAAGAACCCGTTTACCCCAACGGTAATCAGTTCTGCGGCTACTTTGCTATATTTATACTATACTAATATATAAAGCTAAAGAGTTTATTTGTTTGAACGCGCTAATCTTAGGAACCGCTGGTCCGATTTGAAAAATTCTTTCAGTGTTGGATAGTACATTTATCGAGGAAGGCTATAGGCTATATTTCATCACGTTAAGACTAATAGGAGCGGAACACCAATTAATAATGTTTCAAAAACAGGGGAAAATTTATCACGCTACGGGCAATAGGAGACGCAAACGAGGTTACGCGGGTCAGCTAGTCATTTTTATTTTGGTTAAATCAAATTGTACATAATAAGATTAGATTTCGTCAATTGTTTTTGTTGTTTTGTTTTCTCTTATTAATATCCATCCATATAGTTATTGGAAAATGTGTGGCTTAATTTTCATAAACAAAGAACTATAGTTTTATGAAATCATATGGGTAATATTATAAATATATTCTGGCAATTGAATATCCAATTCAAAGGATCTTGTGAATATTCGAATATAATAGATAGTTAAGTAAACAGTTTATTACACATTTTGACCGACACAAAGAAAAAATCTTTTTAGAAGAGACCAACATGAACTTAGTGTAGTTAGAATTCCAATATTCGAGCTTTTTTTATTCATATTTCTTTAAATGTCAGGCAATGATAAGATAAATTTAAATTATACAAATTATAATCAAACAACGTGCTGCGCCTAAAACTTGAGCGTAGTAGATAGTATAATATACATACAGCGCCTTAATCTATTTCTACTTTTGATTAGTACAACATCGAACGAGAATGTTGGGTAGTGGCGTGCGAGAGCCATGCTTCGACATGCATGGGCCGGCTCGACCGGAGTGATACCACGGCCTCACAGAAAACCTGTGTGAAACAGCGCCTGCGCTGTGTTTTACCGAGTGAGTGAGGATACCGGAGGCCCATACCCCAACTCCTCGTCCTTCCCTCTCCCCATCCCCCAAAGGCTGGCAACGCAATTTTGACGCCTCTGGTGGTGCGGGTGTCCATGGGCGGCGGTAATCGCTTATCATCAGGCGATACGTCTGCTCGTTTGCCCCCTTTTATTACATAAAAAAAGATACTAGTAGTAATATAATGCCTTTATTTGTATTGTTATATTGTAATATCAAAGGCAACTTTACGTATTTATTTTATCGTAAGAAAAACCAGCTCACTGAGGTAATTTTTAAGGTAAATATTATTCAGTCAGGGAATATTTATTTGCGTTTGTTAAATAATTTTACTTATATTATTTACAAGTAGTGAGATATTTTTATAAGTTTTTATTTAACTTTCAGTGTTTGTGTATGTGTGTTCAGTACGAACCTTCGAAGGTAAATTAGAATCATTTATCGATGTCCGATTGGACTCAATTTTGTGTATATGTCTATTTTGAGTGATAATACAATATTAAGGTATCATGGAGCTGTTATGATGATGGAGTCTGAAGACGGTCATAGGAAGTTATCAACTAAATAACTTATCGAGTTTGGGTGCATTGGTTTTGTCAAATTGCTTGCTTGCTAAAAAAACAGAAATAATGAACTTTTCATTTTAACAACTATCTTTTTTGACGTGACAACGTCTAATAAATCGATGAACGCAGGCTGCACGCACGAAAAAGGATGACTCATTCTCCTGTTACGCTCATTGTCCCGTTACGCTCATTGTACGTCGTCGTATGAGAGATAAATGTTTATCTCTCATCATTTCATCAATGTTTTGTTATGACGTTGTCACGTTAAATTATCGTCCATAAACCGACTTTACAGACCACCAATTTTTTTTAATGGGACGAATCCTGCCCACTCGCCCACCACTGTAACTGCTGTGTACCGGGATCAACAGCAGTGACCCACGAACACACCTAGTTATGACAGTCGGGAAGACCCAGGCAAAATTAAACTGTATTGGAATCCGCAACGAAATTAACGCTAACTATTAATCTATAGCAAATCTTTGGTTAAATTCCTGCAACAAATTGTAGCTGTTTGATAATTACTTTCTGCTTCTTCTCATTCAGAACTTTACATTCATTCACATGTCCGTGACTTTTAAATACTTTTAACATAAGTTTATTAATAAACATTCAAATCATCATACAGTTTCCACCTCGGCGACAAAGTAGCTGAGAGTTTAGATAAATAATAAAATAGGGGTTACCTATCCTTTTACGTTAAGGTTTTACACCTAATGAATAATGGCTAAGTGTGTTACAGACTTTCGTGATTACCCGTCTTTGTAGGTAGAATATCTCCAAAAAGCTTTTATCCAGAGTAGGTACCTAGTTATAACACAAGCAAACAATATGTCAGCGATGCTTAAAATTGTCTTGGCGTTTTCTCGACAATTTCATTAGTTAATTAATATACGGAAAAACACCTCGGCAATTCCGCTTTCTCATCTCCTTTCTTTGTGCTAATCAGTGAATACCCTTGTATAGAAAGTCACATAAAAACTATAATTATATTTCTGAGCTATTGAGATAAGCAAAATATAATATAAAGCTAATATAAATATAAAATAAAACAAAATATGTACTATTAGAGAGAAAACCTAGAGTGTTTTGTTAGAACGCCTTTCAGAAATTTATAAAAAAATAATCTGTGTCATAAAACCATGTGCCATAAATGTATTACAATAATTACAAAAATAATTAAACTGCTGAATTTTACTACAATTTTTGCTTTTTAGAGGTATGTTTAATACAAAGAAGATATTAAGTGCTTCCACTTCTATCTATGGACATCTTATAGTATATTTTGTGTCACAGTACCTACATACAGCGAGACAACGTACAAAAGATGTATATAAGGCCGTGATAATTAATGTACCATTTAAAAAATACTATTACCATTATCTAGCAAAATTTAATGAGTGTTAGGGCCCAAGACTTATCTGCTGTAACTACACACATCAAAAGTGTCTAGGGATCAAGCATTTTTATGCGGATTTCTTGAGATTGAGATGTGGCTTTGGCCCTGGCCTGCTCAGTCGCCAGACTTGAACCCGATTGAGCATGCATGGGATATGCTACAGAGAAGAGCTCTGCCGAATATGGAGGGTATCCAGTCGCAAGAAGACCTTTTTTTGTTGTTGCAACGAACATGGGCGGCCATTCCACAGCGTGATTTGGATGAACTCATTTTGAGTATGCCAAACCGATGTTCTTGTGTTAGTGTTCGCGGTAGAAACACGGATTATTAATTGTTTAAGTTACCTAATAAAATTTTAAAGAAAACTGTTATTTCTAAAGTCTTTCAAAAATCCTTTTATTAGGAAAATGGCAAATTTCTTTATTAATGCAAAGGTGACTTGGTTTATCGTTACTGTGACAAACGAAAACACTTTATTTGATGAATCCTTAAAGAAAATTTTAATTAATATCAATCAGGAGACAAGTTATTGCAAAAATATATGTTGATCCCTAGACACATATGTTGATCCCTAGACACTTTTCATGTGTGTAGTAGTTATATTTTAGCAAATACTACATCCAAACCGTTTTTGCGCCCGAGTGTTAATGTTGTTAGGGTAATCACTGTCACTATGGATTTGGACATTTCCAAGTGATAGATTCAAGTCAAAGTCAAAAAGATTTTATTCAAATAAGCTCTTATGAATAGTCAATATTTAAAAATCGAGTGATTCTAGTCGTCAGTTCCAAGTGCTGCTTACCCTTCATGGAGAAGAATCTGGCAAGAAACTTCATTGTTGCTCGTTTTAAAAAAATAAATAGGGTTTACTATATTTTTTGACTATGAGACTTGAATGAGAACGAAGTCGAACAAAGAAAACAAAACAAAAAGTTCAATAAACCTATAAAGTGATAAGTCCGTGTGGTGATGTATTAAGAATTTGGCCTGTCAGCCTATGGTATGGGTGTTCAGGCCTATGATAAATTTATAGAAATCATACTAAATGAGTGGTCTATCACTTCTGAACTTTGTTTAAGCTTAAAAATATAATAAAAATATATTTTAGTACAACATTCCTTTAAGAATGTTGGGAGCGTGGGAGAGCCATGCTTCGGCATGAATTGTCCTTCTCTACCGGAGTGATACCACGGCCTCACAGAAAACCGGCCTCACAGAAATCGCGCTTGCGCTGTGTTTCACCGTGTGAGTGAGGATACCGAAGGCTCATATCCCAACCCCTCCTCACATCCCTCTCCCCATCCCCCCAAGGCCGGCAACGCACTTGTGACGCCTCTGGTGTTGCGGATGTCTATGGGCGGTGGTAATAGCTTACCATCAGGTGATATGTCTGCTCGTTTACCTCCTATTCCATTTAAAAAAAGATACAGATAAGATACTAAAGATTTTTGTCATACATATAACACGAACTCCGTTTCCATTTTATTTTTTTATAAATCACTGTGTAAATAAAATTACAATTATTGCTAAAGAAAAAAAAATAGTGACTTGAAAATAAAATAAATTTGTTTTTTTAAACAAGACAATTAGACACACTGTTAAAAATGCTTCATCTATCGAATGCTTCATTGTTAAAATGCTTCGTTTACCAAATATTTCTCTATATCAATTGTCACATTTTGTATATTGTAACTCTTTTTCTTTCTCTTTCTGTTACGTGTGTACAATAAAGATAAATAAATAAATAAATAAAAATATATCACAAATTTGTATTAATTTTGCATTCAGATTAAAATAGTATTGCTTGTAAAATGTTTGTTGAATCTGTTTCAATATCAAACAAAAAACTATCGATACTGGAACGAGCATTTCAATTTTATTTTATTCCAGTATACAACAAATATTTATTTGTTCGTTTAACACACTCTCTGTACTAACGGTAATACAACAATATGTAAATATAGTGTTGTTATATTTTCATATTTGAGTTACATAAAAAACATTTTCATCCCGATATCTGAGTGTAAAAGCCGTTTTTATCCTCTAGATAATAAAGTAAATTGAATTTAGAACATTGCTCGGGTGCACTAAGTTTGTGAATTCAAAACATCATTAAACCTATTTACTTCTACCTCCATGGTGTCGAATTAATCATACAATATTTTTTAATTTGTTAAAAACTCAGACACGCAACCTTCTTGGTGTATTTTTTTTTTATTTGCTCTGTCCGCACCATTTTCTTCTTAAGTAACTATAGCAACGTAACTTTCAATTTTTCTTAATTTATCCATACATCCATACAAATAAATAAAATTGAAATGTCTGTTTGTAATATTAAAATAATCGCATTTTACTAAATGCATATGTATGTATACACGGTACATATACTAAATTATTTTTTTTTTACAATTTCTGTTACATTGTCTGTCTGTCAGTCGGGCTGTCTGTCTGTTTGTTCCGGGTAATCTCTGGAACGGCTGGACTGATTTGGACGGGACTTTTGATTGATTTGATTGACTTTTGATTCCCTCGCTGACGCTCAGGATTCAATTTTAGAATCCTTCGCTTGCTCGGTCATCAAAATTGAGCACGCGGTTAAAAAGCAACTTTGCACTCTTGTATAACAAATAACTATTCTTCTTGAAACAATTCAAATATATACCTTTCAGCACGCGGATAAGCTAACAGTAAAATCTTAGGTAGAGTCGTATGGCTTTGACTGTAATATTTACATGTATACATGAATTACTTAAAAACATCCCATCAAAAGTGGTGACGAAACACAGTTTTACAAATAGCACAATTCTAACTATTCGTCTCATTCAAAACTATGTTACATCTGAGAAAAATAAAAATATTCCGAGAAACCTGATGATATCATTAATATTTTTTGCTCATCAGGTTTCTTGGAATAAAAATTGTAGTATTGTTTTAATTTTACTTTTTACCTTTAACGATCCTATAATATGAAGTAGCCATTTACAGCAGATATCTCCAAATTTCATCTCAAAATTCTTTACATAAGGAAGATGCACTTTGCGGGAATATTGATATTCTCGTTCTAGTTGTTGTAAATCAGATAAACAACTATTATTTCTTTCGTTAATGCTTTAAAAATCATCTAAAGCTCTTTTTATGTTCCTTGGAAATTTCAATACAATACAAAATGTAATTACAAAAATTCATGGTGATTTAATTAAGTAAAACAAAGAAGTATACACGGACAATATCACTAAGTGAATGAAATGTTATCTTTATAAATATAAACTGTGCGTCTGTATATGACTAAACTCCTCCTAAACCGCTGAACCGATTTTAATGAAATTCTTTGTGTCTATTCCTGAGGATTCAAGAATCTAAACTAGATTTACAATTCGGTCCAATGGATAATATTTATTTATTTATTTTTTATTTAGGGGTAACATGTGGCGGTTGACACTTACTTATTTGACTTATTTGCTAATTGATTCGAGTTGCCTGCGGGTTAAGTTATACCATACCACGGGCTCATCTTGTTTAATATATTTTTAGTGTCAGAAAAATATATAAATGACATACTGCTATTTTCATATTTTTATTGTAAATAGTTACGAACCTTAAACGAGATTAGAACTATTTTTAAACACTGTCTAAATTGTCTTAAAATAAGACAGGACAGCACTATCTCGATTGGGGGTGCCTGCCTTATACACATGGCTGGGCAGACGAATTGCAGTAGCAAATTCAATCTACCGTGAAGGTAAAATATAGCGGTTCCGAGTACAGTTCGTACATTTGTTACGATATACGACGTTATGAGATCTAATGAGAAAAATATATGCTTGTAAAACATTTCTAATTATTTGAACGTGACGAACAAATTATTCGTACTTGTTTAGTGAAATTAAATTTAGATTGTTGCTGAGGGCGAAACTCATGTTATTATTTAAACACGTGTCAAAGAAAAATTATGATTACCTGGGAATGCTGATGAGTTAATTTTTGTTGAGGTGGTAAGATTTTCATTCCTAGTTTATATCTGTGTTCTGATTAACGAGATTTGATTTTCAAACTAGTTTTCAATTTATTTGCTTTACTTATTACTATTACTTACTACATATTTCGGTGAGTATAATTTATTTTGATTGAAAAATCGAAATGTCTCAGTTTTGCTTATAACAATCATAAACTTGTTACTGCCTCGTTGGTCTCGTGGTTGGCGTGTGCGACTGCTGATCACGAGGTCTCGGGTTCGATTCCCGGGTCGGATCAAATGTTTGTATGATCTACAAATATTTGTTTCGGGGTCTGGGTGTTTTCTATGTATAATATGTATGTATTTACAAAAAAAATATATATATGTATTTGTATCAGTTGTCTAGTACCCATAACACAAGCTCTGCTTAGCTAGGGACTAGATGGCGTTGTGTATTAGATGTCCGAAAATATAAAAAAAATATTAGTAAATGCAACAATTTACGGTCGTGACTACTTGGTCTGACTAGCTCGTTCAACTGATTGGACAACGTAGACTTTTCTCTCCTATTGGTCCGGCTCACAGGACGAGTAGTACTGTTTTTTCTGTTATGAAAAGATCTTTGGACTATTAAAACTTGAAATTATTGTGTAGTCCTTTGACTAGAACTATTACGAAATCAGTCATTGTCATACGATCAGTCGGACTAAGAGCGTTTTCACATTATCCGATCCGACATCGTCATCGGCCGCCGATACGATTACGGAGGAATTTAAATGAATGAAATATGTCCTTTACATTGACCGGCTTGATATTGGATATCGGAGCCGACATATACATATATTTTACTTCCTCCGATATAGTATCGGCGCCCGACACTGATATCGGATCGGATAATGTGAAAACGCTCTAACAGGAAAAAAAGTTCGTATTATCCGATCATCTGGACGAAGTGGTCGGACCACACTGTCACCATACTACATAATTATGTCTAGAGCTAATATTAGTACCTCCTTATGCGGTTATTGTAATAATATCCCGATATGATCACTAATGATTGAGTATAAACCTAATGTATTCAACTTGTGGTTCCATGTCGTTAAATAATGATATTCCATTGATCTGATCAGATTAATAATGATTAGATAGACTATTTCAGATAATAATTCAACAGTTACGGCACTTTAAATAATAGGCGGTATAGAAATTATGAATGTTGATCTAATTTCTTGAATGAATGTGTATTTTTCAACCGACTTCAAAAAGGAGGAGGTTCTCAATTCGACTGTTTTTTTTTTTAATGTTTGTTACCTCATAACTTTGGACTGGGTGAACCGATTTTGATGATTCTTTTTTTATTCGAAAGCTGGTGCTTCCCGAATGGTCCCATTTAAATTCGGTCCAGTTTGAAGTCGGTTTTTATTTTTTTGTTAAAACTTGTAATTATTTTGCATAAAGATACAATGGTATTGGTTGTTAAAATTGCAAGAAATACAATAATTATTTTCTCTAGGCTTAAAAATAATTAGAAGGATAGCTTATTAGCGTAACAGAGGGGCCAGGCGGGGAGAGTCGTTGATATAAAATCGTCGGACCTTGCAAGTCGTCAAGTGTGATTTCCTTAACGAGCACCATGACGTCTTAAGTGTGTTTCGTTGTAGGTGTATTTCTAACGGTAATTGGATTGGTTGTGCTCGGCTTCCGTTCATCCGTTTAAGGTAGCGCCAACGGTTCATTAGGCCCGACTTTACGCTGCTAATTAAATACGCATTCACAAAGTTTTTATACGTAATGTTCAGTAAATGAGTAGTCTGTCTGTGAAAAAAAAAGAAAATTTAGAATTCATCTTAAGCGTACTAAAAGAATTAGGCTGGTAATGTGCCTGTTGTGATTAATTTTAATGCGAGAATGTAGATTCTAACTGCGTTCTTGTACTGTTCGATTTATCCAGCACCCAAACCATTACATATTTTAGAAAGTTATGTGAAGAAAAAAGTAAATTTAGAATTCATCTTAAGCGTACTAAAAAACTTAGGCTAGAAATGTGCCTGTTGTGATTGATTTTAATGCGAGAATGTAGATTCGACATTTTAACTGTGCTCTTGTGCTGCTTTTATCCAACACTGTTTACGTGGGAGAGCCACGCTTCGGCATGAATGGGCCGGCTCGACCGGAGTGATACCACGGCCTCACAGAAAACCGGTGTGAAATAGTGCTTGCGCTGTGTTTCACCGAGTGAGTGAGGATACCGGAGGCCCATACCCCAACCCCCCTCCCCCTATCTCCCCCCCCCATCCCCCAAAGGCCGGTAACGCACTTGTGACGCCTCAGTGTTGCGGGTGTCCATGGGCGGCGGTAATCGCTTACCATCAGGCGATACGTCTGCTCGTTTGCCGGCCTATTCCATAAAAAAAAAAAAAAACACTAATACATATCTTGGAAAATTATGTGATGGAAAATTATGTGATGGAATAGATAAAATAAACGGTATGTACTTGATTCATTCAAGTCACTGCTATTGTAACTCAAATTCCTGACAATCTTTTAAGAAAGTTGCTATACGATGCCCATGTGGATAAATTCGATGAACCCATTTTGATGAACCTTTCAAACTACTCGTCTAATTACATGAACTGACTCTTAACTTCTCAGATAGCAGAATACGACCGAACCGATTGCAGTATTTCTACGACCAATTCAAATCATTTCCGCATAAAAAAAAAATATTTAAAATGTCTTGTCTTTTCTGTCAATGAATGATAATAATTTTTTTTAAAATTAATGTGTAGGAAAATGCTAGTTTAATTAATGTGTAGATTATCAGTAGTAGTAGTGGAAAATTTTGTTAAATATTCTATGTATTTTTGATACAAAAATCACTTGCACGTCCCGTGGGAGAGCCTCGCTTCGGCATGAATGGGCCGGCTCGATCGGAGTGATACCACGGCCTCGCAGAAAAACGGTGTGAAACAGCGCTTGCTCTGTGTTTCACCGAGTGAGTGAGGATACCCCAATCCCTCCCCCATCCTCTTCCCTATCCCCCAAAGGCCGGCAACGCACTTGTGACGCCTTTGGTGCTGCGGGTGTTCATGGGCGGCGGTGATTGCTTACCATCAGGCGATACGTCTGCTCGTTTTTTTTTATTTTTGGAACGAAGTTCCTAATGAGGCGTTGCTGAGGGGTACCCGTACGTGTTATTCTGATGTATAAGCTATATTACTGTAAAGTTTCATGCAGATCCGTTCAGTAGTTTTTGCGTGAAAGAGTAACAAACATCCATCCACCCATCCATACTTACAAACTTTCGCATTAATGATATTAGTAGGATACTTCAAATGCCGTCATAAAGCTATCAAGCTGTTTATCAATTTTATACGCAGCAATCATAGATGACTAAATTTTATTATCTTTTATATTATTCATAATAATTTATCTTTAACTACAGCCATCGTCCACCATAACTGAGATAATCTTATCCTGAAAAGCGAGTTTAAATTGTTAAATTTACCTGCGAACAGCAGGGTGTACAATCAAATCATCTCTTTGAAAGCTTCTAGCTTTTAAATTAGAATGAAGGTTGGTACATGCCAGTCCGGAAATTGAAAAACTTTACCGTGTTGCGGACCTTCTTTTATTCTAGAATTTGACAGTTTTTTAAGAAAAATAAATTTGAGCAAAAACCATGTGGCAATTTACGTCCTTTTATTAAATTGGAGAGGACGTGATTCTATCAGAAAAAGACAGTTTGAGTCTCTCTAGCAAAATATAAGAGTAATATATTTAATGTTTTTAGTTAGTTCTGAACGCAGATCAATTGGCTAAAACGAGATTTAATAACTAAATAAAGTTAAATTTACTAATTTCATCTAGTGCCAATAAATATTTTATGCTGAAATTATTTTCAAAACGTGTTTTTTTTTTTAACTCTGAAACATACTGATACTGTTATTATTAAGCTGAAGAATATGTTTGTTTGTTTGGTTGGTTGAACGCGCTAAACTCAGAAACTACTGGTCAAATTTACAGTGTTAGATAGTCTATTTATTGAGAAAGGCTATAGATTATACATATATCATCACGCTAAGACCAAGAGGGGCGGAGTATGAATGGAAAATGTAGAAAAACGGGCGAAAATGATTTCTTTTCAGTAGTTTTATTGCTTGCGCTACGTAAATGGTTAAAGATTCGCAATAATAATGTTTGACAGAATTGTTACCCTTTGAAAGTTCTAAAAGAGATCGCGACAGCATATGTCTACGTTTTAACTTTGGCTCACTATAACCATTTTAATGGTAAACAAAATTGTTCGCGCTGTGTTACATCTCGCTACGGGCAATAGGAGACTCGGACGGGAATGTGTGAGTCAGCTAGTTTGAAATAAAAGAAATGATTGGATTGACATGAAATACATGTTTTATTAATAGTTACTTAATATGTCTTACTTAATTATCCATAAAACATTTAATTCCTACAGATTAATGTAACAATAATTCCGAAATCAAACATTTTATCCAAATCATAAAGGAAATTATCAATTTCAGGAACAATGGCATTTTAGTTGAACTAATTTACTTTTTCTATTTATTGTGTAATTTAAAGAACGAATTTCACACGTATTTAAATGAAAGTCCCTGTTATAAATTATATTATGTTATTTGAGAGAACAATGTTTTATTCTAAAATTTTGAATAAAACATCTAAAAAGTTTTCATATTCATTATTTAGAATCTAAATAATGAATATGGAATCTTTTTAGATAGATAGACTCTTGATTCAACTTGCAATAATTATAAGATGTCATCATCAAAAGCTTTGAACAGTATATAATACTACTGCATAATACAGTAACAGTATATTCCTACTGCATGAGGTTATGAGGTTTTTCCCCTACTATATAATGCTGGCCAAACAGGTAGGTATAGGGTTTATGACAAGTTTTTCTTATCTTTGCAATGATATTGTCTTAAAAAACCCCGATATATATGTATATACATATATGAGGATCCTTATACACACTGTTTTCTTAAAATACAAAATCCGAGATATTTATGTTGCGGAGAACTGACAAAAATATACGTAACGAGCACAAACAACATCCAGACTCAGGACAACAATTTGTAGATCACACAAAGTGTTGTCCCATGTGAGAATCGAACCTACAATAGTCAGCACAGTAGGAATCAGCGAGGTGAGCGCTTATACTACTACGTCATCTACGCAAACAATTTTTACTATGTTTTAACCGACTTAAAAAAAGGAGGAGGTTATGATTTCGACTGTATTTTTTTGTTACCTCATAACTTTCGACTGGGTGAACTGATTTTGATAATTCTTTTTTATTTAAAAGCTGGTGCTTCCCCTTTGGTCCCATTTCAATTTGGTCCAGTTCTTAAAGTCGTTTTTTTAAGTTAAAATTTGTGATTATTTATATTGTACTTATTGTTTCAGTTTCGACGTACGTGGGCGGTCGTTCAACAAAGCACTACAATGGTCTGATCCAGGTGCCTTCGGTCCGAGAGCATATTTTGCCACAGTTGCAAGACCTGCAGCTCTTACGTTGAGCTCTGTACAATTGGACGATGAAGGGGTATACCGATGCCGGGTAGACTTTAAGAACTCACCGACCAGAAATTTTCAAATCAAACTAACAGTAATAGGTAAGTTTTCTTATGAAGTGAAATATTTTTATTTGATTTATTACAAACTTATATCAAAAACGTGATCAAATTTAATTGAAATTAATATTCATATAAACGTGATGAATATCTAGACCAGTGTTCCGCAAACTTTTTGGGTTCAAGGTACATCTAGGAAGGTAAAAAATTTTGGAGGTACACCATAAATTAAAAAATATTATTTAAGTATCAAAAAACAATGTCAACAAAACTATATTTTTATTTTACAGTTTAATTGAGCATATACGGTCTCGTCTCCTCGTCGATCATCTTGAGGCGTTCCCTTTTTTTTTTATTGTGGTGAGAGTTAAAAATCCTAATTCACATAAATAGGTCATTGCTCCATTCCAAATTATGTTCATCGAAATATTCTTCCGTTACTTTAAATATTTCTTATCTAGTTGTATGGTTAGGCAGTGGCAGACAAAATAAAAAGACCTCAGAAATTACAGAATAAAAAATAAAAAGTCCTCAGAAATCAGAACAGACTTGTCTGTAAGTGAATTCTGAAAGCTGCTTATATGCACAGACCTCAAGCACTTTGGATAGGAAGGGAAGAATAGAAATAGGGCGAAAATTTTCAGGAAGGGAAGAATAGGAATAGGGTGAAAATGTTCAGGAAGGGAAGAATAGAAATAGAGCGCAAATATTCAGGAGGGGTAAAATAGAAATAGAGCGCAAATATTCAGGAAGTATAGAATAGAAATAGGATGAAAAGGTTCAGGAAGTGAGGGACTACTCTTTTTGGGAAGAAGGATGACGTAGACCTTACGCTACAGCAATCATGCTCCACAGCATTAGAGCGTATATATAGGATAATATTTATGATGTCCTCAAAACACAATAAAGAAAATTCAAATGAGTCAATAGCGGGATACTTAATTTGAAGATCCGGCGTAGTTGTGGATGAGAAATGACAATTGATATAATTCTAACTAAAAGTGTTTTTGAACTCGGTTCTTCGAAGAAGTAGTTAATAGCAGGAGGGCAGTAGACTACACCTAGAATAACGCTAACTCTCTTGACCAACAGACCAACTCACACTTAGTAGAAATGAACGAAACAAAACGCATCCCTAGTGCTTTCGCGTAATTAACATCTGTGTACCTAAATATTTTTCTTTAGGCCGTCCATTTAGGTTTGTGGGATAACCGTATTTTTTCGAGGCACACCAACAGATGACCACGGCACACCAGTGGGCCGCGGCACACCCTTTGCGGAACACTGATCTAGACAACTTAGTACAACTTGTATGTATTAAACTTCTGTATTTCATAATATATAAGAATATATTATTGTTAAGCATTTCTGTGTAGTCTTAATATCCGCAGAGTTCAAATCAATCAATATGACCGCGATCAGTTGTTTTTTATATAGATGTTTATTTAAGTAAGTATAGTATATTTGTATACGTATATTTATAAGTAAGCTTGCTATCATAGTACAGTATAAACTAAACGCTTGAGCCATTACAATGTGTGAGACATCAAATCACAATTGTTATTAGTTATTACAATAAATATAATGACTACCTTCAAATTCAATATTGTTTTATAATAAAACAGCAATATTTAATCCCAAAATCGCCACGCTCAACGTAACGAGTAATCGGAAATCAAAATTACGCAATAAACAAGCGAAAACAAACAAAAACAGCACTGGCTTTCATATCAAAATTTTATGAAGCGTCAACTGGGAATCAATTTAGTCATTACGGATGAAGCCGCGGGAGCCACGCGGTCGTCTCGTGATGACATCGCGCAGACATTTTAATTATGAACTGTCGACTTGGGATCGGCGGGTTTGCTAAGCAGACGTCCCGATAAAAACGATGCCCGCCGACGATGACACAGATAAAATCTGCAGGAGACAGGTTAAATTTAAAAGGAAATTAGATTTGAATGGATCAAATTGTCTGAGCGTTATCAGTTCTTGGTAGTGATCCCTTAATTTGCTTATTAAAACATTTTGGGGCTGCGAAAAGGCTCCGTAATATAAAACGAGTTTGAATTCGTTCTCACAAAAACGTTATAATTAAAACGTATAATTCTGAATTTTCTACGTCGACACGAGTTATTGACGTCGAATATGCTAATCATTCATTATTAGTATTCACTACATCACTAAAGTACAGTTTAATATTTTTATTAAAAGACCTATTCGGAAACAAATTTAATTTGAAACTTTTAACATATTTTTTAATATCTACCTAAGACACACATTATAATATAAACGCTGGCTATCATATGTTCAGCAAACTACAGTTTCACATTTCTAAGAAATTATCCTATTCAAGGCGACGAAAGAAGCTGGCAAAAGAGATGAGGGAAGTAAATTTCTTTTGCGCAGAACAAAGCATTTAAAAGTAAGCCTACACCGCATATATGCAACTCCATTGAAATCCATTAGTCTGCTCACGCTGAGAGGTAATTTGCAAGGAGCCTTTTGTTGGAAAAGGAACTCTTCACACAAAGAACTCACTCACTTATGTGATCAGGCATATTCATAACATCATAAAATATCCAATTACTATTGAGAACGCCGGGTGTTATTAATGGCGCCAAATAATAATCAAATCTGGCTCTTGTGTAGTATCGACAACGATCGCGCTCTCAATTTCATTCCATATTGATTATTGTCATCAAGATCAGAGATAGAATATTTATCGACGTTTATTATTGTAAGACGTTTTTTTTTGTAGTACCTCCGCATCAGATGCTGATGTACGATAAATCTGGCGCTGATGTATCAGGAGTTGTAGGCCCTTTGGAAGAAGGGTCTGCCTTAGTCTTGGTGTGTGAAGTACGAGGTGGTAAGTCTAATGATAAAGAATTAATTCATCTTTTTTTTTTTTCATCTTTTTAATATGTCACTTTTTATCGCAGAATGCGATAAAAGGTTTCATTTTAAAGGTATTTTATACACCTACGCACGCTCGTGACTTATTGACATTCTATAACATCCGGGTCAATGCTCAAAAATTTAATATCGCAATATGTCTTCGCATACACAAGATACAGATTTCTAGAAATGTACATAGTCAAATGATTATAGAAGGTAGCAAACACATGTTCTCGGATGTTTTAGATTTATACTTCAAAGTTGCTTTATAATTACTTCATCGATGGGCAAAAGTTTATCATATTTTTAAGAAAGTTAATCTCTATAGATAAAAGTTATATTTATATCTATTTTAGTCTGAAACTGTTGTGACATTGATGTTTTGTTTATGTTGAAACTTGCTTTATCACATACAATGAACCACATAATGTAAATAGTTTTTGTAACCCTACAGTGTAGTGTAGTAACCAGGGAATTAATAGTTTTGGTGCATATTTCATATTAACTCTCTAATAGTAAGCAGCAGTTATTTGCCCTTCAATATTTTAGACTCAATATTTTACATTCAAAACATTGATGAGTCTAAAAATATTGCAAAATAGAACGTGCTCAGAATAAATGGACGTTCATGATTTAAAGTTAGAAATACGTAAATTCAGTTTGTCGCCTTACTTAGCCATCGCAAGAATATGGAGCGACGTTGGCATTCGTTTTTTTTTCTATTGCTTGATTTCTTTTATGGAAACATTGGAAGAGATATTCCATTTGAATGAGTTCATTGAAAAGTCCGCAGTATGGCCGGCTGGCGTCGCGCCAGTGTGCTAGGGATTATCTTCGGCCGCATGCCCACCAATTGTGATGATGCAGCCGGGCGAACAGCGGGAATTTAGGCTTTGACCCTGTTATCGTGCTCATACTTAATTGTATGATTTACGAAAAAAATAGTCTCCGCTGAAACGTGTTGAATAAACCTTTCCTTTTGATTCAAAATTGATGTGAAAATCATATATACAGAAGTACTACCTGACCCACGCAATTTTGTCTGCGTGTCTTTTTAATCATACTCGGTTTCTATTGGTCTAGGCGTAATGTTAACTATCCTACCTAAGGTCTCCCACACAGAACTCTGAATTCGCAACGCGTTACAAATATATGCGAGCTCGCACGAGTGCCCCGCAAGAACTGCACGCCGCATCGCATCGCAGTTATGTGTGGGAGTCCTTAGGCACGCAAGCAAACGCACATTTAAGAAAAAATGTGAAAGTTGGTGATATGGTTTCGGAGTTTATCGTGAGTAACAACGTCACACATATATCGTAACCATTTCATATGATTTGTTCAGTATTACATAGTAGTTATTAAATTTATATCTCCAGACTTTAATATTAAACTTTTTCCATAGGGCGACCCGAACCTGTTGTTTCGTGGTGGATAGACGGAACTCCAGCCTCTCAATATATAGGCGTTAAAACCGATACTCATGTGATAGTCAATCGTCTTGAACTACAACATTTGAAGCGAGAAGACCTCAACACAACCTTCAAATGTAGAGCTTCTAACACTAATTTGGTTCCACCGCATGAGAAGATTGTTAGACTCGAGTTAAATTGTAAGTATTTCTTAAAATATCTGATAGTTTCCATTTTCAAAAAACCTCTTCAAAATATAATATTGTTTTAATTGACTGACTAACTTTATAAAGTCTGGGTTATTTTTCAGTCAGGCTTACCTTTTTCATTACACTTTTTTTTAAGTAGGCTAAGAGAATCTTCTACTCAACACGGCACTTAATTATTCTACCAGCCATCTCTGTGGACCACTAGAGATTCATTCCAATTACAGTCTGGTGTAAAAAGGATTAATAAAGTATTTTGTAACCAGTACTCTGTTCAATTAGCTTGAGTATAAATTAATATTTTTAGGTCAGTACCTTATTAAATATAGCACGCACCTTCCCCAAAACGGTACTCTCTGTATTAATGTGTGTTTAGGCCGGGATATAAAGTTTAAAACTCTGATACTTAAATGAGTCGTGATTACACGGCTGATGAATATACGAGTAACGTTAAAAATACTATTTTTTTTACTCTACTGCTGGAAAATCTCCGTAAGGAATACTGTTGAAGAAATTTTAGATTTTTAGTAATTAATATTGGATTAATAATTTTAATACAAAAGGTTTTTGAATGTACCATTCCGTTGATACCCGGTAATTACGTTACTAATGAAGGATAAGTCTATGATAATAGTTCCTTTTTAATATTTTTGCATGTTACAGTACATTCTTAAATTGATATGATATGATTGATAAATATACTGATAATTTAGAGAAAAATATAACCTAAATCTTCCTACTGACATAATATCACTTGCGAAATTTTTAAATAAAATCTCCACTAACACTATGTACAAAAAGAGCGTGATCGGCAAAATTTGATGAATACCTTAGACATTTCAAACGATAAATTGTAATCAATTAAGTCTTTTAATGCTGTTTGATGCTTTATATTAGTACGGCGTCCAATCTCCATTATTGTCCAAAATGGCTTGGCATCTGCGCTGCATTCTTTCCGCCGCCAATTATTCAGCATAGCTGCGAGGTAAAGACATTCAGTTCACGAGTAAGGTCAGCGACGGTCACTACATTTTTTGCCCTTAATTTAAACTTCATCCACGCCCAAACATTTTCAATTGGATTGGCAACATGGGACTGTGAGGGCCAAGCCAATACGTTAATACCATGTTCTGCTTTCCAAGTGGTGCAGAGCCGACTTCGGTGTTTAGGATCATTATCCTCTTGCAGAATCCAGAAATCATTTTGGTGTGGAAACATCTTCTTAGCCAACGGCAATATTGCTTTTTCGTAAATTTTCCTCATCTTCTCAGCATCCAAAGTACCTGTAAACAAGTGCAAATTTCCGAAACCCTGATAAGCATCTCCAAACATACACCTTTAAAGGGTGTTTCACGGTTCGTACCATTAGTCTATTGTCAGCCGTAGTCCAAGCTCGAGTCGAGTAACCGGTTGCCCAAAATGAAGCTTCACCAAAAATATCTAGTCCCAATCACGAACTTTGTTTTCGCACGCCCAATGTAGCCTTTTTTCAATATGAGTTTCAGAAAGGAGAGGTTTCTTCACAGTGCTTCGATATTTCACGCCATTTACAACTAAACGCCTTTTGATTGTGTCAAATGATATGATTAAACCCTTTTTCTTCAACTTTTCTTGCCCATAGCGAAGTGATAATAAAGGAATCCTGGCAAACAACTGCACAATCCGTTTATCCTCTGCAACAAACGTCTTTTTCGATTTTTCACGATCTGGTAAGTCATCGACGGTTTTTAACGTGACAACGTCATATAATTCGTTGGAGCACGCGCGAAAAAACATGACTCATGCGGTGTTACCTCGCTATGCGGCGTTAGCTCACTCTGTGGCGCCGCATCTATCTCTCGCTTGCACTTAAGGCCTTAAACGGAAGCGATATCTCTCATCATTTCATCAATGTTTCGTTATAACGTTGTCACGTTAAACTATCGTCCGTAAAAAAACTTTACAGACAACCATTTTTATTTGTGAATATCTCTTCACCCACTTGCTCACGAAGACCTTGGACTTTTTCATATAATGGACGGCCTGGTCGCGGGACATTTTGGGTCCTTTCGGATGAGTACAGAAAAACACAGCTTAAAATCGGGAAGCGTACGCGGCACTTATTGTAAAAAATAATATTTTTTAAAAAGGAAAATTGGAGGGAAAACTAATGTTTCTTACAATGCATTTTAGGCAAAGGGTTGTTCTATTCAGCCTAATGTTTATTTTTATAAATTGCATTCCAAAATTTAAAAATATGCCGGTCACGTTCTTATCACACACACTGTATGTATTAAATTTTTTATAACTCTGATTGCAAAGACCACAAAAAAATAATTTTGCCAATCTGAATTAGCTATTTAATTTTTCACTATATTTATTATGGTCGTATATAAAGTTAATAATAATATAATATATCATTGTTTTACCTTTCTAACAGTGGCTCCTCTGTCAGTGTCTTTACTTAACCGACCTCAGCAGCTACTAGCTGGTGCATCGGCTTCTCTTCGGTGTGTCTCAGAAGGGAGTAGACCACCCGCACAAGTTACCTGGTACAAGGATAACAGAAGTTTCGACAAAAATATGGTAAGATTCTTTTGTTTTTTTTTTTTAACAACTCCCGCACTAGGAATAAATCCTGTGTCGCGGCGGACTTTACAAACATACATGAAATGGACACAAATAACACCCAGACTCAGAACAACAATTTGTGGATCACACAAAGTGTTGTCCTACGTGGGATTTGAAGCCACGACACTTGGTGAAGTAGGAAACGGCGTGGTGACCGTTAAACCACTAGGCCAAACGTGCAGTCGTTTCTTTTCTATAGCGTTCTATTCTATAGCATATGAACCTATCGCCATCTACTGCTTACACCGCTGCACACTTACGTTGAATTATATGAAGTCCTGATTAATTTAATAATAGGTATTTACCTATGAAATTGCCGTTTTGTATGCAATAAGTGAAAGTACTTATTTTTTAAAACTTTTTTATTTCTGTTATTTGAAGTAATCACCCATGCAATCGACGTATCTTTGCCAACGCATTGGCATTTTTTTTTATGTAATGTTTTTTTTCTTGTAATAATCAGCTGGACGGGAGGCAACATACTCTTCAAAGGCATTTTGTGCTGCCTCTCGGGAATTATTTTTTAATTTATAATTTTTTACCCACTAAAAAGTTGTCTAAATTTTGGAAAAAGTAATAGTCGGTAGGTGCAAGGTCTGGTGAGTATGGAGGATGAGGGAGAGCTTCCAACCCCAGCTTTTGCAGCTTGGAGACTGTCTGTTGCGCAGTATGGGGTCGTGCGTTGTCGTGAAGGAGCAGTGGGGACAACCGATTGACCAAAACTGGTTGCAGATGTGCAAGCTTCTCCATCATTCTCTCCAGTTCTTCACAGTACATATCTGCATTAATGCTCATGCAGTTTTGTAAAAAGCTGTGGTGAATCACACCCGCACTAGACCACCAAACAGTGACCATCAATTTTTTAGGGGTCATTTTTGGTTTAGGGCATTGCTTTGGTGCTGAACCAGGGTCTAACCAACTTGCTGAGCGCTTTCGATTGTCGAACAAAATCCATATTTCGTCGCACGTAAGAATTCGTTTCATAATTCCTTCATTTCTTTGCCTGTTGAGCAGCGCAAGGCAAGTCTCGACGCGTACGTTGCGCTGGCGATCGTTAAGGTCCTGGGGCACCCATCTATCAAGCTTTTTTACCTTGCCAATTTGTCGCAAATGGATCAATATTGTTTTGATGCTTACATTAAAAGCTGCTGCTAGCTCAGCTGTAGATTGAGTTTCGTCAGCTTCCACAATCGCCTTTAATTCATTATTGTTAACCAAAGTCTCCGGACGACCACGAGCTTCATTTTTCAAGTCAAAATTTCCAGAACGGAACCGGGAAAACCAATAACGGGTTGTGCGTTCGTTTGTACAGTTCTCTCCGTAAACGTTTTTGATGTTACGTGCCGTTTGTGTCGCGTTGGTGCCACGACGGAACTCATGTTCCATAATTACACGAATTTTCAAAGTATCCATTATGACGAAAAATGTTCAAATGTAATGAAAACACAACGCTAATCAGAAAACAAAAGTCTGAGTTTGTAAATAGAATGTCATGGTTTTAAAACAAAATTAATTTGAATTTAGAATACCGAGCCATTACATTTTTTTATTTTATTTGAAATGACCAGTACTGAAGAACGGCAATTTCATAGGTAAAGACCTAATATTCATTTAATTTGATTAAATGATACGTATTATGTAATTAATATAAATAATTTTATGACATTTGGAAATTCATAAAATGCAAAAGTGAGACTGCGCCTCCACAGTTTACTAAAATTCAGCATTGATACTTTAATATTTTTTAACCGACTTCAAAAAAAGGAGAAGGTTCTCAATTCGACAGTATTTTTTTTATTTATTTTTTATGTTTGTTACCTCATAACTTTCGACTGGGTGAACCGATTTTGATGATTCTTTTTTTATTTAAAAGCTGGTGCTTTCCATGTGGTCCCATTTTAATTTTGTCCAGTTCTGACATGTCATCAATGAGAAAATCATATAAATCTTCAATTTGCATTATGTATGTGCGCGACAAATTGACGAATAACTCAATTCAATTTGGTCGTTCTTGAAGTCGGTTTTTTTTTGTTAAAATTTTGTATTATTTATTTTAAAACTTATTCATAAATAACTTTTAGCGTCATCATAACTTTACATTTATAGCTAAAATTAAAAATAAATATATTTATCACCATTTCAAATTATCATCAGATTTTCAAACTATTCTACTATTTTTATTTTTTTTTATTTTTTTTTATTAACTTTACTCTCACAACATGATTAGTAGTTATATATATAAACCAAAAACTTTACTATTCGTGATCACAAATTTAACTAAATAGTAATTAATATAAAGTTTTCATCCATAAGCCTATTAGTACAGCGGTGAATACTACGCAATCATAACCACAATGGAAATTAAATAATTTAATTCCCAGTAGAGTTATTAAAATGATTTTCGAACTCAAAAGTATTTTGAAGTATGTTCTGTTAATACTCTAATAATGCCCGTTGAAATCAAACTTAGTAAGTAAAAATCGTTAGTAATGTGAATTAAATATCGGTGCGTTCTCGCATGTTCTCTCTATGTAAAGTAAAATGCTTTGTAAGGCTCCTTCTTACAATCGTATTTGAGCCTAGTTACAAGTTTAGCTAGAACGAGACTTGGAGGCGATCAGCGACATGAAAACAGTGTGTTATTTTCCAAAAGCCATAAAAACAAAAGAGGAACTTCTTAATTAGGCTTTTTAAGGGTTCCGTGCCAAAGACAAAAAACGGAACCCTTATAGATTCGTCATGTCTGTCTGTCTGTCCGTCTGTCTGTCCGTCCGTATGTCACAGCCACTTTTTTCCGAAACTATTAGACCTATAATGTTGAAACTTGGTAAGTAGATGTATTCTGTGAACCGCTTTAAGATTTTTACACAAAAATAAAAAAAACAATAAATTTTGGGGGTCCTCATACTTAGAACTGAAACTCAAAAAATTTTTTTTCATCAAACCAATACGTGTGGGGTATCTATGGATAGGTCTTTGAAAATGATATTGAGGTTTCTAATATCATTTTTTTCTAAACTGAATAGGTTGCGCGAGAGACACTTCCAAAGTGGTAAAATGAGTGCCCCCCCCCCCCCCCCCTTTAACTTCTAAAATAAGAGAATGATAAATCTAAAAAAAATATATGATGTACATTCCCATGTAAACTTCCAACGAAAATTTTTTTGAACGAAATCTAGTAAGTAGTTTTTTTTTTACGACGTCATAAATAATATAAAAATTATACAATGTTACTTGCTGCCGCGGAACCCTTCATGGGCGAGTCCGACTCGCACTTGGCCGCTTTTTGTTACCTCACAACTGCACCATTTGCGAACCATTTCTGTTTTATTTTTTATTTAAAAAGGGATAACTTCTAGTTTGACTTTATTTATATTTGATCAAATTTTTTATTTATTCATAAAAGTTGAGGATTAATAATACAGTTAATTATCAGTCGAGTTGATTGATAAAAAATTACTTTACGCCAAGGTCCAAAATGAGCGATTTATATTCATCCGCTTTCTGCCCTCATAAATAATTAAAAACATAGTTTTTATACAAATTAAGAACGTTAACATTCGTATCTAGAGAAACTAGGTAATTTGTTTACACGGAAGTCATCTTAAAGACGCTACTTCTAAGCTCTAAGTCTTTATATGACATTTGAGTTGCTTGGTGCAAACTTTATTAACGCGAACGTTTTATCTGTAAATGTACTTTTCACGTCGGTCACAACATGTTGTGTACTTTGTGTAGCTAGTAAATGTGTTCGACATTCAATGCTCTTATTTCAGTGGAGCACAGCAGGTCATCCCTCAATTAACCCCCATTCTAAACCTAAGCACGCACTGTCGGTTTTAAATCGATTGTCGCGTTTTATAGTCGGATTTGGTCATTGATGGACGTTGATTTAGCGCTCGACTAATTGCGCTGCTATCGTCATTGCTTATACAATAGCTTGCAGAAATGCGACTTAGTTGAGGGTATTTGTGATTTTTGATTGAGTTCTGTTGCTATAAAGCGTGTGTATTTTATGATATCATCTAATTTGTACTGAAGTATCTTTGGTTAATTTCTATAAAAGTACTAGAAACAAGACAAAATTTCATAACATTTGTATTATGCAGAAATTGGTGAGAATTATGAGATTGGATTATAATTACCATATAAGGAAAAAAAAAACTTCGTTTAAAAAAACCGACTTTAAAAACTACAAAGTATCAAATAACTTAATTTGTATGTGCTACCTATTCATAGGTTTGAAGTCGGTGCCAAGCCAAATGTAATAGTAGGTACCACACTTATACTTTTTAGTTTTTGAAGTGGGTTTTTTTAAACGAAGTTTTTTATATTTTTCGCTTTTTAGTCTTTCTCTAGTCTCTCATCATCATTTCATTTAAAATCAAATGATGTCTACAGAATATGAAGGCATGCAGACAATTGCTCTAAACTTCATTGCGAGCGCTCACGTACATTTGAGGGTTTCCTTCGATTTCCTTGGGATCCCATCATCAAATCCTGATATGGTGGCCATGGGACCATATGGGGAGCATACCCTTTCGAATACAAAAAGAATTTTCAAAATCGGTCCACAATTGACGGAGTAATCAATGTACATACATAAAAAAAAAGATACTGATGAAATTGAGAACCACCTCCTTTTGGAAGTCGGTTAAAAATAGGATACAGGATTTGAAAATATGTCCAACAAAGGGCAGCAAATTTGGTTAATGTATTCATCTTTGTGCAACATAAAGTAGATATTTGTAATCCAACAGCCATTGATGAATACGAGTGCAAGTCTTGTGCTATTTTTAGGAATAATGATTTAAGGTATTTTTATGATATAAATACCCCTTATACCATAAAAAGAACAAACTCATCAAAAAGACAAGAACTTTTTATTGATTTTTGGAACGAAGTTCCTTATCGCGCGTTGCGAAAGGGGGCAAGATGGAAAAAACTGTAACGACCTTTTTCGCGCCAAAAGTTAAGACCAAAAGTTGTAACGACACTTTTAACATTGAGTTGACGTCATAGTGCTGGATAGTCAACGTTAAATATAGTGAAACTTGGTTAAGTGGGACCTGGATAAGTGAGAAACCTCCATAACTGGAACTCATGCTGACGTCCCAGCACTTAGGCACTGAATTACCTCTGCTAGTGGGACGAAGCAAACCTCTATATCTTTGATACGTTCTTTCAATTTTATCGTCATAGTTACCTCTATAACTAAGACAGCGAGAGGATTTTATATACATTAACCTCTGTAACTGAGATAACATCGTTTTTTTTGCTTAAAAACGAAGAAGATGACGACTCCGATGGGCTCGGAAGAAAATTTAATAAAAAAATCTAAACGCGAAGCAATAAAAGCAGTGATTTTAAAATGACAGGAAATAGGGACCAAAGCATTTTTGATAAAATTTATAACATCGAAAAACTAAAAACTGATACTTCCAAAATACAAACTAAAAATGACTGATTTTTATAATTGATACATTCTGTTCACATTTTTGTGTCAATTAAAACTCACTTATAATGTTTACATAATACGTTAATTTATTCAATAATCGCACCTCTATAACTGAAATAACCTGTATTCTGACCTCTATTAATGTAATCCTCTGTTAATGAGACAGATATTTATTTATACCTGGATATCTGAGACACTGGGTAAGTGGGATACCTCTATAAGTGAGACAAATTTGCAGGTCCCTTGATGTCTCACTTAACCAGGTTTCACTGTATAACAAACTGATTGCCAAAGTTCATACCATGTTGAATACACCGGTTCTCGTCCAATCTCCGAAGTTAAGCAACATCGGGCGTGGTTAGTAGTTGATGGGTGACCGCCTGGGAATACCACGTGATGTTGGCTTTTTGTATTTATATACAGAAAATATATTGTTTAATAGTATATTTTGTACAGTCTGATTATTTCTAAAATAATTTGAATATTTTATGCGCATTTTTATTAGTAGTAGCATATCAAATATATATATATATATATATATATATAAACTTCGTTCCATCCGTGTGTCCCTTGACACCTCTCAAGTTTTTTTAATATAATGTTTTTCCTTCTAGGTGACAGATCACTCAAACGAAACATGGTCAGTGAGTACACTGGTCTTCAGCCCCAATCCCATGGACAATGGTGCAACAGTCAAGTGTGTATCGGCTAATCCCAGTTTACCCACGAAGACAATTGACGACCAATTGCAGCTTAATGTTGTATGTTAGTATTTATTCACATTATTTTACAGACGATGAAGAGATTGTGTCTAGGAGAGGTTTTCTTTATGCAATTTTTAGAAAATATACGACAAAGCTGTGTGTTAGAACAAAATGAATAAAAGAATCGAAAAAGACTTAGTATACTTACATCGTCGGGATTTAGTCCACTTCACATTCGACTACTCTGTAATATGTCTCACATGCCATTCATACACTAAAGGCCCGTGACGAAAATTGGTGGGTCATGTGAACCACCAGGAGACCTTTTAGAAAGATACAGTGGCATAAAACAATAACATTCAGCACTATGCCGTCACTTGTAAGCTGTCCAACTGAGTACGGCGTTGCGGAATAATCGATTGGAAGAGGTTTTGAAATTGTATGGAATCGATGCCGTACAAAATCAAATGACCAAATTGACCAATAGAATCGGATGGAAATTAAAAAAGAAACTCCAACTTTGCGGCGCACTATTTTTGTACGGCATCTATTATTCCGCAACGCCGTACAAAAATCATGTGACAAGGGAGAAAAATTGAAAGTTGCTACCCCCTCCCCTTCACCAGTACTCAGTTGAACTACGAGTAACGGCATATTGCTGAATGTTATTGTTTTATGCCCCTGTATCTTTCTAAAAAGGACTCCTGGTGGTTCACATGACACATCAATTTTCGACACGGGCCCGTAGTCTCGACCGGGGCGGTACTACCCTCGCACAGAAAATCAACGTAAAATGACAGCGTTCGTGCTGTCGTGTTTCGTTGGTGAGTGCGAGACCGGAGGCCCAAATAGTCTAGTCATCAAGTTCCATACTTGTTGACTAAACTAAAAGATGCAGAAGCATCACTAGGCCGCCATGGTGTGGGTTGCCATGCTGCATTGTCTGCATTCGCAGTGAGTATGGTGACCACCACTCTTGGATTCAGCTTATGCTTTCCATCAGGCAGAGTAGAAGATGCAAGGTGTGGGTGCAGAAACGAGTTTCGTTAAAACTAAAAAGCAAAACTAATGAACACTGAACACGTACGTACATATATAAAGTTCATATTTATTTCCTTGCATGATATGCCCACAGCATTTCTTTAGAAACTGAAATATCAAAAGGTATCGAATATGATAGTTCTTATTCGAGTCAATAGTAGACAAGACACAGCATTGGAAAATAGCATTTTTTCTGAATAAATAAGTGAAAAAACTCGAAATCGTTTAAAATGAAAATTTGATAAAATAAGTTATGTTTTGTAATTTTGAGATATCGCGGCATTTATTAGTTTACCAAATGGAAAAATAAACTTTTCTCATTTAACTTATTCATACAGTCTCTTGAAAGTACGTCTTTAATAAAATACAAAATATTTTTTGCAAACCAATATCAAGAAAACATTAGCTTTAAACTTTGCGATGTAAATTTTTCCAGACCTTATAGTTGGACACGCATGACGAATTTCCTTTATTACGAACATAATATTAAATAATCACAACTTTTACAAAAAAAAACCGACTTCAATCTGGACCAAATTTAAATGGGACCACACGGAAAGCACTAGCTTTCAAATAAAAAAGAATCATTAAAATCGGTTCACCCAGTCGAAAGTTATGAGGTAACAAACATAAAAAAAATACAGTCGAATTGAGAACCTCCTCCTTTTTTGAAGTCGGTTAACAAAAATATTAAAGTATCAATGCTGAATTTTAGTAAACTGTGGAGGCGCAGTCTCACTTTTGCATTTTATGAATTTCCAAATGTCATAAAATTATTTATATTAATTACATAATACGTATCATTTAATCAAATTAAATGAATATTAGGTCTTTACCTATGAAATTGCCGTTCTTCAGTACTGGTCTTTTTCATCAAGAATTTGAAATTTAGTGAAACTAATAGTTAAAATTAATTAATTAACTTCACCGTGCCGCATTTTTGATGAAGGTCATCATTACGAGCTTGCTTTTTTTATTTATTTTTATGGAATTACAAGCCAGCAGACGTATCACCTGATGTTAAGCGATTACCACCGCTCATGTACACCCGCAATACCAGAGGCGTCACAAGTGCGTTGCCGGCCTTTGGGGGATGGGGAGAGGGATGTGGGGAGGAGTAGGGAATGGGCCTCCGATATACTCACTCACTCGGTGAAACACAGCGCAAGCGCTATTTCACACTGGTTTTCTGTGAGGCCGTGGTATCACTCCGGTCGAGCCAGCCCATGCATGCCGAAGCGTGGCTCTCCCACGGTAAATAAGTGGCATTTTTAACCCCCGACGGAAAAAGAGAGGTGTTATAAGTTTGACGTGTCTGTCTGTCTGTGGCACCGTAGCTCGCGAATGAATGGAGCGATTTCAATTTTATTTTTTTTGTATGAAAGGTGAGTTACGTGCGAGTGTTCTTAAACATGTTTCATGAAAATCAGTTGAGTCGTTTAAAAGTTATGGGGGTGAAAGTGGGGAAGAATAACCGAATGTCTGCAAAAATATCATTGTCATAAGATTACTCGATTAAGTGCTTGAAATTTTGAATTTATAGTTATTTTAGTATCATAAGAATATTAATTCTCAGAAAAATGCTCATCGTTTGTTGTTTAATCCCCCGGACCTGTTAAATTCTTCTTAGTTTGTGTCAAGATAAAAATCAACTACAGTTGTGAATTTAGTAGATTGCAAAAGACTGAATGTCTTAAATATCTCTTTTATCATGTAAATACGCAAAAAATGAGATGGTCGTTTATTTACAACTAATTAATTAGTGAGTTATATATATATAGATTTGAACTTGGACCCAACGACGCTTACTTCATCTAAATAGAATAGCTAAATGGGCGCTTTTATAATTTAATGATCCCAACAAAACCAAATAAATTATTTGTTAAAAACCAATTGTTCTCTCTTTAGTGCTCTTGTAAACTTCCCGCCATCAAGTAATAAAGCCGCCGCCATAAAGTAAATACGACTTACTCCATCAGATTCCAATTAAAAGATAAAAATGCTGTCCCTAAATTTAGGAAGTTTTTTTAATAATAAGATATAACAGTTCCTACTCACCAGTATAAAAGCGATCGTGTTCAACAAAGTGGCAACTGACATCTTTGTAGCGTGCAAGCGTGACGATCTGTTTTAATTGGGACATGTAACTTACTGCGCCGGGAACAGACTGGAACGCCAAACCTCAGTACTCTACTTGTTGTATGTTTTGAGCAGGTTTTGGTTCATTTTCTATTTGCTTGTTCCGTTTATACAAGTTTCTTTATTATATCAGAACTTGATGAATGAGCTAAATGTGAGGTTAATAATTGCATCATAGCTATTTACAATTGCAATATTTAGGTTTTAGAAAAGATCTCTAATGACGGTCTAATTACGTAATGACTTCAATATAGTAAACGTTTTCAATAGTTTTGGTTTATTCTTTTACAAATATATACCTTCAGCTCCTGGTTGCGGCTAAATCCCATGTGATTCTGGAAAATGAGAAGCAGTTTTCCAGTGAAAGTTCAGATTCAGGCCTGATATTTAAAACATATAAAATCGATGGATATTAAAATTATAAATAAATAAATCGATAGGTATTATAAATAATATCTTTAGACCAGAATAGGCTTCTGTAACTACGGACGTTTATATAAACTTGTAACATCAATGAAACCTTTCAGCGATCAAAAATAAATGACTTTAAGGTTAACTGTCCTAAAATTCATCTTTGACCTTTTTTGTAAAATATAAGTAAAATGTCGTACTCTCCTTTTTAATTTTAGAAGGACCCTTGGTTAGAGATGTTAATATAAGTGTAACTAATTATAATAATTTAATTTTATCCAGATAGTCCTCTGGTGACACTGACGCTTGGCAGCACCTTGAATCCACATGATATCAAGGAAGGAGATGACGTATACTTTGAATGTAATGTGCGCGCTAATCCAAGGGAACATAGAATCTCATGGTATCATAACGTAAGTTTATTTTAGTTACTCACTCATCAATTTTGTCTATAATTACTAACATATTTACGAATGGGAAACAAAGTTCACTACCTCGTTGTCGCAGCGTATGGGACTGCAGTGATTGAGCTCTAGGGTTCGATTCCCCGGTCAGACCAATTGTTTGTATAGCCTTTAACAGACTACTGCTGGATGTAGGCCTATCCTTTGAAAGTAGATTTTTGTATCTTTAGTAGAAATTTTTGATCTGCAAATACGTGTATTTGTTTTGACGTTTGGATGTTTTCTATTTAAATATGTATGTATTAACAAAAAAATAAATCCATCAGTCAATCTAGCCGTCATAGTACAAGCTGTGCTTAGTTTGTTGTGTGTCAGGTGTCCGAAAAAAATCAAAGTAATAGTTCAAAGGGATTGAATTTAGTAATTTAAGTTTTAATACTTAGTATTTACAAACAGTGCCCATATTCTGTAAGTAGACACGGTAAACCAGTACCGTATTTTAAAGCAAAGTTTATACCCATTAAACCCATTGGTTGCACTAAGTACACTGGTGATCTCGTAGTTGGTCAAAGCCAACTAAGAGATCACGAATGTGACAAATTTCGTCGACAGTCAACCTGCTGCTTATTGGCTATTTTCGGATTCGGTGTACACAGACAGTTTCTATGTTCATTCAGTGTAGGCTCATGGTACTGAACGAAAGAGGTATTTACCTATTTTATTCACTTGTGATGCCCCAACTACGCTGTGCTTTTTGAATTTTTGGTACAAGTTTTCAAGATACAAGGTTTCACCTAGTTAATAATAGCAACTTCTACGAATATAATATAATTTGTAATATAATTAAGAGTATAAATTACGTAATATAATTTATCAACGTCTATAGAAAGTATCTTTAAATATGTATGAATATGATTGTGTTCTATAAAATCCTTTAATGGGAATGTATTTTAGTCTACTGAATGTTTCTAGGATGTACCTGTGAGCCAAAACATGACTTCGGGAATAATCGTAAGTGCTCGGTCACTGGTCCTCCAGAAGGTAACGCGAAGGGAAGCTGGCAGCTACTCTTGTAAGGCAGCCAACGCGAGAGGAGAAACTTCTAGCAAAGTTGTCACGTTGAGAGTTCAATGTAAGAAAAATTTTTATATCTAGTATATACACACATCAAAAGTGTCTAGGGATCAACATATGTGTCTAGGGATCAACATATATTTTTGCAATAACTTTTCTCCTGATTGATATTAATTAAAATTTTCTTTAAGGATTCATCAAATAAACTGTTTTCGTTTGTCACAGTAACGATACACCAAGTCACCTTTGCATTAATAAAGAAATTTGCCATTTTCCTAATAAAGGGAATTTTGACATTAGAACCACTAACATTAAAGTTCGAAAAAAAGACTGAAATAACAGTTTTCTTTAACATTTTATTAGGTAACTTAAACAATTAATAATCTGTGTTTCTACCGCGTACACTAACAACACAAGAATCGGTTTGGCATACTCAAAATGAGTTCATCCAAATCACGCTGTGGAATGGCCGCCCATGTTCGTTGCAACAACAAAAAAGGTCTTCTTGCAACTGGATACCCTCCATATTCGGCAGAGCTCTTCTCTGTAGCATATCCCATGCATGCTCAATCGGGTTCAAGTCTGGCGACTGAGCAGGCCAGGGCCAAAGCCACATCTCAATCTCAAGAAATCCGCATAAAAATGCTTGATCCCTAGACACTTTTGATGTGTGTAGGTACCGCAATATTACGACATATTAAAATCGTTTTAATATATGTGTATAAAATAACAAAAACTTTAACAAAAATAAAACCGACTTCAAAGTTCGACTCGATTTCTCTTGGATGCCATCATTATATCTTAGTGTCCTTATCATGGTACCACTGTTGGGATATCTCCTTTCCATTAAAAAAAGAATCATCAAAATCGGTTCATAAACGACGAAGTTATCTGCGAACACACATAAAAAAAATATACGGTCGAATTGAGAACCTCCGCTTTTTTTTGAAGTCGGTTGAAAATAGAAAAATACTTAATGTCACAGAATCCATATTTTTTTTTTTATATTTGACCTATAGTTTAGGCAACAATAACGGAATATGTAAAAGTGCGAAACTAGAGACTTTGTTCTTTTTCTTAGCCAAAGGTATCTCTAATAAAGAAACATTTTCTAATTTTTCTTCGTGTCAAACTTTAGGAGCATTTTTCTTCTCAAATTTGTTTTAATAAACAATTGTGGAAGTAAAGGCTTTTATCTGCGGTGAACATAAATTACTGTCTCGAAAGTTCCTTGGTTTGTTTGCATAAACTTCTTAAAGAGTACATTTTATTCGTATCGCAAGTAATAAGCAAGTTTGCCATGTATGTATATATTTGTTAAAATAAGATATATATAAATAGATATAAGATATACATTATTGGAAAATATAAAAATGTATAACGATAATATTATACACAAGTGTTATATTCGAACTTAGACATATTGATCCACTCACAATTTAACATCTTCAATGTTGCTCCAACTTATGTAATAATTTTATTACGAGACAAGCCAGCTAGTCATTAAAGCTGCACACACCGTGACGCTATCTGGCATCGCCTGATGTCTGCCCCAAATTTAAGTCATGACGTGGTTGCTAAATGATATTCATGTTTTCATTTGTTTTTTGTTCAGTAAAGGAAAAATAACAACATCAATTTGTAAAGGGTTTACACTAGACAGTTCATTTGCATACATACGGAGTATCCGGTAATATAGAACATCAAACACACAGAGACACCTTAAAATGTCACCGAGTACAGTATGAATTACTGGCCTATAAATACCGACATGTCTGCGAATAGTATTCAAATGATTGCGGTAGGGATCGACGTACCAACTTCCTTCCGTGGCCGACCGTCCGCATAGTAATTGGCACGAGGGAAGGCGGCATCGTCGATAAATCATCAAAATTATTGCCTAATATTACTACAATTCTCATGCTACCTCCTCAATCTGTTGTTTCGTTGGCTCATGTTAATTCTGTTGCTGCATAAAATTATAGCTGTGTTCATTATACTCTAGGTGTTTTTTTTTATTTCAAATCTGGAACATAGGTACACATAGTCATTTATTCTCCACTGGAACCCGTGGTTGGAATTATTTTTTCTTGAACGTATCTATTTTACTGTATAGGTACAGTAAAATAGATACGTTCAAAAAAAATAAGTAGTAAAAAAGTAACGCCTACGCCTAGTTACAAAAATATTTGTCTTTTCAATCACGCTCCTTATTGCCCATGGTTGAATAACTCCTTATTTGATTTTGAATTTAAATCTCAAAACATTTGTTTATAAATGAATATTTTGACTCATTTCTCTAGGCGAGGAAGACGATTAATAGAATTTAATTTGCGGAGGTTCAAATCAATTTTACTAATTGCTAAAGTTAGGTATATTTAAAATGACCATAATCTTGTTATAATTTACGCTTTTATATAACTTGTTTGAGGATATTACAGGATTCACAAAATGTTGTACAAGTATTAAACCACACATAACTTATAAAGCACCATAAACTGTACATTGAAGAAATACGTAGATCAGCATCAACATCCATATTAGATATACAAGTGTGTTGGTGCGTCAAGGATGTTCCTTCCTTGCCCAACAGGCAGAAACTTAATTGCCTATGTGAAAGGGAAGACAAAATAATTCGTAACTGCCGAAATAATTGTTCATTTGATTTATATTTATCGCTTTATGACAGGAAAACTGGTCGTTGGAGTTTTTAAATTTATGGATATTTTATGCTTGTTATTTAGGAGGTCGTTGTTGGGTAGCGAAGTTAACGATGTAGCGGGTATTTGGCTAGTATGCAAATGTTTCCAAATTGTAGTATACCCATCACGTCCGGCCGCTGCCTTTCCCACTCGACGATATTTGCTGGCGGGTAATTTGCCGATGCTCTGTTTATCATTATACCGATCTTCAAATATAAGTTAAAACGAATATGTGTAGAACGTAAATCAATTTTTTGTAGGTTGCATTATAAATCGTAATGAATAATTACATTGGTTACATAATTATGTAGACTCAGTATTTCTAGTAACTTTCACTTTTAATTATTGATTTGTTTATTTAAAAAATAAGTTAAAAAGAGACAAAATGCTTTTTGAGAACACTTGTATTATGACAACTTATTGTTCGTGTTTGTTTGTTTGTTTATTTTAAATTATTTCGAAATTTCCAGATGAAACACGATTATGATGGAGTTAAAAGCTTTCCGTAAAACAGCAATCTTTTTTTGCAATAAATTAACATGTCTATAAAAAACTGTAGACGTATTCGTTAAATGTATGCTAAGGTATGTTTCTGTAAAACGTAGATGCTCCGGTATGTGGCGAAATGTTACCACAAGTGGTCGGTGCGGCGATAGATGAAGCGCTTCGTGTCCGTTGTGCCGTACATGCAGATCCAGCTGACGTCACTTTTTTATGGCAGTTCAATAATAGTGGCGAGAGCTTTAACGTGTCTCCTGCTAGATATGGTAAGAAATAACTCTTTAGAATAGATATCATACTGCTTATTTGAATTTAAAACCGCCTCAATAATTTTTTTCCAAAATTGATTTTTTATTTACCTTCTAATGAATCTTGGTTTTTGATCATACTTATAGTTTACCGCCTTTTTGACCTAACTTTTTGAACACATACGGGTAGGCCATTGTCGATGAGATCATTAAATCGTCTATCCGGGTTGTCATAAAAACATGTATGACCATCGTTAAGGGCAATCGGCGGTGGGACTAATCCGGCTTTGGTGAGATTTATCGTTTTTGGATTGTGGTACACGACATAAGACCGTCTAACATAAGTAGCTGTGTTCGCAAATATTTTATAGTTCGGGAGTAAAATATTATTTTTAGAGAAAAGATAATTCAGGTAACACTTAAACGCATAAATACTTTTGTTTTGACTCATGAGGACCTGGCCAGGAATGATACTACATTTTTCAGTAAACCGCTGCTAAGTGTTTATTTGGTAGCCTTTGGTTTACTTTTTTTGACAGTGATAATCTGAGACTTAAAGACCTTTATAATTTTGAGGCGGTACAAAAGACACATACAAGGACATTATGCAATGTCCTTGTAACTCGTTGGTCTGTAAAATGACTGCCTCGTTGGTCTCGCGGTTGGCGTGTGCGACTGCTGATCATGAGGTCTCGGGTTCGATTCCCGGGTCGGACCAAATGTTTGTATGACCTACAAATATTTGTTTCGGAGTTTGGGTGTTTTCTATGTATAATATGTATATATTTACAAAAAAAAAGTATATATGTATTTGTATTAGTTGTCTAGTACCCATAACACAAGCTCTGCTTAGCTTGGGACTAGATGGCGTTGTGTGTTAGATGTGTGAAAAAATATTTATTTATTTAACTCTCTTGTAGCAGATGTCTTTGTGCTGCAGATGTCATTTACTATGAGGTCGTTTGCCCCATACACCATTTAAAAATTGAAATTTTAAATAACTACTTCTAAACATCTGATTATAAATATATTATGTATCAGCTACGTATTATTTTGTTAAATAGTTAATGTACAGTAACATAAAAATAGGTTTAATTTTAATAAATTAAGGTTACCTGACTAAGATAAGAAAGTTGATAAATTAAAAGACAGTTTGCTTTGCGCTTATTAAAGAACTTGAGAACTTGAGGTTTTATCGTTTTTGGAATATGCTATTACAGTAAGCTTGTATGAATTTGAATGTATTTCGTTAAAAAAATCTCTAAGAAGGCTTAAAGGTGGAATACCGAAGATTTCTTGTAATGAGATTACAACAAAAGTTATACAAATTATACTTAAATGACTCATTTTCGATATCTTCTTATTACGATTTCATTTTAAGATTTTATCTAATTCAGAAACGATAATAATCCTCAAATTATTTGACAATCATATTACGCAAAAGAAAATTGTTTCAGGAGAAATTTTCCCGTGTAGTTTATAAAAAATATACCAACGAGTAAAGATCTTATTCGAGATTACTTTTCTTTTTCAAATATGGTGGGAGAATAAATGGTTTGGCTAAGATTGTGGGTTGTACCGAAACTCAATTTACGTAACCATTTGGTCTGTTACATATTCAAGGCATTGAAGACATGAGATGGTGTCTTAATGCCTCAGTGCTTACAGCAAATACAGGTCCGATGAATTAGTCAGCTGTACGTTTAGGGGAGCAAACTATATTCATAATATTTATCACAGATTTGTTCTTTACAAATTTTTAAACGTAGCACCTAAGCAATAAATATTGAATTTAGCACCCGGATGGAACGAAGTTTATATCATATATATATATTTTTGATATGCTACTACTAATAAAAATGCGCATAAAATACTCAAATTATTTTAGAAATAATTAGACTGTACAAAATATACTATATAACAATATATTTTCTATAAATAAATGCAAAAATCCAACATCACGTGGTATTCCCAGTTGGTCACCCATCCAAGTAGTAACCACGCCCGATGTTGCTTAACTTCGGTGATTGGACGAGAACCGGTGTATTCAACATGGTATGGAAGTTGGCAATCAGTTTGTTATATTTAACGTTGACTATCCAGCACTATAACGTCAACTCAATGTTAAAAGTGTCGTTACAACTTTTAGTCTTAATCCGTCTAGCCCCCTTTCGCAACTATCTTAGTTTGCAACGCGCGATAAGGTACTTCGTTCAAAAACTGTTTCTCATACAAATGTGATTGTAGTTTAGTTTTTCAGGAATATTATTTTAATTTCTTGGTTCAAATTTATTTTTGTATGTCTCTCTTATAAAGCTGGCCACTGCTATATCCTAAGACTTGTCTTAGTACTTGTACGTACGAGTATGTAAATTACATTAAAATGCTTCCCAATCGAAGATATTTTTATTTCGAGTTATAATATATATTTGTCACTCCTTATTTTTTTTTTAATACGGGGAATAAAATTTTATTGTTTTCTTAAATCCTCTAGGTACAGTCAACGGCAGTATAAGCGAACTTCGGTATATTCCAGCCAGTGAACGGGACTACGGTGCATTGACCTGCCGTGGCACTAACACTGTGGGCCGACAAACACAACCCTGTGTTTTCCAGATCGTTCCAGCAGGTATTTTTATTTCTTATGTAGGAATCTCATTTTATAATCTATAAGGCACGTTCTCACGGTTTAATATTTTTGTAGTATGTACCTATGCGTCAATGTTCTTGAGTTTAAAAACAATTAACGATGTTAAAGGTGTTCTACACTAATTTACAAATTAAAAAAGTAGGCTGATTTACAATGCTAGAATGTCAACAATTTACCATTTTGTAGAAGGTCCTGTGTTAAATCCAAGTTAGGTTCGGATCGTATTAGTTCGATTTCGGAAGAGGGTTTCCGCTATGCAAGTGAAAGCCAGGTCAAGGATTACATCCTGTACAACTTCATACCCGCTTATATGGTTTCGAAACCGAGAAATCACTGGCATAGTTTAAATGAAACCAGTACAGTTGCCTACATGGATAGTATAGATAGAGCTATGTAAGTTTCTTTTACCTCAAAATAATACCTGCATTTTTTACAAGCTTTCGAACTGTTATACTACCAAACAAAAATCATAAGGATCTAAGAAATCAATTCTTAAGGATACTGCTCTATTTATAAAAAATTGTCAAATATAAAAATATTTAGGATGAAATGCCTATAATTTGAGTTAAGTTAAGTATCTTAAGATGAACGTGCTTAGAAGTAAAATTTGAAACACACACATACATTTCGTTTACCTAAAAAATATCCGGAGAAGTTGCAAGTTTGCAAAAAAATAATTTAAAAATATATATGTTCTTGGTCTCATCACTTATCAGTGACATTTGAACTACTCGAGATTCATTGTAAAAGTGACACTTCTGTAGTAATATTTTAAGACTAACATGTTCAGTGGTATTTTATGTTTTCTACTTAGAAATCTGAAAAGATGAATGATAGAACTTTTGAATAGATTTTAATTAGAGTTAAGTTACTATTTCTAGCTAAACCTTTTGCATTATTTATTCTTGGTATTTTTATCAGCTCGTCCATCACCACCACGTAATTGTACTGTTACTGCAAGCAATGGGTCCAACTGGATTGAAGATTCCGTCAGGGATGAGTTCGGAGAATCTATGATGGTCCGGTGTGAAACGGGTTACGACGGTGGCCTTCCGCAGCTCGTAGTACTCGAAGCTCTGGATACAAATACTGGAAAAATACGATTCAATGTAACTGCTAATGAGACAGGCAAGTTAACTGCAAATAAGGGGAACATGGTGTACTTTAATATCCAAAAGAAAACCGCAGTTAACTCTGCCCACTGAAGCGTTCAACTTCACCCTTGTGTTTGGGTGTTCTATTATGGTTTCATTTTGTTAACACATCTCTAGTGTTGTGAGTGTTTATGGGAAACGGTTAGCATTTACCGCTTACCGGGCCAACTTTCTCCATAATTACAGTTCTGCATTATAGATAATATATATATAACAGGTAATTCAATTTTGCAAAAGTTTGTTGTATTGTTATGAATAATATTAACAACATTTGAATGTAATTTAAAACTGGCAAGTATTTTGGAGGTGTACCTACACCTTTTTTACATTTTTATTGAATACTTCATAAATTTATATTTCTCATGACTTACAAATAATACTTGAAGTGTACTTCTACATGATGCAGTAATTTATTCTCATTCATCTATTTTAACTGTAGATGGAGTAGCAGTATTCATAGTTCCAGCTGGAATTCTTTGGACAAGTGGTAGTGCCCTTAGGCTTACAGTACACTCGAGAAACGACAAAGGAGCATCTGATCGTATCATGCTTCATGCTCTCGCATACCGGGATCCTGAGAGACGTACAGGTATGAATACAACTAAATATATAACTTATGGAATCAGGCGTTACTTTGCGAAAATCCATGACATTAAATGCTATGAAATATATTTAGCTTTAATTCCGCGAGACAAATATCCAGGTCTGAAAACAAGGCACAAATCCCACCGTCATGCATACTCACATGCACATATGGGTATCATGCATATGTACACATACAAAACAAGTGAGAAATAATTAGCATGCCATGCAACCAAACCTATACTCGACACGTGTTTCGCCCCTCCACGGGGCATCCTCAGGAGATGTTGACTCGTCGAGCGTTTTAGCTCGAATGAGCTCGCGCCACCGCTGTCGGCCCTTTATATACCGTTCCGATGACGCTATAATAATGGTCGATACAATGTCATAAAGACATCTGTGCCGAACTACCTGCAATCATACTAAGAAGTGGTGATAGAATTAAGTTTGTTTGGTCATTCAACAGTGTATATGCATTATTATTGTTATGTTTTGATATTTCTAACTGTTCCAACACACTCAGCCGGAAACCCTTATCGCAAACATGCAGAATGTTATAGGTATTGTTGCCGCTCAAGGAGTGGCCGGTGTCTATTAAATGTTTTGCGAAATGTGATTTATCTGGATGGCCATTCCTGTGAGCGGCAACATGTTCCCTGTACCTAATTTCGAAACTACGGCCTGTCTGACCCACATAGACCCCGGTGCAATCATTGCATACTAATTTGTAAACTCCGGATTTTTTTGAATTCTCTAATTTATCTTTACCGTTACATAGTTTACGCAAGTTATGATCCGATCGAAAAGCTACGTAAACATTGTGTTTTCTTAGAATATTCGCGATTCTATCTGAAATTGGGCCTATGTAAATGAGACTCCCGACATTCTTGTTAATTCTTTCGGGGGTACATGCATAAAGTGCTGAGCGCGCCCGGTCATTCTGCTTTTTCTTAATTATATTATCAATAACTTGTTTGGTGTAACCGTTAGAAGTCGCGATTTGATGCAATATTTTGAGTTCTTTTGCGTAATTATCCGTGGACAGTGGGAGTGACATTAAACGGTGGACATAGCTGCGGAAGGCTGCTAGTTTATGCTGTAGTGGGTGACAGGATGAAGCGGGAATCGTTGTGTCCGTGTGTGTGGGCTTTCGATAAATTTGGAAATCGAGTTTGTTATTGACTCTTGTGATTGTTAGATCCAAAAAATTAAGGGACTGATTTGATTCTAATTCTAATTTGAATTTAATTTTGGGGTGGTAAGTGTTGAGCCTATTTACGAAAATATCCAATTGACGATTAGTACCTGTCCAACAGATAATTACGTCATCCACATATCTATAATAAAACAGAATGTTGGGCTCGCCCACCACATATTTACATTCGAAGTAGTCCATAAATATTTCCGCCATTAATGGACTTAAAGGTGATCCCATTGCTAGACCCTCTTTTTGGCGGTAGTATTCGTTATTGAATCGAAAGTAATTTTGTTCCATGCAAATACGTGTGAGGTTAAGTAGGTCATTTATTTCTCCTGGATGTAAACGTTGCCTCTCCAAAAGGTACCCCAAAATACGTAGGCACTCTTCAAATGGAATATTTGTAAATAAACTATCTACATCTAGTGATAATAATTTCGAACTGTAGGGTGTGTTAATATTTTGTATTTTTTTAGTTAAATCTAAACTATTTTTTAAACTGTACTGTGGTTTAAAAGATGCCTTTGCCTTTAGTAAATTGTTTAGATATTTGGCTAAATCGTATGTTGGGGCACCAATGTAAGAGACAACGGGGCGAATTGGGATGTTGTCTTTATGAGTTTTTGGTAAACCATACAAAAAAGGAGATCGTGGGTTCATTGGAATTTTATATTTTAACTGGCCTGGAGAAATGTACGACGTGTTATTAATTGCATTCTTTATTTCTAGAGTGAATTTTTTGGTAGGGTCGGTAGTGAGACGTTCAAAATCTTCCCCCTGGATAACGTCGTTAACCCTCTGGTGGTATGCAGTTTTATCCAAAATGACTACTGTATTGCCTTTGTCGGCTTTAGTAATTATTAAATCATTTTGAGTAACAGTGTTTTGTAATGACCTATGTACTTGTATTTCGGAATAATTTTGGGTAATGGTAGTTGCGGACGCTGTCTTTATCTGTAATGCCACCTGATGTTTAACGGCGCTATCCATTTTACTTCTAACACAAACCATTTCTGAATCTACCATTAAAGTTTCGAGCGATTTCTGGGATAACCGTGGCCTGATGTTATATTTGAGACCTTTCTCTAGTAAAGAAATCTCTGAATTGGAAAATTGGGTATTTGTATAATTTTTAACGCGTGGGTAGAAAGAATGAACCACATCTGAATCATTATTTTCTAAGTTGGTGATATTATTATTATTTTGGCTATACCGAGTTAATCGCTCCAACTTCCTGCGCTGTGTTAAATATTTTTCATGCGCTATTTGGGAGGCGAAGTCCCGGGCTTTGTTATCTAAAATATCAAACTCCACATTATGCAGTTTGTAACTTAACTCTGAGTACAGAACTTTGAGGTGGAGCTTGATATTGTCCCTAACTGAAAACCAATGCCTGCATTCCTCATTCAACCACACTTGTTTTGCCTTCACCAAAGCTAAACCACTTGACCGGCTGTGTGTGTTAGTATGTATATTAATATAATGGGGAAATACTTTTAAGTGTTTACACTGCTGATTGAACCAAACGTTTTGGGCTGCTAAGCGATGCAGTTTTGTCAACTTAATAATAATATTTTTATTTACGCAAAATCAAATACATATTTCCTCATACAAATAACATTTTCATTAGTTTCACAGTAATAGTCAGGCTCTGGTATCCACATTAAGATTAAAGTTGTGTTGTGGATACCAGTCCCTCTCTCAATTAAAACATAGGTACATTTATTACGTGCATAAATATTTCAACCAATTTAACGTCATTTCTACGTTTGAGCGTGCATGCATGTGTGAATTGGTGTAAGTCTGTGTAAGGTATGTGTGTAAATGTGTGTGTGTGTGTTTGTGTGGATGTTATAGAATTGTAATTCTAAGCAGCAGTTTTACCTGCTCAGCTATACTTGCTGACTTAAGATAAGTTATGGAATCAGGCGTTACTTTGCGGAAATCCATGACATTAAATGCTATGAAATATATTTAGCTTTAATTCCGCGAGACAAAATTTGGAGAGGCAACGTTTATATCCAGGAGAAATAAATGACCTACTTAACCTCACACGTATTTGCATGGAACAAAATTACTTTCGATTCAATAACGAATACTACCGCCAAAAAAAGGGTCTAGCAATGGGATCACCTTTAAGTCCATTAATGGCGGAAATATTTATGGACTACTTCGAATGTAAATATGTGGTGGGCGAGCCCAATATTCTGTTTTATTATAGATATGTGGATGACGTAATTATCTGTTGGACAGGTACTAATCGTCAATTGGATATTTTCGTAAATAGGCTCAACACTTACCACCCCAAAATTAAATTCAAATTAGAATTAGAATCAAATCAGTCCCTTAATTTTTTGGATCTAACAATCACAAGAGTCAATAACAAACTCGATTTCCAAATTTATCGAAAGCCCACACACACGGACACAACGATTCCCGCTTCATCCTGTCACCCACTACAGCATAACCTAGCAGCCTTCCGCAGCTATGTCCACCGTTTAATGTCACTCCCACTGTCCACGGATAATTACGCAAAAGAACTCAAAACATTGCATCAAATCGCGACTTCTAACGGTTACACCAAACAAGTTATTGATAATATAATTAAGAAAAAGCAGAAAGACCGGGCGCGCTCAGCACTTTATGCATGTACCCCCGAAAGAATTAACAAGAATGTCGGGAGTCTCACTTAAATAGGCCCAATTTCAGATAGAATCGCGAATATTCTAAGAAAACACAATGTTTACGTAGTTTTTCGATCGGATCATAACTTGCGTAAACTATGTAACGGTAAAGATAAATTAGAGAATTCAAAAAATCCGGAGTTTACAAATTAGTATGCAATGATTGCACCGGGGTCTATGTGGGTCAGACAGGCCGTAGTTTCGAAATTAGGTACAGGGAACATGTTGCCGCTCACAGGAATGGCCATCCAGATAAATCACATTTCGCAAAACATTTAATAGACACCGGCCACTCCTTGAGCGGCAACAATACCTATAACATTCTGCATGTTTGCGATAAAGGTTTCCGGCTGAGTGTGTTGGAACAGTTAGAAATATCAAAACATAACAATAATAATGCATATACACTTTTGAATGACCAAACAAACTTAATTCCATCACCACTTCTTAGTATGATTGCAGGTAGTTCGGCACAGATGTCTTTATGACATTGTATCGACCATTAGTATAGCGTCATCGGAACGGTATATAAAGGGCCTACAGCGGTGGCGCGAGCTCATTCGAGCTCAAACGCTCGACGAGTCAACATCTCCTGAGGATGCCCCGTGGAGGGGCGAAACACGTGTCGAGTATAGGTTTGGTTGCATGGCATGCTAATTATTTCTCACTTGTTTTGTATGTGTACATATGCATGTCCATGAGTATGCATGACCATCATGCATACTCACATGCACATATGGGATGTGCATGTGAGTATGCATGACGGTGGGATTTGTGCCTTGCTTTCAGACCTGGATATTTGTCTCGCGGAATTAAAGCTAAATATATTTCATAGCATTTAAATATATAACATCTATATATATACACTAAACACGTACGTATACATGTAGATATATATCATTGTGTCCCTACAAATTTAATCAATGATTTAGTTTATTAAAATACTAACCAATCCGGTGAACTTCGTACCACCACATTTCCTCTCGTAAATATTTCCTAAATTAATGAAAAACTTGTTGGAGAAATTATGCCCGTCTTCGCTTTCCACAGGTAGTGTACAATTGCGGAGAAAAGAAACTTCAGGTTATCTTTTAATATTTTTCCATACCAACCTTGTCCTAACAATAACGAATAAATAAGAACATAATTATGTAATTCGATGCAATCGATCTTAGGTTATGCGCGTACATACATTTCGGCGATTCATTTTTGTAGATACGACCAATACTTGGAAACCGCTGATTCAGTTTGACTCAATCTTTAATCTATACTTAATGATTCAGGCAATTTCGTCCACAACACAAAAACCTTGAAACAATCAGTGGCACAAGAAGTATTAATGGTAGTAGAAGATCAAACTTTCAGTGGCCGGTTATTCCCCGCGTAGTATTACAAACAATAATAATTATAACTGGATGAGCACAAGGCGTTCTTTCTGTATTTTTCTACTTACATAATTAATGTATATATCGTTTGTTAGTCATCTAAAATAAATAAATTAAACAAACAAAGATAGAAAAGTATCCCGTGAACTCATTATATAAATTACTAGCTTTTACACGCGGCTTCGCTCACGCAGACTTTCATCCCCTGATTTGCCCCCTTAGGAGTGGAATTTCAAAAAATCCTTTCTTAGTGCTCACTTACTTTATATAAAGAACCTACCTGCAAAATTTCAGGATTCTAGCTTCACCGGTTTGGGCTGTGCGTTGATCTCTGGGTATGTCAGTCAGTCAGTCAGTCAGTCAGTCACCTTCCTCTTTTATATATATAGATAGAAGATGACTACGACCAATTTATGAATGTGTATATGTTACTGTAAAGGCCCTTTATTGGTTAATCTTAGGTTCTACCAGTAAATCTTAAGATTTACCGACATGAGTTGATAAATCCTACATTTATCAACTCATGTCGATTTATTCGGGCTTTTACCATTAGAATTTTGGTACTTGCTAGGTTTTACCAGGCTGGTAAATGTTGGTTTTGAGAATAAAACAATGAGAGTACTTCTTAATCATTTATTTCAATTAACTATATTTTGGTTAGGGTTGTTATTTTGTTTTTGTTTTAATAGCAAGTTTTTTGTTTGTTTTGAAAGAAATGAAAATAAAATAACCCTAACCGAACCGCTAGTTGAAATAAACAGGCTAGGCAAGTAATTAAATGTCATCAATCCAAGTCACAGAACTGTTCGGACTTTTACCATTAAAAGTTGTTTAATATTACTTTTTACTGGAAAATCTTAGGATTAACCGTAATTCGGGCTTTTACAGTAACGTATACATATAAACTCTTCATCTACCTTCATCCTCTATACAAAATAAACACTGTTTACCGTATAGTGTCGAAAATTCGATACTTATCATGATTTTATTCAAATAAAAATACCTTCCTTGAATGTAATTCTATATAATATAGGCGTAATGATGCGAGCTCGTTGTATATTATAAAAGACTCCATCAGACAAAGCTTTTGAATTTAAAAGCACTTGTATAATAAATTACATATTCCACGTGCACGATATAAAAGTTCTCTTTTCCCCATATTTTCAAGTAAAATTCAGAAAACGAGTAATTGCGATGGTTCAAGACGAACTAACCTGACATTATTTATGTTTAACTGCCTTTCCCTCCATACAATTTTAAGTTAAAAATAAATTATATAAAAAAAACAATTTAAAAACAAGCTTTTACTGGAATGCCTCGAGACGAATCAAACGAGTCCAAACTCGATGATGTTGCGACGTTTCTTTACATTGTTCCTATGGCCACCATCCTCCTTCCAGCTCCAGCATCAGGTCAGCTCCATGTCATTATAATATTGTATTGTCACGCTGTATACATATGCTTGCAAAATTTCAGCAATATCGGTTGAAGATATCTGCTTCAAAATTGAGTTGCAAGATTCCACCCGAACATACAAGCATACATACATACATTGAAGAATCCTTTTTTAAGAATAAGAATAACATACAATTCAAGTGCATGTCAGGAATGCATGTGCATGTCAAAACCTTCCCAAAAAACCATGAGACAATATTTTTTTACAATTAACAAATGGAACATACATAGCAACGTTAAAACATACTACTTAATATATTTTGTTAATGTTGGGTGTTCGTGAGCACCCACACATGTTGATTTCGAAGTTTGATTACGCTGATGAGATTTTATTTTAAAAAATCGTTTACAGAGAAATAATAGCTTGCTCCTTGTTCAACACATCACCATTTTTATGTCTCATTACTAATGTACGTAATTTATTCTCTTAGATGGCGGCACTGGGTTAATGGCTGGTGTATCCAAAGCTGCATTCTGGTTGATAATTTTCACAGTTATCATATGCTCATGTGCAGCCGCTTTCACCGGATTCTTTCTACGGAGAAAAAGGTACGTATATTTTAGTTTAATCTTGAATATTCATATTTTAAGTAACGTGATATTAGTGACCATGATGTAACGTTCAATAAAATAACAAAAAAAACTTTAACAAACAGTCTAAATATATATTTCTTATACAATCGCAAAATATATTTAATAGGTTTATTATAAAATAAAATAGCCCTAAATCTACTACCAATTACATAAACTAACTAATTTTACTTATTTTTATTTTAATTCCTAAGTAATAGTCGCCTCTTTGGTGTAGGCCTCCCCCAATACTTTCCACTGCTTTCTGTCCCTGGCTGTTCTCATCCAGTCTGCTCCAACTCTCTGTTTGAAAATGTCTCTCCATCTTGTTCTCTGTCGTCCTCTCCTCCTGGCGCCCTCTATGGGCAACCACTCCACTACTATTTTGGTCCACCTATTGTTTTCGGTTCTACATAATTATATGAGCAGCCCAGTTCCATTTGAATAACCGTATTCTTTTAGTAATGTCTTGAATTTTTGTAATCGTTAAAAAAAATATCTCATTTTGTCTATACATTTTTTAAGATACTTCTTTCCATTTTTCTTTGACAGATTGCTAGTTTTTCTACTTCTTTCCTCTTTAGGGAAAAGTTTGGCATCCGTAGGTTGTACTTGGTGGAATTACTCGTACTATTTTATAAATCTTATCATTATTTTCTATCTTTACTCCCCTCTTTTTCATAATTTCGTTTAATCCCCAATACTTTTGCCGTGCTAATGAAATTCTTCTGTTTACTTCATTTGCGGTGCAATTTTTAAAAGATATTGAATGTGACCTTCTCTCTGAATACCGTGCAGTTAACAACATTTTTCAATTTGCTCCACATTATTAATTCAAATTATAGTGCTAAAGTGGCTTTTGTTAAAAAAAAATCTTAGAAATGTGTTAAGTGGGGTTTGTTCTCCAAGTTTTCAACAGTGACTAATACTAAAATAGTGCATATATCAAATTATTGAACAATAACTATAACAACATAAAAATAATATACCGTCAATAAGTGCCGATCCGAGTGTTTTACAATTACGCGTAAGCGACGCTTTCTGCACGGCGGTTACGACGTTCTTACCGCGATCTCACCGGTGCACTCTTTTGAACTGTTCGAGATAAAAACTACTTTTACGATATTTCAACGAGGGAGGCGATTTTGTTCTACTGTATGTATTTACTTTAACATTTCAAACACAAGTAAACAAATATTATTTAGCTTCGTTATTATATTTTGCTGAGTGAATAAGCTATAGGTAATGCCGCTTAAGCGTACACCACCTCGGGAAGAAACTGAAGGTGCCACTTATAGTTCTCGGCCGTTACCCCAATCAGGATCTACACCAAACTTATCCGATGTTAATATGGAGAATATTAGTACTCGACCTAAGCGTAAACGAGAGCATGACTCGTCTTGTATGGACGAGATTCGCGTGTTATTATCTGCCGCCGCTGCACAGTCAGAGTCTAAGTTTATGGTTTTGCAGTCATCAATATCTGCTATTATTACCCAAAATGAGGAAATTAAAAATAGCATCTCCTTCATGTCCAAACAATATGATGACGTGATCATTAAAATAGGGCGTCTAGAATCGGAAAGTAAAGCAGATCGTTGCCTTATCCAACGTCTGGAAGAGACTGTGGAAAATCTGGAGCGACAGTTATACTCTACGAAAATCGAAATAAAAAATGTACCGAAAAAACAGGGCGAAAGCAAGAGCGACCTATGTGAGCTAGTGAAGTCGACAGCGGATGTCCTTAATGTGCCGATTCAGCATCGGGACATTAAGGACGTTTTTCGTGTCAATAAGAAGAATGATTCCTCATCATCTCATATAGTTGTCGAGTTTCTCAGTACTACTACTAAGGCAAATATTGTGAAGGGAGCGAGACAATTTAATATTCAAAATAAAAACAATAAGCTAAACTCATCTCATTTAAGATTTGAAGGTCCAGCGAAACCAGTATATGTGTCGGAGAAATTAACCCCAAAAGCGCAGCGTTTATACTATCTGGCACGTACTTTTGCTAAAGAGAACGACTTCAAGTATTGCTGGACCTCGTTTGGGAAGATATTTATCCGGCTGACTGAAGGACAGAAGCAAATCCCTATTAACAGCGAAGCGGACCTTAACAATCTTCGTAAAATAAAGTGACTGGCACCATCTTATGATTGTGACCCTTTGAATGTAACCTCTGCCATCTTTGTAATTATCTTGTGCGTAATGAACCCACTTTGTAATCTAGATTTAGGTAAATTATTTCTAATACACTACACAAATTCACAGAAACATACACTACATAATATATACAATCAAAAACTCGTGCATTTACTCAGTCATAGACTTGCAAGTCATTTCTTTGGTCACGGCTTATCTTCACGGGTTTTGAAAGTTATTTACTTTACCTGCACAATTATTTTTAACGTTTTGATAAAATTTATTCACAGTTTCTCACTCAAATAACATTTTGTCTACCGAACTAGATAGTATAAATGTGGCTTCGGCTTATAACTGTGATGTGGAAATGTTCAATGAACTAATAAAGACCAGTGGTAAATCCCTGAATATATTTGCACAAAATATCCGCAGTATTTACAGGAACTCTGACAGTTGATTGGCTCAGTTAGCCAGACTGTCTTTCGAACCAGATTTAATCATTTTAACAGAGTGCTGGCTGAATGATCATAAACTAACTCCCAATATTGATAATTATAATACTTACTTCTCACGTAAATGTTTGAACCAGAATGATGGCGTCGTTATATATGTCAAGAAAAATATTAAATGCAATATAACAGAGCCGGAACCTTTGGGGGCAAACTTTCTCACAGTGAATATAGAACCAGATATATTTATATTAGCTACTTATAGATCACCATCAGAACACTGTATAGATAACTTCCTAAATTCAATAGAAAATATTATACGCCCGAGAACCTCAATACGAAACATTGTACTTGTCGGTGACATTAATATTGACATAAAAAATAATAACTCTGATAGAAATAGCGCATCTTATCTAAATTTATTAGCTGAACTAGGTATGTTACCGGGCCATACATATCCGACTAGAATGCATAACTGTCTGGATCATATTAATTTGAAAACAATGTTTCCCGCAACAATATTTGTCATCGACTCTTCAATAACTGATCATTCTGCGACAGTACTAAACATGAGTTTGTCGCGATGCAAGCCAAATAAGGTACGTACTTGCAGGCGAACTGACTTCCAGGGATGTATTGAGTACCTTGAGACTATTGATTTTTCTTATATTACTCCTGCATCGTGTGCAAACGAGGCCGCTTCGCTTTTTATCGAGCAACTTTCAACTGCGATACGTCTGAACTCTGAAACTAGCCATACCCCAAATAAAAAGCGAATATTTAAGCCCTGGTTAACCCCTGGACTTCTGCGTTGCATTAGAAACAGGGATAAGCTTCACAAGAAATTTAAAAATGACCCGGTAAATAGCACTCTTGACATAACTTATAAGCGTTACCGTAATTTTTGTAATGCCTTGCTGAGAAAGCTTAAGAGAAACTACGAAAGATCTCTATTGATCAGTGCGAAAACTACGAAAGACTCTTGGAATGCCATAAAATCAATAATCAATTATAGGAATCAAAAGACATCAGCCGAGGGCTTGATATCCTCCTCTGCAAATATAGAACAAGATTTGGAGCGTGTTAACAAATATTTCTCCAACGTCGGTAAACAGTTAACAGATGCGGTCATCACTCCTGCCGAGTCCAGTTCTGTCTCATTTAACTTTAACATACCTCGTCAACTAAATACTATAGTAATTCTTCCTCCAGATGAGGCAGAGGTGGAATCTTTAATAATGGGCCTTAAGAGCAGCTCTGCCATTGGTTGGGACACGGTGCCTGCACAATTGCTTAAATTATCTAAGCACATAATAATCCCTCCTTTGACCAGACTGTTCGATTTGTGCCTAACGCGGGGAGTCTTTCCAAAAGTATTTAAGAGAGCTCTTGTAACCCCGGTTCACAAGGGAGGGAATCGAGACGAAATTTCTAATTATAGACTAATCTCTGTTTTAACATCGCTATCCAAAATTTTAGAGAAACTAATAAACAAGCGACTCATGAACTTTATTGAACAAAACAAAATTTTATCAGACTCACAGTATGGTTTTAGATCGGGGAGGAGCACAGAAGATGCTGTCAGTAAGTTGACGGCTTATGTGTATGCTCAGGTTGATACGAAGCAAAAATGTTTAGGAATATTCCTCGACCTAGCCAAAGCATTTGATACCGTCTCGATTCCTATTCTTGTGAACAAGTTGGATCGTATTGGCATTCGTGGAAACGCGCTTATGATTTTGGAAGACTTCTTGCGTGACCGCACACAACAAGTTAAAATCGGTGCACATGTAAGTACTGAAGCCCCAGTGGTTTGCGGGGTCCCACAGGGCAGTATACTTGGACCAAGTCTGTTTTTAATATATGTAAATGACTTGTGTCAACAACCGCTTCACAATGGTCAAATTTTCACTTATGCCGACGACACGGCTCTAGTCTTTCATGGGGACTCCTGGGACGAGGTCAAGCGAAACGCTGAAATGGGTCTCCGCAGAGTCAAAGGATGGCTAGCCACAAACTTACTTACTCTAAATATTTCAAAAACCACCTATCTACAATTTTACATATCGAAAACCAAACCAATTAATGTTGCTTTGAGGGCACACGTATGTAATAATTCATCGAATACTGACTGCTCGTGCCCATCCATAACTAAATCTACTGATGTAAAATATCTTGGTATTTTAGTGGACGAAAGACTGAGTTGGCGTTCATATATAGATCTTTTAACAGCCCGTACTAGAAAGTTTATATGGATATTCAGGCAATTGAGGCATGTATGTGAATTGTCTTTACTACGTACTGTTTACTACGCTCTGGTTCAGTCGGTTCTTGGTTACTGTATTATTATCTGGGGTGGCGCGTGTAAGACATTTATGATATGCTTGGAAAGAGCACAAAGATCGATACTAAAAGTAATGACATTCAAACCTTTCAGATTTTCAACAAAATCTCTCTATACAACATGTCAAGTATTAACTGTAAGACAACTGTATATACTGCAATTACTTTCAAAGCAGCACAGAAACACCCCTTATCATGCTGAGGATTACAATAAAAAACGTACCTTAACAAATGTATGCTTATCCGTCATCTGTCGTACAGCCTCTGTTATGCGGCAGCATGTCTTTATGTCCACTTTCTTATATAATAGAATAAATAAATTAACAAACATTCATCCCTTATCTAATCACGAAGCTAATATTAAATTAAAGAATTGGTTGCTTGGTATAGACTATGATCAAACTGAAAAACTATTATTATAGAAGACTAAGGATTCATTGTATATACAATTACATACACACACATCCATATACTTACATAACATATATACACAACACAAACTCACATCACACACTTCACTACGCACTTTTATCACATATCACTGCACCAATTTGCATAAGATTAATATGTTTCTTTAAATGGGAGAAGACACTGACTTCTGTAACACAGGTCATGAGCCTAGCTCAGGAGTCAGGGACTTCAGATATTTATGTACTTTTTATGTAAATTAAATAAAAAAATAAAAAAATGTCAAGTAGACATATTCCTTCACATACTCGATTTTATTACTATCTATTATGATATCATTGGTTGCGACAGAATCTTGGTCTTCGAGGCATTCAAATACAAACCAACCGCTTTGCTCTCTTTCGATAAGCTATCTATCATAAATCTTAAGTCGGTTGACTGGTTGGCGAAAAGCACTATGTCATCCGCAAACCTTAGGTGGTTCAAGAACTCTCCTCCTATTTTTAGTCCAATATTCTTCTAATTCAACTTCCAAAATATAGTTTATTACTTTTGATTATAATGACAAGTTATGTTTGTGTCTAATAATCATTTTGAATAGAAATTGTAGTAGCGAGACAGCACAAAGTAAACGTGATGGCGTTAACGTAATTAACTGTGTTCATTACTGTGAAATGAATCTACAGCTGAAACTCAAAGCTAGTGTCTCTAAAGTAGTCTCTAAGTTTTAGTGTGTATAATGTTTTTAATAAATTACTTTATTGTAAACCAGATTACTAAATACATTACTTGATGCTAGGTTAGTTTAACAAATGCTTGTTAAATTAAAAACATTACGGTATTTAAAAAATAACATTATTCTATATTATCCCAGACCAATATTACAAATTCGAAAATAACTTTATCAGTCTGTGGGTTTGTCTGACTGTTATGCCTTCACAACTAAACCGATGTACCGATTTCAATGAAATTTGGCATGATAGCTCCATGCCAAATTTCATTTATTTATTTTATTTAATTTAAGCTTATTTTAAATATATTTAAAAAAAACTGCGCTATAAAATAGTTAAATATAAAAAATATTATCATTTCAGTGCCTTATAAATTGCGTTTACATAATACGACCACTTATAAACGATTGGATTCTGGGAGCTATTCATTCCCTGTGCTAAACCATTCCATTACACGATGGGTAACATAAACGGTGATGAAAAGGGGAATTTCAGTGAAACGGGCACGTAACACCTGACTGCATTTACCAATTTACCAACAAACTGGTTTGATTCAGCTACATATCCATATGATCAGCCGTTTGTAAATCACCTTTGTATCTGATTGGAGATTTTGTTTATTGTTATATGGCAATCATGGTATTTTTTTCAAATTTCCGATGTATACATATTTTAAATCTTTGATGATAATGGTAAAACACTTATTCGATTCTACTAATATATCATAATATTAGTAGAATTGAATAGAGTCTATCTTTCGGTTATAGCGGTAAAGAGTAGCCTGTCTTGCTCAAGAATTAAAATATCTCCGTGCCAAATTTCATTGAAATCGGTACATCGGGTTTGCTGTGAAAGCGTAGACAGACGGAGTTATTTTCGAATTATCAGGAATTAATTATTAATGCGAAAGTTTGTGAGGATGTGTAAATGTTTGTAACTCTTTCACGCAGAATGTACATTAAACGAATTTGGATAGAACGCGTTAGGTTAGGTTAGATTTATTTATTTGTTTGTTTTTTACTTATTATTTACCTATATTTATAATATATATATATGTCGGAATGAGGGTATCCGAATAATAAAAGTGATACAAACATTTGCCTCTATCGAATACTACGGAACAGTCTATATAAAGCGGGGCGATCGGAAACAGGACACAGTTTCTCTTCAGATCTCGTGACGACCATACCTCTTGATTGTGACACGAGTCACTCCTGAGTCGTAGTAGTTTTCTATTATTTGATTGTGATTTATTGTATCTCTGTGTTTTATATCGTGTGTACGAGGCGATATTTACCAGTGGGGGAATTACTAGCCTAGGTGGCGAATTCCACAGGGCACCGCGGTGGAGTGAGCGTTGCCCCAACCCCCTCGTGGGGGTTGCTGATGGTGTTTAGGTTGATTCGTATCCGTTTAGTAGTGATTAGTGTTTGGCTTTGGTCCAGATTGGCTGTATCTGTCATTCATGTTCTCGTTTATTCTTGTGTCTCCGACATATATATAAATATATAAACCTTTTGTCTAGTAAGAACTAGTTTTAACTAATATTCGATTTGAGCATTACCTAATTCTAGTATTAACACAGGCATACATTAAAAACTAGTTCTAACTAGGAAAAACGCGTTCTATCTTAAAACTAGTTTTAACTGTAACATATATAAGTAGAGAGGAACATTTCAAGCAAATATTTAGTACACGGTCCGTTCTCTATTGGTTTATTTAAATTGTATATATATATATATATTTTTTAAATGACAACTCCCGCACTAGGAATAAATCCTGTGTCGCGGGGGACTTTACAAACATACATGAAACGGACACAAAGAATACCCAGACTCAGAACAATTTGTGGATCGCACAAAGTGTTGTCCTACGTGGGGTTTGAACCCTCGACACTTGGCGAAGTAGGAAACGGCGTGGTGACCGGTAAACCACTAGGCCATACGTGCACTCAGTTTTTTTTTTTTTTTTTTTTAAATCTCTACCTCCAACATTATCGGAGCCTATGGTACGCTTAGTTTATTTCATGCTAGTTCTGCTTTTATGCCTCTCGCACTTTCTTTCCTCATACTTGATCTTTCTGATATACATCACTATTACATCTTACGGGTGGGACTCCCGTCTTCTATAAGCCTATGTAGTCTATTCTTTCCTTTATTTCCAACTTATGCTACAGGGAAATAACTGGTACACTTAGTTTTAATTGTTTCTTATACAGTGTTTTACATAAGGTTGCTTATTTATATGAATGACACACTATTTCTTACATGGATAATATTATTCTTTAGTACATTTTCTCAAAACTATTTATTTCTTACATTTATTTGCTTACATCTATACTTATTTTATAAACATGGCTTTTCTTATCTCTATTACATTGGGGGTGTTTTCTATGATTACTTATTTATTTCTATCTACGTTGTACATTTTATGATTAACACTAATATATTCTATTATATTATGTAAACATAATTTTTTATAGCCTAGTTTTGTTTCGCTTTATAACAATTTTCGCTATCTTTACACAGTAGTCTAAGAATTTTTCCCTATCTTTACTTTCAATCATCTTAGCAACATTTTGTTCCCTAATTTCCATGTCGAGTGTATTTTCGCAGTTGTGTCGTTCTAACCCGAAGACTGAGCAATGGCACAATATGTGGGGTATAGTTTCCCTTTCGGCCGGGTCGCAGGTACAGGACGGACTCCCCTTACACCTGAATCGATCCAGGTATTCTGAGAATCCGCCGTGCCCCGTCATTATTTGTGTAATGACATTTCCTATTTCGATCTTTCTTATTATTCTGTACGCCGTCACCGCGTTCGGGAAGAACAACTTAGTAATTTTTGCGGTTCGTGCAGTCAGTTTGTGGGGGAACGGGTGCTATGTCCCTATGGGAAAGGGAGCATCCTGCGACCAGGCGAGATGATCATGCCTGGCGGGCCGCGGCGATACGATGATTACGATATTGATGTAACAACAATGTAAGGTAGTTGTGAATATTGTTATGATTGTGAAACCCAACAGACAATGGCTCCATTTAATACTAACGTGACTAATTTAAAGGAAATCGATTTGGGTATTGAATGGACTTGCATTAAATTTGTATAGCTCGAAGTCAAGTAGCATATTCAATATTCATAAAACAGTGAGACGAATTAACCTTGTTTTAATGAGTATGTGGCGACTTCCACATGCCATATACCGAGGATACGCTGAGCTACGGAGTTACGTACAATACGAGGAAGCTACCAATCCTGCATCGCGCAGTGGAGGTTCTCGCGCCGATACTCATATATTATGTACAGCATCCCAACATCAATCGTTGGGCAGTGGCCCACCAGGCATGATCACCTGGCCTGGACGGGGGATCCTCCCTTTGTGTTGGAGGGAAATGACACCCGTCCCTCCATAAGTACAATAGCTATTTTACAAAGGTCTTCAATTACATTTATTAAAAAGATACTCTTTACCTATATTGTTACAAGGCAGGTTTTATTAATAATGTTAGGATTACAACATAGATACAAAATTCTGATTTCTGTAAAATACAATATGTAATTACAAGTTTTAATAACATACAGGAAAATTTGAAGTGCTTATCTGTTTTTATCATATACTTACTGCTTATATCTAAATTGGTAATTTTCTAAACAAAGATTAATTAAAATTTAGTAATTGATCGTCGCTCTCTGCGGAACAGCCGAGCTAAACAAATTGCGTTCGTGTCAGGAACCAGAAGCTACTATGTTGTCTGTGTTACGACTGTGAGCGTGCATATATTATTAATGCAACATCATAAATTGTCCTTAAGTATTACTAACGCTATATATAAATTAGGTATAAGTAAATTAAATAGATATAAAATCACAGTCAAAATCAATAATTAAGACCCTATCTCAATATCATAAAACTCTTGAAAATTTGTTTAAAAACTGCCTTCGAAAAACACACAATAGCAACAATTTGTTCTATTAAATGTTTAGCAAAATATTTATGTATTTATACTTCCTGCATTAAAATTGCACGAGATAGACCCAATGATACACGCACAATCTGCCAGTCAACATAATATGTATGGTAGAAGAAAAAAACTTGAACTAATAGATTAAATGAAAATAGAGTTTGAGAAATTTTGTTACATTCCAGTTAGTATCTACAACCACCTAAATCCAATAAATCAAGCCCTATTAGGAGAAACGCCAAACAAACTTATGACTACTATACCAGGCACTATAGGTATATCTCGGGGCACGGTCGTGCCCCCGCCAAGACGAGCCACGCGAAGCGCAAGGCTACCTGCCTTTTCTCGATGTGCTTCGTCGTTTTTTTGAACCCTTATTCCTTTGGTTTCGATATATCAGATAGTTCAAATTCTCAGGATATGATGTCAATATTAGACTTATTAAACACACAAAGTTTCAATTGCATAGCTCTGATATTTTAGGTTATATTGATATATGAAATACACCAATTTCGTCACTGACACTGACAGTATGGCGCACGAGCGAACCTGGGTCTTATAACGAAGACACAAATGCTCGGGCGTGATGAACCGTCTCACCCTGTTCAGTACGCCAAGTTTCCGCGAGGCCGCCTTTGAGGTCCCGGCAAATATCCATGCCCAGGACACCCACCTTCTAGCTTATCCCGTAGTGGCAGTTGAGTGATCTGAAAAGTGGGGAGGGAAAGGAACGGAGACTTTTTGGTAGAGAACGCGCACACCTATGTTTTCTTAGCGTTGAACTTGACCTCTCATCACCCCATTGTGACATGCGGTTAAAAACCCGGTCGAGCTCAGCGACAAGCTCCTGTCGTTTTTCCTCAACGTCTGCCAACTTGGCTGCAAGGTGCAAAAATATCGCCTATGGACTGTGCTATCGTCTGCATAGCAATATATGTTGCCAAGGGCTAACATATCATTGATATGCAGAAGAAACACCGTGGGCGACAGGACTGAACCTCCTGAAAATCAGAGGCTGCGCCATCTGGCAAAGGACCCTAATGAGGTGCTGGTGGAGAAAAGCTGCAAACCATTGACAGAGCCTAGAAGGCAGACCGAATTCCGGAAGCTTGGAGAGAAGCGAACGGTGTCAGACCCGGTCGAAGGCCTTGACTCCCCATGCCTATCCACAGCCTCACCCCAAAGGTGCGTGACATACGCGAGAAGATCACCCGTGGAGCGGTTCGGTCTGAAACCATATTGCCGATCATTTAACAGGGAGGATATTTCAGGTAGCGGATTAATTGATTGTTGATGATGCGTTTAAATGCCTTACAGACGTATGTAAACTAAGTTTAATGTACAAACAATAAAGCCATTCATAAACTTATTACTTTTGTCCCCAACCCCTAAACTTGAGGGGTGGAAGTTTGTATGAAACTTTTATTAATTTTTATGCTAAAGGTTTTATTTCTGGGATAGGGACTTTTTAGTAGAAGCAAAAAATACGTGTATCAGGATTTTTACAAAACCGCCCTTTAACCCTTTTCAAAAATAGGGTGGAAGTTTGTATTAGGACATGAAAGCACAGAATAAATAATAGTACTGTCGTACTGAAGTTTCACTCTCGAACAAAAGTCAAGTTTAGGCATAAAAAGTTTTCAACTTTGTCACCTTGTTTAGTTTCCCGTCTTGTGTGTTTAGTTTACCGTCAAAGAAAAAAGGCCAAAACAGAGAATGGACTATGAAAAAAGGCACTACTGATGCACAAGGAATACACTCCAAAAAAATATTAAAATTACTGCCAGAAGCAACTTACAAAAAGAAATGAAATCCCACCAAAACATTTTGTGTAAATTTTGCCAAGACGACTGCACATGGCTTACCTTGTGAAAAAGATATCAGATCTCGCGCAGAGCCAAGGTTCTGAATCTACACGCCCTAACTTTACCAACCCTAACTTCACAAACTCTACATCTCAGTAAAAATGTACTTATGGCTTGGCTGTTTAGTTACTTCAGAAACTAAATATTCGCATAACACATTACTTCAGAAATTAGATATTTGCAAACACAAAAGGCGTTTGTTTCACCTTCGTGACGGTAGCGAAACGGCGAAGCCATACATTTTTACTGAGATGTAGAGTTTGTGAAGTTGGGGTTGGTAGAGTTAGGGCGTGTAGACTCAGAAGCTTGGCTCTACATAAGAGCTGATATCTTTTCACAAGGTAAGCCATATGCAGTCGTCTTGGCGAAACTAGATGAAAATGTTTTTGATGGGATTATATAATTCAGTTCCATTTGAAACGCTAACATAGTTAAAAAAAAAAATTGTTACTAAAGCATGGACTGTATATAAGTTATGAAATGATATAAGTCTAAAATTCAGTTCAAATTCTCTGATTGCAACAAAGTGTGTTTTTTTTAGGTTTTTGACTAGTTATGTACAGACAGAACATAAATGACCAAAAAACATACATTAGTACAAATACAGACTGTGTACTAAGGTATATTTTTGTACATTTATTATAAAAAATATTTATTTATTTTTGTCCAGGAATAATTCTCCAACAAAACAGCAGTCTTCGGAGTTGCAGCTTAACGCGGGAGATGGCCAATACGTGGTAGCTTATACACTGAAGCCACCCAAACATGCACAGCCCGATATTTTAAATCCTCCACCAGGTAACTATGAACATTTTGCATAATTTAAAAAAGTATTTTGGTCGACTAGAAGAAAAATAAAATCTCCTCCATTATCCATAGGTAGACTATTCAGAATTCCATCCAAAATTGAAATTTCATTACTCAAGCCTTTGCCTATTTGTTTCAAAAATGAAGTACCAAGATTATTCGATTTTGTCTGGTTTCTATAAGATAATTCTTGATTTTAAATATAAATAACAAAGTTATTCATTAGGTTTATATTGGAATCACAGCAAAAGTTGTAGAAGCTACTAAGCTTCTAAACAACGACCTACAACTTTTCCAATTAGACCATTAGAATTCGTATTTTAATGGTCACTAGAAAGCTAATATCACTTGTACTAATTTTGATATACTTAAATAACTGATTCGCATTGCAGATAAATTCTGCAATTAAATTAAATTTCGCTGAAAAAAAATTAGTGCATGAAAAAACCATAATCCAATACGTAAAACTTTGTATAGGCTATGCCACCGAATGTGGACGAATACGAATCTATTGACATATTGGCGCTACGTGACGGTGTAACATACAAATATTTATACGTATGTTCGATCGTAGCGTCTTAACTACTGAGCCCAAAGAAAGGATAATTATAGCAGTCTGTGTAAATATACAGACTGCAATATTTATTGCCCTTTCTTTTAGCTTCGCTGTAGTTGAGTTAAAACTAAAGCACGTTCATGTCGTTCGTGCCTCAAAGCGTCACGAGTGAGAATCAGTTAACAAGTGGTGTAGAAAGCGTAGCCATGGTGACGGATCTTGTTGAAGGACCGAGCACCGGTCAATCGTCATTTGTGGTGTATCGACGTCCGCTTACAATGTCAAGTACGAAATGCTACGAAATTTATATAATTATTAAATATATAATAATAAAATTGATTTAGATCTGTACTGATATTCGTTACTAATATAAGTATTATATATATTGTAATTTAAATCTCAAAGTTTTGGTAATATTGATTGCGAACAGATTTTAGTAGTCAATCTGATATTTTGAACACTATTGTAAAATAAAATCACATTCAAATAACACGTTCTCTTTTTTTTATAATTTTCTGTGAAATTAAAAATTACTTTGCATTATAACTATGCCCCTTTAGAATAGTTTACTTTTACCGTCACCTCAATCAACCTTCGAAAACTATAAAAAACGCAGTATCTTTGCTCGCAGACGGAGGACCTCCAAGCACAAAGCCCGTTACAGAGTCAGCTGCAAAAAATGGCACCCTTCATGCGAGTGAAGAGTGGGATACGGACGAGCGCGCAAGCGCTTTTCTTGACGACCACCGACCCGTAAGTATCCGAATGGTGCTCCGTGTTTGTACACGGTGTGTGAACAAGCAACAGTCTGAACAGCACATTTTTTAAAAAAAATTAAACTTAAATATGTCTTTCTTTTAGACCTATTTGTGCGAAGTGTATTTTTTGTTTGGTTTACATTGATAAATCAGAATTTAATTAGATTAGTATTAGGGGAAATACTTTTTCTATTAAGGCTTTACAGAATATATAAAAGTAGTAGGTAGGTCATATTGCGAGACCTAATTGCCAGGGTATCTATCCAGAAACAGCTGGTCCCCATTACAGACAAAGTATAGTATTTAGTTTTTCTAATGGACTAACTATTTTTATGAGGGTATTTATTTAAATCATACGATATTAAATCAGACACTAAAAACGAATGCGATTTGAAATCCGAACTAGGATCAGTGTAATCATCTATACTATAATATTATAAAGCGGAAGAGTTTGTTTGAAAGCGCTAATCTCAGGAACCGCTGCTCCGATTTAAAAAAATATTTCAGCGTCGAATAGTATATTTATCGAGGAAGGCTATAGGCTATATCATCACGCTAAGACCAATAGGAGCGGAGTACCAATGAAGAATGTTTCTAAAACAGGGCGAAAATTGTTACGCTACGGGCAATAGGAGACGCAAACGAGGTTGCGTGGGTCAGCTAGTACACATGTATATTTAACAGCCACATTGTCCTACAAATTGCGTGGTACGTTATCCCGGTCCTACGCTCAAAACTTTTTTGTCCCTGCTGCCCATGTTATCTACCACAATCGAGAATTGTGATAGGAAAAGGGGGGGGGGGGGGTCTCATCAAAATGAAATCATTCACGAAAAATTAGCTTGATAGTAATAAATTGTGTTTTAAAATAATTAAAATAAAGAATAGTATTTTTCTTGCATGCATTATTTACACATTCGAACAGAAAATTTCTTATATGATAGAATAACCCACGCAGGTACCCATATTTGAACGCCCTGACATGGTATTAAATTGTAAGCACCCGTTAGCCAGACGTGAAAAATCCAACTCATTAAAACGCAGGTTTAATTATGTCATAGACTAGATACTCCGCACGCAATTATACTAGGTACTTTGTTGCTGCTCATAAACTGAGACTCGAGTACTTCTGAAGCATTAAGTATTAACTGTCGTTATATTAAATTTTATAACATTTTTATTACAGGCGTATAGTTCAGTGGTTATTAAATTACCCGATACCATAATTAATTTTTCCAGTTAAATTATAACGTAAACTTCTTTGGGATATCTTGAAGAGTAATTTGATGATATAAATATATTTAAGTACTGCTTATTAAACTGGATTTGGTTTTGAGAGCCTGTATATTATTTTTTACAGGTATTGTCTCCAAGGAAAGAAGTATCGATTAAACAACCGATAGCATTAGGTAGTATGACATTAAGTAGGAGAGAACATCTAATTGCTGAGGAAATACCAGGACCAGAAAGTTGTGTGTAAATATTATAAGTCAATACTGTTTTTGTAAATAGTAGAGATTGTGATGAGCTTCAACGGGACATTGACACCGTTTTAGGAATATATTTGTCAGTATCAGAAATCTAAATTTAATTTATATCTACAAATAAATAGTGTAAACATCAGTATTTTTATTGTTTGAGTGTGCTCAAATGTGTTACTGAAAAAGGTTTTACAACAGATGAAATTTGACTAAGTTTTGTGGAGGGACGGGTGTTATGTCCCTCCAACACAAAGGGAGGATCCTCCGACCAGGTGAGGTGATCATGCCTGGCGGGCCAATTGCCCAACGGTTGATGTTGGGATATATGATATATGATTATCAGCGCGAGAACTTCCATTGCGCGATGCAGGATTGCTAGTTTCTTCGTATTGTATGTTACTCCGTAGTTCAGTTTATCTTCGGTAGATGGCGCTGTCATATGTTTTCTTGATGCGCTGTATGTGGAAGTCACCACATGTTTTAGATAACATTTTGTACATTTTACGTTTTAAAGCATTTTCTATTATTAATTCCGGAGCTTTGCTTGTTTCCGATCTTTAAAGTACCCCAGACTTTTACTTTATGGCTTCGAGTAAATCCTGTGTCACGATTTCATGATTTCAAACCCTACACTAGAATGTTAGAGATTAGATTAATTAAGAGTGTACAGTTTACAGAGTCTGTTAACGACACTGCATACTGCAAAAATGTTGTCCTTTATAAGCTTCGCTATCAAATCCTTTATCAAAACTTTTGAATGAGTTAGATGAGATTTGACGTTCTTACATCTATTAATTTTTCACAGTTCTGGACCGTACCGTCAGCTGTCCGTACCAGATTCACCTGTTTTTTCAATAACATTTATATTTCAGTTGCCCATTTTCAAAGTGATTGGCGAAGTAAGTCTAAGTTCTATTTATTGAACTTTGTATCAACTTTGAGCTACATCAAAAATGGTTTTGTACTAGCTGTCCGAGTTGATGTGGATGGGGTATAGTCCTGTTTTGTTTTTAACCGACTTCAAAAGAAGGAGGAGGTTCTCAATTCAACTGTTTTTTATGTTTGTTACCTCATAACTTTCGACTTTTCGATTTTGATGATTCTTTTTTTATTTGAAAGCTGGTGCTTCCCATGTGGTCCCATTTTAATTTGGTCCATGATCCTGACATGTCATCCATGAGAAAAACATATAAATCTTCAATTTGCATTATATATTTATGTGCGCGACAAATTGACGAATAACTCAATTCAATTTGGTCGTTCTTGAAGTCGGTTTTTTTGTTAGAATTTTGTATTATTAGATAAGTGTACATCAGTTTTAGTATTAAGACATCTCAGTCTTTTGGTAGCAGTAGTCTTCATGATTTATACATTGCTTTTGTATTGCAGAGCATGTTAAGCTTAGCACTAGTTTAGAGCTTCTCCTGGTGTCAAAGATAGCGCACTAGTAATTTCTAAGTTCTAGATTTTTCTATTTATGTTAGGTATTTGTTTAGATATCTTCACTACACCAAACCGTAGCTCCGAATGTTTCAATTGATCTTGCAATCAACTACGCTACTTTGTATTCATGGGCTACTTGCATGATGCAAAACTTTATCAGTCTCAATTTAGTTTCTTAAATCATTCTTCTAGTAACATTTGTCTGCATACCATATGTGCTTTAAATATGTATACAGTGACAGTTTTATTGTTATTATAATCGTTATTTCGCTACCTCCGATTACTGCCAAAAAAGAATTAATTATTTTTCTGAAATAAATTTTCAACGAAAATTATATTATTATGTTTGTTCTTTGAGGTGTAGCATTTTTGACGTATTTAAATATCATCCTTTAATTTTACTGTGTCATACTCAAATTAATCTAAAGACGTGATATTTTCCGTTCCACGAAATTCAAAATGAAAATATTTTACATTAATTGAACGAATTTCATTTCACGGATTTAAGCATTGGATGTAATAACGATTCCAGCTATAGATACACTTTCTAGAAACTGTTACAATTTATTTATTTACACTGCGGGACACATTTATTAGAACCCTAAAATATTTTCAATCGAGATTGGTGTATCTACGTAAATCTTGTAAATAAATTCCCGTTGTAGTACGTTTTATGTTACGTTCACACTTTGATCACTTTCAAGTGACATGGTATCAAAGGGATGTCTTGTATTAGACTTGTATACGAAAATTTTCATTAAATCACTTCAAAAGTAATTGTATATATAACAGCAGTTATAACTTGAAAATTACTCGAACGATCTCAATCTTTATCGGCTACAGTTTTTTTTGTACCGAGCATAAGCCTTAAGTCTACGCATTGTACTATTGTCGACATAGTACTAATGAGAATGTTTTGAAATATATTACACAGCGCTATTAAATCCCCACAAATTTATTCCATGAACACATTGTGTTATTAAATTTAATGCGATTATATATTTTTTAATAAGTTTTCTGTAAATACCTGCATATTTTATGTATATAAAATCAAGATTTCTTATATTATATATACAAATATTTAAGTATGGGAATTGTGGCATTCAAACGGTTGTATATATAAATAAGGCAATGTTCATCTTTATGTTGATAAGTGTAATAATATTTTTAACGTAATTAGGTATGTAAAAAAGATGTTATCTGACAAGTTGTATATAATTAAGTTTATTTTAGTTGTAATAAAATTTTATTTAGCTAAACAGAAAACCAATGATTAAAATTGTATTCAGTTTTCACACTGGTAGAGAAAATTAATATGTCCAGAAGTGTATTTTTAGTGAAAATACTGTAAGATAAATATTTGTAAATAAATGTATGTTTTGACTGTGAAATTGTGATAACTAGTGTTGTAAATAATATAAACTAAAGAAATTTAAATTATAAGGAAATAAACTCTGTTAAGTGTCTGGTTGTTTGATTTATACATCAATTATTTGAAAAGTCGAATATTATCAGAGCTGAAAAAGTAAAATGGTGGAGAATTATTCGCTGTTTCCTAAAGCTGTGCAAACATAGAAGCAAACAATACCTTGGAATAACATTTAAGCTGATATTGTATTTAACAAACAAACACGCTTCAGTACGAATTTTATTTTTATACTCAATTTAGCATCAAAGCTTTTATGTGCTAAGTTAATATGCCTAGGCACAATATGAAATCTTGTCGCTTGAATGTGTTATACTTTAAAAAGATTTATAATAAGTCGTTTGATGGCTTTATAATACGTTACCCCGCTTTATGGAGAAACTGACTAGGTAGTGACGTGTCTAATCATAACTGTATTTTAATTGACTTTCCCGTGCTAACAGCACTGATATACAAAGTTAAGATTGTGTGGCTGTTCATAGGGCGGTATTGGCGGAAATGGTGCACATTGGTATACAAAGTTAAACTAGGATCAGTAAAACTCCATGCTTACATGCACATGGACGGACCTGACATTATCTTACACATAGTATTACATACATATACCCTATGTAAGAAAAGATCGTGACCGATAAATTTAATGAAAACCTTTAAAAATATCAAACTATAAATTTTAATCAATGAAGTCTTTTATTGCTGTTTGATGATTTATATTAATACGACATTCAATCTCCATTATTGTCCATAATCGCTTGACATCTTCGCGGCATACTTTCCGCCAATTTTTCAGCATAGCTGCGAGGTAAAAACCTCCACGCGGACTTCAGATCACGAGTAAGTTCAGCCGCGGTCACTACATTTTTTGCCCTTAGTTTAAGCTTCATCCACGCCCAAATATTTTCATTTGGATTGGCAACTGGGGACTGTGAGGGTCAATCCAACACGTGAATACCATGTTCTGCTTTCCAAGTGGTCCAGAGCCGACTTAGCTGTTTAGGATCATTATCCTCTTGCAGAGTCCAAAAATAATTTTGGTGCAGAAACCTCTTTTTAGCGGACGGCAAGTGCTCTTTTGTAAATTTTCGTCAACCTCTCAGCATACAAAGTATCGGTAAACAAGTGCAAATTTCCGAAACCCTTTTGTAAGAAGCATCTCCAAACATGCACCTTTAAGGGGTGCTTCACGGTTCGTACCATCAGTCTATTGTCAGCCGTAGTCCAACCTCGAGTCGAGTAACCGGCTGCCCCAAATATAGCTTCATCAGAAAAAATGATCTTGTCTCAATCACGGTCTTTGTTTTCGCACGCCCAAAGCAGGCTTTTTTCAATATGCGTTTCAGAAAGGAGAGGTTTCTTCATAGTGCTTCGATATTTCCGGCCATTTACAACTAAACGCCTTTTGATGGTGTCAAGTGATGAAATAAATCCCTTTTCCTAAACTGTTCTTGCCCAGGGCGAAATGATAATAAAGGATTCTTGGCAAACAGCGGCACAATCCGAGTATCCTCTGCGACAAAAGTCTTTTTCGATTTGTCACGATCTGGTAAGTCATTGACTGTTTATATTTATAAATGTCTCTTCACCCACTTGCTCACGAAGGCCTTGAATTTTTTCATATAATGGACGGCCTGATCCCGGGAAATTTTGGGTCCTTTCGGATGAGTACAGAGAAATAGAGTTTCAAAGCGGGAATCGTACGCGGCACTCATTGAATAAAATAATAGTTTTTAATAACAAAACTTGTGATTTTTTCAGTGCATTACAGGAAAAGTTCTATTCTGCCTAGTATTTACTTTATAAATTGCATTCCGAAATTTAAAAATATGCCGTTCATGTTCTTGTCAAACACACATTACCTAAATAACTATGGATATACATACATGGATATACAAATTTTCATCTTATTTTTAATCTCCATTTGAGTAGAATTCAACATTATTTAAATTTCATTCAATTTAGAAAATAATTCAACCTTTAAAAAGTTATGTTCTCTATACATGAATCCTACGCATGCTGCTATTTTTTAATTTTGCCTTCAATAAACACTTTAATAACTCGTGTACTAAGTACTTGGGACTAAATAATTATGAGAAGTACTTTAGGTCTATGTGAAAGCAAACTGTGTTTAAATGAAATTATCCACTACTGAGTGATCAAGAGCCTGAAAAGTTTTAGCGAGGAATTCTATAACCGCTGGCATTCTCCTAGTTGGATAAACATTAAGTTTTATCAAAGACTTCATTATACTGACGTTAATAGGATTTCCATAGTGAAAAAAATAAACAAAACTTGATTTTTTAAGTATTTAATCACCAACTAGTTTGGAATACACAGTATGCTAGGTTTACTTTGAAAAAGTAACGCATTATCTATCTATACATTCAGTAAGCAAATAAGTGACATTGGAACGTACGCAATGTTTAAAGAAACTGTTTTCTACGTAAGTGTTCTTGCACCTGTATGTCTGAAGGCGGAGGTAGATTATGGCAGATGATTTGTTTCTATAGCGGAACTCCTTTTAATTTACTAACAGTTCTTGAATTCATCTTTTTTTAAAATTTAATTTATTTTTAAGATAACTCTTAGGCATAGACATCCAGTGTCGCGTTCTTTGCAAACTACATTTTAAATAGGTACCATAGAAATATCACAACTATCGAATAAATACGGATAAAGTCACTAGAAAATAATATATATATATATATTTGAAATGTACAAGTAACGTCCCTTCTTTTTTATTTATCTCAAATTTATTTTTTAAGACAGTACTTTATGTCAGCTAGAGGGCGTCATATTAAATCCAGTGACACGTTATATAGCCTATAACTAGAGGACGATCAAGACGCTTCTAACGATACCTCATTTGTCTTATTCTGACTAGTAGTTTAGAAAGAATGGGGGAACAGACAAGCGTACTATAGATATATCACACTTATCGAATAAATACGGACAAAGCCACGAGAAAATGCTAATAATATATGTATTTTTAAAATGTACAAGTAACGCCCTTTCCAATGATACCAAACACGGCATATTTATCTCAAATTTATTTTTTAATACAGTACTTTATGACGGCTCTCTAGCCGTCTAAACTAAATCTAAATCTAATGTGGCGCCCTCTGGCGCCACATTAGATTTAGTGACTCGTCATATAGCCTATAACTAGCAGACGATTAAGACGCTTCTAACGATACCTCATTTGTCCAGTTCTAATAAGTAGTTAAGGAGATACGAGGGAACAGAGGAACATACACATATGCATACATTGCCAAATCATAACCCTCCTTTGGCTTTGCCGTAGTCGGATAAAATTAGGAAACAAGAAATAAATAACTATTGTAATAATAATTGGATAACATTTTTCTTAATCAAGATTTCTCTCGGTTTTTATCCTAATTCCCGCTCTGAAACCTTCAGAGAAGAGGAGGTTTGGATTCCCTCGAATTTAAAAATGCTGTGTTATGCCCTATGATATCAATGTCAATAAAGACTATTTTTATTTTATTATTATTAGTATTTCTGAATAGAAGGTATTAAAATAAATTCTATATAAGAAGGTACTACAGCATATCCAATGCATTTAAGTTAATCGTGGCATCATGAATTATGCAGCTAGCTCGAAGGAAATCCTAAAAGCGCAATAATGAATCCTATGTAATCCTCCATCGGGTAGGTTAACCAATTAGAACTGTTTTGTGACTTACTTCGGTGCTTCCAGGTTATTTTGTAATAGTTTTGTGCATGTACTGTGCCATAATACCCTTTGTGTTCCAAGTTAGTGAATCACAGTTTCATGTACCGTAAGTAAAATACCTGACAATGGGCACTAGTAATTTAACACTTTACAAGGTTGTATATGTAGCTATAAGTATGTAGGCGTAAGGAAAGAGGAGACAGCAAGGACAGAACTGGCTAGTAACCTTTTGGTATAGGAGCTAGCAACGTTTTCGAAAAAGAATTTCAGGTCAGCTGATTTCGTGATATGTCGTCCATCTTGCTCTTTCGGTTAGAGTCTGGGCTATCTGGCTGGCGGTAGCAGTTGCGTTCATTAGTGCGCACCCTACCTGTCCAGGTAATAATTCTGTTCAGTAAATAAACATATTTAAAAATGATTTAGACATTTAAGTTGTACTTAAATTCAGGATAATAATCCTGAATTTAAGTACAACTTAAATGTCTAAATCATTTTATTTTTGACATCACTTAAAAAAAATACACTGACCTTTCAAAGCACTTAACACGTATATTTTTCTTGTATTTGTTAGGTAAGGTGAGATTGGGTCAAAGGGTCTTTCAAGGGTGATCTCTGGGCTCACGTCAATACATTATACTGAAGGAGTTTTCGCTATGTGATATTTTCTGAATTCTAATAAGTTTATTTTACTCTACGATAAGTCTATCACACCCAGTACGTATATGCAGACCATTTATTTGTGATTGTATTATATAAGTACTCCATATAAAAGTCCTTATTGAAACAGGCCACAAGAGCATCAGATTAACCAGTGAGCCATTTTTTAAGCCACACGCCATGTGCTTGGTTAAAAAAAAACCTTTTTGTTGGACCTGATATGTAGCTTAGGCAGCTCTATATATTCACATTTAAGTATTTTCCCAACTTTTAAATTAATAGCTGTACACAAAAAGAAAAACAAATATATTAAATTCTAGCGAAATAAAGTCTTGATTACGGTCCTCACTGTGAGCTACGTAATGATATCTACATGATGACAGAATACGCGATAAAAGAGCAAAATTAAATTAATTCCGGTAATGAGCAGTATATTTCATTGAAATTACGTTCGTCAGCTAACATTTATCTAAGTTTAAGGGGCTTGCGTAAAGACGCAGCATTTCTTTCTGGTGGTACGCCGTCGAGAATGAGTGCAAAATTCCCAAGCGTGTGCTCGTTTAGCTCGTAATTTTTCATTGAGCCTGAGAGTCGGCGGGAAAGCCTCCAATTAAGTTTCTCTTTACCGTTTGGCCCGGGAAAAAAGGGGAAGAAAAATGAACAACAGAGGCAAGGGACAGTCGCCGGGCCGCTGCCGCCGGCACCCTATGATGGCAAATGACCTTTTCCGGCCGCACCGACGCATTTTTGTTTTACTTTTATTTAGCGCTAATTGCAACTTTTGAACTAGCTTTGAAATTGTCGGTTAAACAGTTTAATTGAGTTTGTTTGTTAGAAAGTGACTTGTAAATGGATAGAATAATAATAGTTTTTATACATAAATCTTTATACACCACTGAAGTTTTAGAGTAATAAATCTTTTGTCACTTCATTAATCATTAAGTGATGTAACTTTTGTGTTGCAATTTTATTGATTTATTTCCCCGTCTGTGATACTATCACAGTTTTTGATAAATATTCTTTCTGGGTTTTTTGTTCATAGATCTTGGGATTAGTTTACAATGTTTGAGTTTTTGCTTAAAAAAAATTAAACAAACTTACTAACATTTGTAGGCTATTAAACTTTAGAACTGTAATATTTTAACCTCATTTCAAATTCGGTAAGTCCATATTTCTTTGTGTTAAATAAGTGTCATAATATGCTGTTTTCATATACTCACTTACCTTGATTAAAGAAAGACATTAAAACATTATGGCGAACTAAATGAGTTACCATCGTCACGAGTTAGGGAACACTAACATATTTTCATGTGCGGACGTAATAATAAAATATTAAAGCCCGACTAATTCAATTCTTAGGTGGAGGTAAATGAAACATTATTGGCGTTCCGACAATAAATGCACTCACCTACACTGCTCGTAAAATTCGGTAGGGTGATTGAGTCAGTATTTTTATTGTTTCGGCTCGTGAATCAATGGTGAATGTTTCAGTAATAAAAGCATTTTACGATTGTTTTCACGGGAAAGTTTGTGGGCCGTGAAATGCTCTCCGCCTGTCATTTTCTTACTGAACGTTTCTCTCAGGGTACACACTTGACATTCTTTGGTTAGATGCCATTAATCGTTCGCACCTTTCTAACCTTTGTGTATCTTCGAAAAGGGCAGCTCACGCGTAAAACGAAATTCTCTTCTTACAGAGTAATAATTGTACCTACAAAATTGGTGGGTATTCTTTAAGCATAAACTTATTTTCAAATATTTTGCTATTTTGAAGATAGATTATAACTTTGTGCTACCAACCGTCTTTGTAGTCAAGGTTTCAGAACGAGTTAAGTTCATGTATAAATTTGTTAAGTAAATGTGAACGTCGTAATTAAAATCCGTGTGCCGTGACCTTGAGCTGTTTGAGACTGTATCGATTCTCGGCTTAGAATGGAAGTATTAATAAGATTCTGATCGTTATGGACTGCGTAAAATATTTAAAAGACAATTTAAATGTCTGATTGTCAAGTATATTGGGAATACCTATTAGATGGATGATTTTAAATTTACAGTTTTAGTTTAAAGTTCAATTCATACTTGCATGAATGTTCTTAATAATATTCCACATACGTACATCGAAGCGTTGACACTAATTATCAAATGTACACACATCAAAAGTATCTAGGGATCAACATATTATGTGTCTAGGGATCAACATATATTTTTGCAATAACTTTTCTCCTGATTGATATTAATTAAAATTTTCTTTAAGGATTCATCAAATAAAGTGTTTTCGTTTCGTTTCACAGTGTCACAGTAACGATATACCAAGTCACCTTTGCATTAATAAAGAAATTTGCCATTTTCCTAATACCGGGATTTTTGACATTTGAACCACTAACATTAAAGTTCGAAAAAAAGACTGAAATAACAGTTTTCTTTAAAATTTTATTAGGTAACTTAAACAATTAATAATCCGTGTTTCTACCGCGAACACTAACAACACAAGAACATCGGTTTGGCATACTCAAAATGAGTTCATCCAAACACGCTGTGGAATGGCCGCCCATGTTCGTTGCAACAACAAAAAAGGTCTTCTTGCGACTGGATACCCTCCATATTCGGCAGAGCTCTTCTCTGTAGCATATCCCATGCATGCTCAATCGGGTTCAAGTCTGGCGACTGAGCAGGCCAGGGCCAAAGCCACATCTCAATCTCAAGAAATCCGCATAAAAATGCTTGATCCCTAGACACTTTTGATGTGTGTAGTTAAAAGCCGCGTGCGGTCGAAGGCCGAGTATCGAATGCTGAATGCCGACGACCGATGGTTGTCGATCGTTCGCTAATAATCCCTCACTTTAATCGCTACAAAATCAGCCGCTATTTATGCTTTACAATCCTGTTTACTACCCGTTGTTTTTCAACACGATAATTAACTGCATTCAGTTAAGTAATGAGTTTGCCCGTAAATAAAGTTCTTGCAGTAAATATCGACATTATGTGTAATATTTTAACCCAGTTAAGCCTGAAACTAAAATTTTCTGAAAATTTTGAAAAAAGTTACATTATTTAGTTTATTAGATCTTATGCAACATAAAAAAAAATATGAAAAAAAAATTAAGTGTAAGGCTTTCAGGGAAACAGCCGTCCTATATGTAGGACAGTAGGATAATAAGAGGAAATAAAAGACCATTTATGACAAAACAGAATGTAATCAAAAAGTGTAGTTTATTAGATAACTATTGATTATATTACCCATTGTTATATGTAATTTACTAGATTAACACTATTTATGAATGATATGTTTCAAAACACTTGACACACACTCCAACATCACATTTCTTGCAACGTGTCAAACATTTTTTGTGACATTGACGACAGTGTGTTTGCTTCGATTGAGGAATAACCAGATGATTCATTTGGTCTTTACGACTATCAGCATGTTCATGATGGGAGGGTCGGCTAGGCCCTCTTTTGGCATTTTTTCTGTTTGATTCAATCAAAGCAATTGCTACCCTTCTGCGAAAGCCAAGATGATCCAGTTTTCCATGATTTATTTTATATAACTGCCATGCATTATGTTCGGCAAGATCAATCATGTGTGTGAGCAACGGCATGTACCATTTCTTACCTCGTATACCAATTCGGTAATGTGAAATATTTTCATCAGACCGATCCACTCCTCCCATATATTTGTTATAGATGGACACCATATGTAGTTCTTCTATGACAATGTTTCTCTTTTCACTTTGTGAGAAGCGTTTGGCAGATTGTTTAGGATTTATTCCTACAGCATTAGAAGCAATACTGAATATATTATTGTCATGCCATTTAGCAATAATGAACGTGTTGTCATGTGTCGTTCTGTAATCGACAGCACCACGTTCCTTTTTTTTCAGTAACTTCGATGTAATCAGAGGACAACTAGATGTCCTGTTTTATCGAACTGTCCCAGTGCAACGTAGGCCTTTCTTTGTTATCTCTTCCAGCAAGGGCGTCCCAGTAAAAAAAATATCAAAAACTACGTGGTAAGGAAGGTCGAAGCCACGTGAAATCAGCACATCGCAAAAAGTGAGAACAACGCTTGCACCCAGCCCCAATTCTTTATATATTGGATTGCACATAGTTGTAGCACCTTGGTATGGTTCCATCCATAAAACATACCCTAACCGTGTAGCACCAACCCAAGCTTTGAACCCGTACCTAATAGGTTTACCTTTTATGTGCTGTTTGCAGCCATGTCTACCATAGTAGGGGATCATGGCCTCATCTACACTGTAATGCTCTTCAAGAGGAGAAAACTCTAAGAACTTTTTATTTAGAAGTGTAACTAGGGGGCGTACTTTTGTGTATTTGTCTTGCAAATCCAGATTATCATTGACATGAAGGTGGCGAAAAATAAAGTGAAATCTATCCCTAGTCATAGCCGAGCTGATCAATTCATTCTTTGTATCAGGGGAGTTTTCCCAATACATTCTTCTACGGGGGAGCCATGAATAACCACTAACCAACAATATGCCGATGAAACATTTCATATCTTCAGTGGTTATGTCTCCAGGCAAATTCTTTTTGACAGCATATTTATTGCTCTCTGACACCAACAACGAAATAACATCTTCATCTAAGAAGTTTTCAAACCACTCAATTGGGCGCTTATCTTGGCAAGCGCCTTGAACATCTGGCCAATTCACGGGATTTTTTGCCAAGTCCCGTTTTCTCCATGCGTAGGTACGCCTACGTTTAGTTCGACCTGTAGAATCAGAAGGTTCTTCTTCTGTATCACTCACCATAATCTGCCCTTGAATCATTACTTCAGCCGGTTGAAGCAGAATGTTTCGTGGCAAATTATTCAAAGTTACATTATCTTCTTCACCCGAATCTTCGTCAGTGAGACAGTCAGGATCAACAGGAGGAGGTAGAATACATATCAGTCGTTCTCTATAATCTTCTTCATTATCAGAAACATTTTCTAAAGCATCTAAAATTTCATGCGCAGCTAACCGTCTGTAAAGAAAAAGTTGTATTATTGTACTAAAATCATGTATATTATCCTACTGTCCTATATATAGTACGCTAGTATTTGTAACAAGTTATACGTAATTTATTTATATTATTTTGCTAGAATATTTATTTAGTACAAAAGTTAAGGTTATCAACTAGATATTAACACATAAAAAAACAACTCACGAGTAAAGTATAACTTTTTATACATACCTGTCATTTGCCATGTCTGCAACGCACTTTTATTACACACTTATAAGGTAAAATATAAGGTAAAAACTGTTAAAATAACTGTCTTTTTATTTTTTCTAATAAAGCTGACACGTTTCTTACTGCAAATCATAAGACTAAATAATCTTAGATAAAGAGGGTATTCTGATATTTTTTTTTATTTCTACTGTCCTAAATATAGGACAGTAGGCTTATCTGGGTGTACCCTTTTTGTTGGTATTTTTTTTTGTTAAAATTTTATATAAGACTATTAATTTGTATTATACTGTGAAGTAGATGAAAATATTAATGAAATCATATTTTTTTATTTTTTTTATATATGGCCCGCCATAATGACTCTACTCTGCCTGATGGAAAGCATAAGCAGAATCCAAGAGTGGTGGTCACCATACTCACTGCGAATGCAGACAATGCAGTATGGCGACCCACACCATGGCGGCCTAGTGATGCTGCTGCATCTTTTAGTCTAGTCAACAAGTATGGAACTTGTTGACTAGACTATTTGGGCCTCCGGTCTCGCACTCCTCAACGAAACACGACAGCACGAACGCTGTCATTTTACGTTGATTTTCTGTGTGAGGGTAGTACCTGTAGTACCATGTAGTACCATAGTAACAGTAATTGTTTATTATTTTATTTTTTATTATTGTTTATCAGAAATAAACAAAAGAATCCATTGCTTAACACCAATTCTCTGTAGGGCTGTGGTATAAATCCAGACGAGGCAGTCCCATTTGCGCTGAAACATCGCTCTGACAGCTTTTGAGAGTCTACTGTTAGACGTCAGCCTCTTTTTCGAAAGGCGGTTTTGGTGTTCCGTTCAGTACAAACCTGTAGGTATATTACATGATGTAACTCAAAAACTTATACTTTTCGCAATTTTTCCTATATTTGTGCTTTAAGACGTTGCTGACGTACCAAATTTAAAGATTCTGAGTTCACAGGAAGTACCCTGTAGGTATTGATTTCCTTGCGAATGTCGAAAATTTGCAGCATAAACAGCATATGATATAACAAAAAATTTATGCTTTTCGCAATTTTTCCTTTATCTGTGCTAAAAATGCTATCTAAAATGCTAAAATGGTGAAATTTAAATCAAAAAGGCTTATTTCCACGCAGTTGAAACAAAATAAATATTTTGCCAAGATAAAACAAACGTATCTGAAAAAAGAGGTATTAAAAAATGTAGTCAATAAAGTATAAGGAATCAATAGCCCGCACAAATGTAAAATGTAAAAATAAATAAATAAATAAATAATAATATACAAATAAATAATATATAGGGATAATAAACAGTAAATATCTTCTATCGGCCCCGTTATTTGATAAACGTGGTTTATCAAATAACGGGCAGGTAGGCAGTGACACAGTCACGTGTAATGTGGATGACACGCTCATGGCGGGAGGCAGTAAGCCGCGCTGGGAAGCTACCTTGATGGTCACGGCCAGGTTTCTTCCGGGATCCATCCGAGACTTGGGCAAAGTCTCGGAACGAATTCGGCAGCTGGGTCTCGAAGTGGCTATGCACAAACTCGAGGCTTTGTTCTCATAGTATGAGACGTTCCGATCGGATCAAATCCTTTAAGAGTTATCTGGGCTTCGTACTCGACAGCTGGTAGGACTTTGGATAGTACTTCCAAAGTCTGGTCCCCAAGCTGGTTGGGGCAGCGCGAGCATTGGCTAGCCTAAAATAAGCCCTTACGAGACTCTACGCGGGGGATGTGCGCCTCATGAATGGCAATGATGGGCGGAGGCCCTGAAAGCCAACAACGTCGTGCTACTGCGATGCACCAAGTGTTGGCCATCAGGGTCGTAAAGCGGTGAGTCTCATGGGACCTAGAAACGAGAGCCCTTAAAACTCTTACCATTGGTGCAAAGAGATGCGGGAATTGGGCTGGTGTCATGAGCCCTGGGATATCCCAACTTCGCCAAGTCCTCATGTAGGAAAGGAACGAACGACATGGGCTAACGAGTGCTGGACACGCTGTTATCGCAGCGGTAAAACCCATTATGAAGCTCGAAGGGAGTCACGAGACCCTCTAATAACAGCTGACGCTGCTGATCATTGGGAAAAGCTGCTTCAGAGATCACCTCAGGCTAATACCTAAGTGAGGCTAAGTGCTACCACTGCGATGGCCGAACCGTGGTTTTTACTCGGTTTTTGCTCGGTTCAAGTCCGACGTAACTACCAGTAGGTGGTATAACGGGGGATTTCCGCATAGATGACAGAAGCAAAAAGATGCAGGTCAGCAATCCATTGCCTGATAACATGTTATCAACACTGTGCGACGAATCGGGCCAGGTACGAAAAATGTGATTTGTATAATTTCCTAGCCTAGAACTTATTACATTTGTTGCTGAAATAAATAAATTCGATTAATTATGTTTCAAACGTATTTCACTGTAATAAAATAATGAATGAACTGAAAACCTTAAAACCTTTCTACCCAGAATTAACTTGCATTTGGTCATATATTTTTCTATGAAATGTTTCTTTATGTACTCCTGAAAACATATGTGCCGAATTTCATATTCACCAAGCTACTGGTAAACGTGTGAAAGCGAAACAAAACGATTTATTTTCTCTTTTACACACTTTATTACTTAATCTGATATTTTAATACACGGACAATCCGATTAATCTACATACATACTCAAGTCTTCGAGTGTAGGACTAGGACGAGCCCTTTGTTCAAGATAGTTCTATTTAGGTACAAGAAAAAGATTTATTACCTTTGACGTGCGCGATAGACGCACAAAAAGCGTCGAGATGACGACGGTCCAACGATGTCTACATTTATTTTATATTAAGTGTGTGATACTGTCTGAGGTACTTAAATATTTAAGCCTTCGTTCCGTGGAATCGAAAAAAATAAATATATTTTTTATATATATTTTGTATTATATAAATTGTGTAATTACATTATAAGTTGATAGAAAAGTTTTCAAGGAATACTTTATTTTATTCCAATAAAAGCTTGTTTCTAAAAAGTTTTTTTTATTAAATTATTTTTTTACTTTTTAGTTATCGCTGGACAGGTTTTTTAGTCTGTTCATCTCATTCAAACGCATCAATATTGCAAGATATCGACGACCGAAGTACCTACTTATCAAGACAAATCCTATGAACACCTATCAACTTCATCGTCAAACCCTGGTTGCCATTCGGTTTCAGAAATCTTTATTCTCATAAGAATTTGTACATTCACTTAAATGAGAACATATTATACATTTTTTATCTACAAAACATTCCGACGAGCATGCATTTAATGCATGCTCGTCGGAATGTTGTTTTTTTGTTTTTTTTGTATTATAATATTTGTCTTATATTAATTTAATATAAGACAAATATTATAATATTGTTTTTTTTTATTGTTTTTGTTAAACAGATGGGTTTTTAATAATGTTTTGAATACATTTAACTTCTCTGCTTCCTTAATAGAGCTTGGTAAATTATTTTATAACTGAGCACTCGCATAGGTTATATTTTGTTTGCCATAGTTAGTTCTTGAAAGACGTAGTACTAAATTATTAGCGCGCCTGCCGTGTCCCCTTAATTGATTATCTTCACTTCTTAATTGGAATGAGAAATTAGTGTGTATGTCTTTTGTTAGTATTTTTCTAATTAAGATGCATGTGTTGTATTTGTATGTATCATCAATATTCATTATTTTAGTTTCTTTATAAAGCTTTGCAGAAGGTGTAAAATAATCATAGTTAAATAGTCTCTTAATTAATTTGTTCTGTGACACTTGTAGCAAATTGAGGTTTGTTTTAGCTGCAAAGCCCCAAATCTTGATAAGATAATCCAGGTGTGGTTTAACTAGGGAATTGTGTATAGTATAACGAACGTTATGTGGCAAACACCGAACCACACCTCGCAGGGCACCTGTCAAAGAAATTAACTTTGCCCTAAGTTTTTCGATATGCGGTTTCCATGTTAAATTTTTATCCAGAAGTAGTCCCAAATATCTTTCTTGCTCCGATTTGGTTATAGATAAATTATTAACTTTTAGAGTAATATTATTGTTATGGATTTTATTTTTAGCTGCAAATATTACATAATGGGTTTTATCGGTGTTGATAGTCAAGAGATTTGAATTAAACCAGGCATTAATAAGCTCTAGATCACTTTGAGCATCCTCTGCGAGTGAATCAACATTATCTCCAAAATAAAACAAGCTAGTGTCATCAGCATAGAGCGAAAGGTCTCCCTTAAGATTAAGTTTGCTTAAATCGTTTATATAAATTAAAAATAAAAGGGGCCCTAAAATGGAGCCCTGGGCGACCCCATAGGTAATAGAATGTAGCGAGCTTTGGTATTCTCCGATTTTAACAACTTGAGAGCGACCCGCGAGATATGATTGAACAATTTTATGAGCCTTACCCGAAATACCAATAGTACTAAGCTTGTCCAAAAGAATTTCATGACTGACCGTATCGAATGCTTTTTTCAAATCGATGAAAATGCCCAGCCCTACTTTTTTTTCATCTATACTATTTTTTATTTTAGTTGTTAAATCTACTGTTGCAGAAAGTGTATTTGATTTGACCCTAAATCCATATTGTTTAGGGTTTAAAAAAATTATTGAAGTCAAATAGGCTTCCAATCGATTACAAATAACCTTCTCAAATACCTTCGAAATGACGGGAAGCACAGATACTGGCCGATAGTTACCGGGATCCGCCCTGGAACCTGCCTTATAAATTGGTGTTACTTTGGCAACCTTTAAGCTATCTGGGAATTGACCTAACTCAAAGCATAAATGATTGCTTAGACATAGGGCTAATTTAGAATGAATTTGGTTCTTAGCGTATTTTATTGATTTCGTATTTATATTGTCAATTCCTGAACTAGTATTACTATCTAAGCTATCTATTACTTTTAAGATTTCAGTACCCGTAGACGGTTGTAAAGAGTCTAAGGAGTTTTCTGTCGGTTTGTTTTCGATTTTTGCCGTAGTACAATCATCAGCATCAAGGTAAGTAGTCTGTATTGAGTTAGCCAGTACTGTACCAATAGTTGCAAAGAATTCATTAAAATATTCAGAAATTTCATTTCCGTCTGACAAGTTCATATCGCCTTTTGTTAGCTTGGTTGGTATAGAATTTTCTCTGTGTGTGTTATGTGCTAGTGTTTCGATTAGGTGCCACATCTTCTTAGGTTCATTTCTGCAGTCTGAGAATTTCTTATGATAATATTCAGCCTTCATTTTCTGAATTTCTTTACAGACCATATTTCTTTTAGATTTGAATTCATTCTTGATATTTTCATTATTTGGATTATTTTTGTACTGCTGGTATGTTATGTTTCTATCGTTAATTTTATTTAAAATATTTGAATTAATCCAATCTTGTCGTGGACGATTCATTGTGGCCATTTAAAACTAAATACTTGACTAAACTAATTTGAATATTCTAATCTCGATGGTGTTGCGTCGTTTCATTACAGAGTTCCTATGGCCACCTTCCGGCTCCATCATCAGACAGCGGGTAGTATCAAAACATAAAGTACTCGCCAAGACGCATCAAACGATTCCAATCTCGATGGTGTTGCGTCGTTCCATTACAGAGTTTCCATGGCCACCTTCCGGCTCCATCATCAGACCCTGGTTACTATCCAAACATAAAATACTCGTCAAGACGAATCAAACGATTCCACACTCAATGGGTTTCGTAGAAAGTTCCTATGGCCACCTTCAAGCTCCAGCATCAGATCAGCTCCATGTCCCCATAATATTGCATTGTCACGCCGTTTACTTAGGCCTGCAAAATTTCAGCACAATCGGTTGAAGATATCTGCTTCAAATTTAACTTGCAAGATTTGGGTACAGACAAACATCGGGACAGGTGAAGCTAAATAAAAGCTGTAATAATAAAGATTTAATTTATGACAATAATCATAAGAGGGAGAGTTGTTACTATGAGAGTGAGTCTATTGTGTGAAAGACTTCGGATCCTTCTACTCGTAGCATCAATTGTTCTAACTATAATTCAGGTTTACGAGTATAATAAAATACATTTTCTGTGATTTATACGGTGCGGTACTAAATAGTACCGCACCTTAGCCGCATAACTTAAACTTATAAAAGAACTAGGTACGAATAGTAAATACTGAAGTTTTTTATCCTACTAAACTAATATTATAATCCTATCCTATAATATTATAAATGCGAAAGTATGTAAGGATGTGTGTTTGTTGCTTTTTCACGCAAGAACTACTGAACGGATTTTCATGAGACTTTGCAGTAATATAGCTTAGACATCGGAATAACATAATAAGTTAAAATTTATAAAGATTTTTAAAATTTGAATACCGACATAAACGCGGGCGGAGCCGCGGACAAAAGCTAGTATGTTATAATTCAATCTCATGCAATATTTTATAACGTTCACTGGATAGTACATAAAAATCTCTTGCTTTTTACAATGTTTCAGTGTTAACTTTAAATTTAATTTTTAATCCATCAAATATTTCTGAATCCTAAATCTTATCAACAAATACATTTAACTTTTATCATCAGATCACTATCTAGGACGAAAATCCCAGACTGAAAATCGGTCCATGGGTGCCCAGAGGACTTGTCAGATGATAAATCTTCATTTGCCTTGTTCTCACGATCCGCGCCTCCCAATTAGTGAGTCCCGGCTGAGGTCCCCTACTCACGATTTCATGTAGGTTCCAATCAGTTGAGACAATTTACAGGCTCTTCAATGGATGTTTAAAAATGAAAGGTCGTTTAACTTTTTGATAATATTAACACAACCAAAATGCAAAGAAAAGGGTTTTTTTACAAATATTGTTACTACAGAAATTTATATTTTAAACATCTGATATATAGTTTCATCATTCTAATAAGTAAGTAGGAGTGTTATTTTATATAGGCTAATCGATTCTAGTCGATTTCAGTAAAATCTTTGAGTCTATCAATTGAGAGTAATACTCTTTTAAATTGTTACAAAATATTTAGGGTGCTGCTTTGTAGCTGTGCTATATTATCTTATATTTGTAACATCTTTCTCTGACAGAACTCAATTGAAGATCAAATAGAATCAGCCTGCCTTTGTGGCATCACTCACATCAATGCTCTTCTTCGACTGCACGATTGGCCTAGTGGCCTTACGGTCACCACGCCGTTTCCTACTTCGCCAAGTGTCGTGGGTTCAAATCCCACATAGGACAACATTTTGTGTAATCCACAAATTGTTGTTCTGAGTCTGGGTCTTCTTTGTGTCCGTTTCATGTGTGTTTGTAAAGTCCCCCGCGACACAGGATTTATTCCTAGTGCGGGAGTTGTCTTTTTTTTTTTTAAATAGATCACTATGAAATATTTACGTACATAGTTGATATAATTTGATAATAATTATATATTATTATAATAAGAATAACCATTCCTAAGTAGAAGTGTCGTCTACGTGCAGATCCACACACCCTGCAAATTGACCTCTTCACGACAGAGCTCAGTGGAAGATAAAAGTAAGTATCTTCTGCTTTTGAAGTATAGCTCAGAAGTACTCTGTAGTTTACTATGACGTAATTACGTAATATACTTTGATAATGTTGATTAATATATTATCAATTGCTACTGTGTAGTTGTACTAGTTAAAATCGTCTCCCTGCAAATTGTCCCAACTATGGTGACTGTACAATGCAACATTGGGACATTCATAACACGGTACATGTGAACCGGTACGCTATACGTCCGGATTTCCGTTATAATCACTTTGCTGTTGTCAAATCCGACTGCTAGAGCATTCCAATAAAAGCTTGTTTTAAAAAAGCTTTATCTAAATGTAATTTAATTTATTTGTGAGTACTTAAACAAGACAGTACAAAGTGTTACAAAGTTAAAAACACTAGTTATATATATATAATATACGAGGCACAAAGCCGTAAACCTTATTTATAGAAGGTTAATATTTAGGATAGTTCATACGCTGTAATAATTTTAGAAATATGTAAATTCACCCGTAACTCTGCAAAAGCTAATAAATGTGAAGACATATTGTCGCCACATAAAAACTCGTATTCTTTTTAGTAAAGATACTTGTAAACTGTCCTCAGATCATACTACCTTTACAAATGGGTATAAACTAGACTATTTTTATGTCTCAACCCACTAAGATACATGTATATTAAAAAAAATACTAATATAAGAGATGAGCAAAATCGTTTCATCTGTATCTGGATTTAATATATCCATAGTATGTATGTATTCAAAAATATATTTGCACGGTCGACTGCAATAAGTTGGCCCCCTGTCATATACATACGAGGTTCTTAAATGTGTATTCAAAATGTGGATGAGCCTAATACGGCTTAGTCTTCCCTTCGGTAGCAAGGACGTGAGGGTATTTATGTCCTAGGGGTTGTGCGGTCCATGGCCCTTTATGGGGCCCCAGTATGGGCGGAGGTCCTGAAGGCCAGCAATATTGCGTTATTGCGACGACCGCAACGGGTGCTGGCCATCAGGATCATAAGGGGGTACCGCACGATCTCCTTCGAGGCGGCAAGTCTCCTGGCCGGAACTCCACCATGGGACCTGGAGGCGAGAGCCCTTGCGGCTCTTTATCAGTGGCGCAAGGAGGCGCGGGAGTTGGGTAGGAGTCCTGAGATTCGAGAAATCGAAGACCAGAAATCCCAACTCCGCCAGGTCCTCGTGGAGGAATGGAAGGAACGACTTGGGCAACCGAGCGCTGGGCACGCCGTTATTGCTGCGGTAAGACCCGTTATGGAGGATTGGCTCGAGAGGCATCACGGGAGCCTCTCATACCGGCTGACGCAGGTGCTCACTGGAAAAGGATGCTTCGGAGAGCACCTGTGTCTTATCCGCAAGGAGCCAACGCCTGAGTGCCACCATTGCGATGGCCAGACTGTGGACACGGCATTCCACACGCTGGCAGAATGTCCGGCGTGGGGCGAGCCGAGGCGTGATCTCGTGGCGGCCATCGGAGTGGGGCTCCTCTCGCTCGGTAACATGATTGCGGCCATGTTACGGAGCGAGAGCGCGTGGAACTCTGCCGTCTCTTTCTGCGAGCAAGTTATGCTTGCGAAGGAGATGGCGGAGCGGGACCGGGAGAGGTTTAGAACTCTCCCTGTCCGCCAGGCCCGGGAACGGGCCAGGTACCGCAGACGACTCGGGCGTCGGAGATCGCTAAACGATCTCCGTCCTCCATAAGCGCAAGCCTGAGGGTGACAGGTGAGGCCACCAGCCACCCTAGCAGAAGCAGGCCGGGGCGGCGGCGCGAGCTCTATAACGTGCTCGCGCCTTATTCCAAATAGAAGGGTTAGGGTTCCTACACAGGAGGGGGCCACCTACAAATAGTGGGTGGTCCGAGGTACGTCGGGGTTCCAGGGATTTTCCTTTCGAGGGTGCACCTGGTTCCCCGGCTTCTAGTACCCGAGATGGTGTGCGGTTTTTAGTCGGTTCGAGTCCGACATAACCACCAGCCGGTGGTATCCGAGGGGATTTCCGCACAAAAAAAAAAAAAAAAAAAAAAAGGGTATTTATGTCCTAATAAAAAAAACTTAAACCTAAAACCCAACTTACGACAAAAGACGACGCTGAAAAGGTCACCGTTGTTCAAGTGTATTATGGTGCGTTTCTATGTGACGTGTGACTACGGCTTTTCAAACTTGTTTTATACTTTTTCAGCGTCGTTTTTTGTCGTAGTTGGGTTTTAGTTTTTATTTAAAATGTTTTGCGTAATTAGTATATTTGAAATGTACAAGTAACGCCCTTTCCAATGATACCAAACACGGCATATTCATCTATTTTTTTTTAATACAATCCTTTGTGTTGGCTAGATGGCGCCATATTAGATTCAGTGACACTTCATATAGCCTATAACCAGCGGACAATCAAGACGCTTCTAACGATACCTCATTTGTCTAGTTCTAATAAGTAGTTAAGGAGCTATGAGGGAACAAATGAACATACATACAAATCTGTCCAAATCATAACCCTCCTTTGGCTTTGCCGTAGTCGGGTAAAAAATAAACTAAAGACGTGTGTGACGTATGAGTTATGATTCCTCAAACAAGTTACTGCTAACTGGTTTCTCTGCAATATTGCCATGCCCGCCTTGTTGTGCTCCACCAATATTTCATGACGATGTAATCTCTACTTTTGTAACATTATACTACTTCAGCGTATTGCCGTTTGCTGCTGAACGAAGGCCTCCCCCAAAAAACGCTAACCATCCCAGCCTTAGAAACGTGTATTTTTTTTTTACTTACGCGAAATCCCTTAAACAAGAAAAACGTTATATTTTCGTGTATGTACGTAAAGGCCATTCTATTACGAGTAGGGTAATTATCAGATAGTTTAAACATTTCATGGTTCAAGCTCAACTACACGTTATTTAGCAATTAAGGCAAAACACATTAACAGTACTTGTGTACTTACGTTGGTCTCCACAACTTACTATCTAAATCATTATTACCTAATTCTGTTTGACAAATACAGAGTAAATTTCACTTCATGATAATTTAGTTATAAAACTTTCTTTGAAGGGTTTTTTTTATTTCCTTGTAAAATGTTTATAGAGTTTTTTTTTATGTTATAGTGGGCAAAGGTGCAGACGTATCACCTGATGGTAAGCGATTACCGTCGCCCATGTACACCCGCAACACCAGAGGCGTCACAAGTGCGTTACCGACCTTTGGAGGGATGGGGAAAGGGATGTGGGGAGGGGTGGGGTATGGGCCTCCGGTATCCTCACTCATTCGGTGAAACACAGCGCAAGCGCTATTTCACACCGGTTTTCTGTGAGGCCGTGGTATCACTCCGGTTGAGCCGGCCCATTCATGCCAATGCGTGGCTCTCCCACGGTGGATTTATGATATCTATCAAAATGTTAAATATGTTTTATAAACGACTTTCCCAACCGGAATCTAACTGAAGTACCTGAAAGTTAGCTTTAAACTCTGAATGATTTATACTTCTGCTCAGTTTTAGCGAGTGTTGCGAGCTAAGTACTGTGTGTACAAAATTATAGTATGCTCACAGTGCTTACGTTCCAATTTTCTGGAACATCAAGAAACATTACGTCATGGAAAAACTTAAAAGTAAGCTGTCATTGCAGACCTCTTAAAACGCGAGACAGGAATGACGGTGCTTCTACTTGTACACTTTTCGTTTAGTTACAAATACGTATGTGCATCATTTCAATGTGAGTGTGCATATAACCGTTACAAATATATTTAACTTTCTTTGGCTAATAGCGGAGCAAAGTAGCATGAGTAAACAACCGTGACACGGGTTAAGGTCTGCAATGAGCAATGTTTTCCATTTCTATGCTAATGAGATTTGGTCATTGAACGACGCGATCTTAGTCCCCGTCCACGTACTCCATCAATTTATTCCTATCAGTGTTGTATTTCTTTTAGCGAACCTCTCCAATATATGTTTAGAAGTGTTTATACATTAAATATTGTTAGTATGTAAATTTGAACCAGCGTTTTAGTGTTTCGTGCCAACAAAGACCGTGTTTGCCAATATACTTGACGACCATAAATTTCTACGTAGGGTTACACTGGTTTGCTGAATATTAAAATATGTTAGGCTTACAAATATGAGCTCTTTATATATTAAATATTTATCATAAATTACTTTCAGCTGCTGCTCGTAAACTATTTGTGTGCCAAAATTAATTTAAATGAGTACCGGTAAGGAGCAAAATCTTTGCTTTAGTTATTTCTAGATTTTTCTTTTCGTTTGTTGGACAAAAAGATGAAGACAACAAATTTTTTCAAATTTTTCCTTTATAATTTGCGTGAAACCTGACTATGACTTATCAATACTGTCCGTCCTTTGCTGGTAAGAAATAGTAACGTTAAAAGCATTTGGGTGAATTTTCCAGGAATTACTGTTAACTTTTATTCAGGCTCTCGAATAAAAAATATTCTTTGATGTTATACGGCTTCTTGCAGAAAGACATTCTAAGCACTTTACTTTAATACCGCTTCTGTAAAGATATCAATAGCGCTATTGAATCAAAAAATGATACGGATGGTAAACATGTTTTCACCGCGAATATTCCCGAGTATGTAAGTAGATAGTCATTTCATTCAGATCAGTCATTTCTTTGGTCTTTTGTATACAACATTAATTTGTACTTTTCTAAGCACCTCTTTCAGAACTAATAAAAATCGGCTTAGTAACACACGTTGGGTATTGAAAGGGAATAATACTCAGGTGACAATTTTTTTTGCGTTCGGCAGCGAGCTTTAGCCTTCCTCCTTGCACACTTATGTAGGGGATTTTCGTATTCATCGACAGAAAAAACATATTTGCCGAGGCATATCCAGAGTCGCGTCGAGTAAACACGTTTTGAACATGCTCGCAGTTTTATTTCACTTTGGGGTACACACTTTCAAAGATGAATTTTTCGATCGACAAACAAAATGAAATATTTTAATATTTTTTTCCCTTTTCAATGTTGAACACACTTGATATATGTTGAGATATGAATCATGTATATATAAATTTCAATTTGAACTCTTTCGCTTTGTATGTAGAAATATATCTTACTAGCTTTTACATGCGGCTTCGCTCACGTAGACTTTCATCCCCTGATTTATTCCCCTTCGGAGAGGAATTTCAAAATTTCTTTCTTAGTGCTCACTTACGTTATATAAAGAACATACATGCAAAATTTCAGGATTCTAGCTTCAGAGGTTTGGGCTGTGCGTTGATCTGAAATGAAATGAAATGAAATGAAAAATATTTTATTTTGGCAACATTAAAACAAAAAAATAACAAAAAGAATCACACAATCTAAAAACTTTTTATGGTACCAAAACTGGACCCAATTCAGCATGGTGTCAGGCAGAAAACCTGACGCTGGTTTTCAATTGGGCCCATGTGACAGTATAACTGAAACTAACTAATAACAGACAATTAGTGGCGCTATACCTAAAACCTAATTGCACCATTCTCACAGATAGCTATTAAAAACATTACATATCATATACATGTAACTACACACACACACACATAAGCACTAACTATATATAAAAAATAAAAAATAAACCTCTTTTTTCTTTCTAAACAATAAACAAGTAACACCCAAGCAAACATAGTTTAACTTAACACACAAAAGAAAAAAAGAAAAAGCATACAGATGTAGAACACAGCAGTCTCATGACCTATTGCTAGTAACTATTTATTGATCTGTGCTCCTGCTGCGAGCGGTGCGATTTTTACATTAGTCAGTAGACTCAGTAGTCATTTGGCCGTTACGTGGCCGTTACGATGGCGCATACGCGCCAGCCACGAGTGCTTCGCGCTCATACAAAAACTTAAATGAAACGAAACCAATACATTGGATCAAACACGGCTGTATGCATCTACATCTATGCATGTACACGGCTAAGTGCTTATTACAATATACAAAGTTTTATGTACATACAAAGTCTAAAGAGATCCCTTAACATTATAATTTGCCGTGTAACAGTATCAGTATTTTGTATATACTACATTTGACATATTTTAACACCGCGTGGAGCGCGGCGCTCGCCATGACTTTTTGTACCAGTACCAGTACGTTTTGCGCTATATAAAAGATGTGTTTACATTGATCATATCCAGTCTCCGCTGTGCGTCTATAAGATACTTCCGCAATCTAAATTTAAAGGAGTCAATGGTATTTAACGATCTTATGGGCGGTGGTAAGTTATTCCAGATCTTTGAAGCCGCATAGCGGAAACTTCCCTTAAAAGCGACTGTTTTATGCGGCAGTATTGAGAGTTGCTGCGAACACTGTCTCGCAGTACAGTCACGTCCACTGGACACCCATTGTAATTTATAAAACAAGTAGTGTGGTTGGCGGTATTTAACAATACCAAACATTAGCGTTGCTAAGTGTAGCTTACGCCTAGACTTCATTTTCAGTATAAACTTGTCGTTAAGAAATGGTGTGACGTGATTCTTAGGTGGTATATTAAAACAAAAACGAGAGCAAGCGTTTTGGACTCTCTGAATTAGCCGATCTGTGCGGCCCAGGAGGCGCGGCCCATACACCGTATCCCCGTAGTTTAATTTCGATAAAACCAATGACTCAACCAGTTGTATTCGCAAGCCCTCGGACAGAAAGGGTCGTATCTTGTATAATATACGCAATCTATAAAAGCAGTTTCGCACCAAGTCAGCAACATGCTTCTCGAACCTCAAATTACTGTCAACAAGCAGGCCAAGATTACGAGCCTCATTCACTCTCTCAATTGACTGCCCCATTAGGGTTATGTTTAAGCTGGGAAGTGATTTGAGACCAATTTTAGTGCCGAATATCATGTATTTCGTTTTATTCGGGTTAAGAACCAGCGAGTTTCTGTCCGCCCAATGTGCGATTCTGTTTAAATCATTATTTAAGTCGGATATGGCTTTATTATAATCACGAGGCCTGAATGAAATATAAATCTGAAGATCGTCAGCATAAATATGATAACGTGAATTTAAAATACACTTTGTAATGTCCGCACAATATAAAATAAACAAAATAGGTCCCAGTATGGATCCCTGGGGAACTCCTCTTTCGACAGGACTCAGTTCAGAAACCACTGTCTCTCCACCGTTGAGAAGTAGCTGGACTTTTTGTTGACGACCTGATAGATAACTATTAAACCATTCAACTGTGTTTCCATCGAACCCGTAGTACTTTAGCTTGGACAGTAACAAACACGTATTAATGCTGTCAAAAGCCCGGGAAAAATCTAATAGAACAAGCAAAGTACACATGCCCTGGTCTTGAGCTAACAGAACGTTGTCAGTTACGTCAAGCAAAGCAGTAGCGGTCCCTCGACCCTTCCTGAATCCTGACTGCAACTCTGGTATAATGTCATTTTTCTCCAAATAGTCCGACAGCTGAGCGCAAACCACCTTTTCCATAATCTTTGACAAACACGGCAATATACTAATAGGTCTCAAGTCCTTCACATCCACTGGGCTAGCATTCTTTGGCAACGGCCTGACAGTAGCGACCTTCCAAATATCGGGAAAGGTTGATGTTTCTATGGAGGTATTAACCAAATGTGTGATACTGGGTAATGTATACGGTAAAGACAGATTTAACATTTCCAAAGTGATACCATCACAACCTTCCGCATTCGATTTAAGGGTCGAGAGATACTTAGAAATGACTTCCTGGTTCACAGCTGAAATAGCGAAAACGCCCTCTCCATGCCTATTAGATTCGAAAAACGTCATTGTTGCTGAATCAACTGATTGGTTACCAGGTACAGTAAGAAAGTGGCGATTAATTAAATTTGGGTCAGAAAAGTGGGATGGAAGATCGTTGGCCCGTTTGTCCGGCAGTAAGGAAACCTTTAAATTTTTCCATAGTCTCTTGGGATCTTTAATTTTATTATTAATGTTAAAATTGAAATATGCTACCTTTTCACGATAGAGAGAAGCCGTCACCATTGATTTCAACTGCTTATAATATTCCCTTTTGCTCTCAGTCCTACATTTGTGAAATGCACTCAGAGCACTATCTCTTAAAGCCATCATACATTTTATTGTATCCGTTATCCACGGATAAGATGGTGCCTTAATAAGGCAGGTCCTGATTGGAGCATGGGCGTCAAACACTGCCATTACACACCTGTTGAACACATCAACCATCTCATTCATCGAGCTTAAGGACAAAATGTAGCTCCAATCAACGCTTATCAAGCTTCTACTTAGGTCATCAGTATTAATGTGTTTAAAGGGTCTATACCTTGTCAAATATGGTTGAAACTTATCCCGACGCATACGAAAGTCACAAATAATCACCGAGTGTCCGGTTAGACCTCCACACGGCACAACCGTAACATTTTTGGCCTGTAGGTTAGTACAGACTAAGTCAAGTAGGGATTCACTTGATTCTGTAAAGTGCGTAGGCACTGTGACAATCTGGGACAAGCTGAGGCAGCCAAGAAAATCCATCACCACTTTTGTTCGACTATCGCCGCTATTGAAAAAATTAACATTGAAATCTCCAAGTAGAATACAATGGTCAGTGTCGACGAGTGATGTAAAAGCCTCAGTAAGGGCGTCAAGGAAGAGGCTAAGATCTAGCCACGGAGGACGGTACGCAGTGCCAATGGTTACCTTTTTACCGTTAAGAGTGGATACGATCCACATTTGCTCTATTGATTCGAACCTGGGATCGACGGCTATTGTTACCGTGCGTACATTGAGACCGCGTCTAATATAGAAACCAACACCCCCACCCCGGCCAGAGCGCACATTCACCGGTCGCGGCACATGACGTAGACGATAACCGGGAACGGTCGGCGCACGTCCCCCCTCTCCATGACGTAACCAGGTCTCATTGATAGCTAGAATATCGAACCTATGCCTCTCCACCATAGCCACGAAATCATCGTGGTTCGTTCCCAGGGAGCCCGCATTAAAGAGACCGACAGTGAAAAATTTTTCGATCATTGTTTTATATAGTTTATAAACTCTTCAATCGTACGGCAGTGAGTAAACGTGTTATATTCATATAATATCATAATTAGCATAAATAAACATAGCATGACACGTTCACAGCAAGGAAAAAATACGGAAACAACAACGTGCAGCGAGTCCACGCCACCGCATAGCTGCAACACACGACCGACAACATAGAAGCAAACGCCACTAGTCGCCGCAATGTCAAAACAGTAAAATATTCTCTTAGAACAAACAAGTCCTCGCGCAAAGTCCGCACTTAAAATTAAACCAATACAAAGTACAAAAATAATAGGGATAGTAGTATTACAATTTAAAAACCTAAAATAATGGTTTATAAGGTATATAAATAACTTAAAAAAATGCAAAGGTATAGTATTATGATATATGTACAACATCATAACATATAAACAATTATATCGCGTCGCTGCCGAAGACACGCACAATGTCCGCCTCACTTTGTATATTAACAGGCTTGTCCCCCTCCCTGCTACGCGCCATGATACGCCCACGTCTACACCAAACAAACTTCCATCTGTGGTGCTGGCAGGCGTCTCGAACCCTACGAAACAACTCGCGATTGAACTTCGTTAGGCGCTCGTTTACATAGAATCGCCTCGGCGAGCCGATCATACCCAAATCAGCAGTCGTAGCGCCGCGGCGCACACGCGCGCTTGACAACAACCGGTCGCGCAGTTCGCGCCGCGCTAGTCGTACAACGAGTGGACGGGGTCGGGGTTCGGGACCCGTAGGACTTGTCGAGGCCACATGGCGGAGACCCACTCGCTCGGCGCTGACTATATCTCTCTCCTCCATTTGTACTCCCAACTTCACAGCTATTTGTAAGGTTACATGGACAGGATTCTCCTGGCATGCCTCCGGGAGATTGGCGACCTCGATATCGTTAGCTAATAACAGCTGGTCACGATCGTTGAGCTGCCGCTTAAGATCCTCGACAACGCCAAACAGAGCCGTCTGGTCCAAGGATGCCGGTTTCTGTTGCTCCAGAGCGCCAACCCTATCCTCTAAAATATTAAGCTGCCCATTACATGCATTAAGGGATGCTCTTATGTCTGCCATCTCCTCTCTGAATAGCTGTAGATCTTTGTTTAGAGAGCGTAAAGTATTTCTAAAAATAATAAGTTCAGAGTTAATATCAGCTGTTATTTCATGGGTGTACTCGGAGACATTTTGAGAGGGATTTTCAGGTGAAGTTGGACTCTTCTGTATGTTTCCCATCGGCGTCTCTGATGCATCAAGGGTACAAGACCCAGAACCCCTAACTGGTGTTTCAGGCTTATTATCAGTAGCCTGATTTTTCTTACACTCGGGACACTGCCAAGATGTACTTATAGTTCCCGAGATGGGCAGAGCCACACATCGTCGATGATAGCAAGCGCTGCACTTCTGACATCTAGCGGCGTCCGTCAATGACAAGAACCGGGCACAACCGCCGCACTTAGTCATGATCAACAAGTACTGACTAAGACTTTATAGTTCGAGGGCTCGAAAGTAGATGGCGCTAGCGCAATTGGTACTATTTATTTTCGTTGCAATGGTGTCATGGGACACTAAACCGCAGTCCAATGCATGTACAATGCGTTAGCGATGCGGAACAGTAGATCCGGGAGCCGAAACACCGCCTCACAGTCACAGATAAGTCTCACTTATTACTTTTTTCAAGTTCACTATATAAATAAAATAACAGGGTAGGTGATAGTGTAATGTGCAGATACAGATTGATTTATTTGTTATTATGGATCCAAACCACAACGACACTCGCGAACAGTTACGATTATTTACGACACTATAATAAGCATGTATACAATAAAACGTGAAGATTTAAAACTGTTTGTTTTTATTTTTATGGCACACAATAGCACAGAGGTCCGCACACACACAGTTGACCGTCCAGTCATCTCTGTAGTTTGAGTTGATCTCTGGGTATGTCAGTCAGTCAGTCCGTCAGTCAGTCAGTCACCTTACTCTTTTATATATATTAATAAGTATTTTATAGTTGTCATTTTTATGTAAGTTGTTGTCAATCGTAAATTTGAATAACTTTTTACCAAACACTTAGTTAGTGTGTAGTTATAACTTGATCAAAACGTCTTAAAAACTTTGCTTTAGTATAAATAATACATGTCATGATTAATCATAAAACCTTGTCTCCACATGAGCGACGAAGGTTTCATTCTAAAACGTTGACGTCATGTTAAATGGGTAATAACATTAATCATGATGCAAGTAGGTGTAAGGAATATCACGCCCGGACAAGCCAAGACGGGGCAAGACAAGACATACGAGACTCGCACGTGACAAAGGTCCGGCCACCCTTCAAGACACTCGACTTCCTACCGGATATTATCCACTGACCGATTCAGCTACATAAATAACATGTCCTTTGAAAAATGAAGGTTATTGTAATGGTGTATTACTTCTAAAGACATCGTGATTGATTCCCTTAGAATTTTATTTGAAAATAAAACGATAATTCTCTTCTGTAGTGAGTTCAAAAAATTGACAAAAAAATACGAGTCAGTTGTTAACACGTAAATTGATTGATAAGCGTGGTTAAATATGAGCTCTCATGTTCAATTTACGTACGTACATACACATGGTAACAGGAGACTTTGTTTCGGGCTCATCAACTATCGTTGGCTACAATAATAAATAAAACATACAGGTAAAAACTGTAACCCATCTACGTAAAAAGGGGTCTAAAAAGGATAAAGCCAGAACATAAATTCAGATGAAAATTCAGAAATGTATAGGTACGAAATGATCAATGTAGAGCGTTTGTCCCACACATCATATACCATGTCTATATAATGGAGGTGTTACTGGCTCTTATATAATCGTAGTAAGTATTCAGCCATGCTAGGAGTTATTGGAACAGTTTGATGCAATAATGATTATGAGGTTTGATAGTGTTATCATTAAATTGAATGTGCACATTTTCTGGAAGTTCACCGTCTAGACCGCACGAACTGTACGACCGCATCTTAAACATATATTTTGACTTCAAAATTTATATGTATATTAAAATTTATGGACGATCCTATGCTACCCGTGTCATTATTATGTATACATTGACACTTCATTCATTAATATTGGTTCCGCAGTTTAGGTGCTACGGCGGGACATACATAGACTGCCAAACTGATACCCCTTCCCATTGGCTTCACTATAATTGGGTAAAAACCACATTATTTGAAATCTTTAGCATTCTTTTTGAGGTTTGGAAGTGGCAATAAATAAAAAAAACTTTATTGACTTAAACTAATAATGAAAACTTGTAGAATGTTACACCAATTTTCAAAAATAAATAATAAGTATATTTCGAAATGAAATGAAAATATATTTAATTTGCCTCAAAGAATAGTATAAGAGTAAAAACCCAATTAAAGTAAAACCTATAGCACCGACAAAAATATTTTTTCGTTTGAAATGATTTTTTAACCGACTTCCAAAAAGGAGGAGGTTCTATGTTCCACTGTATGTTTTTTTTTTTTATGTATGTTCACCGATTACTCCGTCAATTGTTGACCGATTTTGAATTTTTTTTTTGTATTCGAAAGGGTATGCTCCCGAGGTGGTACCATTGCCACCATATCAGGATCTGATGATGTGATCCTAGGGAAATCGAGAGGAACCCTCATTTTTTATAGGCACATACTATGTTTTTCGCATATTTTCTGAAGTTACACCGGTATTTGCGTCTGGTAGTCATCATTTTATGATGATGAGCTGATGATGTAAGGCACAACTCCTTAACGGTTAGGAGTTGGAGGATAAATCTTTAAATATCATATGTAAATATAACCTTTAGTCGTATTCATTCAAATTATTTAGGTAAGCTGATGATGTAAGGTACAACTCCTCAACGGTTAGGAGTTGGAATATAATTCTTTCAATTTCATACGTATCTAAAGACCTTCAGTCGTATACTTTCAAGTTATTAAGGTGAGCTGATGATAGTAGGTTAAACTCTTCAACAGTAAGGGATTACAGGATGATTTTAATATTACACGTACGTATAGACCTTAATTTGTATTCTTGATGATGGAATTTGATGAAATAGTTCAACTTACTACTTACCTAGCTGCTCCGAAGTACTCCGAACGACGAATCAACGAATCTGACTGTCTTCGTGCGTGACAGAGACAGACAGATTCGTTGACGAGCTGCTCCGAAATCCACACGCAGCGCCCTCTGTTGTTTGTTGTGAAGTTTTCGTATCTTTTTTGTTTTGTGTAATTTTGTATTACTTATTTAATGAATACCTATTTACCACGATATCCAGGCAACAAAACTATGGGAAGAAATAATAATAAGTGGAGATTCTTATGGTAATACGTATAGACCTTAATTTGTATTCTTGATGATGGAATTTGATGAAATAGTTCAACTTACTGTGCTAGGTACCTAAAATCTGTTTGAAGTCGGTGCTAAGCCAAAAATAATACAAACGAACAATTACAAAAGTCTAAGCGATAGTCACTTGGCACCGACTTCAAACAGATTCTAGGTACCTAGCACACATTATAATACTACTATTTAAATGAATAAAGAATTAGGTATAGGCAATTTATGAAGAACCAGTTTATTTTACGCTTTTAAGTGTTTTTTGGCAGAGAGTTTTCGTTGGATGTTTTTTGGAAGTCGGTTTTTTTTTTATAAAGTTTTTTATATTATTGTCTAACAATCTAGTCTATTGTCGCTTATTTTTCTAAATATTTAGAGCAATAGAAATATCAAACTTAATCGTATGTGTTAGATTTTGAACGTCATTATAATGGCAACATTTTTGTTTGTCACAATTTTTCTAGTTTTGACGTTTTGACGTTTAAGGTGAATCGTGATAGAACTCTCGTGAACAAGTCGAGTAATGGCGGGCGGTAATTTAATTTGATTGTGATTCTCGCATAGATTCCGCGTGAGATTGATTACACCGTGGGTTTTGTTAGGCTAACATACTTGTAGGCTCGCAGCGTGAGACGATTACTGGAAAAGACGCGCGTTGTGAATGGTAGACGAGTATTGTTTGAAAACCGTATTTCATATTATTTTATATAACCGTATTTGATATTAAGCTAATTGTATTGTCCATCGACCCGGTCTTTAGTGATAAACCGTTTGTGTGAGGTCTGGTTGGACTCGCGAGTTTGTAGGCGCGTTCCGCGATAACTGAAGCGAGTTTATTGTAATTCGAATACCTTGAAAGTTGTACAGCACTTTAGGAGTTTATGATTGTGTGACGACGCAGAGAAGAAACTACCACTACCCAAGAGATCTCTTGGAATGGAACGCCGAGAACAGGACGCCACACAACTCCAGTAAGTGCTTAATGATTTTAGTTTAGATTAAGAACACGGTGACACAGCCGTGGTTCAGCCTTCTTGCTAGTGGGCAAGTGTAGCGAGTGAATGTTTTACTATGGGTCCTAAGACATCTCAAATGTCGCTCCACTAGTGAGAGGACTGAACAGTATGTTTTTAAAATCATTAATACCTTTTTTGAATAAGTCAATTAGCTCTTCAATATAGGTTTTCTCATGGTATTCATTATATATAAAATATACATATTATTGAACATTTATTTTATATCACATTTTTAGATTTGAACTTTGTAAGGTGTGATACTTTTTCTTTATCTAATGTTTCTAGGTCTCGCAGGCAGGAAGGGACCTCGCGTCATCTACCAACTGACACAGGTACTTACTGGGCATGGTTGCTTCGATTAGTATCTAAATGAAATCGGACGTGAGGGGACGGCACAATATTGTGGACAGGACTGTGTAGTCGACTGGCCTCTACTCAGAGTGAGCGGGAGGACTGCCCTATGACGACGTCCACACGTGAGTACCAGTTAACCAAATTAAGTTAGAAAAGTGAACAATGGGTACGACATAAAGTAAGTGTGGCACACCAACAACACAGCAATAATAGAATTTTAAATCATATTGTTACTTGTGAATCTTAGAATGGATGCTATGCGACAATTGAACCGGTCATCATAGTGGCTGAATCCCAAAGAGCCGGCCAAATCGCGTTCCAAGTGAAAGGCGACTCAAAAAAAAACTGTTTTAGTGTTTGGTAGACCAGTATTACTCAGTACAGCTGCTTTAGATTTGAAAAAAGATCAACAGATCCACCATAACTACAGGGATCTTGTTCCAATAGTTTATCACTATTTTTGGGAATTTAGAAAAAACAATTTTGTAGTACTGTACCTCAATGCTGAAAATTACTTAATAAATTTATATTAGAATTAATACACTTACACCTAAGTAGCAACATTAAGCATCTGCGAACGAAAGCTTTTTAAAATTTAGTTTACCTTTACTTAAGAAAAAGCAACTCAAAAGTTCTGGTTAAGACACTTCTATTAAAGTGTTAAGTGCTTCTTTTAAAAAACTAAGCTTTAGTCTAGAGGTTTTTAATTAATTCTGGATGCTGATTAATGGTAAATGTATTTATAAACTATTTAAATAATTCTTGAATAGTTAATAGACCTTTACAAGAAATGCTGACGTAAACTCACAGATGATATGTGTTATGTTGTCGTCTGATATTTTATGTAAAAAGTTCACATTAATTTTTAACTTACAAGTCACGAAAACAATAAAGTTACGCGAAAAAAATAAGCAATTTAATATCGGGGTTTCTGACAAGACTCTGAAAAACTGTATTCGTCACTGTGTGAACAGTTGTTAAGAATAAGTCATAATATTTTTTTTCAGAATGTTTCATATTAATCTTATATAAAGAGAAACTGATAAGATGGTCTAATATTGTAATGTCAGTGTAACAGTTGACACAGATGGCAATAAATATAAATAAATACCTATAGTTAATAGCGATACCTATTAATTATGAAGAGCCGGTTATCGTGACCAACGACTTTCTAATTCAACCTAAACCTCGGGCTGGAAAAACTTTAAATCTAAAAGAATTTGACGATTCGATAGCAAATTTATGAAAGTACTGATATTAATTTTACTTACTCTTAAAGGCAAATATTTGAAAAACAAGTAAACAAATTTGCCAGTTATTGTACATTTTCATCAAAAATAGTTCGACATAATGATAAATTTCAGGAATAAAAATGTAGTTGCTTATAAGATTTTAACCTTAGTGAGCTTTCATCGTTAAAGTGACGAGGGCAGACGTGACGATACAGGTTCATATCCGCCCCCGGAAGCTCCTGCCTGGATGATGGAACATTTTCACCGGCTTGCCACCCCTCCACCTTGTGTTAGCCGTTTGTCAATGATTCACGATTTCCTCACTGTTGTCCGCTTGAGGTATAGTGACAGTGTCTTTATTGTTACATTTTTACGTGAATCGGACATCGGTATATTATTACAGAAAAAGAAAAGCTTTAGCTAAGCGTGGATGTATGAATTATTGCATCTGTTATCCTTATACAAATAGGTAGTACAAAAATTAATTATAAATAAGCCAAAATAAATTGTAATTCAATGAAAAGATAACGAATAGGTATAAAGGAATTTATTTTTTAGAAAACTTATGATGCACTTTGTGAGTACGTAACTAATAAAAATATTAGGACTTGAAAAGTGAAATATAAGTGATTGTGGTGGTGGTTAATTAATTTTCTTGGACGTTAATCTAACTAAAGTTTGTTATTAAGGTGTCATTGAAGGACATCAAGATGTGAATCAATTCTAGTAAAAATAATCCATAGGTACTTTTCACATTATTGATAATTTAAGATATAGCTTGTCCAAGTAATAACTGTTTATACCAGACTTAAAAGCTGTAAATCTACCTTTGATGTGCCACTAACAAGTTGAGCTTATCATATTTCAGAATGACTAAGCATGTAATATAAATGTGATCCCAATAATAGTAAAAGTAACTGAAAACATCCACTATATCGAAGTTTGTAAAGGGAACACAAGTTATTTGCAGCATATATTCACCTTGATAATGCAAAGTCATACATTCTAAAACTAATTCTCTTCACAATGGCGTTCAAATGAATGAATTACCATGTATAGGGTGGAACAGACCAACTAGTGAGTTTCAGGGGGATACTATTATCCGACGCTGATGAGCTGGTTGTAATCATATCGTGGCTTCTCACTTAATTGTCACCTCTTCACCGGTAGATATCTAAACGGCTCTATTGAAAACTACGCTTACATATTGTGAATTGGCTCAAAGCCAGGGATTATCCTCGGCTCCGGTGCAATATTTGTGTCTCACGTAGCCGGCACTATTGAGGGGATCGAAAAACTTTTCTAATATTCTGGTTTGAGACGAAAACACTAACTTGGTGAAGATTTTACTGCTGATCACGCAAAATATTAGTATTATGTGAGATTTTGATATACGTTTATTAGGTGAGTCCAGTACCGTACTCTAGTGGGTTAGGTGCATCAATTTTTTTGTGTGATATGATATGTATGTACACTGAGAATAAATTTTAAGATTCTTATGGTATAACAACTTTGGAGACAATCATAAGAGTTTTTTTTTTATGAATTTTACGTAACTCATAATTTAATCTGTAAGTGATGTATTTTGCTTGTTATTGTATAGGATTACATTTTTTTAAATTATTTGGAGTCGGTTACTAGTGCTACCGGTTTTACCTGAATATCAGTTTTTCCAGAGTGACTGGCATCGGACCTGGGCATTCCTGAGGGAAAACTAAATTGCTATAGATTTTCCTGACAATCTGGACCGATTGTTTAACGTACTCTCTGAAGCACGGTCGTGGAATACCGCCTACTTCCATAATCCGGCATGTAATTAAGGATACCTTGTAAGAAAAACCCAACAATAGTTTTGGTCCTACCTGGGAATCGAACCCAAACGCCATAAGGCGATACCGGTCAGGTGTAAATTTAATTAAAATAGTGGAATAAGTACCTGAGTGAGTTTCATTCTCAAATGTATTACAACAAGTTCCATCAAGTGCCGACAATCGAGAGTATAAATTACGTGAATAAATACAGTAGTCATTAGTCCACATGTTTATCGTAAAACGGCTGCATTTTCTAGTGGAGTACAATTTTAATTTTTACATTTAAATGTGTGACTCGTTTAAAGCGCTGGAGAAAAACATCGCTGGAAGCCTTATTTTTGGAAACATTCTAAAGTGCTGCATTGAGAGTGGTAATAAATGGCGGCTGCCGTCAACTCGTTCATTGTAGAGACTTGCGTATTTATTGGTGCAAGGTGAATTTACAATAAAAACTTATTAAACCAGTACAAATTAATAAAAAAAATAAAAAACCCGACTGCGTCAATATTTAACAATAAAAACATATAAGTTTTTATATATATTCGTAATCACCTTAAAAAATCTTTATTTTGATACCACACTCGATGTATTTTGAAAACGTCAATTTTTTTATATTAATTTTTGGCGCCAAAAATCCTCATTTTTTTTTAAATTTTGATGTAACCCGTGTCACTCTCACGACTAAGACGAATCTATTGACACCACGAAAATACGACAAGCCATTTAGGCTCTAGGGCGTGCCAAAGAAATATACATACATACATACATACATACACTCGAAAAACATAACCCTCCTTTCTAAAAAGAAAAGACATCTCGATTTGTGAATCTCAACTTCTTCTAATAGTTTTAGAGTTGTTACTTATATGAATTTTAATACCATTAATAATTCACCGAATACAAAATTTGTTTAATATGTATTACTGACGTAGTCTCTGATTATTTGTATGTAGAAAAAGTGCGCGCCATCTAAGGAATACAATCAAAACTATGTTGTACCTACAGATTCTGCATCGCACTTTAAAATTATTTTATTTATAGTACAATATAATGAGAGTATTTTTAAGTGGTAAGCCAGTTTAAATAAAACTACAAGTAACCAATCACAATTTAGATCACGAACTCTATGTAAAGCTGTTGAATTCAGTCAATAACTTATTTTGTAGTATAGTAGCAGTTTAGGTTTACTGCGATATTGTCCTTGAATTTCAACGGTGAGTATTATTTTCCATCAACAAAGTTAAAAAATACCTTTCAGTGTCGGAGTGTCGGCTTGCAATCAATCTAAACATAATTCAGTTATGTTCAACAAAGAAACCGTTGTACAGAATTGTAATTTTGTTTATTACCCAGCTGTGTTTAGATGGTTTGTATAATTTGTCAAAGCTAATTGAATTTATCGAGGACCACGTCACAAAGGTACGATTAGTATTATACTAATGGATGCACGTAAAGGGTGAAATTCTTCATCTGATAGCATTGAATTATGTATTAGCTATCTTATATAACTTGAAAACAAATAATAATGAGAACTACGTATCTCACACACGGACAAATGGCCGTAACCAAATAGTTCCTAAAGGAGAATGGCATATCATGTATCGCTGGCCATATGTTGTGAATGGTTATGAGATTTATACCATTTATTAAGTGAAGCATCCTACTTATTTTTATGAATTTATTATATTTTTAGAACTGTGCTAAAAGAATTTTAATTTTGCTCATAAAGTTGTTACAACTGCATTAACAAAACGCATTCCCACGTGTTCTAAACACGCCATGGTTAAAGTCTACTTAATCTGAAAACTAGATGGCGTTATGTGTCAGATTGCCAAAAATATTTTACATTAATTTAAATAAAATAGATTTTGAATCGATATTTATGAATGTCCTTACTGGTGAATTTAGTAAAAGAGCAACATTTTATTGACGGATGGATTTTAATTTCAAAAATATTTTAATACACCATCTTGTTAACAATAATGACAACTCACTTGTGATCCATGAATTTTATTGTAACCTAAAAACTAAATTAACTTTTGAACGTAAGGTTGTAAAAATCTGGGAATTTAAAATGTTATTTTCGGTGATTTTAGCATCCAAATAAATACGAAAACAATCCCAATCATGAGATACGACAGGCGGTACAAAAGTCCCATACGAACCGGCCATTGCCCTTTATAGACTTATTTTCAGAATTATTATTATTCAAAATTATTCGTCCCGTGAAGGAATCGACTAAGGCAGTAAACTTGCGTCCGTTTCATGTATGTCTGTAAAGTCCCCCGCAACACAGGATGTTTATAATTCCTAATGCGGGAGTTATCTTTTTTAAGAAAAAAAAAAGAAAAAAAAACTATGTGAGAAAACAGCACTGCAAACAGAAGGAAAACTTGAGACAAACCCTATATCAACTCGTCTGGCCAGCGTGGTATATTAGAATAAAACCTGCTTCTAAGGAGTTGCTCTGCAGTATACTATGACTGCACGTTTGGCCTAGTGGTTTAACGGTCACCACGCCGTTTCCTACTTCGCCAAGTGTCGTGGGTTCAAATCCCACGTAGAACAACACTTTGTGTGATCCACAAATTGTTGTTCTGAGTTTGGGTGTTATTTGTGTTCGTTTCATGTATGTTTGTAAAGTCCACCGCGACACAGGATTTATTCTTAGACCGAGAGTTGTCTTAAAAAAAAAGGTTATTGTGAGGAACAAATAAAGCAAAACTAACGACCGTGATCTTCCCACAATTATATATTATTCTGAGTGAGAATCCAACCCAAAAATCAAACCCACACATAAGATAAATATATATTTTTTACACTTTATTATAATTTGACGAAACTCCTACGAGCAATCATTTTAGTGTCGAGGAGACTTTATAAACGTTCAAACAATGCATACCAAAAACACCCAGACGTGTTTATGGATCACACACAACTATTAATTTCTCATGTTTCTTCCATTTTTAGTTTTGAATTAAATTAATTTTTACTTCTGTAATATTAAATAGGTATTGTCGAGAATCGAACCTGGATCCTCGACATCACGGTGGGCCGATGCTTCCAACCGGCTGTACCGCTGTCGAACGGCGCGCGGCGTAGGTGACGGGGACGCATGGAGAAGCGGGGTGCGGGCAGCGTCTCCCACTACATACATCGTAATAACAACACTCGCCTCAATACATTGTTCGGGATCACTGCTCTGTACTGTGTCATATCCTTGTAGACATTAAAAACCTGCGCAAACTACAGTCCACTTTTAATTGTCTACCATCACCAGGACATCACCTTAACAGGTATAAATAAATATAATTATGATATCATACACTCAAGTGTCTTACATTATTTGTTAATTGATTTCTCCTCATCTTCTTCTTCTGCTGTGCCTTTTCAAATGAAAAGTCATTTGGGGTCGGTCCTTCTCACTTTAAGGCGCCATGACAGTCGGTCTTGGGTTGTCTGTCCCTCCACTTGAGCCCGTTCCATATCCCTGGTAACGGTTGTCCACCACGTGACCTGTAGTCATCCTTTGCCTTTCTTTTTATCTGTAATGGCTAGGGCTTTCCTTACAACATGCTCCTCATCACGTCTCATCACATGTCTATACCAACGCATACGGCTTTCCGCCATCTTTTCCACAACGGGAGAGACCTTAAATGACCCTCTGATATACTCATTGCGCACCTTATCGAGTCTTGTTACCCCAGCAGCCCATGTTAAGTTAATTCTCCAAATTTTTATTTTTAATTAGAGAGTTCTTGACTTGATAACACTAATTACTATATACGTGTATTACAAAGAAGCATACGTCTAACATTGTGGTACAACAGATATTATACGGTGAAGTTAAGATGTACACTGCGGCAACAAAATAACAATACAAGCACGCTGTCATCTCCCCAACGTGTCGTATAAAGTGACCACAATATTATTCAACTGTTAGCCGGTATTGTTCAAACTTGAACTCTCAAAACCAACCTTTTGCAATTTTCCAAGTCGTTAGCGGAAACACAGACTATATAAAGTCTTAGTTGTGATTTAAATATTTACCAAAAATATTAACATTTTATACAATTGCTACTTGATCGCTCTCCGCTGTGTTGTTTATACTAGAGTGTTAAAATAAATTACATAAAGGTATTTTCAAGGTACTACTACGTGGCTCTACAGCCACGCTGATTTCAGCACGAGGCGGTACTACCCTTTCACAGAAAACCAACCTAAAATAACAGCATGCGTGTTGTCGTGTTTCGTTGGTGAGTGTGAGACCGGAGACCCAACTCGCAATGTGTAGGGTGACCACTTCTATTGAATTCTGTTCATGCTTTCCATAGCCAGAATAGAGTCACTTTGGCAGACTTATATTATACTAGCTTTTACACGCAGTTTCGCTCACGCAAACTTTCATCCCCTGATTTACCCCCTTAGGGATGGAATTTCCAAAATTCCTTTCTTAGTGCTCACTTACGTTATATAAAGAACCTACATGTAAAATTTCAGGATTCTAGCTTCAGCGATTTGGGCTGTGCGTTGGTCTCTGGGTATGTCAGTCAGTCAGTCACCTTCCTCTTTTATATAAATAGATAGATTAAAAAAATGTGCAAAGAAACTACAATCATTTTTTTTTATGTATGCGCCTGCCAAAGTGACTCTACTGCGCCTGATTTTAAAACTTTGGAAGTAGTCAAAGAAAAATTTTTTTCGAGTTTTTTACATTTCCTCCGAAAATATTCTGACGATAGCTTCGAGCCTAGTATGGACTCCAGCTCTCACTAGGGAAATTTTTGGAAACTTTAGTTTGTACCAAGATATCTTGTAACCAATTTGTACCTTCCTGTGAGAGAAATAAAGTTTTATTTATTATATTTACATTATTATTATTATAATGAAAAAATGTAAAAGCAAGTTTTTCTATTGAACAGATCATTAATCTATAGCAAATACAACTTTCTCTATTCACTATTGTTATTATGCTTATTTTTAAGCCCCGACGCAAAAAGAGGGGTGTTATAAGTTTGACGTGGCTGTCTGTCTGTCTGTGGCACCGTAGCTCGCGAACGGATGAAGCGATTTCAATTTAATTTTCTTTTTGTATGAAAGGTGAGTTACGTGCGAGTGTTCTTAGACATGTTTCATGAAAATCGGTTGAGCCGTTTAAAAGTTATGGGGGTGAAAGTGGGGAAGAATAACAGAATGTCTGTAAAAATAACATTGGCGTATGATTACTCGATTAAGTGCTTGAGTAGGGGGTTTTTTAAATTTTGAATTTTAGCGTTAAAGGCTACTTTCATTTCAGTTTTGAACTCACTTGTCCTGGTATAGTCTGGAGTAAAGAGACAAAAGCCAGAGACGAACTATAAAGTTTCATAAAAGCTTTAGAAAACTTATCAGAAATATTAACTATACAACGTACTTAAGCCAATAAAATAATATTGGCTCTTTTGCTACATTCGATGTAGCTAGCATTTTATTAATGCCGTCTGTAATCTATACAGGATCATAATATCAAATTATTTAATTAATTTGAAAAGCTTTTATTTATGTAGGTACTCATTCTAAATATAAATTAAAGAAAAAAAAGTTGTATTCGGCGACCTATGTCCATAGTCTTATTTATAGAAATGAATAAAATTGAAATATGATTAACTTTTCACTGAATGCATATGATATTTATGTTTCTCTGTCTGTCGGTTGGTCTGTCTGTCTATTTGTCTGTTTGTCAGATGTCGACTAATCTCTAGAACGACTGGACCGATTTTGACGAATCTTTCATGGACTTCGACTTTTTTTTAATAGTCTCGCAACGTGGCATTTCCCGCGGTAGTTATTGTAAAGCTACAACAACAAACTTGGGTACCACCGCGGGGCTCAGTTAATCCTTACATTAAATGCATTAATAGACGAAATAAACGACAATTTTAAATTTACAAGCATTATAATTAAATTTACAGAGATAAAGATAAATAAGATAAGATAAGATAAGATAAGAGCAAAATATAAGGGAAAAGACCTAGAGGTAGAAGTCCCAAGCGATGGTCTGACCAAATATCGGAGGAACTTAAAATACCTGTCAGCGACGCACTCCACCAAGCTACAGAGCGGAACCGATGGAGACAACTGGTTGACGGAATCAAATGGAGTCACGATCCTTAGCAGTGAGGGAGCGACTGAAGAGAGAGAGAGATAGTTAAATTTACATATAGTCATCAACTGATATTACCTAAATTTTTCATTGACGTTTGAAAGGTGGTTCGGTTTATTGCATTTCGAAATATACATTTTTCATCAAAGCCTATTTTGTACATCGAGATATAAACTTTGTGCTTGCACATGAAATTTACAAAATATTTGAACGAGGATTCAATTAAAGTAAATTAGAAACACTCAAGTGAACAGTAAAAATTAAAATAGCTTGCAAAATACACTAGTCGCCGTTCAACTCAGTTAACTCGACTCTTTTTGGCAAACAAAATTGTACATTGAATTGAATATATATTTCGACTATAAACTCTCCCGCTGCACTATCTTCATGGTGTTTGAGGCTGATATATTTCTATATTATTCGGTAAATATGCAAAGAGACTCAGAAAAATTTGAAATAAAAGACGCATATAAATATTTACAGACTAATATTTGTTTTAAAACATTCACGACTTGTGTTTGATGTGAACATGATAAATCATAAGCTGGTGGCTCGATCGGGAGGTACTACCCTCTCACAGAAGAAGACTAACCTAAAATGACAGCATTCGTGCTGTCGTGTTTCGTTGGTGAGTGCAAGACCGAAGGATCGCCATAGCGAGGGTCACCATGTCGCATTGTTACATTGTCTGCATTCGCAATGAGTATTGTGACCACCATTGTTGGATTCTGTTCATGCTTTCTATCAGTAAGAGTAGTCACTTTGGCAGGCCCATACGTAAAAATAGCTATATTATTTCTAAAAAGTGTCATTAACCCATAATATTTCAAAAAAATGTGCATATCAGAACTTAATCTCGTTTTGGTTCCGGTGTTTTTGTGTAGGTGTATATAATAATGTAAAAATAGTAAGAATTATTAAGAAATTAAAGAAGTGATAATTCATCATTAAAATTATAATGACGAAATTTATTTACTTTTACTTTTATGTTATTATGTGTTAACGCTTGTACTTTTTGCTGTTATTGTATTGTCTATAAATATTTATAATTTAAATAGCACGTACATTTCATAATTCATCATCAACAGCCTATCATAGTCCACTGCTGGACATAGGCGTCTCTGATTGCATGCCAGTTGGTTCACTCATTTTCCGTAAAACTTCACCCCACCTGGACTCTCAACTTCCTGCAAAACGTTTGCCGAGATTCGGCCTCCACTCAAGAATGAGTTTACCACAAACGGTTATCAGCCCTGCGCTTAATATGGTCAGCTAACTGCCACTTCAGCTTACTAATCCTGTGACGTGATCCTATGTTGATGACTTTGGTTCTCTGCGGTTAGCTGAGCATAGCACGCCGGGCGACTTTGTACTTGTTAAAAAGCCAAGTGTCTACGTTTTGCCTCCGTATGTCATGACAGCTAGGACGCACTGATTGAAGACTTTGGTGTTGACTAGTTGTTGTGGAGAGGTTTGGAAGTGGCCTATGTCCAGCACTGGCTGAGATAGTGGTGATGAATTTATAATCGAAACTTAATAAAATGAATTCAAATGAAAAATATGACTTTTGGAATGAATTAGCCGTGGGAGAGGCACGCTTCGGCATGAAAGGGTTGGCTCGACCGGAGTAATACCCCGGCCTCACAGAAAACCGGTGTGAAATAGCGCTTGCGCTGTGTTTCACCGATTGAGTGAGGATACCGGAAGCCCATACCCAAACCCCTCCTCCTATCTCCCTCCCCATCCCCCAAAGGTCGGCAACGCACTTGTGACGCCTCTAATGTTGCGGGTGTCCATCGGCGGTGGTAATCGCTTAGCATCAGGTGATACGTCTGCTCGTTTGCCCCCAAATTCATAAAAAAAACAGAACTAAACATTTACCTTATTAGTTCCCAATTCGCAGAGTTGGGAAATAAAAGAAAAATACAGCTGAATTAAAAACCACACTTTTTTGTAGTCAGGTTTAAATTTACCACTAGGTATTGAACATATAGATAATTTGCAGATTAGAATTTAACTAAAAGCCAATTTATAATACCAATTCTGATAAGTTATTCATACAATTCTCAACTTAAGCGACATAATGAATTTTAAAGTGGAGTGGCTGAGAGTTTTGTTCTTCGTAACATGAGCTTTAAATTAATAATTTAAAATAAAATTCTCAGTCACTCTATTAATCGATCTAGGTATACCTAGTTCAATAAAAGATACATTCGAGGTAACAATTTTTCATTCAGATTGAAAAACATCATTTTAAATAAAATCTAAAAGGGTCACATAGACTCAACATTTGTTAAAGAAATTTATTTCAATTTCTATTCCTTTTAGTGATCCCAATTAATAACTTTTTTTAAATACATTATCTTATTTGAATGGCTCATGAATTAATAAAATTATTTCAGTCATAGATACCGTAATATTTTGTGCATGTAACAAAATAAACCCCATTGTCAAAGATGGGAATAAAGGGATATTATGTATATGTTTCAAATCATACCTCTTAAATCAATCAAAATTATTTTTACCAACATAGGGCACTAGCACATTTAATTTAAATAGTCATTTGGGTTATTGACGAGCGAAAGTGAGCGAGTAAAGCGAGCGTACCGCGGTTTAAGGTACTGAAGGGTCTTCTATTGCTCTGTTATTGTTGAATTTATTTGAGTAATATGAGGTGACTATAATATGATGTTACGGTCAAAGTAGTTTTAACTGATTTTTCTGGTTGAAATACTTTTGAACGGTACAGAGTTACACAGTAAGTACGGAAATTTTTAAATTTTTAGGTACATACATACCTTCAGAACAAAATACAACACACCCAAAATCTAAGATTTTGTCAAGATCATCTGTCAAAATATTTCAATAGCTTTTGGACTAAGTATTGTCCTCAGAAGAAGGCCATTGCGACACGTGTTCTCTGCGAAGACTAGACCCAGTGGCCACTCGTCCCACTCGCCTCTCGTACGTGATGTTACTGCGGTATTCGCTCTCCGCACCTACATTGATCTATTGAATCATTTCACCGGCTGTGGTCGGAATAATACCGATGTACTGCCATTATTTTACTCGTTTGTACTGATTGTCCTGCAGCCAATGAATTCGTATTCGTGATTATTTATTACTTGATTAACTAAATAATTCTTTAAGTTATAGTTATGTTATTCGCATTATTATAATAGTTACGTTAGTTTAAACGTGGGAGAGCCACGCTTCGGCATGAATGGGCCGGCTCGACCGGAGTGATACCACGGCCTCACAGAAAACCGGTGTGAAATAGTGCTTTCGCTGTGTTTCACCGAGTGAGTGAGGATACCGGAGGCCCATACCCCAACCCCCCTACCTATCTCCCCCCACATCCCCCAAAGGCCGGCAACGCACTTGTGACGCTTCTGGTGTTGCAGGTGTCCATGGGCGGCGGTAATCGCTTACCATCAGGCGATACGTCTGCTCGTTTGCCCGCCTATTCCATAAAAAAAAGCAACATTTGAGCATTATAATATAGTTTATAAAAAAATGGTACGAACAACCGAATAAAGAAACAATATAATTTATTTAAAACTATAGGTACTTTTGTACATCGGCAGACTTAATGCCCAAGGCATGTCTCCTATTGGTCTTAGTGTGATCTAAATATATATATACACTTATAGATGTCGGATAAAGAACTTTAACGAAGTTTCCTAACTTATGGAAAATATAAATTTCAGTATAATTGAACTTCTATTTATAGTAGACTAGCGGTCCCACGCACCTTCGTCTGTGTCTCTTCGTAATTATGCTCGTCTCCTGTAGGTCTAAGCGTGATGTTAATTATCTAAGGCATGCTAGCAAAACACAAAAATAAAATTGTGAAAATTTGTTAGATAGTTTAGGAATTTTATTTTTCGAGTGCAACAATGTGACACGAGAATTATATGTAGATAGTAGACATAAATATAGATGTATTGATGTTCATACATAACTTATGAAAATGAAATTATTAGGTTGGAAATACCTTTTATTATTTTATTCGAATCAGACAAAATATAGTAGGATTTAAAACTATGTGCGATTACGTAGCCACAACGTTGTCTTGCCAGTCCACGCTGGCCAAGTGCGGGTTGCACTTGGGCAGCGTGGAGATGTATGGCCTTAACCCTCTCCTGAGAGGAGACCCGAACCCAGCAGTGGGACATTATGGGTTGTTGATGATGTGCGATTAGACCTATTGGTTCAAGAGTGATGATTAAACCTCAAACCACCTAAAAACATATGTAATAAAGTCTATCAAGACTTTACCTTTTAATTTTAGGAGTTTTCATATAAGAGTAAAACAAAGTATGAGATACAATTTGACTGAATGAAAACTAATTTAATAATCACTAGCGGCGCAACGCTTTCTTACCACTACTACTTTCTTCGAAAAGATCTAAACTGAAATAATCAATTTAATGTAAATTGAAAAAAATATTATTTTTTTCATACTTCATAAAGGTTCTTAAGAATCTTTGAAAAATAGAATATGCAATCTGCATTTAATATACATATATACAAACTACGAGTATAAAACGAATACAATGTTTAATTATAAGAACTACAAACGAGTGCATTTAAAAAACTAATTTTAAAAACTATCGAAGCGTGAGAAGATTAAATAAATGCATTAACAAACGATTTTGTAGCTCACCATTTAAAAGTGGCTTCGGTGGGCGAAAAACTAAAAATGCCCAGTTGCATTTCAAATTAACCCAAGCCAACCTTTTCGAAAGCGAATTCAAATTTTTCAGTGGACACAGTAAAAACGCTCATGAAACTGCGGGTGAACGCGGGAGCGGGACGTCGCGTTTATTGGGACAATGAAATTAGCATAGTAATGAAAAATATTGGTCGGGTGTTCGCCTCTGTCGCAGTGCTTTCTCACCCAATTTATCACTCGAGGACAAAACAAAATTACATGGCATGTTTACAGCGAATGTCACTAAATAAAGCGAACTCTGTCATGTGGTACACTATTTTATCATACCACTAGAAACTTTTGTTACTAATCATCGTTTTAAATTGTATACAATGTGATTTCTATTAAGTCATTTCATTTCACATACATGCCTGTAATTAACTAAATACACACATCAAAAGTGTCTAGGGATCAACATATGTGTCTAGGGATCAACATATATTTTTGCAATAACTTTTCTCCTGATTGATATTAATTAAAATTTTCTTTAAGGATTCATCAAATAAAGTGTTTTCGTTTGTCACAGTAACGATAAACCAAGTCACCTTTGCATTAATAAAGAAATTTGCCATTTTCCTAATAAAAGGATTTTTGACATTTGAACCACTAACATTAAAGTTCGAAAAAAAGACTGAAATAACAGTTTTCTTTAAAATTTTATTAGGTAACTTAAACAATTAATAATCCGTGTTTCTACCGCGAACACTAACACAAGAACATCGGTTTGGCATACTCAAAATGAGTTTATCCAAATCACGCTGTGGAATGGCCGCCCATGTTCGTTGCAACAACAAAAAAAGGTCTTCTTGCGACTGGATACCCTCCATATTCGGCAGAGCTCTTCTCTGTAGCATATCCCATGCATGCTCAATCGGGTTCAAGTCTGGCGACTGAGCAGGCCAGGGCCAAAGCCACATCTCAATCTCAAGAAATCCGCATGAAAATGCTTGATCCCTAGACACTTTTGATGTGTGTAGTAGTATATACCCTTAGTAGAGACTAACTTATATACTTTTAACCACAGCTGGTAATTCCTGATTCGGTTATCATTTTTCTTTCTTTTATTTGCTGTGAAGGACAACTCCCGCATTAGGAATATACATCCTGTGTCACGGGAGACTTTTGGAACATACCTACATAAAACGGCCACAGAGAGTATCCAGACTCAGAACAACAATTTTCAGATCACACATGAGGGATTTGAACCCACAACACTTGGCGCAATAGAAAGTGGTGTGGTGACCGCTGAAACACTAGGTTAACGGTCCAGTCAATCGATATCGCATTTTTGCCGAATAATGGCAATACCACGTAAACTTTCTAAATTTTTGGATCAAAGCCCTGTCAAATGTAAACTATTACATCATATCATTACATTATTATATAATACATACATATGACTGCCTCGTTGGTCTTGCGGTTGGCGTGTGCGACAGCTATTCATGAGGTCTTGGGTTCGATTCCCGGGTCGGACCAAATGTTTGTATGATCTACAAATATTTGTTTCGGAGTTTGGATGTTTTCTATGTATAATATGTATTTATTTACAAAAAAAGTATATATGTATTTGTATCAGTTGCCTAGTACCCATAACACAAGCTCTGCTTAGCTTGGGACTAGATGGCGTTGTGTGTTAGATGTCCTAAATATTTAATATTTTTTAATTTTAATATTATTTATCAGTCCGTTACGAGGCATGAACTGTCTCAGTGGCGTAGTGGTAGCGTATGCGACTGTTGTGCTTGTGGTCTCAGGTTCGATTCCCGGGTCGGACTAAATGTTTGTATGATCTGCAAATATGTGTGTAGGAGTTTGGGTGTTTTTACAAGCTTTTATTTAGCTTCACCTGTCCCGATGTTTGTCTGTTCCCAAATCTTGCAAGTTAAATTTGAAGCAGATATCTTCAACCGATTGTGCTGAAATTTTGCAGACCTAAGTAAACAGCGTGACAATGCAATATTATGGCGTCATAGAGCTGATCTGATGCTGGAGCTTGAAGGTGGCCATAGGTACTTTGTAATGAAACTACGAAACCCATTGAGTGTGGAATCGTTTGATTCGTCTTGACGAGTACTTTATGTATTGAAAGTATTCAGGGTCTGATGATGGAGCCGGAAGGTGGCCATAGGAACTTTGCAATGAAACGACAAAACCCATCGAGTGTGGAATCATTTGATTCGTCTAGACAAGTACTTTATGTATTGAAAGTATCCAGGGTCTGATTATGGACCCGGGAGGTGGTCATAGGAACTCTGTAATAAAACGACGTAACCCATTGAGTGTGCAATCGTTTGATTCGTTTTGACGTTTTGACGAGTACTTTATGTTTGGGTAGTGACCAGGATCTTTTGATGGAGCCGGAAGGTGGCCATGGAAACTCTGTAATGGAACGATGCAACACCATCGAGCTTGGAATCGTTTGATTCATCTTGACGAGTAATTTATGTTTTGATAGTATTCAAGGTCTGATGATGGAGCCGAAAGGTGGCCATAGGAACTCTATAACGAAACGGCACAACACCATCGAGATTGAAATCGTTTGATGCGTCTTGGCGAGTACTTTATGTTTTGATAGAACACAGAGTCTGATGATGGAGCCGCAAGATGGTCACAGGAACTCTGTAATAAAACGATGAAATCCGTTGAGAGTGGATTCGTTTGATTCGTTTTGACGTCTTGACGAGTATTTCATGTTTTGATAGAATCCAGAGTCTGATAATGGAGCCGGAAGGTAGTCATTGGGACTCTGTAATGAAACGACGAAATCCATTGAGTGTGGAATCGTTTGATTCGTTTTGACAACGAGTATTTCTTGTTTTGATAGAATCCAAAGTCTGATGATGGCGCCGAAAGGTGGCCATGGAAACTCTGTAATGAAACGGTTGGCCTAGTGGTTTAGGCGGTCGCCACGCCGCTTGCTAATGCGCCAAGTGTTGTGGGTTCAAATCCTACACGGGACAACACTTTGTGTGATTCATAAATTGTTGTTCTGAGTTTAGGTGTTAATAGTGTCCGTTTCATGTATGTCTATAAAGTCCCCCGCGACACAGGATGTTTATTCCCAATGGGGGAATTATCTTTAAAAAAAATATGAAACGACGCAACACCATCGAGATTGGAATCGTTTGATGCGTCTTGGCGAGTACTTAATGTTTTGATACTACTCGGGGTCTGATGATGTAGCCGGAAGGTGGTCATAGAAACTCTGTAATGAAACGACGTAACCCATCGAGTTTGTACTAGTTTGATTCGTTTTGACGAGTACTTTATGTATTGATAGTATTCAGAGTCTGATGATGGAGCCGGAAGATGGTCATAGGAACTCTGTAATGAAACGACGCAACACCATCGACCTTGGAATCGTTTGATTCGTCTTGACGTCTTGACGAGTATTTTATGTTTTGATAGTAACCAGGGTGTGATGATGGAGCCGAAAGGTGGTTATGGAAACTCTGTAATGAAACGACGCAACACCATCGAGCTTGGAATAGTTTGATTCGTCCAACGGGTACTTCATGTTTTGATAGTATCCAAGGTCTGATGATGGAGCCGCAAGGTGGCAATAGGAACTCTGTAATGAAACGACGCAACACCATCGAGATAAGAATATTCAAATTAGTTTAGTGAAGTATTTAGTTTTAAATGGTAACTAGGGTTTGACGATGAAGTTGAGGTGTTCATAGGATTTGTCTTGATAAGTAGGTACTTCGGTCGTCGATGTCTTGCAATATTGATGCGTTTGAATGAGATGAACAGACTGAAAAACCTGTCCAGCGATAACTAAAAAGTAAAAAATAAATTTAATAAAAAAAAACTTTTTAAAAACAAGCTTTTATTGGAATGCTCTAAAAAGAATAAAATAAAGTATTCCTTGAAAGCTTTTCTATCAACTTATAATGTCATTACACAATTTATATTATACAAAAGCTTGTTGCGAGATTTCGTTACCAGTATTTACTTAGTTTGAGAATTTTAAACATTGATATCATTCACATCAAGTTCTTTAATTGAATTTCGTATCTACACAGGCAAATCTCGCGACAAGCTTTTGTATAATATAAATTGTGTAATGACATTATAAGTTGATAGAAAAGTTTTCAAGGAATACTTTATTTTATTCTTTTTAGAGCATTCCAATAAAAGCTTGTTTTTAAAAAGTTTTTTTTTATTAAATTTATCATGTATAATATGTATGTATTTACAAAAAAAGCATATATTATGTTTTTATATCAGTTGTCTCTGCTTAGCTTGGGACTAGATGGCGTTGTGTGTTAGATGTCCGAAATATTTATTTATTAACTGAATTGTTACTATGACCTTCTAGCCTCACAAATCGCTCTATAACTTTAAATTAGAACATAGGCTAATGTTTATGATATATTCCCTTTCAGCGCAACTGTCATCGCTAACCTGATAATAGGTATTTACCTATGAAATTGCCGTTTTGTATGCAATAAGTGAAAGTACTTATTTTTTCAAACTTTTTTATTTCTGTTATTCGAAGTAATCACCCATGCAATCGACGCATCTTTGCCAACGCATTGGCAGTTTATTGATGCCCTTCTTGTAAAAATCAGCTGGACGGGAGGCAACAAACTCTTCAAAGGCATTTTGTACTGCCTCTCGGGAATTGAATACTTTACCCACTAAAAAGTTGTCTAAATTTTGAAAAAAGTAATAGTCGGTAGGTGCAAGGTCTGGTGAGTATGGCGGATGAGGGAGAGCTTCCAACCCCAGCTCTTGCAGCTTGGAGACTATCTGTTGCGCAGTATGGGGTCGCGCGTTGTCGTGAAGGAGTAGTGGGGACGACCGATTGACCAAAGCTGGTTGCAGATGTGCAAGCTTCTCCATCATTTTCTCCAGTTCTTCACAGTACACATCTGCATTAATGCTCATGCCGTTTTGTAAAAAGCTGTGGTAATTCACACCCGCACTAGACTACCAAACAGTGACCATCACCTTTTAGGGGTCATTTTTGGTTTAGGGCATTGCTTTGGTGCTGAACCAGGGTCTAACCATCTTGCTGAGCTCTTTCGATTGTCAAACAGAATCCATTTTACGTCGCACGTAACAATTTGTTTCAAAATTCCTTCATTTCTTTGCCTGTTGAGCAGCGCAACGCAGGTCTCGATGCGTACGTTGCGCTGGCGATCGTTAAGGTCGCGGGGCACCCATCTATCAAGCTTTTTTACCTTGTCAATTTGTCGCTAATGGATCAATATTGTTTTATGCTTACATTAAAAGCTGCTGCTAGCTCAGCTGTAGATTGAGTTTCGCCAGCTTCCACAATCGCATTTAATTCATTATTGTTAACCAAAGTCTCCGGACGACCACGAGCTTCATTTTTCAAGTCAAAATTTCCAGAACGGAGCCGGGAAAATCAGTAACGGGTTGAGCGTTCGTTTGTACAGTTCTCTCCGTAAACGTTTTTGATGTTACGTGCCGTTTGTGTCGCGTTGGTGCCACGACGGAACTCATATTCCATAATTACACGAATTTTTAAAGTATCCATTATGACGAAAAATGTTCAAATGTAATGAAAATACAACGCTAATCAAAAAACAAAAAACTGAGTTTGTAAATAGAATGTCATGGTTTTAAAACAAAATTAATTTGAATTTAGAATACAGAGCCATTACAAGCTTTTTTTATTTGAAATGACCAGTACTGAAGAAAGGCAATTTCATAGGCAAAGACCCAACATTGAAGACAAGTTTTATCACTTGCTTAAAAAGTCCACTCTAGACTACTATGGAGTTATGTGCAACTCGCTATTGCCCGCGGCTCTGCCCGCGGCTCTGCCAGCGTGTATGTCAAATATCAAGATAATAATTTTGTGTGGTAATTATATTACGACATTTCTTACAAATAATGTGGCTTTATTGTGTATGGGCTTGGCAAAGTGACTCTACTCTGTCTGATGGAAAGCATAAGCAGAATCCCAGAGTGGTGGCCACCATACTCATTGCGAATACAGGCAACGCAGCAATACAGCATGGTGACCTACACTATGGCAGCCTAATGAGATGCCTTTGCTTCATTGTGTCTCCGGTCTCGTACACACGACAATGCGAATGCTGTAAATTTATACATATCGGTAGCTTTCGATTACATGGTTGTGACATAAAGGCGTTTCCTGTCACTTTGGGGGCAGCCACCGGTAATGAATTGATCGAATGGGCTACAGCACTCAAGAAATCCGCCACCAAAAGATATAAACTTACCTCTTGGCGACGTACGCCTGATTCTTGCCCTGGGGTACTGCAGAAGCATCTAGTTTGGAGTTTACACGATACGTCTTTGATCTAGTCGCGTGTTTCACTTGTAATAGTTTATGTCCTGGGCCTCAAGGATCACTTAAAGTTAATCACACACACAAAATATCGAAAAGTTCCTTCTTATACATTTATTTGTTACGATAGCACGTTTATCGTGCGCCGGCAAAATCTTACACACTCTCGCGCCGATACAAATGGCGCGGGGATCGCGGCCAATGAAGGCCCGCGATTGAATTGTCGAATTGGATTGTCAGATTATCGATGATGAGCGCAATCACTGCGCTTTGCCATTGGTTTAAATTTCCACTCCGGAAGCGGAGAACTCAAAAGCCGCTAGGTCATTCGATCTTTTGGTAGATAGGCATTCGTTTGATTAGGAATCGAATATGATACATTTAAATTATGAATACGAATTTAATGATTACGTAACATAGTGTTATATGGCAAATAGTGTTACTTGGCGGTATCTGAATCTATATTACCTGGTGAAACAGGCCCTCAATTTTTTCAAAATTCGATAATAAATAAAATTTTGTTGCAAATTTGACTGACATTTATTTAACAAAGTAATGAATTCTTTAGTCCTGCTATGTAAGTACAAAATAAATCACGTCCGAAAGCACTTAAAGTAAATTGAAAAATTACATTAAAATATTGGAAGTTAAAAAAGACAAAATAACTCTTTTTCTTCAGTTTGAATTGATTCAGGTAAAAGGTAGGATGAGGATAAATTGTAATTAAATTTGATCTTAATAAAAACGGTAGAAGGATGATTTTAAGCGAGTTAGAAACCGAGATCGCAATTAAGATATTGAGGAAACCGTATTCTTATAAATAATTTGAGGAAACCGTATTCTTATAAATAATTTGAGGATAAGTTCGTTATTAGTTTATTTCATTACAAGCGTTTTGTTATAATTGAAAATAATAGATAAATACGTTCATAATATAAAAAAAAAACCTGTAAGCATGGTGTATATATAATTTGTGATTTGTTTACTGAATATAGAATAAAACATAAGTAAATTTTAAACACTATTCTATGGACAATTCAATTCGACGAGCCGATTAGTCTAGTGGTCTTGTCCCTGATTGCTAAGCCAGACGTCGGAAGTTCGTTTCTCATCCAAGATAAACATTGTTTAATGAACATAAACTTTTCTTGTATATCTGCGTGTAATTTATCTATAAGTATGCATTTAAAAACTTTCTTAATAAAGACAACGCCCACATTGGGAATACATCCTGTTTCGGAGAGGACTTTACAAACATATAAAAAACGGACACAAAGAACACTCAGACTCAGAACAACAATTTTTGGGTCACACTAGTGTTGTAACATGTGGGGTTTTAATAATTATTAATAATATTTTTTTATTGATAAATCCATCTTTGATAGGCACAATAAGAAAATACGTTAATGGCTACAATAGTTAAACTGTGACGCAGCCATTAGCGCTCACATCCGTGGTTATAGTCAACACAAAATCAAGAAACCTAATTCTAAACAAACACAAAACAAAGCATGCAGTGATTACAGTGTTAGATAGTAAGCTCACGTGTGTATGCTATTGTGTTTAAGGGAGTGAGTAAATGTAAGTTACAATGAGTGTGTGTATGAGTGTGGATGGGTGTGTGTGTGTGTGTGTGTGCGTGTGTGTGCGTGCGTGTGTGTGTGTGTGTGTGTGTGTGAGTGAGTGTGTGTTGTGTGTGGTCAGTATTGTATTAGTTGGAGATTGTAGATAACATAGTGTGTAATAATAGATATATATTTAAACCGGAAGTCTCACCAAACATTCTATACATTAAGTGTAGGACGGGGAGCTCACGTGTTTGAATATACGTATGTTGTTACAATTCACAACACTCAACGGAATAAATAGCGGTGTGGCGACTGCTTAAAGTTAAACCATTACACCATAATGTAGTCTGATATATTTTGGAGTATCTTGACATGTATGTTATGTGATCAGACTACCGCGCGTGAGATATTCAATAATTAAAAAAAATTATACTTGAATTATGTAGAAAATACATCTCTAGCTATCCCTTGGGAGTAAAAGAGGCAATTTTTTCTCAAATAGTGGATGCATATAAATCTAGATTACATTTTCGAAGTAGCTCTAATTGAATGGTAAAATAAAAGATAAAATTCATATATACATTCTAGAATTAAAATCATTTGTACTTATTCCACTATGTTGGATTTCGAACGTCATTATAATGGCAACATTTTCGATTGTCACTTTTTTGCTTGTTTGACGTTTTGACGTTTGAGGTTAAAAAGGACTTGAATGACGCGTGTTGAAAACGGTCGACGATTATTGTTTGAAAGCCGTAATTAATTGATATTAAGCTAATTGTATTGTCCATCGACCCGGTCTTTAGTGATAAACCGTTATGTGTTAGGTCGTGGACTCGCGAGTTTTGTAGGCGCGTTCCGCGATAGCTGAAGCGAGTGAGTTGTAATTCGAATATCCGTGAGAGCTGATACGAGTTTGTTGTAATTCGAATACCTTGGAAGTTGTACAGCACTTTAGGAGTTTATGATTGTGTGACGAGGCAGAGAAGAACCACTACCCAAGGGATCTCTTGGAGTGGAACGCCGAGAACAGGACGCCACACAACTCCAGTAAGTGCTTGATGATTTTAGTTTAGATTAAGAACACGGTGAAACGCCGTAAAGCTCATTCTTCTCGCCAATGAATTAGGTTAGTGATTGAATGTCCTATCTATGGGCCGTAAGACATCTCAAGTATCACAAAGTGATAGCTATCATTGGTGAGAGGAGTGATCAAGTTTGGTAGCAGAGCGTGGTTAACCTCTGGGGCACTCCGTAGTGCACTCAGAAGGTAATATCTCGTTGTTAGGTAGGTAATTATACTGTTCCACTGTCCACATATCTTTGATTCCACTGATATAGCTATTTAGAATAGTATTTGAAACAATGTATTGGCATAATGATTGAAGTGGGTAGGTCAAACATTTAATTATTGGATTAATGTAAAACTTATTTTACTAATTGTTTACTGGTTTGAACTATATTGTATACTTGATATTAATTGTTGGGACAGTTGGTCCAATATATTAACCCAATCACACATTTGATTATTGGTTGAATTGTGAAACTTAATATTGAATATAAATTGTTTGGGACAATTGGTCAAAGATATTGGTGTAATACAATTAGATTTTGCTAGCCCAAAGACAATATTACTAAGAATAATATTGTTATATCATTCTAATATTGTTTAGTGAAGCTTAAATTAAATTATTTTTAATAAAATTAACTTATTGTTAGTGGGCATTGATAAAGTGAAACTTGTAGGTAGATATATATCTGAGATTAAGTGACTGCACAAGCATTTAATAGGGTTTTATATAAAGTTTCTAATAGTGTTTAAATAAATAGTTTATTACATACAGAAAATATTGTAACTTGTAAGTATCGTTTTGCCGCTATGTCGTTCTCATTGTACCGGGCTAAGATTAGCACAGAATTGAGATGGTTTACATCGGTTCAAGGCCTCCTAGGCCGACCAGATAGACATGATGCACTGTTGGCTCGAGCTTCGGATGCGCCGGCCCGGCTGGAGGTGATAATGGAAGCGCTTACCAAGGCCCTTGAGGAGGAGAAGGTCAGCGATCAGATAAGGTCCGCGATGGAGGCTGATGTTGACCAGTGCCTCTCAATTGTTGATGACATTCAGCAGCGCATAGCAGAAATAAAGCGCCAGCGCAGAACTGGCTGTGATGAAGAAGCTGTGGAAGGCCCACACTCTCGCGGGGTTGTATCAAAACTGCCTCAGATACAACTACCCAGCTTTGATGGAGAGCTCGGTGAGTGGGTCAGCTTCATCAATTTATTTGATAGTTTGGTCCACTTAAGGGAGGATTTACCTAAGGCCTATAAGATGGCACAACTGATGTCAGCTCTGAAGGGAGAGCCTAGGGAACTGGTAGCCCATTTGACGGTGACCGAGGGCAATTATGAGATTGCCCGTCAAATGTTGGTAAGGCGCTACCAGAACAAAAGAAGGCTGGTTGATGCTCAGCTCAAGAGGCTGTTTAGCATCCCTTCGGTGACTCGGGTCTCTACCATACAGGCAGAAGTGTTGAACCCGTTGTTGAGTGTCACTAGGGCATTAGAAAATTTGGGCTTGCCAGTTGAACAATGGTCTTACATGTTAGTATACATAGTACTGTCCCGGCTGCCAGTGGATGTGCAGACCAGATTTGAGCAGCATCATGGTCAGGGTGCAGACAACTTGCCCACCTCTTCTCAGCTCATAGAGTTTTTGGAGGAAGAGTGTCGGAGGGCAGAGAACATGGGTTTGTTCGTGAAGCCCGCTGAGGAGCCACAGAAGGCTACTCGGAGCCCCGTGAGGAGGGGACTACCGCAAAGAGGACCAAGGCAGTTGTATGGGCAAGTGGGTGCCTCAACACCTGAACGAATTGCCTGCCCATATTGTAAACAGGATGGCCATAGTGAGGCCGCCTGCCTTAGATTTAAGGACCAGAGAGTCCAAGGGCGACGCCAGATCACCAAGCAGCGTGGCTGGTGTTTTTTGTGTCTGGGTCCCCATTTAGCAAGGGATTGCGCTCGGTCCGCAATGTGTAAGTTTTGTGGAGGCCGACATCTTGAGTTGCTCTGTATGAATAGGCCCGGCCAACATCATGCAGATGGACAGGCCCGGACTCAGGGACAGATGGGGTCACGTACACAGGGCCGGACTTGGAACCTGGGTCAACGGGACCAGGGCCCTCATAGGGAAGATGTTGGGGGCGATGTTCAGGCCAACATCGCGCGCGGTTCCCCGACCTATTGGCAGGCCAGTGGCTCAGCTGGAGCTGGCACGGGCGGGTGTGCGGATGCGCCCTCGAGTACGGAGCGGTTAGTTAGAACGCCGCCTCGGGTGTCATCGCGCTCGCCGCTGACCACTAGAACGCCGCCTCGGGTGTCATCGCCCTCGCCGAAGATGACGACATTTCGTCGATTTTCGCCGCCCATCATGGAACGCCCTCGGTTGGATCACCGCACCCCCCCTATCCGTAGACGGCACCAAGTGGAGCGCCGCGACTGGAGGGGCACTTACGAGGGACCATGGGATCCCTACCACACTGATATGCCCGGTTGCTCGGGTTATAATGCGTGGGGCCCCGGGGGCCCCCGCTAGGAAATTGCAGCCCAATCAAATTTGGTCCCCAACCGGAGGCTATAGTCTTGCCCACTGCCTCCGTGTGTGTTTGGGGTTTGATTTCGACACCCCAGGTACGGTTGATGTGCTACTAGGAGTAGACGTTCTGGGTAAGTTTTGTTGTCGGATCGGCGAGTCTTGCAGCATGATCGACTCATGGCTGTGGAGACAGGTGCCAGGAGAGTTGAACCCGTCGGATTGTGCATCCAGGGGATGCCGGGCTCCTGAATTAGTTAACCATCAGTTATGGTGGGGCCCTCCGTGGCTGCCAAGGAAGGTGTATGTGACCCAGGAGGTCCAGGAGACTGACGCGAGTTTCCTGATTGAGCGGTATAGCTCTCTTGATAAATTGATCAATGTCAATTGTTGGATAAGGAGATTCGTTCGGAATTGTCGCACTCCGCGCGAACAGCGAACGCTAAGCCCAATTCTGTCACCGGCAGAGCGAAATGAGTCGCTTCTGAATTTGATCCGGTTGGTACAGTCTTCGAACTTTGGAGCAGAATTGGCGAGTCTACGAACTGGGCGTTCGAAATTGAAGGGTGTTGTCGCGCGTCTCAACCCGTTTATAGATTCGGCCGGGTTGCTTCGGGTAGGAGGAAGATTGCGCAATGCGAATCTGCCGTATTCGGCTCGTCACCTACGGGAGGGTGCTCCGCAAGGGAGGGCAGTTGGTTGAGTTGTTGGTGACTGATCGGCATGTTAAAAACGCTCATGCAGGTTGTAACGCCTTGTTGGCTACACTCCAGAGGGAGTTTTGGATTTTGTCTGGGCGTCGTACCATATGGAACATCGTGTTTCGGTGCATGCCTTGTTATCGGAGCAAGGCTGCCACGATGCAGCCTCACATGGGGGATCTACCCCCTGATAGGGTGAATGAGGCTAGGCCATGGGCGGGTGTTGGTACAGACTTTGCGGGCCCATTTTTAGTAAAAAGCTCGTGGCTGCGGAACGCGAAACAATACAAGGCGTACCTTTGTATGTTCGTCTGTTTATCCACAAAGGCGGTGCATCTCGAGCTCGTTGCTGACCTCACGACGGAAGCCTTTATAGCCTGCTTGGACAAATTCGTTTCTGGAAGGAGACTGCCAGCACTGATTCGTTCCGATAACGGAACCAACTTCGTAGGTGCAAAACGATACTTACGAGATGTAGTTAAGTTTTTAAATGAAAACAAAGTGTATATTGGAACAGCCCTCTCCCGTCAGGGTATACAATGGACCTTCAGTCCACCAGGTTGCCCCCACTGGGGCGGGATTTTTGAAGCCGTAGTTAAGTCAGCTAAGACGCATTTAGGGCGTATTGTAGGTCAGACCGCGCTGACATTTGAGGAACTCGCGACGTTGTTTTGTAAGATAGAAGCCGTTCTCAACTCGCGACCGTTGTGTCTGCTCAGCTCGGATCAAAATGACCTGGAGGCGTTGACTCCAGGCCATTTCTTTATTGGTCAGCCACTTAACGCGCTGCCCGAACACCCGTTCGAAGATGTGACATTTTTTCGGTTGTCTCGGTATCAGATGTTGCAGCAGTTTTCCCAGAATTTTTGGAAACGTTGGTCTCTAGAATATCTGCACATTCTGCAACAGCTCCTTAAGTGGACTGACAAAACTAGTCCCCCTAATGTTGGTGACCTCGTGCTGGTTAAGGATGCTAACCTACCGCCACTGCGTTGGCGCCGGGGGTGCATTGTTAACTTGTTCCATGGTAAGGATGGGACCCCCCGGTCCGCAGAGGTTCTTGTTGGGGACTCAGTTATCAAACGAGCGGTAGCAACGTTATCTCGCCTGCCTGTAGATTAGGGAACAGGTACGGACCTGTTCGAGCGGATGACTGTTGGATTTCGAACGTCATTATAATGGCAACATTTTTGATTGTCACTTTTTTGCTTGTTTGACGTTTTGACGTTTGAGGTTAAAAAGGACTTGAATGACGCGTGTTGAGTACGGTCAACGATTATTGTTTGAAAGCCGTAATTAATTGATATTAAGCTAATTGTATTGTCCATCGACCCGGTCTTTAGTGATAAACCGTTATGTGTTAGGTCGTGGACTGTTGTAGGCGCGTTCCGCGATAGCTGAAGCGAGTGAGTTGTAATTCGAATATCCGTGATAGCTGATACGAGTTTGTTGTAATTCGAATACCATGGAAGTTGTACAGCACTTTAGGAGTTTATGATTGTGTGACGACGCAGAGAAGAACCACTACCCAAGAGATCTCTTTGGAATGGAACGCCGAGAACAGGACGCCACACAACTCCAGTAAGTGCTTGATGATTTTAGTTTAGATTAAGAACACGGTGAAACGCCGTAAAGCTCATTCTTCTCGCCAATGAATTAGGTTAGTGATTGAATGTCCTATCTATGGGCCGTAAGACATCTCAAGTATCACAAAGTGATAGCTATCATTGGTGAGAGGAGTGATCACACTATTTAATTTTTATTTACACCGGACCGGTTTCGCCTTATGGCATCATCAAAGGAACCTTTGATGAAACCGGTAAGTACAAGTGATTTAATTTCTAGATTGTATTATAACAAGTTCCATCAAGTGCCGACAATCGAGAGTATAAATTATATAAACACGCATACAATACTTGTCCACTACAATGCTACAATATTTTGAATAATCATCGTTATTGGTAACGATGTCAATAAATCAATACACAGCATACCTCGGACACAGCATTCTCGTAACAAATAATAAGATGGAAACTATAGATATATATATATAATTAATTTTTTTGTACTTACTCACTATGAATGTAGACAATGTAGTATGGTGACCTACACTATGGGGGCCTATTGAGATGCTTCTGCATCATTGGACCTTCGGTATCGCACTCACTAGCAAAACACGATAGCACCAATGCTGTCCTTTTAAGTAAGTTTTCTGTGAAAGGAAAGTGCCGTTCGTGCTGAAATCAGTGTGACAAGGTAGTAGACCTTAAAGGCTAAAGTCTATGATTCACATTCGGTTTAAATATAATCATAGTTGTAATGAAAACTTTACTAGTGCTAAGATTGGGATGAAATGCAACTCGTATTTTGCAGTATTTTTATCATTGTGAAATATTTTATAAAAGTCGAAAAAGTATTATATAATTACTACTTAGTACTTTTATCACCGATCTACTAAAACGTGAAATACAGCCTACATTATACATGTATAGCCGTCTGTAAAATTTAACTAACATCTTTAAATTTAATATGAAGTTTTAAATAAAAATTTGCATACTTTTATAGCTACTAAGTCGCTCGTGCCTGACGACCGCAGGCAAACATTGAAACTCTATAATTTTAGAATACACATAAAACTGCTGTAACCCTTAACTTGAAAGGTTTTATCGAAACATGCCAGAATCAATTTGTTGAAAATCTTAAAAGTCACGTTCTAAGAACGGCTTCACGCATAATCCACAGATTCCTTTAATGAATGAGCTTCATAAAAGCTTTTTGGTTTATTGTAAACAAAGTAAGAATTCATTAGCCGCGCTGAAGTAATGGCGCGGGGCGTCTAGTACGTGACTCTCAGGTGATAAAACTGGAACACGACGTTCAAGGGCTCGTCGGGTCCTAATATTATTAGATGGAATTTTCCATCTTGACTTTCATGAGATTGAAAGTAGACTACTTAAAACAGTTTCCCCTTGACGCCTTATTTCACCACCGATATTTATATTTAACTGAAAATATTACTTTTCATATAATTTTAATAGGTAATTATCTATCATCATAATCTACTTGTTATTTTTTCAGAAATATTCTTTACTTTTTATATTTTACTTAGATATAGAGAGAATTACAACTAAATGTTGAGACAGCAAACCTTTTTAAGCTTTGAAAATATTCTGGCATAATATAATAATGATAACAAACTAGGCAATAATGACTTTTGTCTATTAATTACTATTTTTGAAAATGTTGAAGCACCGTTGAATAATTGTCGTTGGTTCTAATTTATACATTATCAATATGTAATATCTGAACACAAGTGTTTTTCATTCGATTTGTCAAAATAAAAATATTTCATTTGAGCCTCTAGCGTGACACATGACAGTAATTCGTTTCGAAACTATTCTAATATTTTCGTCAAACGTACGCTTTTCATAAATATGCCGGTAATCTTTTCCGCCTCGCCCAAATTGAAGTTATAGTCAACAAAGCTGTTTCGTAGAGACCACGAAAAGATAAACTGAGATTTGCCAGAGAGCAATTAAAACTTTACCTTAGAACTAACTTCGTTAGCAGGCTAGTGTTGCCGAGGAGGGATTATAAACGCAGTCAAGAAATATGTTCGCCTTACTTTTGAGGGCGTAACTGTGGATCCGGGCGACCGACTGGTAAATTAAAGCTGAGAAATACAACACTAATGAAAATGTCTTATGTAAATTTACACGCAGACAAATAATGAGCCCAGTACAAACTAACTCGAATCAACTTTGGTATTTGGTCTCAGTGTTATCTGTTGAGTAAATGTTTAATTATGTACCAGTAAATAAATTTTGCAATGAAAGCAATTTAAGATTTGAAGTTAGGAATTGATGAAAGGGCGAGTCTTAGAATATTTTAATATCGGGTTAATGAATGGTTTATTACATAATTTTTTTCTTCAAAAGGCGAAACTTTTATTCAATGCTAAGCAAGTTTCAGAGGAAGCAATGGTTGTTAAGATCAACGCCACTATTTTATCTTAAGGGTGTTAATCCTGAACTCTGTTCGCTTCGTCTTTATCTATAGGCTTCGTAGTGAAACGGTCTATAGAGCCTTTGTTAAAAAAGGTTTTTACAGACAGGAGCGAAATGTATAATTTTTAGGTTCAGAAATCTTTTCAAAGAAATGGTTCTAGGGAAACGCTTTTGCCAGAGTATTGTACAAATTTCACCTTTTAGTTTCAAATACATTGTTATCTTCGCTCTCCAAGTATTTTATTTTAAATGGTATAAAATATATCTTCCTTAGAATTCTTTCAGTTATGAATTTTATATTCTGCAATTCTGAACTTTTAAAACTAAGCCTTTAAAACTACTTTTGATAAACTCCATAGAAGCTAATTCTAAGAAATACTATTTTAAGTACTTGTTTGAAATGTGGTTCCGTTGCTGGCGTTGTAACCATGAAAATGCGAGAACAATACAAGTACAATTTACTTCAATGTTTCTAAGACATGCCACTTTAGGACTATAGCGATGGTTGTGACGTAACAAGAACAAGTTTAAAACTATAAGCCGACTACAAAAAGCTTTTGATAAAATTTATACAGTATATCACCCGGATCATTATTACGAATCTATTGACACCTCATTATTTAAAATTGGTTCATACATAAGATGGCCAAAGATCTTAAACAGACATGTCTCTCCGAGTCACGTGATCGTAAACGGTGAAACTTACCAAACTAGCTGACCGAGTTGTACCAACTTGGCCCCCACGGCTCCGATCGGGATTCGATAGAAGCGGCGTGATAGAAGGATTCGTCTGGGCTGGGCGGCGTACAGGAAGCTACGTCACATCGAAGGTATTTAGCCAGTACTTCCTACTGGGACTAACATACGGAGCATAGATGTGGATATTCATAATTGGACTGGTACACAAATTAAAAGTAACTCAGCGTGCAATGGAGCACGCGATGCTGGGTGTTTCTCTGTCCGATAAAATTTGCAATGTGGTTAATCGACAGAGAACTAGAATATCCGACCACTCCAGACGAACCAATGGACCCTGGAGCCGAAGTGTGCTAGAATGGAGATCAAGATTAGGCAAACGTAGTGTAGGGCGTCTTGAGGCACGATGGACCGACGATTTGAAGAAAATTGTTAGCAGCAGGTGGATGCGGATTGCCCAGACCAGAATAGATGGCGTTCTTTGGAGGAGACCTTCGTTTAGCAGTGGATGGTGATAGGTTGGTTTGATTAAAATCTGTTAATATTCATAATCATAATTAAACGTCACCTAGAGGTAATATTTATAATTAAAGTCGCCAGCATTGAAACGATATCTTTATTTTGGTACACACAGCAATACCGGCTATTATACTTAACTTACAACTCAACAAAAGTATTCCACGCTTAAATAGCTACCTTAGGAGTACAACTTAAGGTCTAAAATGTTTTGAAGTAAGTTTGAAGCGATATAAAAGTTGTTGCTCCGTAGTAGGTAGTTCTGTACGGCAATTATTGGCACGTGCACGTTTCTCAATACCTTACTATTTCTAGTCTTGGGTGTTGTTCAGAGTAAGTATATCACAACATGAGGTAAGGAACATGGGTTGTAAGTGTGTAAGTCATATGGCATGTTATTTCAGACGTACTAAGAAAACTTCATTAGAGAAAATCATTATCATAAAAAATATATGTGATTTATGCATTATGTCGCACAGTGAACATCACTCAGGGGTGTCTTTTGAGGATTCTCGACAAATTTTATGTGAAATAGAAGCATGCATCGGGATAGTAACACCAATGTTCAAAGAGCTACACTCTTTATAATTGGTTCAAGTCGGGCCTTAAACTAGTCGTATACTACTGGATGGAATTAAAGTACTTAGGATATACTATAACCGAAACGAACACTCATGAGAATGAAATCGACATCACCACATAGAACACGTTTTTTTTCTTTAAATGACAACTCCCGCTCTAGGAATAAATCCTGTGTCGCGGGGGACTTTACAGACATACATGAAACGGACACAAATAACACCCAGACTCAGAACAACAATTTGTGGATCACACAAAGTTTTGTACTGCGTGGGATTTGAACCCACGACACTTAGCGAAGTATGAAACGAAGTGGTGATCGTTAAACCAGTAGGCCAAACGTGCAGTCATCATCACATCAGCAGTACATCTTGCGATATAGTGCTAATCTGCCCAAGGTATTAGTGTCCAAGCTTACACTCTTGTGTTATTTAAGTCTGTGGGGCATTGTCGGTAGCTTTAAAATTATTAATGACTAGCTTTTACACGCGGCTTCGCTCACGTAGACTTTCATCCCCTGAATTACCCCCTTAGGGGTGGAATTTCAAAAATTCAGTGCTCACTTACGTTATATAAAGAACCTACATGCAAAATTTCAGGATTCTAGCTTCAGCGGTTTGGGCTGTGCGTTGATCTCTGGGTATGTCAGTCAGTCACCTTACTCTTTTATATATACAGACTAGCTTTTACACGCGGCTTCGCTCACGCAGACTTTCATCCCCTGATTTACGCCCTTAGGGGTAGAATTTCAAAAATTCCTTTCTTAGTGTTCACTTACGTTATATAAAGAACCTAAATGCAAAATTTCAGGATTCTAGCTTCAGCGGTTTGGGCTGTGCGTTGATCTCTGGGTATGTCAGTCAGTCAGTCACCTTCCTCTTTTATATATATAGATGACGGATGGTGCAGTTGCTTAAGCAGTCACCTCGTTGCTTTCTATTTCGCTGAGTGTTGTGTTTTTAATACCTACATAGAATAATACTTTGTGTGACTAAGTAATATCGTAAGTTATAATAATTTAATGTATTATTTTACATTTTACTTATTTTAATAAAGTTAATGACAACAAGTACATAGCACTCTTTCCTAAACAACTTTAAAGGTTAACAAAAGACATATTAGTCGAAGTTTAACCTGCTTAAGTACTAATTAGAAAACCACAACCTTATTGATACAAGGGTTTTTACGGTACAGAAAAAAAATCGTGCCAAACAAAGTTAGCAACAGCGACAAAATAAACTTATTCGGATATTGCTGTATTCAAAGTGGCTCTTCAATTATTTCTTATTTCCGATCATAAAATCGTTTGAAACATAGCTATATAATCTGTTGCTATCTCTGCGAAAGCGTGATTCTGTTTTTAGACACCGTAACATTGCATTGTTTAAATAATCAGCTGTTTCACGATTAATCGTCGATCTAAATATCTAAATACCTACTCAGTAATTTTTATAGATATGATTATGACTATAAATTCTGATATAAAAATATAGTTAAGATCTAATAGTACTATCACGTCATAAATTTCTCTTATGATGCATGTGAGTACGACGGGGCATCTCGATTCTAAGTAATGGACATATCTTTGTTGAAGAATAAATATCTAGCAATAATCTATCTAACAAACCCGACTCTTGACCACGAGTTGAAAGTACACCCGCAGGATGAACGAAGTAGTCAAAAAAACATAATCACAATAACATAAATCAAAATTCTAGCTGTACTGTTTAGCTGTGGTTCCATAGTATTGAAATGAGAAAAAACCTGAATAACCTTATTAATCGAAAAATAGAAACATACAATTCTTGAAGTAGTTTGTATATCGAAACAAAATTTTAAGTTCAATTGGTGCAGAACTTTTTGAATTTTTAACCCCCGACCAAAAAGAGGGGTGTTATAAGTTTCACGTGTCTGTCTGTCTGTCTGTGGCACCGTAGCTCCCGAACGGATGAAGCGATTTCAACTGAGTTTTTTTTGTATGAAAGGTGAGTTACGTGCGAGTGTTCTTTGACACGTTTCATGAAAATCGGTTGAGCCGTTTAAAAGTTATGGGGGTGAAAGTGGGGAAGAGTAACCGAATGTCTGCAAAAATATCATCGAGTGGGGTCTCAAATGAAAGCGCATAACGTGTTTTTTACTTTTTAAAGGGAACTCAGGTTATTATATCGGGTTTTTTTTTTAATTTTGAGAATTTATAGTTATTGAAGCGTCATCCTACTAATATTATAAACGCGAAAGTTTGTAAGTATAGATAGATGGATGGATGGATATTTGTTACTCTTTCACGCAAAAACTACTGAACGGATTTGGATGTAACTTTACAGTAATATAGTTTATACATCAGAATAACACATAGGCTACTATTTGTCGCGATAACCGACATATACGCGGGCGGAGTCGCGGGCGGAGCCGCGAGCAACAACTAGTATGTAAATAATCTTAACAAATCAAATAGCTTTTATTTCAAGTAAGCCTTTTGTGGTTTTGAAAGGGCCTGAGCCATTTCAAAACGTTATATTAATGACTTTGTTACTTTTTTTGTTCTTTTTTTTATAAAGTTAGGATTATCCATCCTGTGCCTCGAGGGACTTTCCAAACATACATGAAACGGATACAAAGAGCACCCAGACCCAGAATAACAATTTGTAGATCACACATAGTGTTGTCATGTGTGGGATTTGAACCCACAACACTTGGCGCAGTAGAAAGTGGCGTGGAGATCGCTTCAACCACTAGACCAACCGTGCAGTCAATCAGATTTGCATGTATAAATAGATCGATAAATGCAATATACATATCTGAACAAATATTTTAGCCAAATATATATGTACATATACCTTACGCGTACAGGTGAAAAAATATACGGTATATTATAATAAACCTAGTATACAGGTAAGAGCTATTGTTGACACGTGTTGTTCATATTGAGTTTGGCGAAGTTCCGAGCGATCTTAGAATAGAAGACGTAGTAATTCCGTAACCACAGTAAAGTATCGTTTACCTTACATTGGTGGAAGATACTCGGAAATTATGAAGTTTTATATTTGATACACAATGAAAATATTAAGGCCGTGTTCTCACATTACTTTCCTTAGATTTAGAATACTGAGAATTTTATAGACTTAGAGCCCTAATAAATGAGTTACAGTTTGTTTTGAATGTTTGCGAAATAATCTTTTATGTAAGTATGATTACCACCAACTTTTTATCTATCCTGATTTATACGTATATATATTTTTTTTTATAGTACGTATTTATATATAGGTATATATGCGTTTAGAGTGAGAGGATGTTTGTGAAAAACATTGTGACATTTATTTCCAAATATACTTGTCCGACTCTGATGCGGTTTTTAGTCATGTGTTTGGGACTGATTGGTTATTTTTTTGGACAATTGTTACGGTGACAACTCATCAGAAGGCGCTGCAGTTATAAAGTTTTTGCAAATACTTATATATTATCATTATGGAGTCTTTATTAAATAATATAGAAACCTATGTACATAACCATAATTTAAAAAAAACAATAACGATATTTACTATAAAATCTATCTATATATATAGAAATGAATCGCCGAAAAGTATGTACGCGCATAACTTCCGAACGGTTGCACCGAATTAAATAATTCTTTTTCATGTGTTCGTTATTGTTAGGGCAAGGTTTGTGTACAAGAAAAATTAAAAGATAACGGGACAATGCCAAGTTTTTTTTGTCCACGACTATACTGCCTGTAGGAAGCTGAGACAGATATGTAAATATGGCGGTACGAAGTTCGCCGGGTCAGCTAGTAAACTATATCGATATGTAGTACAGTGTAGACAATCCCTACGTCTCCCTCTCTAAAGTGTGAAATATAAAACAAAATAAAAAAGTTAAATTCCTCACAACAGTTAAAACGTAATTCAAAATGGTAATAATATAATATTCCACTGCCTATGAACTTAATAAAAAACTCAAGACCATTCGTCGGGGCTGCCATTGAGTAACCTAAAGTTTAAAGATTCTTCGACGCTAAGTTTTGCACTTTTATAGTATCGTGAATAACTTTAAATACTTATTTATTTAAAATACTGATGGCAGGTCTGGTTTTTTGTTATCAATTTTAATCTATCTCTATCTATCATAGTTTATAAGTTCAAAATATCCAGACACTTAAAAATCTTTAACGATTAGAAAAGATTTGGTAAACAATCTACTAATGACTGAATCGATTTTCTCGTAGTATATCTCAAAACTCAAGGGAGTTTTGAGATATACTACGAACAAATCTACGAGAAAAGTAAAAACTTAAAGAAATTTTCTAAAGAAAATATCAAAATTATATTACCTACTAGCTGTGCCCGTGACTTCGTCCTCGTGGAATAGTGATTTTGGGTAACATTTATACAACCTTTCATCCCCTCCTTCTTAAAACCCTTTTTCGCATTAAATAGTAGCCTAGATCTAGACTATCTGTGTACCAAATTTCATTTAAATCGGTTCATTAGTTTTAGCGTCAAAGCGCGACAGACAGGCAGAGTTACTTTCGCATTTATAATATTAGTAAGTATTTAGGACTTATGATGCCACAAAAACATACGTAAATACACGCATGAAACTTGTAATATCTCTCATTTCTGTGTAGGATTTAAAAATATATTTTAAAACTTCACAAGCTTTAATATCGTGAACCCGACACCCTGTATATCGTGCAAATGGAGGTACCTCAATTTCATGAATTTTTGTGGCTTCATATTTTGTGACAAATAGTTAGCGAACGTCGACGAAATTGGCTTCGTATGAAGCACGCACAAAGCTCATGCATCGAATTTAACCATATTAAATGAAATATTGATGAACTCATTCTGGTTTGCTTAAAATAAAGTTTCGTTATATTTTATAATACCATTTTAAAATTATTCTTTAATATTTTTTACTCATTTTCCATTTTGGTGGCATTGGAAGTAAACGAACACTGGGTAATCAGTTGGCAAGTAATATTGTTGATTGGAGACACACTTCAAGAGTCACGAGTGTTTTTGCCAGCCTTTTAAGTTTACCCCCAATATGATATTTTCTTTGATCACACTACAGGTGATAATTTGTTCTTGAAAATTGTGCGAAGCAAATATTATTAGTATTAGTACGAATGCCTTGCTGGTCTAGCGGCTAGCGTAAGTGACTGCCGATCAAGAGGTCTCGGGTTCGATTCCCGGGTTAGCCTGCTGTTGGGTTTTTCTTACAAGAAATTCCGAGCAGCCCGAAGTATGGAATATGGCGGTGGCTCCCGCCCGTGCCTCGGAGAGCACGTTAAGTCGTCTGTCCCGGTTGTCATGAACATCTATGGCAATCGCTATTGGGCAGTCAGTGGCCTCAAATATACTGACAACTAGTTCAACCTTCGAATTCAGTTCATCTTCAAGGTTGCGGAGGTCCGATGCCAGTCGCTCTGTGGAAAAATTGATATTCAAGTAAAACCGGTTGAACCAAAAGACCCAATAGCCTATCTATTGGGTCATTTGATCATATTGGGATTTTGATGCTACCTGTGGTGATTAGGGAAGTACTTTCAACGTGAGATGATGTGATAAACGGTATATTTTTGATGGTGAACTTACAAATGTTTATCTTTTTTTTGGATTTGAATTGGACTGTATTAAATCTATAGTATAATCATAAGCTTGATTCGATCACAAAGCAAGCGCTTATTGCTGTGGGTTCATAATCCACATGGAACAGATGTGAACCAAAAATTGTAGTTCTGCGTCTGGGTGTTCTTTGTGTATGTTTGTCTTTTCCTACTGGGAGTAGTCTTAAAAAAAACATTTCTTTTCTAAAATAGATTTTTTTCCTATAAGAAATGAGATTTGTTGCTTGTTGCTTTACTTTTAATTACTATAACAGTTAAGATGTTTGTAAATGAGATAGAACTAGGCCTTAGGAATTCCTAAGGCCGCGACTCCGGGGCCATAGCTGCCTCGGTGGCGTAGTGGTGGTCTCGGGTTCGATTTCCGGGTCCGACCAAATTTTTATATGATCTGCAAATATTTGTTTCGGAGTTTAGGTGTTTTCTAAGTATAATATGTATGTATTTACAAAAAGGGATAGACATATTTATATCACTTGTCTAGTACCCATAACACAAGCTCTGCTTTACTTGGGACTAGATGGCGTTGTGTGTTAGATGTCTGAAATATAGAAAAATATTAGATGAAAACAGCTCCTTCTCTTTGAAAACGTTTATGAGCACGTAATGCTACATAAAACCTAATGCTACATAATAATATAATCATAATAGCATATCTATATCTATCTATACTAATATTATAAACGCGAAAGTTTGTAAGTATGGATGGATGAATGGATGGATAGATGAATGTTTGTTACTCTTTTACGCAAAAACTGCTGAACGGATTTGGATGAAAATTTTCAGTAATATAGTTTATACATCAGAATAACACATAGGCTACTATTTGCCGCGATAACCGACATACACGCGGGCGGAGCCGCGGGCAACCACTAGTTTTTAATATTACTTTCACAAATGTTACCTAACGTACACAAATTTCCACACGCGCTCATTAACGACTACGTGTATGTCGTTCCCTATGTTATTTTTTTCAACACTTATAAGCATTTATCATGCGTTATCTAACGGAACATGTTCCGTTTTTCCCTGGAACAAACATCCGGTTGCAGATTACAAACAGAGATAAGAATGATTACGTGGTGTAATGAGTTGTAACGCTAAAATAACATGCATGATATTAGATGCTACATAAATCACCGTAAATTGCGAATTAAACTTATTATTTACTTTATGCATACGAAAAAATAACAATGCATCACCATTTCCAGGTTTAAATATTTTACAAAATTATACAATATTTTATATGATCTCATGTTGCGTGAAATTTTGGTCGGTAATGACGTCCACATACCGACTACGAATACAAATGATTTATTGTTCGTAATTGTACGCGGGCAATGGGCAGACGTGATGCGAGTCCTTGATTATTGATGACCCATGTATCGTCATTGATGTTCAAAGTGTTTTAATTATTGGCTGTGAGAATTTGTGTAATTAGTTATCGATTACAAGTGTTGTAACAAGACCAACGTTAAGTCAAAAAGCGGCCAAGTGCGAGTCGGACTGTCCGATGAAGGGTTCCGCAGTAGCGTGTAACATAATATAATTTTTATTTTATTTTTATATTTGTGTTGATTGAATGAAAGTTAAATTGCAGTTTACGATTTGTGACACATTTAAAAAAAAACTACTTACTAGATTTCGTTCTAACCAGTTTTCGTTTGAAGTTTGCATGGGAATGTAAATCATATATTTTTTTCTAGTTTTATCATTCTCTTATTTTAGAAGTTACAGGGGGGGGGGGCACATTTTACCACTTTGGAAGTGTCTCTCGCGCAAACTATTCAGTTTAGAAAAAAATGATATTAGAAACCTCAATATCATTTTTGAAGTCCTGTCCATAAATACCCCACACGTATGGCTTTGATGAAAAAAAAATGTTGAGTTTCATTTCTAAGTATATGGAACCCCCAAAATTTATTGTTTTTTTTCTATTTTTGTATGAAAATCTTATTGCGGTTTACAGATTACGTCTACTTACCAAGTTTCAACATTATAGTTCTTATAGTTTCGGAAAAAAGTGACATACGGACGGACAGACAGACAGACGGACAGACAGACATGACGAATCTATAAGGGTTCCGTTTTTTGCTTTTGGCACGGAACCCTAAAAGGAGCAAGAGTTTTCAGGTGTCTGTCAAACAATATGTCAGTCAAAAGTCTGAGCCCAATAGTTGCAGTCTGATTCAGATTATAAGTTATATAAGGCTGTTGAAACTCCTGAAGTCATGACTAATTAATGAAAAAGAAAATAAATGTAAGGGAATTTGCTTGTATTACAAAAGATTTCACTTACATTAATGGTAATTATTGTCGAAATTTAATTTAAATTTAAAAATTGAGTTTTAAACACCGCAGTGTTTTTGACTTTATGATAATTTTATGCAGTAAAATTTTAAACATTAAAAGTAGTTCTATTTACTTTATACTATAGAACACTGTGGTTTTAACTAAAGTATTCCTTTATTGCAACTAAAATTCTTTATGAAACTACAATATATAACTAGGTCAAGCAATAAAATTAAGTGGTGAAAACTTGACTACAGGAACTGGTGAGGTTATAAGCAAAAATCCGAGCTCCAGGCAAACGAATACTTGGGTCTCAGATCTTCCGTGAATTTATAGTGCAACAAGAAACTTCAGGAAGGAACTGAACCTCGCATTTTTACAGTTTTTAAAAGAAAAGTAAGCTGAAATTTTTAAAATGTCAGGTAAGTTTTTGTTGAGAGTGCAGACAGTCCGCTATTTTTGTATTATTTGATTGAAATTCTTTAAAATGACCTTAAATTCATGTTTATTTTCTTTACTGTTTTGAATCTCTGCTATAGCTGTCTCTGCGTCCTGCCTCTATTTGCCTATAAGAGATTGCCTCCGAGCGATAAGGCCGCCACTTGTACTTCTCTAATTTTAAGTTAGCCTTATAATGAATCTGGTATAATAAAAGAGGTCTATACCTGTTAATGGTGTTAGTAAAACTTTTGATCGAGTAATCTTAATATATATAAATCTCGTGTCACAATGTTTGTCCTCAATGGACTCCTAAACCACTTAACCGATTATAATAAAATTTGCACGCCATGTGCAGTTCGATCCAAATTGAAAGATAGGATAGTTTAAATCTCAAATTATAGTCGCAATTTTAATTTATTGCTAATTATTGTATATAAATATGGCGGTACGAAGTTCGCCGGGTCAGCTAGTTTAATATAGTTATTGTTGCTAATGTCAGTTTTCGAGAAATAGGCATAAAGTGTTCTAAAAAGTATAACAAAATTAGTAAAGCATTCTTTTGATCTCAAACTGATTTTTAAGTATCTTTTCTCGTCATATATTTTCTAATATAAATTTATTCGTTTAAAGACAACTTTTGCATTAGGGATAATTGGACTCGATCGATCGAGGATCAAGGGGAACTTTATAAACATATATGAAATGGATGCAAAGAACAACCAGACTCAGAACAATATTTTGTGAATCACATGAATTGTTGTCTTATGTAGGGTTAGACTCCACAACTCTTAGCACAGTATAAAGCGAGGTGACCAATAAAAGCGCTATGCCGTCCCTGCAGTCAAATGTAATGTAAGCCAATTGTTTGAAATAACTAAAAACTGGGGTAAATAAAAAAAAAAATAAAAAAAAAACATAATCAAAATAAGGTGATGACTTTATTTCTGAATCTTATCGAATCTATTTCCGTCTGTAAATATAAGCCGTAGGCGTAAGCTGTTACGGATCAAATAGGATTGATAATTGATCAGTAAATAGAGGCCTAGAGGTATTATACGAAATGTCAACAACGAAGGTTTTTATTTATTCGCTTCTGTGTACACTTCTATTGTTTATTCACTGATTTATACAAAATATGTCGTTACCAACAAAAAAGTATTTTGTTTTAATCAAATTGTAATCAAAATTGTTTAAGACAGATAATTTTTTATTCTATCCGCAATAATATTAAACAGATTATCATAAATATTAATGAGAACCAATCGCGGTTTACAAATCGGTCTCACCACAATAATATTTTATTAACAGAAACATTATATTTAGCAATAACGCCTACACAAAATTCGTGTAATTTTTTTCGCATCGCAAACTGGACACAATCGGATATCATTAGGATTATTTATGTGTGTGTCGTGTCGCGGACGCGGAGAGTACGTGACTTCAATTCCCAACGCCCGTTATCTCGGGCACTTACTTTTTTCATTGATTGCCTTTTTGGATTTTCCGTTCCAGCTTTTTTTCCGGCAGTTGTTCCTTGATGTATGGCTGTATTGAAAATAATTTGTCGTTTGGGTATGGGAGGGTGGTGTTACAATTCAGACAATAATTGTCGCTGTCCGAGGATCACTAAATAATTGTGTACTTTTGTTAAACTTCTTACGACACGCTGACGTTTCATTGTGGGTCCAAAGGAATATTTTTATAAGAAAATTCGAAATTGATAGTTAAAAATTATTAATAGTTTTGGAACCATGATTATATTATATTAAGATATATAGATGTAGGGCAGAGGTTTCGAATAAAGCTCGCGTTCTTTGCACAATAATCTTCTTTATTTTAATATTAATACACACCGTGGCACATCGTAACATCGTCTCAAGCAAGTCAAGTCTATATAATATGGCGTCGACCGAAGAAGAATGGAAAAAATATGAATGAATGATTATGTTCTAAAAACCCCTGTTACACGTAACAATGTATTTACAATATAGTTCCCCTATTGCATGATTTTAAAGTGAATAAATGCTATTTTAATTCCTACATAGATATCTTTTTTATTATTAAAATAGAAAAAAAACATCAAAAGAAAAAGACAACTAATTCAACATGCACTATAGTAAGCAGAAGTTTTCCAGGACGTTGTCCTTACGATATACTTCATTAAAATGAGAAAAAAAGAATAAGTTTGAATATGACGTCTTCAGGTTTTCCAAACCCAAAATATAATGTGATATGAAATCACATTGTCTTTCAATAATTTTCTTTAAGCTTCTATAAGAATTTGAAGAATTTGACTGCCCTTGCCCATGGGTTTAAGTTTACCTGCGATGTATTAAAGTTAATTAAATTTTAGTCTATAGCTGATATAAAAGATACGGCTATGCACTTTTTATTTGGATGGAACTAAAACCTTGATTTTTCAAAGCCTAAGGAACCCTAAGATATAATTGAGCAGAAATAAGTAATTGATGCTAATTTCAAGTTGAAAACTCTACATGTTTGCGAACCGATCTTTTCTATATTTTCAAACCAAATATATAATCTACCAAAATTTAATGGGTAATTACATTTTTTAACCGTTTGAGGTAGAGATGCTAGGTTCATGGGGTTCGAGTGCTCGCGCTATGTTATAACAACTAGCTGAGCAACTGATTGACCTGCTTCTCGCGACCAGAAAGCTGGCCTTTTTCTAGCACAGAGAATCAGCATTGCCATTCAACGTGGTAATGCTGCCAGTCTTTTGGGAACGCTACCAGTAGGCGAAGATGTGGAGTTTTTTGACGCTTGTATGTAAATATTGTTTTTTTAAATTATGGTTATGTACACAGGTTTCTATACTATGTAATAAATATTCAACCAAATCAAATTTTCTTCCAATTCGTAATCATCTTCATCATATCAGCCGTAAGAAGTCCACTGCTGAACGTTGGCCTCCCCCATTGATTTTCACTTCGACCGGTCGTTAGCGGCTTGCATCCAACGAGTCCCTGCGATCTTAATAGGTCGTCCGTCCACCTTGCGGGAGGACGGTCGACCAATTGTCCAATTCGTAATACTACCAAGTTATTCCTAAATTTTAAACTCTCACAGTTAAGAACTAAAACTAGAAATTGAAATATAAATATTTTACTAGAATTAAAAGGTCTCTGGATTGAAATATCAATAATGGTCTGATTGAATTTAACTTAGAAATGTAAATAACTCAATGTTGGTATCTTTGAATTTAATCAAATCACTTGTCGAAACGGTCAATTGGCTCGAGCAGTGTAAACATCGCGTACAGACTATGGTAGGTAGGTATTACCGATCACAGTAGACCTCTTTGTGACAATCCTATACAAATATAACTAAATACTAAGAACGTTGCTCTACCTGACTTGTTTGTTCAGGCCGTGTATAGTTAATTTTCCAATGAGAAGTTTTTTCACTGTATTTGTCCGATTAAACTAGCTGAATATAGAAGTGGTCTGAATGTGTATTAGTAAAATATATTCATTATAAAATATCACAACATAGTATTGCATAATTGGCCTAATTGGCATAAATGAGCCGGCTCGACCGGAGTGATACCACGGCCTCACAGAAAACCGGTGTAAAATAGTGCTTGCGCTGTGATTCACCGAGTGAGTGAGGATACCGGAGGCCCATACCCCAACCAGGTAGGGGGAGGGCCCCCTATCTCCCCTTTTCTATCCCCCAAAGGCCGGCAACGCACTTGTGACGCTTCTGGTGTTGCAGGTGTCCATGGGCGGCGGTAATCGCTTACCATCAGGCGATACGTCTGCTCGTTTGTCCGCCTATTCCATAAAAAAACCCATCACATCTTTTTTTTTAAAGACATCTCTCGCATTAGGAATATGCACCCTGTGTCCCGGGAGACTTTACAAGCATACACATAAAACGGACACAGAAAACACATAGATTTAGAACAACAATTTGCGGATCACACAAACTGTTTGTGGGTTCACATGGAACGCACGGTTGTTCCATATGAACAACCGTGAGTCAAGTCACATAAACTAATATAGAATCAATCGGAAACTAATTTGATTTTCTGAAACATTCTAGATGATTTTGCTCGCAGTTGCACTATATCGACCCCCATAATATGACAGATTAATTTAAGAATTTTTACAAGTTACGAAGTGTGTAAAAGAAAAAAACCGGTCAAGTGCGAGTCGGACTCGTGCACCGAGGGTTCCGTACAAACCTGTAGCTATATAAGTAAAAGTTTTCAGAATTTTTCGGTTACCTGCGCTGTTAAGCTATTGCTTCTTACCAAATTTCAATTTTCTATGTCAACAGGAAGCAGCTTTTAGGTTTGGATTCCCTTGCGAGCAGTCGCGAGTTTCAAAATAATAAATTAAAGATATTTTTCCGTTCACTCTTATTTATTTGACTCACAGTAATAATTTACATAAAGATTATGACACGACCAATGTCCACGAGTGGACCGAGAGCGACTGCCTTGCGCCCATCGCGCTATGGCTCGGCTCACACAAATATGCTGACACTACAATATATTGTGTAATCATGTTGTCCCTACAACCTCTACGCGTTCATGAGGAAAGTGGTAGCAAGTTTAAAATTTAAAAAAATATTTTTATTGTAGTATGATGTATCAAAAAATTTATGCTTTTCGCAGTTTTTCCTTTATCTGTACTATAAGACGTTGCTTCGTACCAAATTTCAAGATCCTGAGTTCACGGGAAGTACCCTGTAGGTTTTGATTCCCTTGCGTATTTGCGAGTTTCAAAATTTGGGGCTTAAATTGCTGTTTCTTCAGATTGCGTTAACATAGAAGTTTGATTTTGTTACAGCTATAAGGTATTATACACCTGAGTAGTTGATATGAATTTCAATGTAATACCTCTACGCGTACATGAGGAAACGGTTAATAAGTTTAAAAACTTAAAACTATTTTTATTATATAATGGAACAAAAAATTATGTTTTTCGAAATTTTTCCTTTATCTATGTTATAAGACGTTGCTTCGTACCAAATTTCAAGATCCTGAGTTCACGGGAAGTACCCTTTAGGTTTTGATTCCCTTGCGAGTGTTAAAAATTTACATCATAAACGACTTATTAGACGAAGTAACTAAAAATTTATACTTTTCACAATTTTTCCTTTAGCAGTACTATAAGATATTGCTTCGTACCAAATTTCAAGAAGATGACTTCAGGGGAAGTACCCTGTAGGTTTTGATTCCCTTGCGAATGTCGCAAATTTGCAACATAAACGGCTGTATCTTTTGATTGCGTTGGCTTAGAAGTTTTGATTTTTTCACAGCTCCAAGGGGCAGTGGACCTGAGTATTTCATATGAATTTCAGCTTGATACCTTCACGCGTTCCTGAGAAAAAGGGTCTTGAGAGACAGACAGACGGACAACAAAGTGATCCTATAAGGGTTCCGTTTTTGCCTTTTGAGGCACGGAACCCTAAAAAGAAGGTAAATAAATGTATTTATTTTTTCTTCATTTACTGACAAAACTTGTTTACAGATTATTTTTGATAAAAACAAATTTATTCGTTTAGGTTCAAACATGTTTATTTTATACCTATGTTATTTAAAATATTTATTTAATAATATTCATCTCTAAATATTGCGCAAAAACAAATGATAAAATGTTTAACAGTTTATAAATAACTCACACATATTCCACAACAAAGTATCCATGCAATATACGAGAATTTAAAACCAAGAGGCTTAATATTCACATATGTACCTAAAGAAGGCCTTTCGCAAAGCTCGCCACAAGGGATAAAGCCGTTATTGAAAAGAAATCCCTTAAATTCCAAGAAAATATGTGACAAATGTGAGACACGAACAGACACTCAGCTTAACGCGAAATTCATCAACCAACCAGCGATTTATAAAGGTAAACTTTCATCCCTGATATTCATCAATCTTATAGCATTAACATGGCGTCTAGATAGTCTTGCCACTATCCGTAGTGACCTGAAACAAATGCAGGTGCCGCCTAATTACCAGCATGAGGGAATGAGATGAGAACATGTAATGTAATAAGTTGGAGCAGGATAGTGAATGTTGAGGAGTCAATCAGTCACTGTCGTATTGGTAATCTTGTAAAGCGAGAGTGATAAATCCGAGTGGAGCATCGATTCGCCGTGATTTTTACGTTTGCTATTATTAAATAGGGGTTGACATCTGATGAGATGCGTCTCCGCTGTAATATGTTCAACTTTATCCTGCTCTGTCACGTGGTATCGAGAATCTATTTTTCTGTTATTATTTTTTTATTGCTTTATAGATAATGTGTAAGACGGACTTAATACGTAAGTATTATTAAAGTATGGTCACTAAATTAGGATAGTGTATAATTTATAAATATATTTATCAGCAAATCGATATTTATAAAATATAAAATGACAGCGTTTGTGCTGTCGTGTTTCGTTGGTGAGTGCGAGACCGAAGGCCCAATTAGTCTAGTCAACAAGTTCCATACTAGTTGACTAGACTAAAAGATGCACAAGCATCACTAGGCCGCCATAGTGTGGGTCGCCATACTGCATTGTTGTATTCGCAATGAGTATGGTGGCCACAAAAAAAAAAAGAAACTATGCAAAGAAATTAGAAAATATATTACTAGATGTACAATTCTTCGATTGAATCAGTTATTGCAGGAATTGAGTTATGTAATATTTATTTCCATAAAATCACAAATATAAATGGAATAAACATTAAAGAATTAAAAGGAAAAGATAACAATAAAAAGAGAAACAGTAACAATATTTTCATACATGCGTCAAAAAATTCCTCCGCATCGCCTTCTGATAGCGTTTCCAGAAGGCTGGCAGCATTACCACGTTGAATTTCTATGCTAATTCTCTCTAGAAAAAGGCCGGCCTTCTGGTCACGAGAAGCGTCAATCAGTGTTATGATTAAAGCGTTAATCAGTGTTATGATTAAAAGGTATATTTCTGTTTCTAATTGTATACCCAATAGTTTTAAATAAAATATTAATTATATGATCTGTTTTAGAAAATAAATTAGTTTATTGATGTATGATTAAATGGATTGCCGTAGTGAAATCACAAGTCTGTACTGTATAGACTTTATTAATAGGCCACTGTAGTCCTATTCCTCGAAGAAATGTAAAAATATGATAACAAAATTAAATTAGATAGCCATCGTAGGCTTCGGCAAAATATCGTACACAGCTACGCCGTAGGCTAAGTAATCTAAATCGTAGCACTTTGTCACTAGGATAATTTGATATTTTTTTATCATCATTCAAAGTTAATTTAGATGCTTATAAATTGTAATTGAAAACAGTATCTTATCAGACATAATAATATTACCTCTGCGTAAATTAGCTTGTAGGCACCCACTTTTGGAAGTCAGCCGTTAGAAAATGAGGCTTATCATTTTGTTGAAATTTTCTGTAAACGACGACATCAAAGCTATATCTAAAGTATTTTGATCGACTTATCTTTACTGAAAGAAAACTTTGATCTTTTACTCAGGGATTATTTATTATTTTTTTCTTATAATCGCGCTTCTTGAGAAAATATTTACCGGCCTGTATAATGTTCCGTTCATCAAAGCATACGAGGTCACCGGCTCAATTAAAACTCTGCCTTTAAATATATTCTTATTTACGTACGTCTCCACTTAAGTATTTTTATTTCGAAGTAAATGATATATAAATATTACTGCCATTCCTTTTTTGTTGATTTGTTTATTGTATCTTTTGTTACGATTTTATAAGATTTTAAATGTTTCATTCAATTTTGTTAAAAAACCAATTATACTTTTTACGTTATTTTAGATTAATTTAGAAAAGTATATTAAATAAATTGTTTTGTAAGCTCTTCTCAATAAACAATTATTGAATACAATATATTCATATATATAATTGTCTATAGAATTAAAATCATCGTTAAATAAGTAATACAGTTTTTGCTCGTTTTTGTCACTTTATATAATTTATACAAAGTCTTGAATATGCGTACTAACATTATAAATTCAAATATAACTCTATCTGTCGATTGTTTACGCTGGCTTAACACGGATTCCTGAGGTAGGACATAGGCAAATCTTTGCCGAGATAACCAATACAAGTGGACAGAACCGTGGGCAAAAGCTACTGCTAGTAGCTCTGTACTTGTCAATAATAAGAAATTTGTAATGGCTTGTAATTCAAATCAATATATCACCAATTAAGTAAAAATGTAGGTTAACAATACTTAACAGTAGTTTCTTCTATTGATTCTCCGAGCACTATCAAGAACTTTCCACATACTTGAATATAGCGACTTTAGCAACACAATAAGAAACAATGCAGTACAAAGCAAGTCTCCACCAATAACTTGTGCAATAAATAACATTAGTCGAGTGTCGCCAATTCAATACTATTGTTGAAATACTTACTCATAAGTTCCAACTTGCGTTATTGTTGGTAACTTTATACTAGTAGGAGGTCAAATAGTTCCAATAGTATTTACGCTACACTAAATGTTATCTAGAAGCTAAGATGTATTCAATTGTTTTAAGATTTCCAAGTAAATTGATTTTATTTTTATTTTCCAAGTGTGTCAACTATATCCTCTAATTACCTACAAATTTTAACAAAAAACGACTTCAATCTGGACCAAATTTAAATGGGACCATTCAGGAAGCACCAGCTTTCAAATTAAAAAAGAATTATCAAAATCGGTTCACCCAGTCAAAAGTTATGAGGTAACAAACATAAAAAAAATACAGTCGAATTGAGAACCTCCTCCTTTTTTTGAAGTCGATTAAAAAAAAACTTCGTTTAAAAAACCGACTTCAAAAACTAAAAAGTATCAAATAACTTAATTTGTATGTGCTACAGATTCATAGGTTTGAAGTCAGTGTCAAGCCAAATGTAATAGTAGGTACCACACTTTACCTGTGGTAAAGGAAAAAAAAAGGAGTGGTGTGTCGGAATCGAACCGACTAAAACCACACGGTGTGCTACTTTGCGCCTGAGACGGGAGGGATCCGGGTACTGCTGTTATTAACACATCCCACTATGACAACCCTTTTTTTTTTTTTTTAACGTGTGGAAATCCCCTCGGACCGTCACCCCACCGGGGCTTGCGGCGGGGCGGTGTGTCGGACTCGAACCGACTAAAACCACACGGTGTGCCACTCTGCGCCTGTGAAGGGAGGAGTCCGGGAACTGCAGTTATTAACACATCCGGACCCCACTATGACAACCCTCATCTAAGGTGAGCTATCTATCGATTAATATATTTGAAAAATATGGACCAGGCATGATCTTATAACACCATGGTCCTACAGAACACCGGTATCAAGCTGTTTTCTTTACCAAAGTCTACAATTAAATATATTTAGCTTTAATTACGTCATCCACATATCTATAATAAAACAGAACAAATCGCGACTTCAAACGGTTACACCAAACAAGTTATTGATAATATAATTAAGAAAAAGCAGAATGACCGGGCTCGCTCAGCACTTTATGCATGTACCCCCGAAAGAATTAACAAGAATGTCGGGAGTCTCACTTACATAGGCCCAATTTCAAATAGAATCGCGAATATTCTAAGAAAACACAATGTTTACGTAGCTTTTCGATCGGATCATAACTTGCGTAAACTATGTAACGGTAAAGATAAATTAGAGAATTCAAAAAAATCCGGAGTTTACAAATTAGTATGCAATGATTGCACCGGGGTCTATGTGGGTCAGACAGGCCGTAGTTTCGAAATTAGGTACAGGGAACATGTTGCCGCTCACAGGAATGGCCATCCAGATAAATCACATTTCACAAAACATTTAATCGACACCGGCCACTCCTTGAGCGGCAACAATACCTATAACATTCTGCATGTTTGCGATAAGGGTTTCCGGATGAGTGTGTTGGAACAGTTAGAAATATCAAAATATAACAATAATAACGCATATACACTGTTGAATGACCAAACAAGCTTATTTCCATCACCACTTCTAAGTATGATTGCGGATAGTTCGTCACAGATGTCGTTGTGACATTGTATCGATCGTGATTATAGCGTCATCGAAACGGTATATAAAGGGCCGACAGCGGTGCGCTTGCGCATTCGAGCTCAAACGCTCGACGAGTCAACATCTCCTGAGGATGCCCCAATGGAGGGGCGAAACACGTGTCGAGTATAGGTTTGGTTGCATGGCATGCTAATTATTTCTCACTTGTTTTGTATGTGTACATATGCATGATACGCATGTGAGTATGCATGACGGTGGGATTTGTGCCCTGCTTTCAGACCTGGATATTTGTCTCGCGGAATTAAAGCTAAATATATTTCATAGCATTTAATGTCATGGATTTCCGCAAAGTAACGCCTGATTCCATAACTTATCTAAAGTCTACAACTTCCACGTCACTCTGGTCCGGAACCAAAAGGGTGCTATTGAACTTGCAAATCTTGAGTTGCATGTATCCATGGGAGACTTTAGTCACTTTCCATTATGTTTCCAAGGTAGTAGAGCCACGCTGATTTCAGCACGAACGGGCCGGCTCGACCGGAGCGGTACTACCCTCGCACAGAAGATCAACGTAAAATGACATGCTGTTAGTTGCATTGCCTGCATTCGCAATGAGTATGGTTACCACCATTCTTGGATTCTGCTTATGCTTTCCATCAGGCAATGTAGAGTTATTTTGGCAGGCCCATACATAAAAATAGTTACCCTTGTGCTTGCTTGTCCCTTTAACATAATATATATATATTTTAAACTAATCTTGACGTCGGCGGCGGCGTCTCTGTTCTTACCCAGTGTTCCTCTCGATCTCATTCAATATTCCACCCCTCGTTTGATTGATCCTCATTAAAATGTTGTTTCAGCCTATGTTAGGTATATCTCCATGATCATTTTGCATTTTGTAAGTTTTTTATTACGTTTTTCAACACTCATCACTATTCGGTCACACACATAAGACTACTGGTAAGTTTAAACTACCTCAACAAGTTTTTAGCATGAAACCTAGCATCTAAAAGAAAAATGGCAATTCTTGTTTCGAACAAGCACCAGAGGCAATTCATCTAAAAACATTGTAACGTATGAGAAATCTACAATTTATAATGAGCATAATAAACCCCTATTTGCTTATAAGAAATAAACGTGTATATACGATATCAAAGACAAAGGAATAAAGCCTTCAAATTAACTTAATTTTGTTCAAACGCTTCATACTGAGTATTTAGAACGGTAAATGGTATAAATCTGATTAAAGATGGGGTGACGTCAACCGTGCCAAGTAATACTTCATGTAAATGAATTAAATAATGTATTGGTGTATGTAAGTGTAAGTATGAATACACATTACTCAAACACAGTTTGTAAAGACGACGTTCAATACCGATGTTTTAATTCCTAAATTCTGACTTTATGCTCGCTCTGCTAATCTTGACTTACAAATATAAGATGATAGTTAAGATTATAATATTTTGAAGTGAAACTTCTAATGCGACTTCCAACAAGGTTGCGTTAAACGTTTAACGCTGCCATGGAGGGGGTATGAAAGCACTGTTGCACATTACGAAGTTTTCAAACGTTTAACGCTACCATGGAGGGGTATGAAAGCACTGTTGCACATTACGAAGTTTCACTTCTTCCGCGCGGAGGGACTCCACGCATTTTTTTAATTATTTTTAGGTATAAGCTGTTACGTTGTTTTTAAGTGTAGAATCTGTTCTTAATATATATCTATGCTAAGTGTTATTATTCTTTTGTAAATATAAGCAAAAATGCTTACTTTTAGAACAACAGGCACGTGAGATCTTGAAGAAGAATAAAAACTGTACCTAAATTGAAATACGGTGTTTTTTATTCAAAAAGACAACTTCCTCTTTCAGAATATATACCCTGTGTCGCGGGGTACTTTACAAACATACACGAAACGGACACAAAGAATACCCAGACTCAGAACAAATATTTGTGGATAACACAAAGTGTTGTCCCATGTGGGATTTGAACCCACAACACTTGGCCTGAGCGAAAGTGGTGTGGCGACTGCGTAAGCTACTAGGCTAACCGTGCAGTCAAATATTGTTATGATCCGGGCCATTCCAGAGTAGGGCGCTAGAGATCGGTATTATGATGGTTTTTAGTGGAAACTCCACATACTCCTGAATCCCTAAGGAGCAGGAAATCAGGAGAAGTTTTCCACTCTGTCAACAAAAAAAACAAAGTACTTTCATCTCAATTGTCGAATTATACTATAAGTAAATGATGATATGACAAGTTACTTTGAAATATGATTGAAGATATGATTATTTTAATTAATTGGATTACAGAAAAGCGTAGGTGTCGTCACATGTCACTAATATTTGAATTGTAATATTATGATAAAATACAGTATTCAAAATAAACACCCCAGGGTTCCACTAGTGCTATTTAACACTGTCGTAGGTTTTACGTGAAAATCCTTTGATGGCATTCATATTACTAATTGGTTCGTTACATTTCAAAACCTATTTGGAACAAGGTATAATGCCACAGCTGGGTTGAAATACCTCAAAATTTAAATATAACTAAAACCTATTTTCTGCTTTCAAGTAACGTTTACTTAAAATAATTTGCCATGTTTTACGAAACTGTACTGTATATAGACTAATTAGGCTTGCCAAAAAATAGTAAGCATAAGAAAAAGCAATTTAATATATTAAGTCCTTCAATGTTCTACAGTAGCGAGGATTGCTAATTGGCTACAAATGAAATAGAAGATAATCATTAACATAAAAAACTTTAAAAAAAAAAAAACTTCATAGTAAAAAGAAAGATTCAACGGATTATCCCTTCAACGAATCGCCGCTGCATTCAAAATGCTTTGTAACTTTAAAGCAGATTATTTGTAATAAAGAAGCGATAAATTAAGCGGCTCATTTGAGCGAATGAATGGCTCGGTAATAGACTGCGAACTGTCTGTGACTCCCCACAAAAGAAAGTAGGCGAAAACGGTTTCTTTGTTCTTAATAAATCGAGTACTGGCGTCGTTTGTCGACCTTATATCACGTTGATTCGACGTTTATGGCCAACCTGCAGGCTCACTGTTACTGTTGATTTGGGAATAGCTACTCGATTAAGCTATTATATATAGATGTGGGACATAAATTCACCCCTATGTTACTTAAATACTTAGATTAAACTAACTGAGGAAATAAGGGATAAGATATCTAGTGTCTATAAAAATAATCTGAAATTAACAAAAATACTAACGAATATGACATGGCCCTACTATAGTTTTAACGTGGTTAACAAAGCTTACCAGATATAGGTGGATCATTTTTCTTCTCAAGTACAAACACAGTTTTATTTTTCACCATAAAATATGTGAGACAGTGGGTTGTTTTTTAGAACTGAGTTTCATGTATATTTGAGATGTAAACAAGTACAAATTATTAAAAATAAAAAACCCGACTGCGTCAATATTTAACAATGAAAACATATAAGTTTTATATATATATTCGTAATCACCGTGAAGAATTTTTTATTTTGATACCACACTCCATGTATTTTGATTTTATTGGTGTCACTGGGTACATAAAAAAAAAGGATAATGAATACGTGAGAGTGTTCTCGCGGCTAAGATGAATCTATTGACACCACTCACATAAAAATATGACAAGCTGTTTAGGCTCTAGGGCGTGCCAAAGAAATATACATACATACATACACCCAAAAACATAACCCTCCTTTTGCAGTCGGGTAAATAATGAAGCAATGAAAGAGAAAATATGTATTATAAAAAGGCAATTGAGCTAATTTATTCAATCTGGTTATGAAAATATTTGTACAAATTATTAATAATAGAAGTTTAAAACAGTTTAAATAGAGATATATCGTATAAGTAGAAACACTATAAAGAGTGGAAAAACTTGAAACAACCCCGTCTATCTAGCTTGGGATAGTAGACCTTAAACTCTTTCTAAAGAGATACAAGCCCAGCAAATGATAAAATAGAAAAGAAATAAAAAATCTTCCAAACATTTAACACACGCCATCTAGTCCCAAGCTAAGCAGAGCTTGTGTTATGGACAACTGATTTAAACACATATATATACTTTTTTTTGTAAATACATACATATTATACATAGAAAACACCCAAACTCCGAAACAAATATTTGCAGATCATACAAACATTTGGTCCGACCCGGGAATCGAACCCGATCGAGACCTCAAGCACAGCACCAGTCGTATTTTTTTTAATGGAACAGGCGGTCAATCGAGCAGACGTTTCGCCTGTTTTTTTTTTTTTTTACCGCGATTACCGCCGCCCATGGACACCTGCAACACCAGAAGCGTCACAAGTGGTTGCCGGCCTTTTGGGGATGGGGGGGAGGTATCCTCACTTACTTGGTGAACCACAGCGCAAGCACTATTTCACACCGGTTTTCTGTGAGGCCGTGGTATAACTCCGGTCGGGCGACCCATTCATGCCTAAGCGTGGCTCTCCCACGGGAATACATACACTACCATTGTGCCACCGAGGTAGTCGATATGATGTATGATAAAATTAATACTTACTTCTTTGGCTCAGCGACCCAAAGTGTCTTGGCCTCCGACAGTAGAATGCGCCATTCTTCCCTATTCCATGGATAATAATGGCTGTTGATATTTTTAAAACATCTCACACACAGCCGTCTGTTCCCAAACTAGTCAGAACTCGTATTTTCCTGTTATTTATACACATATTTTAAACCCTAGAGACACAGAACAAATTTATTAACCATGTTCATTAGCTAATCATTTGCCCTGTAATTTGCACCTACGGCTTTTTGTTCAACACCTAGCCTTTTATATGTTGATTTTTTCTGCTCTAAAAATAATCATTATATTGTTGTGATAATTTTTTACATTGTATTATTATTATATTTATATATTATAGTATATTATTATAAGCCAAGTATGCCTGCAAGGAGTCTTAACTAGTCTTTGATTTATGAAGTATACACTTTTATCGAAACAATCGATCCAGTATAGACGGGGCCGGGTGTCAAAATAGTCATTTATCATAGTTATCTCGCCCACCCACCCGTATTGTCAGTCCAATGCATCGGACCACACTATACATTTCGTGTTTAAAAACCACTGCTCTTCTTAATTCACTTATATAGTAGGTAATATTGAAATCTATGTGTATGATGAACATTTCATGAAATAATATCAAAAAAACCCCTAATAGGTAGTAGCTATTAAACACGCTGGCCAGACGAATTGCAATCTAGTATATTTTGAGTTCTCCTTTTCGTTGCAATGCTGTTTTCCTACGTATTCGGCTTTTACGACAACTACGGAATGAATAGGGGTGGGATTCCTATAAAATGAATAATAATAACTACCGATGAATTATAATTAAGTCATTCATACTTCCATACTTATATTATTAATGTGAAAGTAACTCTGTCTGTCTGCCCTGCTTTCACGGCCAAACCGCTGCATGTCAATTTCAATGAAATTTGGCATGGAGCTACTTTGATTCTTGAGGAAGTACATAGGCTACTCTTTGCTGCGATAACCGACAAACACGTGGGCGGAACCGCGCGCAAATAATAGTTGGTACATAATTGTCTATTTTTTGTTTTACAGGACTTTGATTGAGTTTAAATAAAGATTATTACAGTTTTGAATGATTAGAGTAATAATGGTTTAAAACTGTTTAAAAGTTTAAAGAAATAAGATAGAAATAATCGAGTTTGTAGGTTCGTAGTGCTGTTTGAATTGGTGAATATGATCATCATAGGTGAGATTATAAATGAGGGGTCAACGTTAGCCAGTAAAGGAAAGATTTTTTTTATAATATACATGTATATTAAATTGAAATTCCAGTTAAATCATTAAATTCGTACTACGCATCATACTAATATTATAAATGCGAAAGTTTGTAAGGATGTGTGTGTGTGTGTTTGTTACTCTTTCACGCAAAAACTACTGAACGGATTTGGATGAAGCTTTACAGTAATATAACTTATACATTAGAATAACGCATATGCTACTATTTGCCGCAAAAGTCGACTTACACGCGGGCGGAGCCGCGGGCAACAGTTAGTAAGAGATAAAAATGCTTTAAATATATTGCAAACGAATATAGAAAAAGTTTATTGAACAATAAACTCGAAAAGATTGGTCTCTCGTCCTAAGTTGCAGTATTGCTTAACACCTGTGTACATTATGTAATGCAATAAAGAATTCATAATAAAAACATTGCTATTTAAAGTTAATATACAACAAAACAAATTGATAATACATTCAAAATTAGACCATATTCATGTATCCAAAAATATGTATCACGAATACAAAGTACAATGAAATATAAAAGAGCCATGATTCGTTCGACCCATACAATGTTCAAACTAATCATTTCCCGTAAAAGCATCCCCAAAAACTAGATTAAAGGAAAAACCTCATTTACTCAGCGCCCAATGACAATGAGTTTATTTTGCCGACAAAAACTAATAAACGGGAAGAAAGGGGACATTTCCTTTCGGACATGTTTCGAGTTAGCAACTACGATGGGTAGGTACTAGAGATCTGGGGAGTATGGCCAATAGTGAAGCCGATCACGTCTACATTTGTGATGTCCTTTACATCATACACAGTCAATATTCCAAGGTTATCTCTTAGCTTTATGTCCTCAGTTCTTTTTCTCAAAAATGTATCCGTTAACTTACACACAAGAGTTGTATTTGTAGATTTAACTTCTAAATGAGTTTTTCTTTTCGTTTTATTTTGAGCGCGAATATAAAATTAAAGAAGTTTTTTGTATTAAAACTGATAGAGTTAAACTTGTTCTATACGAAAAATTTCATACTTTTTGTTTAGTGTTAACAAAATTTAAAACAAGATTATGTTTGTTTATTATAACTGAAACTCCTTTGCGTTGTAACGTTGTTATAATCTAGTCAAAGAAATTTTGTTTATGTAAAGCTTACACATTTATCATTCTTTGTAGTTTAAAATGTAAATGTAAAAATAGAAAGCATGTGATATTGAAGATGAAAACCGTTGACAAACATTTTTTATTTGCAAAATACCTCATAGTTTTTATTTAAGCAGTGAATTTAGCAACATAGTTTATGATAATTATTTAAAAGACTTCAATGAAGAAAAAGCGGCCAAGTGCGAGTCGGACTTGCCCGTAAAGGGTTCCGCAGCAGCAAGTAACATAATATAATTTATATTTTATATTTGTGTTGATTGAATGAAAGGAAAATTGCAGTTTACGATTCATGACGTATTAAAAAAACTACTTACTAGATTTCGTTCAAACCAATTTTCGGTGGAAGTTTACATGGTAATGTACATCATTATATTTTTTTATCATTCTCTTATTTTAGAAGTTACAGGGGCGGGGGGGGGGGGGGGGAGCACACATATTTTACCACTTCGGAAGTGTCTCTCGCGCAAACTATTCAGTTTAGAAAAAATGATATTAGAAACCTCAATATCATTTTTGAAGACCTATCTATAGATACACGTAAGGGTTTGATGAAAAAAAATTTTTTGAGTCTCAGTTCTATGTATGTGGACCGCCAAAATGTATTGTTTTTTTCCTATTTTTGTGTGAAAATCTTAATGCGGTTCACGGAATACATCTAATTACCAAGTTTCAACATTATAGTTCTTATAGTTTCGGAAAAAGAGGCTATGACATACGGACTGACAGACAGACAGACAGACAGACTTGATGAACCTATAATGGTTCAGTTTTTTGCCTTTGGCCTTTGGAACCCTAAAAAGTAAGTGACTTCTTTATATTATACAATGAAAAGCCAAGTTCTTTGAATATCTAAAAGAATATTGTGAGATAACAAATTTAAAGCAGAAGATACAATTTTTGGAGCTTTTGGGAACACGGTAAATAATAATTAAATTTTATTTCAACCTTGAAGCCAATGAGAACAAAATGATGAATTGGAGAGAAACAAGCAATTTTTCTTAAATTAATTAAAATGTATTCTAAACAATTAATTAAGATAGGTGCTTAGAAATCGAAAATAAATCTTAGAATAAAACATCTTGAAGTTTCTAAAACGTTGTAAGTCCACATAATGAAGGAACCCCGACTTTTTCACTTAACTCGTAATGTTCACAACTTGAACCCAATATTTTAGACAAATGATGTCATCTAGGTTCTTTCGGTGAACTTGCTGTTCGTGTCCCGGGCCACAGTAGTAGGTGTGTAGACTTATTTCGAAGCAATTAAAACTTCTTCTGGGGCTTAGGTTGTTAGCAAAATTCGGACCTTTTTGTATTGTTCTACTAACAATTGTAAAGTAAACAAAGAGTGCCAAGACAAAGGAACTTTACTCGAAAACAGTATTTAGTGCAGATTTTCAGTGGACTACGTTTCTTTGGAGAGCTGCAAAATACATCCGTTGCGCGGAATAAAAACTAACTTCAGTAGAAATAGTTTTATTTGTAACTTTTATTCTGTTCGGTATATAGCTCCGCGCGGATTGTTCGACTCCGTTAGCTTTATTTTATTCACCTACATTGTAAACAAATTCATTTATACGGTTCAGTTCTTAGTTAAAACTTGCATTGCCTATATGCACTTATACTATACATTGTTTTATTACAGACTGCATTTATTTTATATATACTGCCTCGGTGCGCAGTGATAGCGTATGCGACTGCTGTGCACGGGTTCGATTACCGGGTCGGACCTAATGTTTGTATGCTCTGCATATATTTGTTTCGGAGTTTGGCGGTTTTTTATGTATAATATGTATGTATTTTCGAAAAAAAAAGTATAAATGTATTTATATCAGTTGTCTAGTACCCATAACACAAGCTCTGCTTAGCTTGGGACTAGATGGCGTTGTGTGTTAGATGTTTAAAAAAATATTTAATACTATTTGTTGCCGTGGCTCCGCCCGCGTATATGTCGGTTATCGCGGCAAATAGTAGCCTATGTGTTATTCTGATGTATAAGCTATATTACTGTAAAGTTTCATCCAAATCCTTTCAGTAGTTTTTGCGTGAAAGAGTTACAAACATCCATCCATCCATACTTACAAACTTTCGCGTTTATAATATTAGTTTATTTATTATTTTATTTATATTATTTATTTATGTAGAATTTTAGATGCTAGTAGTATTTAGGCATAGTAGCGTGTTATTTCATTTTCTTCTAAAACACAATTGGTGTGCAGTTACTGACACTATTACGTTACTTACAAGTCTAGAAACGTAATTTGTTTGTTATTAATAACCAAAATCACTTTCAGTGCAGATTAAGCTTTAAACAAGATAACAACAGCATAACGGCTGTGAGCCTGTGATCGGCCCAATTATACACGTGGACGCCAAACATCCACACTGCGGCGGATAATTATGTAGCTCAATTATTAATTGTGTAGTTGCATTACATTAGTGCTAGTGTTCGTTCAATATTCAGTAAACGATACGAGATGAACTCTCGCTCGAGAGTTTATCATCGCCCCGTCACTCCACAGTTATTTATGGACCAGTAAACTTGGAAATATATTTTCCTCGGCGGCGGCCGCGCGTCCATTTCAGGTTAAGCCCCTTGGGCCAAGCCACTAGACGAGTCGAGTGTCATAAATTTGAAAACTGTTTCGTAAAAGCGAAAAAATGAAACAAATATTTGACGTACACTCCAGCCTGATCTTCGATATGAGCTTGCCTAGCGTACTATGAATTTACGACTATTTACAAGCGAACCGAGTTAAACGTCAACATAAACTCGTAGCAATGTAGTAAAAAAATGTATGGCTGTTAATGCTCAAACATATTGGTTTAACAAAAAAATAAACAGTTGTAAATACAATACATGTAAATAAATAAATTATGATAGTAACAACTCAACAACATACAAATTAGAGCTGAACCGTTCATCTTTAATAAATACATACAAAAAAAAAACTTCGTGTAAAAAAACCGACTTTAAAAACTAAAAAGTATCAAATAACTTAATTTGTATGTGCTATCTATTCATAGGTTTGAAGTCAGTGCCAAGCCAAATGTAATAGTAGGTACCACACTCGCTATATTTCGAGACGAACGACAACGACGTCTGCGACGCTTCGATTGTTTTGTTCTACGCGAAGAGCAGCTATCCCGCTCAAGCTCACGCGCGGCGAGTGCTGTACCTACTATTACATTTTAGCTTGGCACCGACTTCAAACCTATGAATAGGTAGCACATACAAATTAAGTTATTTGATACTTTTTAGTTTTTGAAGTCGGTTTTTTTAAACGAAGTTAATTTTTTATTTTTCGCTTTTTAGTGTTTCTCAAGTCTCTCATCATCATTTCACCTAAATAACTTGAAAGAATACGACTAAAGGTAACATACATACTGTATAGAATCGAAAGGACTTCATGTATTTTTTTGTAATAAAATCTCAAATGGACTATCTTCTATAGGTTACTATTTATATTTAACCGTGGGAGAGCCACGCTTCGGCATGAATGGGCCGGCTCGACCGGAGTGATACCACGGCCTCACAGAAAACCGGTGTGAAATAGTGCTTGCGCTGTGTTTCACCGAGTGACTGAGGATACCGGAGGCCCATACCCCAACCCCTCCCCCTATGTCCCCCCCCCATCCCCCAAAGGTCGGTAACGCACTTGTGACGCCTCTGTTGTTGCGGGTGTTCATGGGCGGCGGTAATCGCTTACCATCAGGCGATACGTCTGCTCGTTTGCCGGTCTATTCCATAAAAAAAAAAAAAAAAAAAAAATAATTCAAGTGATTTGAGGTAAACTGACTATCTGAGGTAAGTTCTGATATCGTTAGGACCCGTTTGATATAATAGGTCTTTACCTATGAAATTGCCGTTTTGTATGAAATAAGTAAAAGTACTTATTTTTTCAATTTTTTTTTTTTTTTATTCGAAGTAATCACCCATGCAATCGACGCATCTTTGCCAACGCATTGGCAGTTTATTGATGCCCTTCTTGTAAAAATCAGCTGGACGGGAAGCAACAAACTCTTCAAAGGCATTTTGTACTGCCTCTCGGGAATTGAATATTTTACCCACTAAAAAGTTGTCTAAATTTTGGAAAAAAGTAATAGTCGGTAGGTGCAAGGTCTGGTGCGTATGGCGGATGAGGGAGAGCTTCCAACCCCAGCTTTTGCAGCTTGAAGACTGACTGAACTGACAACATCATTTGGTACAGTTCGCAACAGACAGTCTCCAAGCTGCAAGAGCTGGGGTTGGAAGCTCTCCCTCCCTCCCTTACTTCGAATTACAGAAATAAAAAAGTTTGAAAAAATAAGTACTTTCACTTATTGCATACAAAACGGCAATTTCATAGGTAAAGACCTATTATTATGAAATTAAATGATGTCTACAGAATACGAAGGCATGCAGACAATTGCTCTAACTTCATTGCAGGCGCTCACGTAAATTTGAGGGTTTCCTTCGATTTCCTTGGGATCCCATCATCAGATCCTGATATGGTGACCATGGGACCACATGGGGAGCATACCCTCTCGAATACAAAAAGAATTTCCAAAATCGGTCCACAAATTGACGCAGTAATCAAACATTATAAAAATAAAAACTCTAGAAATTGAGAACCTCCTCCTTTTGGAAGTCGGTTAAAAATACGAAGACAATAAATGTTCCCTTTTTTATATATATTATGGAAGTTCAATTATATTTTCAGATTAGATATGGGTAGTAAATATATTACAGGACGTATTAAAACTGGAGTAAAGTAAAACCATAATGTTTTCTTCCAATTTCATATCATGCACGTAGATCGGCTCGCAAGAATCCCTAAACAATACACCTATAAATCCTTACACCCTTGCTTAGTTCAATATGAATGACTTACTTCAAAACCCACTGACCTATTCCCAGTAAATAAAGCTTATCTTGTACATATCGGCTAATATAAACCACACTACACACTACAGGGTTAGATTTGAACTACAAACAAGAGTTATAAAACTTAAATCTTTGTGTTTATTTAATATGTACAAATTGAGAATGTGTGCCATTACTCATCATGCTTTATCGGTCTCATCTTTTCGTTTACCGTATTTTTGTAAACAGTTTTTTACACTTTTATTGAAAAATGATATTTGAATATTGCACTACACTAAACACCCATAAAGAATAGCCTGAATTAAAACTAAATAATTATATACATTCAATTTTTTTGTTTTCTGTAAATCTTTACTAATATTAAAAAACTTAAGAGTTTGTTTGTTTGTTTGAACACGCTAATCTCAGGAATCACTGGTCAGATTTAAAAATTATTTCAGTGGTGGATAGTACATTTATCGAGGAAGGCTATAGGCTATATAATCATCACGCTACGACTAATAGGAGCGGAGTACCAATGAAAAATGTTTCAGAAACGGGGGAAAATTATCACGCTACGGGCAATAGGAGACGCAAACGACGTTGCGTGGGTCGGCTAGTATTTAATATACGTGTTTCAATTCATGGAGCAACCCGGGCCACCGAACAGAGGGGAGTAGCCATAGCATACTTTTTTACATGCGGGGGAAAATCTTCACACGTACACATTTTACACTCACATACAAAAAAAATCGCCTGTCACTACGAACTCACACATAACAATTAAAACAAAATATTCAGAATTTTACGCACACATAAATACATCCAGTTTTATAACAGTGTAACGCGTAGGCACATTTGGGCTTATATTTTAACAGAGACGAACGCCTGTGTATGTCTACTCCCTACCGTGTTGCTCTAGTTGTGGCGACTTCCACATACAGCGCAACAGAAATATACTACAGCGCCATCTACCGAAGTTACACTGAACTACGGAGTAACGTACAATACCAAGAAACTACCAATCCTGAATCGCGCAATAGAAGTTCTCGCGCCGATTAACATATACACAACATCCCAACATCAACCGTTGGTTACGTTATAAGATAATTTTATGTCTATTTAATGTCGGTACCCTGGTCTTATATAACTTTATTGACCCATCATGGTCTCTGTATACTCCAGCCTTTATAACGGGGTACGCGAATATAGGGACTGTTCCTCACAATCACAGGGTACTAAAATAATTTTAACGACAGTTTGATTACTTTTATCGCAAGTTTTCGCTTCAGTTGTCACGTTTTCGAACCATTAGTTTTATGCGAATTATTGCTAAGGAATTGCTTATTATGATCAACATTTGCAAAGCAGAAAACATTATTTATCGATGCCTACTTTGGTTAACCGACGAGAAAATTTGTCCGTAATCAGGTTCTGGACATCTTGGGTCAAATTTTCCTTTGTTTTACCCAATTGTCAAATTGGTAATTTTAGTTTTTGTTTGTTTATTTGTTAGATGGTCTTGATTGAAATTGATTTATTGTGTTTTTACTGCGTTTTTTAAGTAATTAAAAAATTAAAGCTTTGATTCGGTTGTTTGAACTTTTAATTTTTGTTTGCAAGATTAATAAACTTTAATGATTATTATAATAATAATTTATAACAGATTATATTTTAACTTACACATTTTTTAAAAGAATCCTTTTACAGGAAACTCTAAACTAAACTAAATCCTACACGATCGTCGTTTGAACCTTAGATAAAGATAAGATGTCAAAGTGTATCAGTACTTACTGACACAATATTTTATGCTCACCTAGTTGGATTAGACAAAAAAAGTGGGTTGTCTGTAAAAGAAAGGAGAATAAAGGATAATTTTACGTTTTAAAATCATAAGAAAACATTGATGAGAAATATGAGTCACAAGCCGAACGCTTAGGCCGATCGTGCCTCTCTATCGCTTGTTCCGCGCTTTGGTGTGCTCGCTTGGCTCGTGCAGAACGTGACAATGAGTCATGCTTTTTCGTGCATGCAGCCGGCGTTCATCGATTTATAAGACGTTATCATGTCAAATTATTTTTTTATAAGTAGGGTACATAAGCAGTTGGGTTACCTGATGTTAGTGACTATACACACGCAGTCTATGCACACAGTCATGCAGCTCAAGAAACACAAGTTGGTGCCACGTTTTGAGCGGCCCATCTCCATTATACAGAGGGTTGGCCTCCAGTAACCTCACTTGCTCGTTGAAAAGAAGAGTATCAAAAGTTTTCTGACAGACCGTGATATAACTCTTATTGATTGTCCTGTTGGCCTATTGCCTAGACTGATATAGCAATCAGCAGGGTAGGAATTGAATTCACGATCTCTGGTATACCAGAGATACAAATATTGTGTGGTATCTAGGTGTAATTTATCTATGATACATATATGTATTTAGAAATTAGCTTGAAACATAGCCAAACTTTCATACTCCGCGTAGTAAATAGGAATTTCTCGTAAGAAAAATCCAACAACACGGCTTGACTCGAGAAACAAACCAATGATCGGCAGCTACATTTACTAATGAAACTATTACAACTTTTAGGAATTGTTATTACCCTTTTGCTTAGAGATGGTTTATAATAGGTACATTGTATCAAATAAAAAAAACTAAAACGAACTAATTCTTCGTTAATATACAAATGAAATTATCGACAAACGGAGAGCTGTTTAAAATACTTTTAAAGTAACTAGCACTACCATATAGACTTAACGGACTTACGAGCTTACGTGATTCATTTCTTAGTAGAATATTATTAATATTAGTGACCAAACTAATTGAAACAAATAAAAATATAAGTATAAGCTTCAATAGAACCCTTCATTTAATCTGCTAATGAGACATGAAAAAAAATGATGTAGATTTATCGTCCTGGGTTTACGAACCTCAATAACAGTGCCATACGAAACTTGTGAAATATAACAAAGTATAGGAAAGACGCAGGTGTGAGCACAGCAATAAATTCCTAAGTAAATAACAAGTGCATTTATTAACGCTAATAAAGTTGGTGGCCACCGTGGACTTTACGACGTCGCCGAGTTTTGCAATTGACGTGCAAAAATTATACGCATTTGCACTACCGCAACTTGCGCTACGGCTCGCTGTTCTACTTTGTGATCGTACTGAATAAATGTGTTGGTTTATTATTCGAAAATGTTGCGCATCACTTTTAATGTAGTTTCCTTTATGTAGTAAGTTTTTGAAGATGTTACTATGCGATAAAATTATACATGTGTATTTACGTCGCTGATGTTTTTTTCCTGAGCTGCAGGTTTAAACAAATTTATTATTAGCCAAAAGTCACCAAACATTATATTTTTGCAACTAAAAGTATTTTGTTTTATATTGTCTTTATTGACTTCTTTCTCATAAATTTCACTACCTTGCTTAGAGCTTTTTTGCATCAATGCTAATTCTGTAATTGCGTCACTAAACTATAATTCCTCTAAAATTACTTTCTATTTTCTTCATTAAGTGAGGTCTAAAATGCTATTTTGTGCTATGTATTTAGATAACGTCTATTTGTAGGATGACATATCCAACTTCAGTCAATATTTGACATTAGAAGGTGGTTTAACAGGAAATACCTTATTTTTAGTGATTTTTAGCTTAGAGAGTTTTCGATTAACAGAATTGGCACCTATATAGACATAGAGCCTCTCGAAGGACTCGAAGGAGTTTTTTGTTTGCGGGGGCAAACAAAAAACTCACATGCCCATTTAAAGTTACACCCATTTTTTTTTCCAATTAGGTCCAATCTAAGCAGAGCTTGCGTTATGGGTACTAGACAAGTGATATACATACATTTATACTTTTTTTTGTAAATACTTGCATATTATACATAGAAAACACCTAAACTCCGAAACAAATATTTGTAGATCATACAAAAATTTGGTCCGACCCGAGAATCGAACCTGAGACCTCAAGCACAGCAGTCGCATACGCTACCACTGCGCCACCGACGCAGTTGCACCAGCACCAAATTGATATTAAGGCAACCAATCAGATGTTAAAATTATTTACCAAAGACAGAGTTACTTTAGAATTTATATACGTATGGATAGATGTTCTATATATTTATGCTTTTGATTACGTTTATCGTACGTTTTGAATTTATTATTAGAAAATTGTTCGGGATTTCGTTCCAGAAATTCTCACAATTTTCCTTCCCGTATTATATTTTATGAAAGCGTCTAATTAATTTTAAAACTTTCGCGTTCCATGATGTAATAATTATTATTATAGGCAAAACAGAGATATGTAATACCTTGAAATAAGTGATCGCGTTAATTCCCGTAAAAATAATAATTATTACAGCGTCTAATTAAGTTTCAAAGGCAATTTTGAAACTAGAATCCACTAATTAAGAAATTATTCTTGAAATCTATAGAAATTTCCTTTCCTTCTATCAATAGAAGTAAATTAGCACATCTTTCATTAAATATCGTCGACTGAAAATTTGAATCAATATTTCTCTGTGCCCCTATTCAACGTATCGTAATAGGTTAAGATAAGTTCACAGTACGATACTTTGATAGATCAAAGTATCGTACTGTGAACTTATCTAAACTTCGAAGTAAACGAAGTACTTTATAACCATAGAGCTAAATATAATTTGTGCAGTGAAAGTTCCTGTCAACCTTATAAAATAATTCATACTAATAATAATTATAAATTGAAAAAGAAATCTGTCTGTTTATCTGTCTGTCTATTACGCTTTCACGATTCAACAGCAGCATCGATTTCAATGAGATTTTGGTATGGAGATACTTTGATTCTTGAGGAACCTTTTTACCATAGACTACTCTTTACCGCAATAACTGACATACACCCGGGCAGAGCCGTGAGCAAAAGCTGGTATAATTTGAACAATATTTTTGTATAAATAATATGTTCAACTAACCTGGTAACGGAAACTATAATACATTTATGTTAAAGGAATTCTTTACTTTATCCAAGTACACATACCTATTGATAAAATAGTAATTTTCTGCCTTATTCAGAGTCTATACAAAAATATTCTTAATACAAATAATGTTGGTAGATAACAATACAGGCATAGAAATACTCGTCCAATACACATCTCGCAAATGATCGAAAAATCCTGTTTTTGTCTAATATAATATATCAGAACAGAAAATAGACTATTTCTATTTCGTTTTCAATGTGATAAGGAAATTTCAAAATAAATATATGTATTTAAATTAAAAGTACATAATGTACGGCGCCTTGCGCCTCGATGGACTGACAACTTGACGAACATGACTGACTGGTACGCTGTCTTTGAGGGAGGTCTTCGACCAGCAGTGAACGGCAATAGGCTGGTGATGATGATCATTAAGGAAAGACTAAATATACCTATTTTTTGACTACCGTAAATCGTACTCAATATATGTAATTAAAATTGTCGTGTTATGAGTTTTAAGAAAAAACTAAGACTGAACACACTTTAGATTTATGCAAACAATTAAAATTTGGACCACGTTTTAATTAATCATGCTCAAAATTCGTACTGGCCCTTACTATCAAACAAACTCTTTCAATTAATTAACAATCATGCAATATTGTAATAATAATATATATTAATTAGCAGAGTAGGATGTTTCATCCTAATTCAATGCTCAACATGGCATCCTATGGTCTGTTGAATAAAGAGACTCATACTCCGCATTCAACACAAAGAAATAACACATTTTATGATACTTATGATGTTTCAACGAAATATTCCTTAACAGACCACAACCAACAAAAAGAGAACATCTAACTAGATAACTTCTTTGGTAGGTCAATGAACTGGCGTGACTTCGTTGAACCACAAGACAGATAAAAGAGAAGTAGTATCTTTTTATGGATGTAATTTTTGTAGAACTTATTTGAACAGTCTGAAGACCAAAGACTATATCCCTCGTTCGATAAGGCCTTTGTAAGCAAATGTAAGTGAAGTCAGTTGAGTATACTTTGTAACGTTGCATAAGGAAGACAGTAAATACAGTGCTGGGGACCGTACAACTTCACGATACCTTAAATAAAATCACATGGAATGCACCTACTCATAATTAACTGGTGTATCGTTTGATTTAGGTTTGTCTAAAGCTTTTTCACGGTATTATGAAAGTTGCGTAGATATTGAAAAGTTAAGAGCAGTTTTCATTGCTAGTTTAATTACAATCAGTACATTTTCAGATGGATGCTTCTGAAAATTGATTAGGTACAATACAAGAAAAGTATGCGTAATATTACAGTAATTTATATCATTTTGCAAAGATATTTTATTCCTTTTTTCCTTTCGAATCAGGTTCTGTACGAACTGACTGCCTCGTTGGTATCGCGGTTGGCATGTGCGATTGCTGATCATGGGTTCTCGAGTTCGATTCCCGGATCGGATCAAATGTTTGTATGATCTACAAATATTTGTTTCGGAGTTTGGGTATTTTCTATGTATAATATGTATGTATTTACCAAAAAAAAATGTATATTATATGTATTTGTATCAGTTGTCTAGTACCCATAACACAAGCTCTGCTTAGCTTGGGACTAGATGGCGTTATGTGTTAGATTTAGATGTCACGCACAATAAATAAATATTACGGACATCTAACACTTTCAATTGTTTTTTGTAAGGTGTTTCTTTGAGATCTATACTAATATTATAAAGCTGCAGACTTTGTTTGTTTGTTTGTTTGAACGCGCTAATCTCAGGAACTACTTGTCCGATTTTAAAAAATCTTTCAATTTTAGATAGTCCATTTATCGAGGAAGGCTATAGGCTATTTTTTTAAAAAAAGATTAGGGATCCGTAAGAAAATTGCTATTTCGTAACCCAAGGTGTGAAATCGAAAACCCGTTTTTGCGTGCGCTGCAAATACTATTGACAATAGAACAAAATAATGTATTATGGGTTTGTAGGTCCCATTAAGGTCTACAAAAAAGTCCGCAAGAGCATATATCTAACTATCATGGTTTAGTCACAATAACCACTTTTGTGTTCAAATTTTTTATTAAATCGTCTGAAGAAAGAAACTGCGTTAAATGTGTATCGTAATATTAATCCTTATCCAAATAAAGCATTATGTTATCAAGAGTACTTATGTAGAAGTAAAATACTTTTTGTTTCATCCCAATCGAACATTTTGTTTAGAAGTTATCACGAGTATAAGACGCTAAGAGTTGGTACCTAATAATGAGTTATTTGCCAAAGAGTTTTTATCAACATAATACCTAATCTTAATCTTTATCCAAATAAAGGTGTTGTTCATTATGAGTATTAGATCTTAGAAGAGTATAATAAATACATCTATACTAATATATAAAGCTGAAGAGTTTGTTTGTTTGTTTGAACGCGCTAATCTCAGGAACTACTGGTCCAATTTGAAAAATTCTTTCAGTGTTAGATAGCCCATTTATCGAGGAAGGCTATAATATATCATCACGCTAAGACCAATAGGAGTGGAGCACCAATGAAGAATGTTTCAAAAACGGGGGGAAATTATAACGCTACGGGCAATAGGAGACACAAACGACGTTGCGTGGGTCAGCTAGTACAATATATATGTGATTATTAAAATATTTCAGTTTCCTTCCTTCCTTTCCAGTATCGTATTTGTTGCATCCCAAATAGACCGTCCTTTCAATCATTACATTGCGATCAAATATCTAAAATCAATTAAATATGAACTCTCATGTTTAACCGACTTCAAATAATTTCAAATTTTAACAAAAAAAAACGACTTTAATCTGGACCAACTTTAAATGGCACCATTCGGGAAGCACCATCTTTCAAATAAAAAAAGAATCAACAAAATCTGTTCACCCAGTCGAAAGTTATGAGGTAAGAAACATAAAAAAAATACAGTCGAATTGAGAACCTCCTCCTTTTTTGAAGTCGGTTAAAAAAAGGAGGAGATTTCAATTCGACCGTGATTTTTTTTTATGTTTGTTCGCGGATAGCTTCGTCGTTTATGAACCGATTTTGATGATTCTTATTTTAATGTAAATGAGTTATCCTAACGGTGGTAATTTGATAAGGACACTAAGATGTGATGATGGCATCCAAGAGAAATCGTGTCGAACCTTGATGTCGGTTTTTGTTAAAATTTTACTTGTCGTATTTTTTTATCTATGCAGTAGTGTTGTTAGTTGTCTATGCAGCAGTACTAGGAAACGGAACTAAACTTCTGAGTCACAATAGCTTGCGGTTTCGTCGGGAACCAGTAAACACCGCTACTTTAGTTTCTACAATAACGTAGCAAGTAGACTCGTTTCCGCTCTCCGGGAACTTTTGCAAGTTACGAGTTACCCACCTCGGATTCGAAGACATTTTTATTTGGTTTTGTTTGATGTGGTTGGTTGAGTACCTACAAAGGTACATTAAGTTTTTACTGGAATTAATTATAAAGACAAATAGCAATAATGTGTGTAAATATATTTTATACTAGATTTTACCCGCAGTTCCGCCCGCTTGTATGTTGGTTATCGTGGTAACGAGTAGCTTATGTCCTTCCACAAGAATCAAAGCATTTCCGTTTCTTTCATTGAAATCGGTGTAGCAGTAAAGTCGTGAAAGCGTGACAGACAGAGTTACTTTCAAATTTATAATATTAGTATGGATTAATATTTTTATATATATATATTTTATTATTTCCAATACACATACATATACAGAAACTGTGATGAAAACTGCACCACGAAGACCTTGCAGGGTCTATCTGGGTAGCAGTGAATTAAGTTTTGGTTGGGTATTGAACTATACAAGTGACCGCTAAAATGACTCTACTCAGCCTGATGGAAAGCGATCATTGCAAATGCAGACAATGCAATATTGCAGCACGGTGATCCACTCTATGGCGGCCTAGTGATGCTTCTGCATCATTGGGCCTCTAGGCTCGCACTCACCAACTAATCACAACAGCACGAACGCTGTTATCTTACGTTGATCTTCTGTGCGAGGGTAGTACCGGCCCGGTCGATCCGGCTCGTTCGTGCTGAAATCAGCGTGGCTCTACTATCTGTAATAATAATATTATTATAAGCGAATGAATTTCCAATAGTCTACTCTTCATCCTTCTTAAAGATAGATGCGGGCAGTAAAGGACCGAGGACCGGTTGTTGTGGTGAACCTTGGGGGAGCCCTGTGATCAGCAGTGGTCATCTTTCGACTGAGTTGATGATGATTATGAAATGTATTTTATGTAGATAACTAGCTCTTCCCACATGCATGTCGGTTAACATATGTCCTTCTGGAAGAGTCAAAGTATCTTAGTGGCAAATTTCATTGAAACCAGTGCAGTGGTTAAGCCGTTACAACGTAACATGAATTTATATTGTAAATGGAATTATAATAAAACATTAATTGATACCTCAATACTTTATCCTACTAACATTTTCACATCTCGTTTTCTCGACAAGGAATAAGAGTTATGTGAACATTTTATTGAACGGTAAACTGACCTGACACCTTATTGGCAAAACGTTACTTCAGAGACGTGGAACAGTTCTGGAGCTAATAAGTATTATCGACACCTGAGAAATATGTTAACAGAGAAATATTGTTTCATTTGTAAGGAGTTTCCTTATATATGAAAAAAATACATTCACAACGTTTTCAGGTGCTTTTACTATATAAAATCTTTTCTGATACAAAAAAGCTAATCAGTTGCTAAATATTTTTTTTTTCTATTTTTATCTTATTACAGCAGTCACAATTATTTGTTTGCGTTTCTAATAGTTACTATAGGACTGCAACAAGCATGAAGGTATCCTGTTGACTAGAATAGGCATGTCCCCAAAGAACTAATTTATTGTTGGCAAAATGCCCATATATCGCCTACTAAAATTTAGTATGTGTTAAATACGCTTTTGTTTGCTATGTACTATGTAATTCCCTCTAACTGCCTCATTGGTCGAGCAGTTGACATATGCGACTGCCAATCAAGAGGTCTCGGGTTCGAATCCCGGGTCGGGCAAAAGTGTTATTGAGTTTTTTATGATTATAGAAATACTTATTAACATCTCGGAGCTTGGAAGTTGGGGTCTGAACCCCCGTGCCTCGGAGAGCACGTAAAGCTGTCGGTCCTGTGCCTGCGCCGATCTCCCCCCGGTCGTGCCGGTTAATCGCCAAATCGGATTATGAGAGAGAGAACAGAGAATGCACCTGTGTTTACGCACACACCTGTGCAATATAATATCTCCTGTGTAGTTGGCTGGTCTTCGTTGAGACTGGAATCCGTGGCCGTAATCGGCTTGGAGAGCATCACTATATAATTATGTATTTTTCAATTTACAAGTCAAATTTTGTCAGATATAATCATGTATAGTCAATAATCGATACCGATATCATAAATTCGAAAGTAACTCGCTCTGTCTGTGACGATTTTAATGAACTTGATGAACACTTTGATATTGCCGATATACACGCGGACAAAGCCACTGAGTAACGCTAGTTATTATCATATAAATATATTGAAGTGAGTAGAGGTCAACAAGGTGACTGGAGAGTTGACGTTATCGATTCCTTTTTAATAATTAAAAGTAAAAAAGGTCTGATTTTCTTTACATATGAAAGAAACTTTAATATTTTCTTAAATTGTCAAAGAACTAGTCTACATTTATAATTAATTAGTCTAGACTTATTCAAAGATGCTTGTAATTAACGAGAATAACATATAATTGTCATTTAACAGATCTGAAAAACTATTTAATAAAGTTAGGTTTATTTAACTACAAATATAAAATTCTCCTAAAAGCATTAGTTTCAATTTAATTAAAAACAGTCCAACGGTATGACGGCAGACGGACACAACTTATATTTTTATTAATCGTTTCTTTTAAAAAATATGTTCGTTATTAAAATTTAATGTTTTCCTTTTGTTCACAATATAAACCACAGTCTAGACATAATCTTTTAACTTAGATGTAAATTTTATATAAAATTATTACCTAATTTTCCCCTCACAATAATTTAACAGGAATGTTCTAGGCACCCTTTAAGATTAAATTTCAGAGAAAAATAACTTTTAAAGGTATACTTTAATAACTTTGACATTCAATTCACGATTTATTTCTGACATCTTATATTTGAATAAGATTGAGTTTATATTTATTGCTATTAATTTTAAAGTCATTTTAATGAAGAGTTTAAAATATCTTTATGTCGTGAGCATAAAACGTATATTACAGATTAAAAACTTTCATTTTTGATTAGAAATTTGTTACGAAGATAATTTTGTAAAGTTTCTTTTAATGAGTTATTCTGAATGGACGACTTCATCGAGACTTACCAGATGGTCCATTTTGCGTTCAATGTAGATTTTTGTAGGAGAATAGAAAATCATTTTAAAAGTTCACAGGGTTTAATAGATGACACACCTACTATTTTTTCTAATTAGGAATAATCTCAAACATTTCACACACGGCAGTCAATCTTAAACTTGGCAGAGCCTGTACTATGGGAATTAGTCTGCTGATAAAGATGTTTATACATTTCTAAATACATCTTCTTCCTAGCCTTTATTATTCCCAAAATTTGGGTTCGGCTACTAGTTCAACCGGTATTACCTGAATATCAGTTTTTACACAGAGTGACTAGCATTGGACCTTCGCAACCCTATGGGGTGAACTGAACTCGAAGGTTGAACTACACACATCAAAAGTGTCTAGGGATCAAGCATTTTTATGCGGATTTCTTGAGATTGAGATGTGGCTTTGGCCCTGGCCTGCTCAGTCGCCAGACTTGAACCCGATTGAGCATGCATGGGATATGCTACAGAGAAGAGCTCTGCCGAATATGGAGGGTATCCAGTCGCAAGAAGACCTTTTTTTGTTGTTGCAACGAACATGGGCGGCCATTCCACAGCGTGATTTGGATGAACTCATTTTGAGTATGCCAAACCGATTCTTGTGTTGTTAGTGTTCGCGGTAGAAACACGGATTATTAATTGTTTAAGTTACCTAATAAAATTTTAAAGAAAACTGTTATTTCAGTCTTTTTTTCGAACTTTAATGTTAGTGGTTCAAATGTCAAAAATCCCTTTATTAGGAAAATGGCAAATTTCTTTATTAATGCAAAGGTGACTTGGTTTATCGTTACTGTGACAAACGAAAACACTTTATTTGATGAATCCTTAAAGAAAATTTTAATTAATATCAATCAGGAGAAAAGTTATTGCAAAAATATATGTTGATCCCTAGACACATATGTTGATCCCTAGACACTTTTGATGTGTGTAGTTGTCAGTATATTTTAGGGCGCTGACTTCCCAATAACGATTGCCATAGATGTTCACGACAACCGGGACCGACGGCTTAACGTGCTCTCCGAGGCAAGGGCGGGAAACACCGCCATCTTCCATACTCCGGGTTGCTATTAAAAATTTCTTGTAAAAAAAACCCAACAGCAGTCCGACCCGGGAATCTTACCTGAGACCTCTTGATCTGCAGTCGCTTACGCTAAGCACTAGACCAACGAGGCAGTCACGGCGACATTTCTAAATACATACATACATAAATTACACCCAGATTTAGAATTACTTTTATTTATTTTGCAGTCATTAATTACGTAACAAGGTATCATCTCCGACCCGGCTAGACCCGGGGAACAGCTCAACCTTTGATATCAAACTAACTTAAATGGTATTTTATTTAGTTTAGTTGCAGTAATCTATATCTATACTAATATTATAAGCGCGAAAGTTTGTAAGTATGGATGGATGGATGGATGTTTGTTACTCTTTCACACAAAAAGTACTGAACGGATTTGAATGAAACTTTACAGTAATATAGCTTATACATCAGAATAAAACATAGGCTACTATTTGCCGTGATAACCGACATATACGAGGGCGGAGCCGCGGGCAACCACTAGTAGACTTATAGTTATGCCTACTGTAATATTATCATTTCATCGTTTACTTCATTTCATGCTACCACACAACAAAATGTAGATTAAAATAAAACAACATCAAGATCCTTAATATATCTTAAATGAAGAACACAGAGGTCGTCACCATTATCATTAAATTTGGTATCTTAAAACAAAATGTTAGCATTTTGAAACTCGCATAAAACACACATCCTCCGCTTTTAGCCTAACAAAGTCAATTAACTTCATTAATGAATTAAAAATATACATGCAATAAATCCGATATCGGCGTACACGATATATTTCATAGACGGAAAAAGCTCATACGATAGGAAATTGAAAATAAATTCCTTTAAGCTCTCAATTACCTCAATCGGAAATATCACGTTTCCGGAGATATACCTATATTTAAATCGATATGGCGGTGTAACTATGGGTTTGGTCGTATTACGTGCTGAAATTACTGTCGTGGGATTTGCAGACTCATCGACATAATTAATATACAAACTTAAGCGACATACGTGTAATGATCGTATTGACATGGTAATATATATTGTTCTTGTATACCTAATACATGAATTAAGTTAAAGAGATGTTCATGATTATTTCAAAATTATTGTAATATAATAAATATAAAATAAAATGCGTTTGACTCTGAGTTTAATATGTTTAGGTGCCATGTGCGAAGAACAATGCAGGAACGCCTACTATTCTGGCCTATGAAAGCATCCATCCTTACGTCGTCAGTTCATAGAGACGCAGGATACCTTGCACTACGTGTGCCTAATGTTGAACACAATACATGCCGGCTCTAGCGACCATCAGTCCGTTACGAGACATAAACTGCCTCGGTGGCGTAGTGGTAGCGTATACGACTGCTGTGCTTGAGGTCTCGTGTTCGATTCCCGGGTCGAACCAAATGTTTGTATGATCTGCAAATATTTGTTTCGGAGTTTCTATGCGTAAAATGTATGTATGTATTTACAAAAAAATTATATATTATATGTATTTATATCAGTTGTCTAGTACCCATAACACAAGCTATGCTTAGCTTGGGACTAGATGGCGTTGTGTGTTATATGTTCGAAATATTTATTATTTATTTAAACTTCAACCTCAACGTACTGATCACCGTCTCCGTGCGATGTGTACTCTAGTTTTCTGTTGAATAGTTTCGTTACGAATTTTATTTTAATAATAATATTTTTTCAGTATTTAATTTTACTATGTTACAATACATACTACTTAACTTATTTGCTAGAAATAGAAAAAATAAAAAATAAGATACCTTTGGCCTAAAGAAAAATATCTACTATACATACCTCGTTAGAAAAACAACTAGCCGCCAATTTGTTTTTAATATCATGTTCATTTTTTTAGTTCGAGTAATGTTTGTTCAGCTTAAGGCAATATTGTTTTAGTTAGGTAAAAATCAACATTGATTCTATAAAACTTAAGAAAACTGAACTCTTAACAAAACCAATAGCAACGAGGTTTTACTTCTCTGTTTAGGTATGTTCCACCGTGCGCTCCTCCCGGCAATGGTTGCCGCTCGGTGCTCGGCCGCATAGATAAGAATATGCTCGGCCGCACGCAAGTCGCGTCGCGTCGTGCGTGTTTACGCAGTAACGCAGTTTAATAATAGGTGTACTGCGAAAAATGACTACGAAACGAACTAATTATTATGTTTGTAAGTTTTAGTTACATAGCAATAAAATTATTAATTTAGTTGTTTAAAAACATGTTTAGACAGACATGCATTGCCAATACAAAAATCTCTCGCTTGGTGAAGGCAGAATTATATTGTTCGAAGAATGCATAATAATTAATATGGTGACAAAACTCAAAAAAATCAAAAAAACTCTAAAAAACAATAAGTTTTTGTACCTATCTTTATGAGTTTAATAATTTACTCTGCAATTAGGTAACAAGTAGGTACAGTTAAAAATAATTTCTTAATTAGTTGTCAGTTTTAGATTTCTTTAGTAATACTATTTTATAAGTTCATAATTGTACGGGGACTCGATCCCTCAGTCAAACCATCAATTTGAGGGACAAAGATTGTAATTCAGTTTGTTTTTCTCTGTGTAATAAGTAAATAAAGTAAATAAAATTTCATAGTGCCTAGTACGAGTAGTACGTTACGTAGACAAGATTGTTTGTTAAAATGTTTTAACTTATTTTGTTACTAAAGGTTTTATCATTTTAACATTTACCTGAATGTACCTACAGCAAGTGAGAACCCTGGGCTCTTGCTGTAAATCGAGCGGTGTTTAACGAAATATGAACGCTCGGGTCACACGACAAGATTCAATTTCGCGTGCAAGGTGACAGAGTTAAAAACTTTTTATGCCTAAACTTGACTTTTGTTTGAGAGTGGAACTTCTGTACGTTAGTACTATTAGTTATTCTGTGTCAATAGTTACTTGTCAAAAATCGACTAAATAATGATTATAGACGAAAATAAATTACGTATTCTCGTAATAGTTGAACTAAAACCAATATTAAAATTGTTTACACAATTTTTTTATTTATCGGCAAACTAATTTTATACCTGCAATATTACATCAAGTTGACGGCTGTTTAAGCTGAGTTTCCACTAAGCTATTTTAAGCCACAGTTTATAGATATGCAATAAAAATACCATAACATTGACAGCGGACTGTGCTGTGTTACAGTTTAAAATATTTTATTTACAATTTAACGTAACTCTCATATCAGGAAATATTTTCAATGATGCTTAATTGCAGAATTTGCAGATAACATTTGATATTAGAAACTTGTAATGTCCCATCATTAAAGACAAATTTCTGAAAATAACAACATTCTAATTCAGTAAGCATAAAATAAAATGGGTATGGAAAATAAGAAAAAATATGTACTATGTGCACCTTATTATTTCAAGTATTATTTTAAGTAAAAACTATCTGGAAAACTTAGTGTTTTTTTACTTGTAATACATATAAATAAATATAAATATTTCGGATATCTAACACACAACACCATCCAGTCCCAAGCTAAGCAGAGCTATTGTTGTGGGTACTAGACAACTGATATCAATACATATTTACTTATTTTTTGTAAATCTAAACTAATATTATAAACACGGTGGAGACTAATATTACAAATTACCGTGGGAGAGCCACGCTTCGGCATGAATGGGCCGGCTCGACCGGAGTGATACCACGGCCTCACAAAAAACCGGTGTGAAATAGCGCTTGCGCTGTGTTTCACCGAGTGAGGATACCAGAGGTCCATACCCCTCCCCACATCCCTTTCCCCCATCGGTCGAAGGTCGGCAACGCACTTGTGATGCCTCTGGTGTTGTGGGTATCTATGGGCGGCGGTAATTTCTTACCATCAGGTGATACGTCTGCTCGTTTGCCACCTATATCATCGCGAAAGTTTGTAAGTATGGATGGATGGATGTTTGTTACTCTTTCACGCAAAAACTGCTGAACATATTTGGATGAAACTTCACAGTAATATAGCTTATACATCAAAATAACACATAGGCTACTATTTGCTGCGATAACCGACATACACGCGGGCGGGCAACAACTAGTACAAATATATTATACATAGAAAACACCCAATAAGTGTGATTATAAATTATAATCTTACTGTAGTGGTTACTTTTTCTAAGTACCCACTTAGAAAAATTACAACCCAGGACAGGACAGGAACTTTTAAAGGCTGTTGATGTGATACTTTGACTGCCTCGTTGGTCTCGCGGTTGGCGTGTGCGACTGCTGATCATGAGGTCTCGGGTTCGATTCCCGGGACGGAACAAATGTTTGTATGATCTACAAATATTTGTTTCGGAGATTGGGTGTTTTCTATGTATAATATGTATGTATTTACAAAAAAAATGTATAAAATGTATTTGTATCAGTAGTCTAGTACCCATAACACCAGCACTGCTTAGCTTGGGACTAGATGGCATTGTGTGTTAGATGTCCAAAATATTTATTTATTATACTTTTTTAAAGTAGTCATATACGTATAAATATACGGCAATTGCTTGATCACTATACCCATATAATAATACTTCTCTGCACTATGTAATGTTTATAGGTAGGTAAGTACCTAGTTAAGTAAAATAATTTAGGCTACCCAACCCTATAGCACTACAAAATAATAAGCCATTATTAAGCTGTAATTAGTAAATTTAATGTACTCTCTACATGAAGTATTAGAATATACTGTGGTTACATCTATGTTAACAGTAGGCTCTCATTAGTAAAGGCACGTGGTACCAGAAGTTAAAGCCTATAGAATTCAAGGCTAATGCTTTAATTACTACCCTTTTATTTGTAGGTTGTGTACCATAACTAAATCAATATTTTAGGTGTACTAGAGTTCTTAATCAAAACTATTACACCCAATATAATCATTAAAATATAAATTAATAATTACAGTTTGTGATGAATAAAACAAAAAAAGTGGACATGAAAGCATTTATTTCTGTTAGGTTAAAACTTATATTTACATGGTATAAAATCAAATTTTGTTCTTGTTCACTTGGATCTTTCAAACTACGCGACAGATTTTAATGAGGTTATCACCAACAGAAAGTGTGCAAAGCCGGAGTGAGTCGATAGTTTATAATAATATGTTAATGTGCAATCTGTACAATAGTAAGAGTATATTGTAACGAAGTTATGCGATTTATTACATAACTAGCTGACTCCCGCGGTGTTACCCGCAGCTATTGTCCGAAATATATTAATATATTGTCGTATCTTTACAAACGCGGGTAACACCGCGGGGCGAAGCTAGTCCAATAAAAGTAGCCTAAGTTACTCCCTATTACATCAGCTGCCAGTGAAAGTCCCGTCAAAATCAGTCCAGCCGTTCCAGAGTTTAGCCGGAACAAACAGACAGACAGACAGACGAAAATTGAAAAAAATGATATTTTTGTAAATTTACCGTGCATACCTACACATATGCATTTAGTAAAAAGCGGTTATTTTATTATTACTAACAGACAGTATTAGATGTTTTGAAAGTTTGTGCGACTCAAAAAATACAATAAGATTGCAGTCAGAGAAAAATGGTGTTAAAAATTCCACTAATTGATGTTACTACCAATGATAATAATAAAAAAAAACCTGTGCAAATCAACTGGTTGTGCCTGTCAAAATCGAACGGGTAGAAGCACGGTGTGCACAAAGTATGTCTGACTCTGCCCTTGAAATAAGAAAGTTCCAAAACCAGTCTTTACATACGGATCCTTCCCTGCCCGCAACCAGTATAATATATACGTATAATTACACGATTCAATAATAATTACACGAGTGATTCCTTGCGTAAATTATTAATTACACACCTACGTAGTTTAGGCATGTATTAACTTAACCTAGTTCACGTATAAAGTTGGTAACTAAAGGGTTGCAGGAGTCAAGACCTCGAGTAGATGAAGTGGCATCGAAGGGTCACTACGCAAGGAAATGTCAAAACCACACATCAATATTAATCCATTACGTTGGGTATGTTTGCTACACAGCCAACTTTGACGTGGTTCAAGTGAGATGTTGACTTCGCCTGTTTAACTTGCAGATTAATCGAGGGTGTTATGTACAAAACATGCACGAAATAAATTTCCTTTGAAGTGTCATAATTAATTTATCGGTCTGAATAGTTTTGACACTGCGACGTTTACAAGCAATATCACTAGAAAACGAATTAATGATATTTTAGATCAACTTTTTGGTGTAAATATATTTCAAGCTCTAAATCTCAGATCAAATAAAAAAGATAGATAACACACAGCCTTGTTCTTATTGAAGCAAAAAAATTGGCGTAGTTCCAAGTAAACACAGGCGTTAACGCACTAACTATGCTATAAACTACGCTACTTTTCGTCAGTATCGTACAAGTATCGATAACTCGTTAACGCGTGTGTTTACTTGCAATTACGCTACTTTTTTTGCTTCAACAAGAACAAGGCGGTGCGTTATCTACCTTTTTTATTTGATCTGAGCTTTAAATAAATAAATATTTTAGACATCTGATACATAAAACCATCTAGATGCAAACTAAGCAGAGCTTGTACCATGACTAGATTGACTGATGTAATATTTATATATCTTTTTTAATTATTTCACATAGAAAACACGCAAACTCCGAATCAAATATTTGCAGATCATCAAATAAAATTGAACGAGAGTTGATGATACTGTTACTAAATTAACATGTATTTGTAATTAAAACTTATCATTTGTGATTGTTTTCCTAGAAGCGTGGCTACATAATCATTATGTTTTTCATATAATGTAGATTTTCGTTATAATATATCCCCACGTGTGTTTTCAATCAGTTCGAGAGTAACTTATTAATTTCAATTGTTAACACATTTTAATTATAACAAGGTTAGCATGTCGAAGAGAATAAGTCATTAACGCCACTTAGATTTTAATGCAGTAAATTATCTTTAAAGAAATCATTAAAATATTTTGAACTTGAAAACTCATTAGTCGATACTAGAAAGTTTATATTCATTAGTCTCTTCATTAAAACTATTTTTCATTTAATTATCCCCCGAAAAAGATGGGTGTTATGATGTGATGTCGATGTCTGTCTGTCTGTGGCATCGTAGCTCACAAACGGATGGACTGATTTCGATGCGGTTTTTTTAATTTGAAAGCCAATTTCCTTGCGGTGGTTCTTAACTATGTTTGGCTAATATCAGTCCAGCAGTGTAAGAGTATCAGCTCTTTTCCAAAGTGATGTAAGGCATTTTCAACCGACTTCAAAAAGGAGGAGGTTCTCAATTCGACTGTATCTTTTTTTTTATGTTTGTTACCTCATAACTTTGGACTGGGTGAACCGATTTTGATGATTCTTTTTTATTTGAAAGCTGGTGCTTCCTGAATGGTTCCATTTAAATTTGGTCCAGATTGAAGTCGGTTTTTTTTTGTTAAAACTTGTAATTATTGGCGTATGATTACTCGATTAAGTGCTGACGTAGGGGGATTTTAAATTTTAGCTTGTTAATTCAAACTTGATGATCATATGGTAATTTAAACAGACTTAATGACTCGAGGTTCTTTTTTCAAGTCTTCCTTCTCTTTTCAATGTCATGGGTTTAATAGAGGTGGTGTCACACCCTATTTTACAAGATTTTTTTTAGTTTTACCTGTCACCCGATGTTTGTCTGTAATCAAATCTTGCAAGCTAAATTTGATCCAATTCCCGATTTCCGATTGAGCTGAAATTTGAAATATACCTTTAGTTCTGATGACAATGCAATTATATATAATCGGTATTATTATTAATCCAAAACGGTCGCCGTAACAAAATAGCGGCCCGGCGGCGTACATATTTCTGAACAACCCACCCAATATGGGTATCGAATGAAAGGGTTTAAAGGTTTTTTTTATTGACGAGTGATAAAAGCTTGTTTTAAAAAAACTTTTTAAATTAATCACTTTTTAATCCGTCACCGGACAAGCTAATTTACGACGATAACAGAAACTTCTAAAAGTGTCAATGCACGTACTACAGGGATCCATAACCGGTCTTCACTCACCATCAAGCTCCCCATTTGCTTATGTAAACACAAAAAAAACTATAAAAATAGCATAGAAAAAAAAACAACAAACCTTTAAACTTGTGATTGTGTTTGGTTTAGTTCATTACTTAAATAAAGTTAGAGATAAAAATCAATCAGGTAAATAAGATTACTAAAGCCCCATATCTTGATGCGAAAAATTTACTATTGATGCCTAATTGATATAAATCGAAGTGAACAATTGTTTCTATCAAGTTAAGAAGTTTTACGAGGACCACAAGTTGTACTTTTATTTACGCACTTGTTTGTAGGAAGGTTCTATAACTATCTGTTTTAACTGAGTTATATACTCTTCATAATAAATAGTGTGAACAAATTTCAGGCACAATATTCTTTCTATCAAGTCTATACTGATTCCACCTTAGTATTTCAGGTATGCTACACACAATTAGCCGAAACAGACGACAACAGCCCAGCGATACTGGCTGCTAACACGCCACTTACAAATAGCACAACGTGTTCCAAATTTGGCACAAGTCAAGCCACTGTCTCTAATTAAAGGGGGATCAGATGTAGCGGTTACATCCCTTTCGTATTCGAAGCTCCACGTTTTTGGTTGGAAGCCAACTAGCTTCTTGTTTAAATGATTCGCTTGTTAAGTTTTATGTTTTTATTTAGCCTGCCGTCGGCTAATTATAAAGTTTAGCTCTTTTCAGTTTACAGTTTTTAGTTCGCAACTTGCAACGAAATTGCATTTGTAATTGATATGTCACGCTGTCTTTTTTTTTGGTCGTTTGCATGTCAAATTATGTGACAGTATTCCCTGCGGGGTACCTACCATGGAATAATAGTTGCGCGCAGAATTTATTGCATCGGATACAAATTTGATATTTTTGATTGATGATAAAAACAATTATATGGGTCGATGGAGTTTATGTTAATTCTTTTAATATCTATCTCTGGTGACTTTACTATATTTAAAGTGATAACTTTAATGTGCAGGTTTGGATGAGAAGTATGAGTATTCACGGGCCTATAAGAACAGATCGGCCATTTTGCGCATTTTAGAAAACAGTAAGTAAATATTTATTTTGAATGTACATAGATAAATAAACTGTGGAAATAAATATAATTGTTATGTTATATAAATATAGTTTTAATTTACAAATTTTAATTTAAGATAAAACAATGAATTTGAATATCCAAAAATAACAACTATTTGATACGAAACCTTTAAAATAATTTAATCGCAAATAGTCCCGTTATACAATAAAAAAAATCTATATGTTCTTGCTTATAGTTTAAAGTTTTCACTTCTCCCGGCAGTTCTCATGGCTGCTTTTTATTTTAGAAGTGTGAAGCTTCAATACCCAACAGTAGCCTAAACACAGACTGAGTGCTTTCGAAGGATCCTTTTTTCATTATTAACCAAAACATGCACCTTTTTTTTCTCCGTGCGGAAATCCCCTCGGATACCACCTCCTGGTGGTATATCGGACTCGAACCCACTTAAGCCGCAAGACGTCTCGGGTACTAGATGCCGGGGAACCAGGTGCACCCTAGAAAGGAAACCCTGGAACCCCGACGTACCTCGGGCCACCTACGGTTTATAGATGGCCCCCTCCTGTGTGGGAATCCCAATGTTCCCGTTGAGGGAGCCGAGGCGTGATCTCGTGGTGACCAAAACATGCACCTAAATGTGTAATAAGCTCAGTTTGCCGCCACTCAAATATAATATGTTCATAAGCAGTGGGCGGTAAAGGGTGCTTAACAATATTATATTCTTTTTTTTTTTTTTTTTTTTTTTTATGTTTGGCCCGCCAAAATGACTCTACTCTGCCTGATGGAAAGCATAAGCAGAATCCACGAGTGGTGGCCACCATACTCATTGCGAATGCAACAATGCAGCATGGCGACCCACACTATGGCGGCCTAGTGATGCTTGTGCATCTTTTAGTCTAGTCAACAAGTATGGAACTTGTTGACTAGAATGCCCAGCGAATGGATAATTTTATCAAACTGTTTTAAGAAACAGAAATTATATTAGCACGCAGAAGAAGAATCTAATTCATTGTCTATTAACGGTCAAATTTTCTACTACAAATTTATTAAAAAAGGGTATGAGTATCTATTCAAAAAGTTCAGATGTCAGAGGTGATGTGTTCCTGACCTCATTCTGGTAGTTAACTAGAACCTAAAAGTACGGTAGTACTATTAAAACTTGTATCCAACCATAGGTCGTTAGAGCAGTGTACTTTTGCTTCCATACGTTGCACTACACATGGTCGAGAAATTCATCTAACTGCTCTGAAGGGACTAATAATACACACGGATAATTGTGTGTTAGACATGAGTATGTTGTTTACTATGCAGAACTGGAACAGTTCTGTTAAGTTATTGTTCAACTTTGTTAATATATCTTTCTCTATTATACTAAACTAAACGTTATATGAATTTGGCCTGCTCTTGTGCGTGTTTCATAAGGAAAAAGCATACGATAAATGTGTATGTAAACTCGACTGCACGTTTGGCCTAGTGGTTTAACGGTCACCACGCCGTTCCCTACTTCGCCAAGTGTCGTGGGTTCAAATCTCACGTAGGACAACACTTTGTGTGATCCAAAAATTGTTGTTCTGGGTCTGGGTGTTCTTTTTGTTCGTTTCATGCATGTTTGTAAAGTCCCCCGCGACACAGGATTTATTCCTAGTACGAGAGGAGAGTTGTCTTAAAAAAAAACCTACTGCTGCTTGTGGAAGGGATTTCCATACATACACTATTTCAATAGTTTTTAAACTTATATAGTTTGTAAGAAAATTTTATTATTACTAACCAAATGAGTTCTATAAGTTACTCGAATAAATTTCTTTCTTCACTATTACTACTTACTATGAACCTTTGAAAGAACCATATATTTTTTACAAATTATAAACGGTATTTATTACATAATAAAGTTGTATTAACTGAAATTCCGAATGAAAACTTATTTTAATAACAAAAAGGAAAAAGAAATAAAAATGACATGTGAAGACAAATAATAATAAAATAAATAAAAGTATTTAAGTAAAAATGTATTGATTATCTTAACGCATATGCAAATAAATAAATAGTTTATAGACTAGGCTTATAAGATAATAAATTTTGTGACACAGCTTTCGCAATATGTGAATGCATTTATTTGAGTTATTTTGGTGTAAAACAATAAATTAAAAATAATTTATTATTTTTGAAGTAAAATAATTTAAATACATTATTTTACACGTACCAGTATTGCACAACTAGTACTTCATAAATACGATGATTAATTTAGTTGTACCACATATAAGATACTAGTTGTTGCCCGTGGCTCCGCCCGCGTATATGTCGATTATCGCGGCAAATAATAAGCTATGTGTTATTTTGATGTATAAGCTATATTGCTGTAAAGTTTCACCCAAATCTGTTCAGTAGTTTTTGCGTGAAGAATAAACAAACATACACACTCGCAAACTTTCGCTTTATATTTGCGTTAAAGAGTAATAAACTTCCATCCATCCATACTTACAAACTTTCGCGTTTATAATATTATAGTATAGATTTAAATAAATATGCTAAGTGGAAGCTGTTGCTGCTGCAGGAACTTTACTGGTATCTTGTTTGTTGCTACGTTTACTTTTAGCTGTTTTGCATCTTACAGTTATTTTTGAAGTAAAAACTTATTTAGCGGCGTTGTGCACTTTTCTGGGATGGGTAAAAAATGTTAAACTCGCGCC